>OX359294.1:40808205-41423049 GCA_947179395.2 Pulicaria dysenterica
AAAAATCACCAAGGGCAACAAAAACGTTTTGTTTCTGTTATCCAGTTTTAAGAAGTTTAATCCTATTAATCAGAAAGTTTAAACAGTTAATTTAAACGGTTAAAAAGGATTGTGATTTTTGGATAAGAACAAGTTTGAATTAAGATAAATTAAACAGTTTGTTTTAATTAATTAAACCTAGTTAATCTTGTAAAGTGATTTGTTTTGATAATGTAATCTTCTTCATCTTGTTCTTCTCCTTTTATATTTTTCGGAAACCATAGGGATAAAAACAAGTTTTTCCTGTTTTTATCCAGTTTATAAAAGGTTTGATTTTAACCAGTTAGGTTTAAACCAGGTTTGTGTTTAAACGGTTAAAAAGGATAAACTTTTTATTTATAACTAGATCTTAACCAGTTTTTTTTTGAACTTTTTGTTTAAAAAGGTTGAAATCAAGTTTTAGGATAATTAGTTATTAATAAAACAAGGTTTGTTAATATTAATAACTAATAGTTTTGGCTTTTGAATTAAATCCAGTTTTTTTTAATCAGTATATTAAAACAGTTAGTTTTAATAGGTTAAAGAGGATTTAAAACATTTTTTTATTAATTGGGAAAACGCGAACCGAAAGCATCACCAGAACCGATAGCGACGCTAACAGGGGATTAACGGCTCTAAGGGCTGTTTAGTGGCGCTAAAAACCAAATGGGCTTCGGCCCAAGGGTTTTTCTGCCCAAGGTATTTTTCGAGGCCTGAGGGTCCGGCCCAGGAGGTTCACGGCCCAAGAGGGTCTCGGTCCAGTGGGTTTTCTCGGGTTGATGGGAGATGTTAGGCAAAATAGTTTTTCCGGATTAATACAAAAGGATTATTAATTTTAAGTTATAAAATTAATAAGGTGTTATATAAACTAGTGTTATATATATTTTAATTAGTTTAGTTAAAATATATATTTTAGACTTTTATTTATTATAACTAGTTTAGTCATTTTTGAATAAATTCTAAAAGGTGAAGTTTATATAATAAGATGAAGAATTGAACAAGATGATATTTAAAATTGACCAAAAGTTGTCGGTTTTTAAGTTTTTGGAAAACTAGTAGAAAAACCGACATAAGGATGTCATTCAAGTTTTGAATGAGATCAATTTTTAAAAAAAGTTTTGTTAGAAAACTATTTTGGTCAGATAAGTTTAATTAGAAGATCATGATTCTCCTTTTTGGTTAATAGGTATTAATCAAAGGGTAAATGAGAAAGTTTAAACAAATCAGGTTATGTGCTTAACAGCACAGTTTTTTGTTTATATATTATAACTGCGTGGTTGTCTCTTATATATATAGTGCTTATATATAAATTGCGTGGTTGTGATATATATATATATATATAACTATAGTTTTGCCGACTTAGGACTCGTTTTACTTTTTTCTTCTTTACTTTTGGTTTTGGGAAGGCCTGCGTGCTAATTACAATCCCTTTCTTATTTGTAATATTGTACTGGTTCGGGGAGGCCTGCGTGCAACTTACAACCCCATTCAATATTGTATTTGTAATAGATTAGTAGTAGTTTAATCCCTCAACTGAATTGGACTCAAAAAAGGTGATCAAGAAAATGGTGTTCTCACACGAAGCACGGATACTTCAGGGAGGTGTCAAGGCTAGTGGGAGTAGCACATCAAGAAGGGCGAATCCAAGTCATTTTATCCTTAGGTTTGACGTTAAGATTAGTTGGCAAAACTATAGGGTTTTATATGCTTATTCTTTTATCTACGTGGTTGTGGTTCTTTTATTTACTGTTTTTCATAAAGATTTGCGACATTTATATGATGCTAAATAAAAAGGAGTTTAATAACAGATTGTTATTAAACAGAGAAAAACCACATTTAATGACAAACTAGAATACGACTACAGGTTGTTAGTCGTGTTAGTTAAATTTTTCATAAATTTAAAGTTTTGTCAAGGTTATAAGTTTGGAACTTATAAAGACCGTTTTGTGCACCTAGTCTAGGTACACATATAAATCATATTTTTAAGACAGTTAGTTTTAAAATGGTTTTTCAAAAACTGGAAAATTAAGTTTTTAACTTAATTATAAAACCCAAGAAAATCTTATATCAGCGTGCTACCCACCTAATGGTACACCCTTGCTGCTAAACGGTACTCGGGTGTCGGAAGTGCCCAAACCTTGGGCATCCGGGTTCAAACCATTGCGGGAAAGGGCATGAAAGATTCTGCGATAATCGGGAGTCCCAGCCAGAATTCATGCTATCTTAGGTGGTGCGATCTATTTTGGTGATAATCGGGAGTCCCGGCCCAAAAATCACTAGAGTAGAGTTAAACATACTAGACTGGGTCTAATTGCTCTACGAGGTTCTAGGAGTCGTATCAGATAGGTACGATTGGTACAGGGTGTTACCTTCCAGAAATAGCATGACTTGCGGGAAGGGCCCAAACCTTGCATCAAGTATGTGAAATAGGGGTCCTAGGTCTAATATATATTATTTATGGGTTTGAAGATATATGATTAGAAAATTTTATCCGCAATTACTAATTAAACCAAGTTTTAATTTGTAGATGGCAATCAACGTTACTAGTACTAACAACCTCTCTCTCCGCTCCATCCTAGAAAAGGACAAGCTTGTTGGTCCTAACTTTCTCACGTGGCAGAGAAATCTCCGAATCGTGCTTAGGCACGAGAGAAAGTGGTATGTCCTACAACAACCTCTAGGAAATCCTTCTGCCAGTAACGCTAGGGCAGACGTCAGGGGGGCTTTTCAGAAGCGCTCCAATGACGCCCTAGACGTCAGCTGCCTCATGCTCGCAACTATGAGTCCAGAGTTGCAGTCGAGCATGATGGAGACTCCTGCCTATGACATGATCCACCAGCTGAGGGACATGTTCCACGAGCAAGCTCGTACAGAGCGTTATGATGCCACGAGGGCATTTATCTCATGAAAGATGGCTAAGGGACCTCGGTCAGTAACCACGTCATGAAAATGAAAGGTTACATGGACAACCTAGAGAGACTTGGGCACCCAGTACCGTTGCAGCTAGCAATGGACACGATACTCAACTCTTTGTCAGATGACTATAATCCTTTTATAGTCAACTACAACATGAACAACATGGAGAAATCCGTGGCTGAGTTGAACTCAATGCTCAAGACTGCTGAGCAGAGTATCGGGACCAAGTCCAAGGACATTCTCATGGTGGGTCATGGCGGCCATAAGAAGAGGAAGGGGCGCAACGGAAAGGGAAAGGGCAAGGCCCAGCCCAGCCAGAGTGCACCCAGGGCTAATAACGACAACAAGGGCAAGAAACCAAAACCGAACAAAGCAAGAACCGAGAATCGGTGCTTCAAGTGCGGTGAGGTCGGGCACTGGAAAAGAGATTGCCCGAAGGGTCACGAGGCAGGTGGCAAGGCTGGCCCCTCAGGTATCGTGTAGCTTCTTTATCACTTTCCGCTTGTAAATTTTTTTTATGAGTATTCTAATATCTTGCAATCGTTTATTGTAGGAGGAGATGGAAAGTGATGCGGCCCAGCATGAAGAGATCTCACGTGCAGCTGACGGATATTATTAGTATTTTATTTCCTAGTTTATTAAACTTTTTAAGTTTATTTGAACAGTTTTTTTTATCTTGGTTGTTTATGAAAACTTTCGGATTATGTTTTATGGAAATTTAATTTATTTATATCCGTGCACGTGTTCTTACTTTATCAATCATGATTAGTCCAGCTGTGACTAAAAGAGCACCAATAAGTCAAGTATTGACTTGATTGGTGATTCATAATAAGCTTATGCTATGATTTGTTGTAGTTATATAAATGCTGGCTCCACTATTCAAATGCTTTAAATAAAAAAGTGTTGTTTATAAAATTAGATAGCTTTTCAGATTTTTAACAAGTGTTTAAGTTCTTTTGTGAAAAAGTAGATGTTCAAAGTCCTGAACAAGTGAAAATAATAGTTATTATTTCCAAGCATAAATAGTTTTTTGATAAAGCATTTAAGAAAGTATAAAAGTGATTATGGTAGTCACTATAATCAAGGGATTTTATATTAAATGTTTTAAGGGAAAGAAATTTAGAATGCCTTCACAAGTGTTATGTACTTATGGTAAGTTTAATGAAACCGCTTTGTGTAATTAGAAAGATGGATATATAGAGATCCAAGTTTTTGGTTTCATAAAACAAGTTTCTTACAAAAACTAAGTTCTTTAAAACATGTGTTTGGAACACAAGTTTTAGGCATGATAGTCAAGGTTTGACTAAGCCTAAAAAGATGTTTTAAAGTAATGCACTTTTTCATAAATGATAGTGGGAGCATCTGACTAATGTATTTATCAGAGTTAATGAAAAGTTGTTTTGTTAACTAGTATGATAAATACAAGATTGAACCTTTAGAATATATAATTGTCGGATGATTTTAGAAGTTATCTAAAATAGCAAGTTCTTGAGAGAGAACTAATCCGAGGAATGCATGATTTATTGAAAGGTACTCAATGAAGATATCATTGCAAGACTATAAGTCAAGTTATGACTTGAATAAAAATTATACTCATTCTAAAAGTTTGAGTAAGTCAGCTCAATAAATTGTTGGTTAGTCAACGTTACAAATGATAAAATAGAATGTTCTTTAACATTCTTAGTAGTGATATTAGATTAGTGTTGGTATACACAGGGAATCTAATTTCAAAGGTTCTTACAAGTGGGTGTAAAAAAGCTTTATTATTTCAAAAGGATAATAAAATCCAGTATATCTACAAATGTAATTAAAGTTTTAATTACAAGGAAGTTATTTTGTAAAATCAAAAACGTTTGAGTTATTTCCAGTTTCTCCAAGTTTAAGGAATTTTATTAAATAGGTAAGTCTAGAACTGTTCTTAAGTTGCAAGAACTATTTCTGGCAAAAACCAAGAAGGATTACTTTAAGGTACTAGTCTTGAGTTTTAGGTTTATAACCATATTATTTCCTTTGTGATATGTGATATGTTACAAAGCAATATAATAAGTAATTCAGATATACATCGTGAATCGAGTCAATGAAATGGTAGAAATTATACATCTTTATTCCAGGGTGGAATATGGAAGGGTGTAGAAATTAGTTTCATTGTTCTTCACAAATTTTGTATGTTTTGGTTCATCCAGGAATAAACTAGGTTTATTCAAAACATTATCCGTGACTACTTATCGTGGTGGGAACTATGATATGGCTATAAAGTCCTCGTAATTTTGGGGTAGATTCGAAAGTTTGTCGGATATAGCTGCAAAAGGTTTTTGCGGACCAAAATTGACGGATATTCGTTAGAGTTACGAATATTGGATTGACCCACTGTGAAAAATGCTTCGTGGATTCATGTCAAAAGTTTTTATCACGTAGGTTATCCTTAAGCCTGTGGTATTTCGTTTGAAATGCGATAACTGTTGTCTTCTTAGCGCGTTTTAACGCCACGCCGTAACAGGGTGGTCATAAGGGACGTGTCTAGATTCAGTGGGAGCCGAATTTCCAAATGAGAATATGAAAGATGGTAATTGCACCTTCTTTTTAGAAGAGATATTTCCAGGCCCCTTGACTGATTAGAGAAACTGGTAAGTGCACGGCCGTGCCTAAACGAACTGATCTGTTCTTTGTCGTTTATCACGCAGTTTTGAAATCAAGTAAGTCATGAACAAATTTTTGAGTCTCTGAGTTGACTTTTCTCCATGCTCATGCTCGAAATTGAAATATCGCGCTGCAAGGGACAAACCTATATATATGCAAGTTTGTATATATAAAAACGTACCCATTCATGAACAGGGAGTTTATGATAGCTTTAGTTTATAAACAGCTACTTTATAACAGGTTACTTCTAAGCAGGTTGCTTATGAATTTTTTATCACAAGTTACTTTGGGGTATGAGAGTTCTTATAACCTGGTTACCCTAAGTGTCTGGCTAGGGACCTCCTTAGGTTAACAATGTGCAGTAACTATTACTTATCTTGCACAAGTGGGAGTCTGTTAGATTATGTGCAGAGATAATTAATGGGCACATTGTATCCAATGTTATAAGAGACTAAAGGGTCACACTGCTACACACTCAATACGGAATAGTTGGATTACACCATTATTCTATGTGAAAATAATTAATCAGTTAGATTAATTATCAAAGAGAAAAGTAATAATTAATCAGTAGTATTTATTGAAAAGAGAGAAATAAATAATTAATCAGTTTGTATTAATTATTAGAAAGGAAATAAATAATAAATAGTTATTTATTATTTAAAGATAATTAAATATTAAGTTTTAATATTTAACGGACCAGTTAATTAATAGTTAATTAATTAACTAGTAAAGTCCAGGGGGTCAAAGTGAGAAGAGGTGAAAGTTTAATTAAAACCAATGGGCTTTTAATTAAACGGGCTTAGGTCCATCTAATCCTAATATATATCTTAAGCCTCAAGGATTAAAAGATAAGACACAAGGGATTAAACCTAGCCACCACCATCTATCTCTCTCTCGATCTCGGCTCTCTCTCTCACGTCGCTCTCTCACTCTCTCGACCGATCTCTCTCTCTCTCTCTCGGTCTCTCTCTTCGTCGAACAAGAAGAACACCCAAGTGGTGTTTCTTGTTTGTGTTGATCGACGCATGCTATCCCACACGAGAGGGGAATTTGTATGAAAAAGTGAGCTTTCAACCAACTAACACTACCAACAACCCTAGAAAATACCTAAAGCAAACCAAAGAAGCATTAAAGCAACAAATTCGGAGAATTAAACAATATAATGAAGATGTTCCCTCCCTAGATTCAATTCAAACCTTTTTATGGCAATTAATTCATGGCAAATAGAGCTAAAGACACTTTCAACATTCATGCATCGATTCCTAAATTAGTTAAAACTTGGGTCCGGTTATAATCATCTAATTACACCAATTAATAACCTTTATGGTCAAAAGCGTGATTAAAAGGGATAATTAGCCAATTGATTCGATTATCAAGTAAAGACTCAACCTTTAATGTTTCATATGATCAACAAAACATCATTAACACATAAAGGGTCATTATATGTTTAATCACATGCAAAATCATCCAGTTAAAGTTGGTTAACACTAGGATTTGTTCAATCACTATCTCTTTAATCATCTATTGTACCTAGACAATCAAGACTAAAACTTTATGAATTAAATGGTCTTTTAAATCACAAAACTCAGATTATAAACAACCAAAACAGATTACTAAGCATGGATGAACTAAGATTAAGTTTAAACAAGAATTAAACATGAATTAAGTATCAAAGCCATGAATCAATAAACCATTACATGAGTTTCATCTCCTATAGGGAGGAAGACAGAAGATCTAGCCAAGAACAATCATAATAAATCTCTGGAAATCATTCATAAAAAGAAACATGATGAACAAGAATGAAGAGAACCGTAAAACCCGAATTGTTCTAGCCGAAAGCGTCACTTTAATCTTCAAAATTAAGCTCCAATGCTCCAAGATCATGCCCCAAGGTCCCTGGATGTTTTATGGAAGTTTTCTGGAGTTGTGGTAGTGAAAAGATCGGAGGAAAGTGATTCTTCCCGAAAGACATTGAAAAATCGCATTTATAGGCTAAAATCTGCACTTTAGCACCGCTAACACTGACTTCGCGCCGCGACGGTCGCCAGGTTCGCGACGCGACGAGTCCTGGGCGGCTATTTTCTTCGCTTTTCCGAATTTTCCAAGTTCATCCTCTTTTATCTCATCTTTATCTTTATTAATCCGAATTTTGAACATGGAATTAATTCATAAACATATTAAAAACATTTTAATTGTAATTCCATGATTTTTAATCAAAAACAATTAAATATCGCATTAAAAATATATCTAAAAACCGCGATATCAAAATACCCCACACTTGAACTTTGTTTGTCCTTAAGGAAATCACAATTTTATCCAGGCTAAGGCATTCAAATAAATAATTTCATTCTTAAAAATACTAAATACCGCTGAAAAATGTCAACACGTTTGATTAGAAACAAGCCATTAATTACACCCAGATTTATGCATATACCTGTGTTGTGGTCCTCTTTTAACTTCTCACAATCCCAAATGCATTCTCTTTTTATCAATAACCAACCCTTAATTAAAGAATCTTTTATCGTTAGTTTACCCTTTAAGAACCCGCTAACCTCAAGACTTATTGCAGATTTTCCTATTTGACATATGCTTTTGATCTTTTAAGCTCTATTTTTTTCCATATAAGTCTATGATTTCGATGAAACTCGTGTAGCGAACTTTCAACCCAACCGATCCCAAACCAGTTGGCTTTAGGTGATTAGGTGTAGAACACCTGATGGTCCCGTATTTATACGGATGAAGCAATGCTTAGAGTATTAGTGTGTGTTTGTGTGTGTTCTGTTTAGAGAGAGAGAGAGAGAGAGCCTAGAGTTAGAGAGGATATCACAAACACAAGAAGTGAAATAATGCAAAGCTTAATTCATTTCAATGAGGCAAATGCCTTTTATAGCATTTGCCTAAGTTTACAATATTGACATATTTGCACCCTCACTTTTCATAATCTAACATTCTCCCCCTAAGTGAGGTGTGCAATGATTCACAACAAACAATTACATATTTAAATAAAAGGTGTTGGCTTGTTGCGAATCCCGAGTTCAGCTTGCCAATGCCTGATCTGCTTTCGTTTCTCCACCGTGTTCTTCATTTGTTCAATACACCGGAATGCTTGCTTCTTGTATTCTTCAGTGAGCTCGTCCCTATTCTCCCATATCAGTTTCTCCAGAGAAAAGTGCAGAATTTTCAAGGTGCCATGTGAGTACGACATGCATTCATCCATTCGGACAAATGTTTGTTGCTTCTTTTGATTGTGAAAGACGACACCTCGTTCACCATGAAAGTTTGGATGACCGTTGTAGATAATAGTCAGTTCTTCAAGCTATTCCAGGTCTGGATAACTTTGATTAGGCTTGAGAGCATTAACCTTTTCATAGTTGTTTTCTGCACCAAGCTGCAGGTCATGATCCTCCACGAAGCTGATAAACTTTCTCATATAACCCATAAGTTGAGATCTTCCAAATTGTTCATGAGTGTTCTTCCCAACTTTTAGAGATAAGAAGTTATAGATGAAAGTTATATCATGAATGTTGACATATTTCAAGTCTGCTTCGTTTAGTTGGATGATTTGTCCCGTTTGCCGTTTGACTTCATAGATAGCATATGAGTAGCCAAAGGTTTTTCCTGTAAAAACATTAAGTACTTCAACTATCGGATGATCTGATTCAATGACATGCCTTGGGGATCCGGTTCCCTTAGGATGGTTTCGTATCTCCTTTTCTGCTTTTCATCCAGACCCCTCAACTCTAGAGAAGTGAGCTCGACTACTTGTTCGCTGAAGATGTTGGAAATTCTGTCTTCAAGAAAAGCAGCATTCACAAAGTAGTCTTTCCATATAGGGTTTTGCATAGCTTTTCGGGTGAACATGTTATTGCTATCCAGGCCTCTGTAACCTGGATCCACTAGTGGAGAAGCCGGAATGATGTAGTTTGGAGGTAAAGGCCAGTCTTACTCTTCTCTTGCTTTCTCAGCTGCTTCTCTTTGTCTATTTCTTTTTAGAATGTCAGCAGGTGATTCTCTATATTAATCCCACTGAGAACCCTGGATACGTCAAAGGTTGGTTTCTTCTTTTTGCGCTTTCTCCTAGACATTGCTAACCTCTCTTTCTTTCTTCGTGCTAAATCCCTTTCACTAGGGATATCATCAAACCTGTCAACAATTCTAGGAGAGCTGGACGTGTAGCAACCCCAACATACTCATCAATTTCCTTGAATAGTCCTTTAATCTCAGGATCCTCAGCCTCCTCCTTTGGCAGAGCAGAGCTACCTTCTTCCACATGCCTTGCAGGTGATGCATGAACGGACCCATATAATTCTTCCATTTCTTTGTCAGAGTCTGTGAATCCCTCCAACATCTCGGCATGGGACTGCTAGTAAGGTATCTCACCTTCTTCTAATTCTATTGGCCTCGGTTCAGTTTGTGGAGGTACATAGAGTACGATCTGTTTGTTAGCATCATCTGTTTGTTGTTCTGGAACTTCATCGGCCAATTGTTGTTTACTCCCAGACCCAGCAGAACTACCTGCAGAAGATAAATAAGTACATGGTGATCTAACATGTACAGTAGCAACTGCAGAGGGAGAAGTTGATTATAATCATCGTCTTTTCTCCCGCTCGGGTTGATCATCAGGATCCTGATCATCCCGTCTCCTCTTGCTGCTTTGCGCCTGAGCCTGACAAGTTTGTTCCAGTTGAGTCAGCCGCTCAGTAACCTTTGCCAGAGAAGTGTAGAAGCCTCTGGTTAATCCATCAATTTTGTTATTCATATCTTTGTGAAACTCTTGAAAGTCGTCCAAGGAGATTCCTTGTGGACGTTGTTCATTGCGCAGAGTTGTCAGAAGGTCTTAATCGTGTGCAGATTCTGGCCTTTGCTCCAGGAGTTTAACGTACAGTAGGCTTTTTAGGGCATCCACTGACATAGTTGCAGGATCTGATTGTAGTTGTGGTTCTGGCACTGCAGGCCTAGCAGTAAGGAGAACTTCTATTCTGTTTAGTTGATGTGCTCGAGCCTGGGAAGATTGTTCAATCCGATCCAACCTTTGATTTGTCATTAGCAGTTGTTGGTGGTTTGGTGCAACGGCTTGTTGAATGTGATCATTAAGTTCAGCACGTGTGACAAACCCGGAATCACGAAGAGTTCCGGTTGAGGAACCCACCACAGAGGCAGGACCACCTATTGGAGCAGCAGGGATGTTGGCTCCAGCAGGCTTTCCCTCTAATCCTCGAATGGCACCTTTAGAGGTACCACCTATAGAAGTTTGGGATGCTTGTTGAACATACAAAAGGAGTCGAGGATGAGGGAGGCGGTCCTCTGTGTTCAATAGGTCTAGCACCCGATTGGGGTAGACCTAGGGAATGTGCTATTACCCTGTGCAATGAAGACGGTGTCTGTTGAGAGACACCATAGTGGCTTGGTGGGGCAGAAACTTGCACGGGTGGGATCACCGCGACTTCTTTAATATGAAGCCCAACAGTGCTAGGCCCCATAGTAGATGTGGTTTCCCGGCTTTCTGGCTTTGGGGAACCCTCAGCACTCATTTTTTCTTTTCTCACCTCCTCTCTATCACTCGCACTCCTAACAGCACTATCTTCATGATCACCGCTACCAGCACCATACCCCTTATATTGATCAGGTTGAAGAAAAGAGTCAGGGGTGACAGAACCAGTTTCAATAGATATACTTGGTGAAGTGACTGGAATGTCATGTTCGGGTGCGACTATTGCATGATGGGGGAGTAGGGATTTCAGAAGGTTGGGTAGGAGGCATTAAACTTATGAAGAGGCCACCTGCTTTAGGAATTACATTTGGAGGTTGAGCAGTGGCCGTCACATCAGGTGAGGTTGGTTGAGAGTCAGTTAATTTCGGTATGTTTGGTAATTAGGTGTTCAGGGGTGCCCAAAGGTGATATAATAGGTTCAAAGAGAGGGGCACCGCCTAGCTGAGAAGCTGACTCAGCGTGTGAGGATTCGGAACTGGATGACTCAAAAATGTCAAGACCAAGTTCAGTAAGAACTGCTTGGGTTCAGGTGGTAAGGGAGATAGATTGGACAATTTTTTGTACAGTGGTGGGATCATATGCATCCCCTCCCTCTCTAGTCTCATCACCTTCACCCTCTTCTCCACCCCTCTCAACATTTTCTCTCACCACTTCCCTCTCAGCATCTCCCGTAGATGTCTGAGGCCTAAGCTCTACTTGCTCACCAAGTGCTACTCCTCCCTGGGCAGGTATGGCCGGCTCTAGCCCGACCATGTGAGGTATTCCTACACTCTCCTTATAACTCTTAACAATATCATTCTACTCACAAAGATCTATAAGAGATACAGGGAATGGTCTGGGAATTGGTAGGTTGGCCGGAATGGCAGGTTTAATATGTATGAAAATCTGAGGAGTTATAGAAGGTAAACCTGCCCAGCGGGGAATGTCAACGTTCTGATCCATCAAGTATTGGATGATAATGGGCAAGAACCGGTGGTAGGGCAGCATGTTTGCATCCTTCTTCTTCTGGGAGTTCTTCCTGAGCATAGTGGCTTTGATGTCCTGGAAGAGAAGGAATGCATAATCCACATGCATATGAGTTGCCGCTGCTACAAATATTTTGAGCTGATGCTCCGTGAATTCGTAGCCTGAATGCTTTAGGGTGAGGCATCTTTGAAGCACAGTCATTAGGGTGTTGTATTTTGGATGAAGACCTGTGCGTTTAAACTTGTTCTTTCTGATGAGCTCTCCATCATAGCACATCACCCGAATAGCAGCAAGACAAGTTTCCTCAGTAGGAATTTCCTCAAAGTTTGTTGCTGGAGGTCTGCTATCTGCCCTTGGGAGTCTAAAGATTGTTCTGAGGCGACTTCAAGGTATATATGTTGTATATTCGTCAACTTCAAAATGAATCACCTCATCACCTCGTTCATAGATTCTCACATCATAGGTTTTCCAGAATTGCTGGACATAAAGCTCGGGGACATGTGTGCCAGTGGTGGATGGGTTGTACGTAAGGAGGTGGTTCAGGGGGTGTATTTTCAGAATTTCAGTAACAATTGGGGCATTATCTCCTCAGGATCACGTACAGCTTGAGCCATTTTATTTGTACAGACAGTTAAAATAGTTAAAGATAAAGAGATATGCATGAAAACACCATTTATTTTTTAGTGTTGGTCAATCTGTAATGAGTGTGATAGAGTTGACCAATGTTGACTAGTGTTAAAAAAAACTTAAGTGTTGAACCCCTAAGTGTTGAGCCATCATTGGGTGCAGGATGATTTTCAGTATAAAAAAGTTGTTTTGATACTTTGAAAGTGTCAATTAGATAGCACTGAACAACTTTGCAGTACTGGAGCATAGTAAAAAAAACATCCTAACACCCCTTTTTTGAGCCAAAAACCAAATTGTTATTGAATGTTCATACCTCCCAAGAACACGAAGAACACTTTTCGAGATTTTTGAAATATTTTTACATCAAAGTGTTCCCCATGTGTTCAATATACCCATCGCATACTTTGTTTGATCAAACGAGTTCGTTTCGTGTCCAAAAATCCCTTCAAAGTCTCGATACTCAATATCGCATATGGATGTTTGAAGGCCAAAAAATACCCTTTTAACTCAAAATTTTCAAAATGTAAACCGTACAAGTTGTTACCTTTGTGATTAGGAGTATTTTGATATAAAAAGTGTAAATTTCGGCAGAGTAACGAGAGGATTCGTATACTAAAGTAACCAAGAATCGTGTGAAAGAAGCTTGGTAATTGATGAGACTGTTATAAGTTGAAAATGGACATGTGTCACTCGCTGATTGGACCAAAAACGTGTAAAAACACGGCTTATAGGGTAAGAAAACCCGGCTTATAGATTGGCTTAATCGCACGCGATTGGCTTAATCGCACGCGATTCAACCTTAATCGCGTGCAAATAACCCTTTGGTGACTGAATCGCCTCCAATTGGATGTACTTGCACGCGATTAACCCTTTGGTTCCAATCGCGTGCGATTGAATAGTGTGCTATTGATATCAAGTTCTATTCAACCTTTGATGTTCTAATCGCATGCGATTAATGGTTTGATTACACTTGTTGTAATCCTATGCGATTGAACCAAGACTTAGAAAGTTTTTGTTGAATTCCAAGAAAGTCCATGCGATTGAAGCATAGTGTGCGATTGTTTGAAACTGAACCCAACATTTTGAAATTTTCTGAAATTTCAGAGTATCTTGATTGAGTGATTTGAAAATTTGAGTTTCCCAGATCTCTTGATTTGGTTATTTGTTTGACACACTCCCCCTTAACTAATGCATTTGGGAAATGAAAAATTTATAAAACTTAGGGAATGTGTCAATTATTCTGGTCCCCCTACACATGTGCAATATGTGTATGAATATCTCCCCCTACACATATGATACATGTGTATCACCAGAAACTCACTCCCCCTTGATAGTTGCATCATGAAGTTGCACAAAGAACAAACAGTGTAACACCTACTCTAAACAAAAATGAAAGAAAGGAAAAAATGGAACAACAGTTTGTTATATTTTCAAGTTTAGCATGCCTAACTTGGATACCAACTCAGTGAAGCGACTTTCGTCTAATAGTTTGGTAAACAAGTCAGCAAGCTGATTTTCAGTAGGAACATACTGGAGCTCAATTAGACCTTTCTCTACGTTATCTTTTATGAAGTGATAACGGATATCAATGTGTTTAGTTTTAGAGTGGTGTACCGGATTGCAGGATATAGCTATAGCAGACTGGGAATCACATAGCAATGGAATGTTGTCATACCTAAGGCCAAAGTCTGATAACTGTGTTCGTATCCAGAGACTTTGTGAACAGCACATTGCAGCAGCAACATACTCAGCTTCAGCTGTAGAAGTGGATACACAGTTTTGCTTCATGGAGGCCCAGCAGACTAAACGATCACCCAAAAAGTGTGCAATACCAGACGTGCTTTTCCTATCAATCTTGCACCCGGCATAGTCAGCATCAAAGTAAGCATGAAGATCCAGATTTGAATCTTTGGGATACCACAGACCTAGATCCATAGACCCTTTGAGATATCTGAATATCCGCTTAACTGCCAGAAGATGTGACTCTTTTGGATTTTCCTGGAATCTGGCACAGAGACATGTAGAGAACATGATGTCCATACGACTAGCAGTGAGATACAGTAAAGATCCAATCATCCCACGGTAAGTTTTCAGATCTACAGGAGAACCATCAAGATCTGCTGATAACTGTGACTTAGCAGCCATGGGTGTGGATATGGGTGTGCAGTTAATCATATCATACTTCGTTAGAATATCTTTGATGTACTTTGATTGGCGAATAAAACTTCCATGACTTAACTGTTTCACCTGGAGTCCGAGAAAGAATGACATCTCTCCCATAATACTCATTTGAAATCTGTTTGCCATGATCTTGGCGAACTCTTCACTGTATTTTGGATTTGTAGACCCAAAAATGATATCGTCTACATAGATTTAAACCAAAATCTTGTCCCGACCTTTGGTCTTTGTAAACATAGTGGTATCAGTATTTCCTTTGGAGTAGCCTTCATCAATCAAATATTCAGATAAGACATCATACCATGCACATGGAGCTTGTTTTAACCCGTACAAGGCCTTATCCAAGATATATACATGATTTGGATGTTTGGAATTGATGAACCCTTCTGGCTGTGAGACGTAAACTTATTCTTTAAGTACACCGTGAGAAAAGCTATCTGCACATTCATTTGAAAGACACGGAAGCTTCTGGAGGCTGCATATGCAACAAAGAGCCGTATAGCCTCAATACGAGCAACATGGGCAAATGTTTCGTCATAGTCAATGCCCTCTTGTTCATTGTAGCCTTTATCAACCAACCTAGCTTTTTACAGATAACCACTCCATCCGAATCCCTTTTGTTCTTGAAGACCCACTTAGTTCCAACTACAGATTTGCCATATGGTAAAGGAACTAATCTCCAGACTTTAAGACGATCAAATTGATGTAATTCTTCCTGCATTGCAATTACCCAATCTGGATCATCTAATGCTTCATAAGTCTTGGTGGGTTCAGTGATGCTTAAGAAACCCGAGAATTGACATTCGTTTGCTGTTGCTGATCTTGTTTGAATGCCAACTGAAGGATCTCCGATAATGTTCTCTTCAGAGTGATGTCTAGTCCACTTAATTTCATAGGAGGTGGAAGATGAAGTAATGAGATCTTGTAGGTTTCGTGCTCCTTCTTCATCTTCTGGAGAGAAATGTGGGTCTGAATCAAACACAGGAGGACTCTCTGAGTCAGTAATCTGAGAAGTCACAGGGGGACGAGTGATAGAAACAGAAGAGGAATCCTCAGCATAGAGATATACAAATGGATTCGTCTCAGTGACCATAGGAGCTGTCATAGTAACACTTGTTTGTAAAGTTGTGTTTACCCTGTTGTCAGTTAAAACAGGAGAAGATTCAGATCTGAAGAAATCAAACATAAAATCAAGATTAGTAGTTGAACTGGATGGATTGTTTGATTCTTTATTTTGAAGCACCGGTCCTGAACAGGTATGTCCAGAAACGTTTTCTGTTGATTTAGGTGGAAATTTGGTAACATTCAATGCATCATCAAATGTTACGTTGATACTTTCAACAATGCTCTTTGTACGTTTGTTAAAAACTCGGTAGGCTTTGGATTCAGTAGAATAACCTTGGAAAACAGTATCATTAGCTTTGGGAGCTAATTTTCCTAGATTATCCTTGTCATTCAGTACAAAGCACCTATTACCAAAGACATGTAAGTATTTGATATTAGGCACTATGCCATTGGCCAGTTCATATGGAGTTTTATTAAATCGTTTATTAATGAAAGAGCGGTTATGCATGTAGCAGGCAGTGCTGATTGCTTCAGCCCAAAAGGAAGGTGGGAGCCTAGAATATGAAAGCATTGTTTGGGCAACTTCAACCAAAGTTTTGTTTCTTCGTTCCACTACACCATTTTGTTGTGGTGTGTATGTAGCTCTTCAAGGTCACAGAAGCTCTTCAGAGTACTCTTCTTAAATTCAGTTACATTGTCTTTCCCGATAGAGACAACACTCTGACTATGCTTGTTCTGCTGTTGCTTGATGAAGGAAATGATTGTTGGAGTTGCTTCATCTTTTGAGCACAGAAACTTGACCCAAGTATATCTAGAGTAGTCATCCACCATAACTAGAATATACTTCTTCCCATTTTTGGACTGGATTCTCATAGGACCACAGAGATCCATGTGCAGGAGTTCCAAAGGCTTCGCAGTGCTAAATACTTGTTTAGATTTATGTGAAGCCTTCTTCATCTTTCCCTTTTCACAGTCTGCACACAGATGATCTTTCTTGAACCTTAACCTAGCAATGCCTCTCACCAAGTCACTCCTGACTTGTTTGTTGATATTTTGAAAGTTCAGGTGAGAGAGTTTTCTATGCCATTGCCAAGTCAGATCCGTAGATGCTTCAGACAGTAGACATACAGAGGTAGGGGAGTCATACTTTTCCAAATTAATGGAGTACAGGTTAGATTTTCTTGTACCTTCCAGCAACTCACCTCCATTTTCAGTTAAAACTGAACATTTGTTCTTTTTTAGCACTACCTCTAGGTCTTTATCACAGAACTGTCCAATGCTGAACAAATTATGACCCAACCCTTCAACATAGGAGACTTTCTTAATCTTGATGTGCTTCTTCTCTATGTCTCCGTACCCCATTATTGGTGCAACATTGTCATTCCTAAAACGTACATTCCCGGAGTACTTAGGAACATATTTCTTGAGAAGACTTTTGTTGCCAGTCATATGTTTGGTACAGCCGGAGTCCAGGTACCACAACTGAGGCACCTGCAAAAAGAGAATAAAACACGTTTAGGTCCCCATATATGAATGGGTCCTTGATTGTTAGTTCCTGTTGGTGTTTGAGTAGTGATTGTGTCTACTTGTGGTGGTGAAACTTCAGATGGTCCATTCTTAATTACCCATGTGGGTCGAATCTTTTGTCGAGAAGGAATAGATTTAGGAAGAATTGGCTGAGAAGGAAGTTTCTTAACCCCTGTTGGTTTGACAGTTGATGGAATCAGAGATTTTGGATTTGGTAGAGTTGCGGAAGCGTTATGTTTGCGAAGAATTCTTAAGAATTTGTTGTGGCCTCGTTACATCATGGGGAACTGGAGCGTTGCGAGTAGTCGGTTTTGGTACTCGTTGATTGGATTATGGCTTGGGTTTAGAAGATTTGGAAGTCGTGGAAGGTGGATTGCGAGATCGTTTTTGAGAATGTAAGTAATTTTCTTGTGCGATCCACGCCTTTTTAAATGCTTCGTAGCCCTGCCGTTTGTAGACTTCCAATTCCTTGATCGTCAGTAGTCGCCTTGATTTGTGCAATCGTTTAAGTGCATGTGACTGACGAGTTGTGATCCATTGATTAATGATGATTCCTTTTGAGGTTATAAATGGAACACAGACTTGGTTAGCGTAAAAGTCTGTCCAATTCTCAAATGGTTTAATTCCAATTTGTTTTCGCAATTGATCATATTCACAGTTAAATTCACAATGACCATGGAGGCAACCATCACTAATTCAAAACCTGGAAGTAGCAATATTATCTTGCAAACTTGAATGATTACAGATTGAATCAAACACCAAAATTAGTTCACATGATTGACTAAAGTTTGAACATTTCCTATTGGACCTAGGAATGACTTTCTTCCAGTTTGTGTTTATTTTACGCTCTTCACTCCCGAGCTTCTTCACATCTGCAGCAGAATGCACAATGTTAGAATTGAGTTTTGATCGACTAGCAGCTACTTTTGAGGATTCAGGTATATCAATGATATTACGAGAAATATGAGTAGAAGTGGAAGTGGAAGTCTGTTTTGGTTTGAAAATCTGTTTAAGTTTTAAATTTATCATGGATGACTTATTAACAGATTTTATTGCAGGTTTGACATCTTGAGAAGATGTGGATGCATGTTTGGAATCTTCGATTCATTCATCAACTGGTGATCCATATGGAGAGAAAGTGAATAGGGCAGCTGGTTCCATTTGAGCTTCAACCTGCTTGATTCGCTCTTGTAGCGCAAACTTTTCTTTGCACAAGTTGTCAATGATCTTGCCATCAAGTTTAAAAACTGTTTGGAGACGCTTGTGGAGAATGGTGTTTTCTTGATTTAATTTAGAGGGTTCGGGAAGAGGTGTAGAAGTGGATTCTGTTTGGATGATCTTGACAATATCTCCTTGTAGTAGATGAGTGAAGCAAAACTCTTGTAGGGTTTGAAACCGTTGCTGTAATTCCTTGTGGGGAATGTATTGAACTTGAGGTTTTGGCACTTCAGGAGCATAGAGTTCCTCATCTGTATATACTGGTGTAGGAACAACAGAGTCAAGTGTTGGAATGAGGTAAGTGAAGTATGAATCATTGAGGTCAGAATAGTTGAAGGGAGTTTCAGTTTTGAGGTTTAAAGTTCGTTTGACATCCTCTTCAATTCTTTCTTCCTCTTGACCAACAAATTTCATTCGTTGAGTGAGTCCCTCACCAACTAGATGTGCATTGTATAATTGTTTGGCAGATACTTTACTCAAAACACTTGGGTTTTCGAAACCAAGTCCATCGAATGTCAATCTTGAAAAAGGTCGTTCTTTTTGCTTGTATAAAAAGATGGTTTGTTCACTTTGCCCCCTTTTAATGAGAAGGTCTTCCAATTCTTTTATTTTTAAGAACGTGTTGTTGATCAGTTTTAAGAATTTCTGAATCCTTTTCAGCACCAACACGTTCTGCTTTAAGATCATGTATGATGTTATTTGTAGTATTGGTTAATGCAAGAAATTCAGATTCTTTCACAGCTAGTTGAACTTTAGATTCATCTAAGTTTTTCTCCAACTGTTCAATTGTAGTTTGTGCTTCTTTGTCTTGTGTTTGAATGACCTCTTTTAAAACTTGATACTTCTTTGTCATTTTGGTCACCTTTAATTCTAACTTTTTCATGCGGTTTAGTATGGTTTGTATATGTTCAAAATTAAAACCCATGTTAGAATCAGAGATAGAATTTACCTTTCCGCTTTCCACTATCTCTTCCTCAACTTCTGAAAGATCAACACCATCATCATCTCTGCTACTTGTTTCACCCTTAGCCATGAAATAAAACTGTGCATGATCTTCACCATCTAGATCACTCTCGGAGTCTGTGTCTTCAAGGAACTGGTCTTCTTCTACCATGAGAGAATTCCCAGCCTGCTTTTGCTTTGACAGGCGGTACTTTTGTCTGTAGTACTCAGCATCCTTGACCTTCTTTTATGGACAGTTTCTTATCATGTGTCTAGATCTCCCACAGGTGTAGCACTTGCCGTCTTGCTTTTTGTCCTCCTTCTTCTCTTCCCTTGGGTATCTTGGTTTGTCAACAGGTGCAGCTCTTTCAAATCTTCTAGAGCCGGAAGTGAACCATTGTCTGTTGTTGGTCTTGTTGAACCGGTTCTTAAAGTTCTTGCTGGCAACTGTGAGTGCTTGAAATGCAGCTTCTACCGAGTCATCATCATCATCTTCATGGTCAGATTCACTGAGCACCACATGTTTGAGTTTGGCAGACCTTGATGAAGATTCCTTAGGGGTCCTGTCAGCTACAACCAAAGCAAGAGGGTCAACAGCTGGTTGTTTAGGGTGAGACTGCAAGATCTCATCTTGATACTGATTGAGGTCTTCAAAGATGTTGTGGAAGGTGACAGATGTAAGATCTTTGTTGATCTGTTTGTATAGCCTAGCATAGCCCTTCCACTTAGAACCTAAAGAATTCAGGAAAACACAGTTTAAATCAAGGTCAGTTCTGACAATTTGATTAGACCTCATCTCATTCTGCAATTTGCAGTATCTGCCATATGTTTCAGATAGGAGCTCATTTCACAGGCCTTGAAATCATGGTAACTGTTGACCAGTTGAGTACGCTTGATGTGCTCTCCTTGTTCAGTGCCTTGTAGTTGCTTTTTGATTTCATCCCAGATTTCCTTGGCAGTGCCCAAGCTATCTATCTTCAGATAGATCTTAGATGAGAGACCTTGTTTCAGGTAGTACTTGGCCAGTCTCTCAGCCTTCTTTGTTTCCTTCTCGGTAGTAGTCAGCTCGTCACTGGTCTTTTCTCTTTCATGTCTGAGAATGGGGGGATTGTTGGTTAGGTCAGCTTCAACGATCCTTGTGAACTTGGTGTTTCCGTTGAGGATGCACTCTATCATCTTGTCCGCGAAGAGTTCGTTGTGCTCTAAAAAGTCCATGAACCTTCCTTTCCAGACATTGTATTCCCCCCGAAACAAAACAGGAGGTTTTGTATCAGTACCAATGGACATCATTTCATTTGTACTTGACATGATTAGTGATTTTTGAAAGAAATGATCGTTCACTTGTTAAGTATGGATTGATTGTTCGAAAACTTGATTGATAAAATGAGGATCTAATTCTCTTTAATTCAACTTTGAATTAGATCTTGTAAAGATTAAATTCAACTTTGAATTATATAGAAATGAGTTAATTTTAATTCACCTTTGAATTATATGTGAGTTTGATTAAATTCAATTTTGAATTAGAATTTTAAGTTTACGTCCAATTGTCCTCTTTGTTTAAAGTCAAGTCCAGATGGTTCTATCACTTGTCCAATAGTTCAAGGTATCCGATAGCGTGCGATTGAATAAGGTAACCAATTGTGTGCGATTGAATCCTGTAACCCCAAACAGAAATTGTTAATCACAATAGAATGCAATTCGATTTCACTGAATAGCGTGCGATTGCCTTGGATGTGTATGGTGATCAATAGTGCAACTAGGAACAAAACCCTTGAATCGCACTGGACAATGGAATGCGATTGTTGAAAACACTTAGAATTTTGCAATTCTTAGTGTAGCTTATAGGACCCTTAGAAGTACCTAATCGCATGCGATTCGCTGAACCCGGCTGATAGCTTCAATAGTAACACTTAGTGATTTTCAGTTTAGTGTAGCTGATAGAAACTTTAGAATCACCCCAATCGCGTGCGATTCACAGAACCCGGCTTATAGCTGTTAGAGTAACACTTGGTGATTCAACTTTGATAGAACTCTATAAGCTGTGTAATAGGTCAATCGCGTTGACCAATAGCCCGGCTTATAGACAAGGAAATGTCACAATCAGATCTGATTGCCTTACCTCTAATGATGTCTACCCACTTGTACCTTGATTGGTATGGGTAGTACTTGAGTTACCTTGACTAATACTTAAACTTGGAAGAATAAATAATTATTTTTAATTAAAATCAGTATTCTTCTTCTTCAAGACTGCATTTAACCCTCAAGAACACCATAAATGTATGATTTCCAGAAACTTTAATGCCATAGAATCGAGCATTAAATAAGCTTTTGAACCTTTTCCTTTTAAAAATACCACTCGGTTTTGACGTGTTTTTCAAGAAAGCTTTATAAAACAGTATAATACTTCGAACAAGACCCGGAAAGATGATGAGAATAGTAGAGTTTTATACCTTGAACGTGTTTGAACTTCCGAAAATGTTTGAACTTTTACCTTTCTTGAATAACCTTGTTGTTGAATGATTTTTCTTCACTTTGAACTTGAACTTTTCAAGATTTCCTTTAATGTTTTCGAACAATCACGAGCCAAAAACAAGTTTGGCTCTGATACTAATTGATGGTCCCGTATTTATACGGATGAAGCAATGCTTAGAGTATTAGTGTGTGTTTGTGTGTGTTCTGTTTAGAGAGAGAGAGCCGAGAGTTAGAGAGGATATCAGAAACACAAGAAGTGAAATAATGCAAAGCTTAATTCATTTCAAGGAGGCAAATGCCTTTTATAGCATTTGCCTAAGTTTATAATATTGACATATTTGCACCCTCACTTTTCATAATCTGACAACACCCCTCAGAGTTTACTCATTCGAGTTCCAAGCCCATTTATTTGACTTATATATTTTTCAGCCATATCATATATATTTTTTTCTTTTTGCTCATTGGCTTTTTCTTACTTTCTTTCTTTCTTTTGCAAGCATATGATTAGTAAAAAAGGTAATTCACACTCAGCCTGTTTTTGTCGAGCTTAGATTCAGAATGGTGAAAAGCCACTAAATATTATGCATAAATACCAAGTATAACCTCTGAACTTGTTCACAAATCAAACATTTGACACCTTCAACTAATACTTAACACTTACTCGAATGAAATTAAAAATTTAAAAATTATAGTCCAAATACCATCATGATTTAATCAAGGACAAATAAAATTCAAGCTAGGAATCTTTTTCTAACCCCCTACCCCACACTTAAATCATACAATGTCCCCATTGTACATAAAGAAAAAATAAAAACAAGGGTAGACAAAGATTAGAGAAAACTCCATTCGGGCATTCACACAAATGACGGAGCAATAATACATAAGGCTGAGCAAATACCAGCATAAGCGTACGCTCCATGTTAAAACAACCTGCAAGGGAGCAAATTGTTAAGATAGATCATGTCAATGAATCAAACAACTAAAACACACAAAAAGAAAAACAAACCTAACTCACTTTCGTAGGAATCACGGTTGCATTTAGCGTATGCAACAAGCCTTTAAACCCTCGGTAGCCCGAGTGGACGAGTTGTAGTCTCGTGAGGGTTTCTAGGAAACACACCCCCAAAGTTGGAACAGAAAGGGAAAGAAATAAAAATAAAGAAGAAAGAAAAACCTAAACTAACCACGGGTTGCCTCCCGAGAAGCGCTTGCTTTTGTCCGAGTCTCTAGCTTGACTCCGAATTTAGGCACTACTAATTGGAAAGACCCCACACTCGCAATAAAGTGCGGGTGGTAATATTCATACACACCAGGATATATGTATGATTTACCAACTCCTAAAGCTGTTGCGATCGCATTTTGTTCACCCTTCTTGATCTCAAAAGACATCCTCCCTGCGTTCTGAATCCTCTTTCCTCCCCTAGATTGCGAACTTGCTCCTGACTCAAGCAAAGACTCTATCCGGCCCCCGATGCCTTCAAAATTTCTGACCGCCTGATCATTCTCCCAACACGATAGGTTCCAAAGGGTCCCTGGTGCCGGAGGAATTCCATACCCCGACTCTAACTCCTCACAAGATCCTGCGGCTACCTCGAGAGTTGGTTTTGCAGTTTCCTCCTCGAATATTAGAAATTCTAAATAGTTCAAGATTTCATCTGCATAATTTTCAATATCTTCTCTTTCAAGATATGAAGGTCCCCAAACGGGTTTTGGTTCTAATCCTAACTTGGGTGCTGGTTCAATGAAGGTCTATGGTTCATCCTCTGTATGTTCTTCTGGCTCCTCAACCAGGTCAGCGAGGCACTCTAGAATATCTCCATCAGACTACGCATCATCTCTCGATTTCACCTCCGTTTCGGGCTCAAAACACAAACTCTCGTCAGAATCAGAGTCGTCTAAATAGTATGGTTCAGGACTAGATTGTGGCTTCTCGGGCAAACCAATCGGGCGGTCATCCCCATCATCTTTAATAATGAAGTCGTAATCATCCCGCTCAATGCCATTGTCATAAAACTCGTTCAACAGATCTTTGAGGAAGGATTCCTAATGGATCGGTTCATCCTCGTTGTAGATCATATTCGCAGAAAAGACATCGCAGGTCACGAAGAAAGACGAGCAAAACCACTAAAATAACTTCCTTTGAGCCGAAACTCGCACGAAGGATCGTTTAATACTAAAATTAATATAATTAAATCAAAATGAAACCGTTCCCTGGCAACGGAGCCAAAAACTTGATGTGCGTTAAGCGTACCAGTTTTTTATTTATAAAAATTGTTTTTATTTACGTAAGACTATGACACAAAATAGGCAAGTGAACCTAATTGTATTATAGTATAGAAAATAAGTACGGGTGTCGAACTCAACGGGAACGGGTATGATTTGATAAAATTATATTAACTTAAATATTAAACTAACTAAACTACATGCAATAAAATAAAGGGGGGGGGTTTGTATGAAAAAGTGAGCTTTCAACCAACTAACACTACCAACAACCCTAGAAAATACCTAAAGCAAACCAAAGAAGCAATAAAGAAACAAATTTGGAGAATTAAACAATATAATGAAGATATTCCCTCCCTAATTCAATTCAACCATTTTCATGGCAATTAATTCATGGAAAATAGAGCTAAAGACACTTTGAATATTCATGCATCGATACCTAAATTAGTTAAAACCTTGGTCCGGTTATAACCGTCTAATTACACCATATAATAACCTTTATGGTCAAAAGCGCGATTAAAAGGGATAATTAGCCAATTGATTCGATTATCAAGTAAAGACTCAACCTTTAATGTTTCATATGATCAACAAAACATCATTAACACATAAAGGGTCATTATATGTTTAATTACATGCAAAATCATCCATTTAAAGTTGGTTAACACTAGGATTCAATTACTATCTCTTTAATCATCTATTGGTCCTAGACAATCAAGACTAAAGCTTTATGAATTAAATGGTCTTTTAAATCACAAAACTCAGATTATAAACAACCAAAACAGATTACTAAGCATGGATGAACTAAGATTAAGATTAAACAAGAATTAAACATGAATTAAGTATTAAAGCCATGAATCAATAAACTATTACATGAGTTTCATCTCCTCTAGGGAGGAAAACAGAAGATCTAGCCAAGAACAATCATAATAAATCTCTGGAAATCATTCATAAAAAGAAACATGATGAACAAGAATGAAGAGAACCATAAAACCCGAATTGTTCTAGCCGAAAGCTTCACTTTAATCTTCATAATTAAGCTCCAATGCTCCAAGATCATGCCCCAAGCTCCCTGGAAGTTTTACGGAAGTTTTCT
Organism: Pulicaria dysenterica; assembly: GCA_947179395.2. Taxonomy (NCBI): domain Eukaryota; kingdom Viridiplantae; phylum Streptophyta; class Magnoliopsida; order Asterales; family Asteraceae; genus Pulicaria; species Pulicaria dysenterica. The sequence goes on from OX359294.1 coordinate 40,833,576, forward strand.
GGAGTTGTGGTGGTGAAAAAGTCGGTTGAAAGTGATTCTTCCCGAAAGAAATCGAAAAATCGCATTTCTAGGCTGAAATATGCACTTTAGCGCCGCTAACACTGACTTCGTGCCGCGACGGTCGCCAGGTTCGCGACGCGACGCATCCTGGTCGGCTATTTTCTTGGCTTTTCCGAATTTTCCATGTTCATTCTCTTTTATCTCGTCTTTATCTTAATTGTAATTCCATGATTTTTAATCAATAACAATTAAATATCGCATTAAAAATATATCTAAAAACCGTGATATCAATACGCCGAGGGCCAATATTTTATGAATCCTTACTGTGTTCCATCTTAACATGTTTAATACTTCCCAGAATGTTCTTTTCATTCTAAATGTCCATAGTCGGTCATTCTTCAAGGGAAGGAAGTTTGAGATACGGCTGAGGGAAGTGATTGGTCGCTATCTAATAATGGATTAGATAAAAAAGACACAACACTTCGCCTGTGCTTGCAATGGTCAAGTGACTGGATGACCCACACCTGAATTTACTTCATGGTTTATGTCACGAGTAAAGCAGGATGATAATATCATTTCGTCTTTAGACTGGAGATACATGTGTTCCAAATCATCGATCTGCTTTCCCTTGATTGCTTTCAAACGCAGTTAGTAACTGGCTGTTATAAAGGGAGCTTTTAGGTGAGGTATGGTGTATGTGGCGGAACAATGTAGTCGAAGGGATTTGTTCCTCTAGTTTTAGAGAGATATCCTTGGGCCCCTCGATGATTGAGTGCTGACGTAAAATGCATGGCCATGCTCAAGTTGCAATGATGTTTGATCGATTACAACTAGATTTGGGGTCACCATCAATCGAGATCAAGAAACATAATCATGAACGATCTGGAGATTGACATTTAACCATGTCTCGTGTTCACACGGATATCGCGAACGAAGTGATGAATGATCACTTATCTATAGGACCATTTCGTATCTGATTCTGGATTTAGTTTTTGTTATAGATGACAAAACTCATGCTGGTTGGGGGCAGAGATGCCTTAGTAGCGGCCGCTCTTTGTCTGTTGTCTATGGGTACGGTATGTCATGTGCAAGTGGGAGTTTGTTGGAGTATGCCTACTGACGCACGTACGCCATATGGATCACTGCCGATATAGTATGGGCCTATTGGGTCACACGCCGGGGATCAATCCTGACATCAATATAAGTTGAGGGACTAAAAGTGTCAAAGTGGAAAAGGTTAGTGTGCAGGCAAATTCCGCGGCGCGGAATTGAGGTTCGCGACGCGGTGTTCCGCGGCGCGGAAAAGTGTCAGACTGCATGCAATCACTCTGTTTCCACCTCCTTTTTTGACCAATGCATGGCCTTGCTTTTGGGAAAGCAGATGGCCGGTTTTGGGGAGTAAAAATTGGATTCTTTAGGCTTTTATAAGTCTCTCTCTTGGTTCTCTCTTTGGTTCTTGACACATTACACTTACACACACTTAGAGTTCTCGGAGCTTCATTTTAGAGTGTGTGTGAGTCTTGTCCAGGAAAAAGAAAGGAAATTGTTGTTCTTGCTGTGGATTCAAGGCTTTGAAGTCCACACAAGCTTGCTACTACAAGTGGATTGTGGAAACCCGGAGTGGATCAACAATGGAGAGGAGTTTGTTTGAGCTTCTAGTCATCTTTTTCATCCTCTACTTTGTTCCAGGAGATCACAAAGGGTATAACTTTCTTTTCCCTCTTTTTACATGTTGCAATTATTAGTTATAGAGTTTGGTCCTCTTATGGGGTTTTTATGCTTTGCATGTTTGTACTCTTGGCATTGCATGTTGTTGTTAGTGCTTCCTCTGCGCTCCTGAAACCCCATCAAAATTTTGGTTGTTTAAGAGTATAATCTACTAAGAAACACTCGTTGATCTTCATCTGTTACTTCTTATCAACACATTTGGGTAAATTTGAATTTTAGAAAGTCGAAGTTCTTGAAAGAAATAGATCAAAATTTCAAAATCTTGTGTTAAAGTGACTGATATTATGGATTAGAAGTGGATTCGAGGACATTGCGAATCATTCTGGAAGTTTTTGGATCAATTGGAACTAAGTTGCTTTGAAAATCAAGAAATCCCGTGAAAAAGATGAAGCATTCGGAATTCCAGCTTTGAATTGTTTGGAATTGGGCTTGAATCATTCGGAATTGCTGCATTCCGAATATAAAGTGTACAAATTTATTGAATTCCGCATAAAACTGTCCGGATTTCTTATAGTCCAAATAGAAATTATTCGGATTTCTTGTATTCCGAACAAAAGTTGTTCGGAATTTGCTGAAGTTTTTCGGAATTTGTTGAAAGGGTTCGGATTGTGTGTGCATTCGGAATTAAAGCTGTTCGGAATTGTGATTATTTTTGGAACTTCATTTGGAATTGATAGTGCTCGGATTGTGAACGTTTGGAATTCAGATTCTGTTTAACTAGTATTCAGATTTGTATTCGGAATTGGTTGTTCAGAATTCAGAACAATTGGAATTTGAAAATTGTTTAGATTTTGTTTGTAATCCATTTGTTCGGAATTGTTGTATTCGGATTTCTTGTATTCAGATTTCTTGTATTCGGAATTTGTGTAATAGTTTTCCTTTATTCAAAATTTTTAATCTTAGAAAGTTTTAGCACTTTTCAAGAATCTTTTCAGAGGAACGATCAGAAAAAGATGAGTACCTACAGTGAAACGTTGTCATTCGGTTCGGATACTAAATCTCTGGTTCTCTACCGTGGAGAGTATAATGTCTGGAAAGGCAGGTTCATGGACTTCATTGAAAACAATGAAAAATATGGTGAGTTAATGAAGAACAGCATTGAGGAAGGACCAGGTGTATTCAGAATTGATCAAGATGCTGATCCAACTAACAATCCCCCTTTACAAGCAATTCATCGTCCAAAATTTCCAAGTGAGTACACAACAGATGAAAAAATGAGAGCAACTGCTGACCAAAAGGCTAAGTACTACTTGAAGCACGACCCTTCTGCTGAATTTTATATCAAGGTGAATGGTTTAAACACAGCAAAGGAAATTTGGGATGAAATCAAAAAGCAAATGGAGGGTACAAAATCAGGTGTCTGGATCAAAGAAACCACACTGGTGAATGCTTTTGATCACTTCTGTGCAAGAGAAGGTGAAACTCTTGTTGACACATACAGCAGATTCTGCAAGCTGCTAAATGATCTTCGAAATCAAAAGCTGGATAACTATTCTGATCTGAGAAAGAATACAAGGTTCCTAAACTCTTTAGGACCTGAATGGAGAACTCAAGTTACAATCTATAGACAGATGAATCAGAAAGTTCTTAACAAGGTCATTCACCATATGATCTTTGAAGAGTTAAATCAGTATCAAGAAGAAGTTGGTGTGAGCTCGCAAAAGGAAAACATTGATCCAGTTGCTTTAGTGGTCAATGAGAAGAAAAACAGATCCTCATTAAAGACTCACAAGCTGAAACTGATTCAGGAATCTGAAACATCTGAATCTGAATCTGAAGAACCTATTGATAATGATAAGGTGATACAGGCTGTAGCATATTTAACCAACATGTTATAGAGCCAGTTTTCTAAGTCAAAGACCAACAATCGCTAAAGATTCACTTCTGGATCTTGAAGGCAAGAGGATAAATATCAGAGAAATGATGGGATCAACGGTATGAGAGGAAATTTCAGTCTACTCAACCTAAGAAATGCTACAACTGTGGTAGCACGGGTCATGTGATCAAAGACTGCCAAAAGCCGAAATTTAAAGACTCGGAATACTATATGGCCAAACTGAATCTGATTAAGAAGAGAAACAAGGGTACAGTTCTTTTAGATGAAGAAGATCAGTTCCTCTTTAACACTGATGAGAGTGATGAAGACACTGAGGTTCATGCTCAGTTCGTTCTGATGGCAACTGTTAAGGAGTTTGAGTTTGAGGAAACTGATGGTGATAGTAATGATGAAGTTGCGAATGTGTTTGCTGAAGAAAGTAAAGAAGCATCAACTGAGGATATAGTAATTGCTGGGTCTGATAGTGGTTTTATGGCAAAGTTTGATGAAACAGATGATGAAAGTGAATATGAAAGTGAGAATAAAGCTGAAGAAAGTTCTTACAGCACCAGTCCTCCTTCAACTGAATCAGAGACTTCTGCTGATAAGGTACATCTCGAACATTCAAGTGTTTCTGCTGATCACATCATGACACTTCTCACTCAGGTTCAAACACTCACCACTAAAAACCAAAAATTACAGGCTCAAAACTTAAATTTTAAAATGAATCAAGCCGTCACATCTGGGCAATCATCACAACTGACTCAACTACAACAAGTCATTCAGGATAAAGAAGAATAACTGCTTCAAATTCGACAAGAAACTAAACGTAAAGTTCATGATTTAAATGCTGCAAAGTTGAGTGTTGAGATTAACCTGAATTTGATTATGCAAGAGAAAAATAATTTGCAAAGGTTCAAAATCTTGAAGAGTCTGTTAAAAAGAAAGTCACAACTCGTCATACTATCGTTAAGAGTCTTAAACCAGACACTAGAAATATATATAAAGGCTTAGGGTATGATGAAACTGATTTCTTTTCAAAAATCAATTGTACTTAATTGTATCAAGCCGAACGAATGAATATTGGCGTGACTCAAAAGATGATATTTGTGGGAGAGGAAGAAGTTAAGCAAGAGGAAGATTTCAAACGAAACACAATGTCCAAGTGTCAAGAATTTTTTAATTATGACAAACTCAATGAATCATATGAAGTCAATGATGGAAAGTTTTGTAAATCAAAATCTGTTTTTCCAACTGAATGTTCAATTTTTCAAACCACAGAACACCCAATTACTTCGTATGCACCACGCGTGTACATTCCACACATGGAATTACAGCGCCGACAAGAAATTCTTGAGACACGTTGTGTAATAAATAACAACATGCTCACATTAGAAAACCTCATTTTTCTGGATACCTTATCACAAACACTCAAAGAGACTTCCGATGTACAGATTAATTAAATCAACATTTTGTGATGAAAACTCAAATACAAAACGAGATTTTAAAACAAAAGATTTAGGATTTTTCACATCAGGTTGCACAAGCACAAAAGAAAATAAAGCAACATGAGAGGACAATCACACAATTGTGCACTGATTCGCAAAACAAGTTAAAAAAAGCCAATGAAATAACTTGTGTTAACAAATAATATTTGGATTGTGCTCCATTGCTTGTTCCACAAATCATTTCCCATGAAATTGAGAAATAGTTACGTGATGAAAAAGTTGAATGACTTCAGGCAGAGGTAAATTTTGGTTGGGGTGTCAAAATTCCTACGTGTCCTAAAGCATGTAGAGAATATGTAGAACATAAGTGTAATCAATTCTGTGATTCCAACAGTAAGCGTGAGACAGGCTCCACGTCAGGAACCAAAGATTCATCACAGCAATCAAATTCTTCTTCTAAATCTACTTCTCGCATGTTTTCCACATTCAGCTAAAATGCTAACAAATCTTCTCCTGTTGGTTCTAAACCAGATACAATCAAACAACAAGTTTCTTCAGGAAATAGAGTGCTCAAAGGAGGAAACAAACATGTGAAGAGTGGAAGGACAACTTGAAAAGAAGCAAAAGGAGATACATGTGGAGAAAAAGGATATGTGGAAAAACTCAAAGAGCAGTTCACATTCACGAAAACAAACATACCTTCCGTCTTTTTGTGCGATTCATAAAAAGTTGTCATTCCAATTATAATTCTATGTTTGCTTGGAAAATGAAGACTGATATTTCAATAGAAGCATTAAATAGAACTGAAACTTTTTGTGTAAGCAATGGTTATGTTGAAGGACATTGTGTCAATTCTTGTTCTTATCATCAAGATAGAATGAAAAGAGGATACAAGTCAGTACCAAACTGGAAAATCCTGACGATGAAAAGGTATTCACTTGGTTTGTGAATCAAAAAGGTTGCATTATTCACCAATGGACGAAAAAGAGTGAATTGCGATTCTTTCTTCATAAATATGCACATCGCAAACTACCAATGTTTTTTGGAGAATGGGAGGAGCATCTTCATATAATGAGTGAAGTGGATGCTTCTGAACGAAGAAAGAAACAACAGAATTTGGAAATGGAGAAACTGGCATGACAACAAAAACTTGTTAACAACAAGTCCAACCCATCTGTTTCACAATTCACATATTTCGAAAAAGGAATCACATCATGTTAATAACTCCACATTTTCATAAATTACCTCATCTGTTCGCAATAAAGCTCCAGCAGTTAAGAATCACACTAAGCATGTGCCAACAACGACCAACGGCTTCAAGAAGCCAGCATTCAAATCAAACAATGATGTCGTTCACACAAAATCTTCTTTCTTAAACACTTCAAAGTTTAAGTCATCCATTCGGTCACTATACAGACACATAAGAAATGGATCATTAAACAAGTTAAGAAAACTGAACCTGTTTTAACTAAATCTGTTATTTCCAATGTTTTTGCTCCTAACTTGCCTAATCCCATTTCACGATGGGTAAGGACATCACCATTCTTTTCCATGTGTAGAAGAACCTTCTATGGTACATGGATTCAGGATGCTCCAAACATATGACGGGTGATAAAGGTCTTCTCAAAGACTTTGTTGGAAAGTATTCCGGCAATGTCAAATTTGGGAATGACCAGTTTGCACCTATCTTAGGATATGGTGTTTTGGAGACTGGCAATGTCAGGATAGAAAAGGTTTCTTATGTGGAAGGATTCGGGCGTAATTTGTTTAGCATTGGTCAGTTCTGTGACAAAGGAATGGAAGTGTTGTTTAAGAGGAAAACATGTTCTTTGAGGACAGAAGAAGGGAATGAGATACTTGGTGGAAACAGAAATTTTAATTTGTATACAATAGACTTGTCTGGAAAAGGATCAGGTTCTTCTATTTGTCTACTTTCCAAAGCTGCTTCCGATCTGAACTGGTCATGGCACAGAAAGCTATCTCATCTCAACTTCAAGAACATCAACAATTTGGTAAATGGTAACTTGGTCAAAGGATTAACAAAATTGAAGTTTGAAAAAGATCATCTGCGTAAAGATTGTGAGTTGGGTAAATTGAAGAGAGTGCCGCATAAAGTCAGTCGGATCTCAACAACCATAGCTCCATTGTAACTAATTCATATGGATCTTTATGGTCCAATGAAAGTGCAGTCCAGGAACGCAAAGAAATATATTTTGGTGATGGTGGATGATTATTCAAGATACACATAGGTTAGGTTTATTGCACATAAGAATGAAGTTCCTTCGCAGATCATTTTGTTTCTGACAGAACATAAAACTCAGCAAGGCCAACCTGTAAAAGCAATTCGTACAAACAATGGCACAGAGTTTAAAAATAGGAGTCTGGATTCCTATTTAGATTATGAGGGAATTTTTCATTAGTTTTATGCAGAATATACTCCAGAACATAATGGAGTTGTCGAACGCAAAAATAGAACTTTGGTTGAAGCTGCGAGAACTATGTTGCAATACTCCAAACTTCCACTGTCCTAGTGGGCTGAGGCTATCAATACAGCTTGTTACACATAGAACAGATCTTTAAGTCATAGTCGCTTTAATAAGACTCCTTACGAATTGTGTAATGGAGTAGTACCTAATATCAAATACTTTCATGTATTTGGTAATAGGTACTTTGTCTTAAATGAATCGGACAAACTTTCAAAGTTTGATCCAAAAGCAGATGAAGGAATCTTTCTTGGCAATTCATCATATAAAAAGGCATTTCCAATACTAAATCAGAGAACGAATATGATTGTCGAAAGCATAAATGTTACGTTTGATGATTTAGTCAATTTAAATTCTGTGACAGCTAAACCTTCACTTTCAAAATCATTTTCTTCTCAAAAACAACAATTGAGTAATTCAAATGTTGCACATGAAGATATCAATTTAGATTTTATGTTTGACTTCTTTAAATCAAATGATACTTCTTCTGTTACTGAACGCAGGACTGAACCGACTCCATAAGAATCTATGACAATCATGACACCGTTAAGTGATTCAACTATTCATGACACTGATCTTGAGATTTCTGAATATGAAGCGACACACAGTCCATTCACTCAAGAAAGGACAAATACATCTGTTGTTTAGGAATCTCCACAGTATGACATGGCTAATCCTTTTGCAAAAAATATATACAATATGAAGCTCAAAGGATAGGTGAGTTCCTTCAGTTGCGTTCCCCCGAAACTGTTTGGCTACGAGACCACCCCGAGACTCAAGTTATTGGTAATTTGGACGCCGGTGTTCGAACCAGATCTGCAACTGCGAATGAATGTCTCAATTCCAGTTTCCTGAGTATGATTGAGCCCACGAGGGTTTCTAAAGCATTAGCTTATCCGGACTGGGTTATAGCAATGCAAGACGAATTAAATCAATTTAAAATATTGAAAGTGTGGCGTTTAGTTCTCAAACCTGAAGGAAAATCAGTTGTTGGAACTAAGTGGATATTCAAAAAAAAGAAAGATTCTGATGGAGTAGTAGTTCGCAACAAAGCAAGGCTTGTAGCTAAGGGGTATAATCAACAGGAAGGTATTGATTATGACGAGACATTTGCCCCTGTAGCGCGAATAGAGGCTATTAGACTATTTCTTGCCTTTGCTGCCTTTAAAAACTTTAAGGTTTTCCATATGGACATAAAGACAGCCTTTCTTAATGGTAAACTCAAAGAAGTGGTGTATGTTGGTCAACCTGAAGGTTTTGTGGATCCCAAAAGTCCTCATGATGAATATCTTCTTGACAAGACATTGTACGGTTTGAAACAAGCCCCGAGAGTTTGGTATGATGAATTGTCAGATTATCTGTTAGCACGGGCTATGTTAAAGGCAAAACAGACACTACTTTGTTCAAGAAACAATTGGGCACGGACTACATATTAGTACAAATATATGTTGATGATATTATTTTTGGTTCAACTAGCCCTAAATATGGTGATGATTTTGCTAATACTATGAAAGAACGTTTCGAAATGAGCCTGATGGGGGAAGTTAACTTTTTTCTTGGATTGCAAATTTCACAATTCAGTCATCGGATTTTTATAAACCAGGAAACATATATCAGAGATTGGTTAAAACATTTTGATATGTCTGATTGTTTTCAATGCCAACTCCCATGGCCGTCAAAACAAAGTTTTTTGCTGAATCTGATGAAAAATCAATTGATCTTAAAATCTTTCGTGGTATGATCGGGTCTTTATTATATTTAACGGCTAGTAGACCAGATATAATGTTTTCAACATGTCTTTGTGCGAGGTTTCAGTTAACTCCTAAAGAATCTCACTTGTTAGTTGTTAAACGTATTTTTCGTTATCTTAAGGGTACTTCAGATCTTGGTATGTGGTATCCAAGAGATTAAGATTTCAATTTAATAGCTTTTTCTGATTCTGACTATGCAGGGTGTATGATTGATAGAAAGAGTACGTCTGGCAGTGCACACTTTCTAGGAGACAGACTTGTTTGCTGGGCATCTAAGAAGCAGAATTGTATCTCTACTTCCATTGCTGAAGCCGAGTATATTGTGGCTGCAAGTTGCTGTTCTCAGAGTCTGTGGATTCGCACTCAACTTTCTGACTTCGGGTTGGATTATTCTCATATTCCGTTGATGTGTGATTCACAATGTGCCATAGCAATATCCTGCAATCCTGTACATCATTCAAAGACTAAGTATATCGACATTCGGTATCCCATTCTTAAGGATTATGTAGAAAAAGGCTTGATTGAATTGAAATATGTTAATACTGAAAATCACCTTGCAGATATATTTACAAAACCTTTAGATGAAAACCGTTTCAACACATTGGTTTCAGAGTTAGGCATACTGAATCTCAGTATTTAACATACTTTTTTTTGTTTTACAATAGGCTAAACAGATATATCACGGTATGTGTTCTTCTGTGCAGAAAATATTCATGAGTCGAGGGGGAGTGTATCTGTATATACAAGTGTTGAATTACTGAGAATTCATTCTTGTGGGGGGAGTATTTCTGTACATTTATGTGCTTTTATCTGAAAATTCAAAAACATTTGTAAAATTACATAAGACAAAAAGATTTTTTTTTTCTTCTTTCTCAAATTAGTGCTTGATTTGAGGGGGAGTTTTATGTTTTTCTTTTGTCCTAATTTCAATGTTCATAAAATTCTGCAAAACAAAAGATTGAAAGTTGGAAATTTTTTGAAGTTTGAAAATATTCGGAATTCACTCAATTCTGAATATCATTGTGTTAGGAATTCACACAATTCCGAATAAGTTGAAAAAGGGTAAATTCCGAATAAATTTTGTTCGGATTTAACTAATTACGAGTAACTTTTTGTTCAGAATTGTTGAATTCCAAATAAAATTCAGAGGTTATATTCACATTTGTTCGGAATTTGACTTTTTCTTCGGATTTGCACATTTTTTCAGCAAAAAGAAGACTTTTTCTCTGTTCATCAAAAGCTTTCAAACATTTTGAGATTCTCATATCTACAAGCACTTTTCATTACGATTTCAACGGTACAATCAATTTTCACTCAATCATTTTGTTGTTTGCTGTATCATAGTTCTACGGGTTTAAAAACCCTAGTCGTCGAGTCTCGATGTTAACTGATTCATGTCTGATTGTTAGTGTTAATGTTGCTATTCATGTTTAAATGATTCGATACACTGCTAGTTATCTAATCTCGTTATTAATTTCATGCTTCGTTGCTTGATTTATTACCTACAACTCTGTTATTCCGGTTTAGTGTTCTTAACTGTTCGGTAATAAATTTTTGAAAAAGACATGCTTTTTGGGGTTATTTGTACCTATGTCATGAACCAAATATGTAATATGTTGTACTGGGTACACTCGTTGATGATTAAAATGCATGTTTGTTTACTTTGAAAACTCTGGATTTAAAATGGAATAAAAGTTGATGAAATATTCGGATTCCGACTAATGTTAAACTTTGTTCGGATTTCCTGAATTCCGAATATTTTATCACTTGTTGAAGTTTTTCTTCGGAATTCTAGCTTTGTTCGGATTCTACTTGTGTTCGGATTCCACTTGTGTTCGGAATTCAAAACTTGTTCGGAATTCAAGTTGTGTTTGGCATTCAGTTTTGTTTGGAATTACAACTTTGTTCGGATTTTAAATTTGTTCGTAATTTCAATTTTGTTCGGAATTCAAATTGATCGGATTTCAAATGTGTTCGGATTTCAAGACTAAGTCAAGTAATCCTTTGTGTTTTATTCGGATTCTGAATAAACAGTTAGGAATTTTTGAAAATTTTTCAAAATCATATATTTCAAAAAGAGGAATACTTCTTATTTCACTTGATCATTTGAATGTTTGATCAATAATCTTGGGTATTCTTGTTGTATTTGCATATGGCAAACCCTGAGAAACCTTTTGTTCCTTCAAATGTTTTGTTCCCTTCTTCCAATTATCTACCTTCTGTCATGAACAATCACTGTTTTGATTCTCTTGTCACTGTTACCCAATTCTCTATAATTGGGGAACTTATTGAATCTCATCTACTCTAACATCTCTTTTCCTACAACCCAATTGTTGATGGTGAGGAACCTCATATCCCAGAGGTGCATGTCCAACAGTTATGGAATTCAATGCATAATACCACAGATGATGATAGAGAACAACTAATTTCTGGCACAATTGAGAACTTTTAATTTTCTCTGAATTCTGAAAGGCTGAGAAAGATACTGAGACTTCCTTCTGAATCTAATACTTATGTAGAGAAGTCCAATTTTGATCCTATTCCAAGTAACAACAGTACTTTCAGTCATATCAAGGATTTGGGATATAATTGTGAATTAACAAAGATGTCTCAATTCAAAATGACGAACATGGTTCCAATCTTGCAGACTTTATATGCTATAATCAACAGATGCCTCACAAGTATCTCCAAGGGAGTTGATGGAGGAAGCTTCAGTGCTTTTAAAATTCTAATTGCAATGGTCAAGCATTGGCACATAGATTATCCATCTATAATCTTTCAAGATTTACACAAGGTGGTTCATCAAAAACAAATTCCATCTCAAGCAAAGGAATTTTTGCCATATCCTAGATTCTTATCAATGATCGTGCAACGAATGATGCTTCGACATCCGTCTAAGATTTCAAGAAGAAATGATGATCTTGTGCCTACAATTTATATCATGCAAAAGATGTATACAATTGAATCTATGAAAAATGTTCAAGCTTTTGTGATGCCGGTGGAACAAGTTATGTTAATGGATGTTAATGATCCGATTGTAGAGGCATATGTGATTGAGAATAATATTGCTCTTCCAAATCGGCAAAAACCTACTAATTCTACCCAAAGAGCTGTAGATCCTGAGAGTTCAGATTCTAGGAGTCAGTCTTCTTCGGGTGAAACTGACAGGGGAGAGTCGAGTAAAAATTCGGAGAGGGGTGATGAAGGGAATGTCGGTGATGTGAGTTTAGGTGAGGGAGATGAGGATGATGATATGCCAATAGGAAAGCTTATTTAAAAATCACAATCACAGGGCACTCCTGAGCAGGATATTGAGATAAATATTGAAACAATGATTATAACTCCTGATGAAGCTCTAAATCAAGTTGTTGAGAAATCACCGGTGTATACTCATGATGACATGTTTGATGTTGATGATATTAATACTAGTGGTCTGTTTGAGAAGGAGGTTGTAGATGAAGTGGAGAAGTTAAAAGAAAAAGATGGTGAGAGTGTGATAAAAGAACATTCGAGTGCTGAGAGTTCTCTGGCCACAAAGAGCCGGGAAGCCACGCCTACTATCTGGTCTGACACAGTCAGTCCTGGTATTGAAAAAGACTCTGTCATCCCAGCAGAGCATGCACTCACCCCACCTGGCCACTCAATTTCCTCTCAACGGGAAATTATTTCATTTGAACACGGGGACTTAGCTCATGAACTACCGAAGTCTCATTTGGAGGCAGTAGGTATTGAAAAAGGAACCACTTCTCCTCAGGTTTCCGAAGTTCAAATTGATACGCACATTGAAGACACTTTCATTTCAAACATCAATGACACATTCGTAGCACCTAGTGATCTCTTAAAAAACACTACCAAAACAACTATAGAAGGCACTACTGATAGTGTCCTTCAAGGATTGGATGGAAATCCCGCCACAGTCAACACCGGTCCAGCTATGAACGTGGGTGGCTCTACTTCTAAAGGATTTGTTCCTCCATTTATTGAAGTCTTAACGGGTAATCTAAGTGATCCCGGATTTGTTACACCTCCATTTGTTACTCAAGTTGCTACGGAATTTGTTTCCAAGGCTGACCTTCAAGCTGCTATAGCACAAGTCCAATCTGATATTGAAAAGGTTCATACTGATGTGAACTCTAAATTTGATGTTGTGAACTCCAGGTTTGATGTTGTGAATGTAAGATTTGATCAAATACAGCAAGAGAATGCTAGCATAAGCAGTAAGTTAGATAGATTTCTTGCACGTCAAGGGCCTGAAGTGTCTGCCGAGGAACTCAAAACTCAGTTATATCTTAAGTTGTTGGCTAACCGTTGCAAAAGACTGCTGCTTCGGAGGAGAATGCTACCTTGGTGGATCTTCTAAGGATCGAATATACAAAGTCGGATTTTGAATGTTTTAAGAAAGAAATGCTTGATAGTATAAGGCTTTCGGTGTATCATTTCACAAACGGTTAGATGCCATGAGTCCAAATAAGGATACGGAGGAAGATGCTGAGGATGCTGAGTTACAAGCTGCTTTACGTGCTTCTATGGTTACATGTCAAACTCAAGCACAGGGTACTAAAAGACCACATGACAATCAAGATCAAGATCCCGACCGCCATGAGGGGGAGAAAAGACTTAGATCTGTTGTACCGGTTGCATCTGTTTTGTCAAAGCTGCCTGCTTCAACTTCTCAAAATCAACCTCAAAAGAAAGGCATAGGCAGAGGCAGGGGAAAAGGTAAAGGAAAAGGAAAAATGCAATTGATTGATGAAGAAGAAGAGGATACGGATCAACTGGTTGATGATATATTTGACTTTCTTACTAGTGCAGGTTCAGACTTTGATGTTTATGGGTCATTTATGGCAGAAGCTAGTGAAACTGTTAAAGAACCTGAAAAGGAATTAACTCTTCAGTAGCAAATCAGAAAGATAAAGGAAAGCAAAGAAATGTCAACACCAAGGGTTGAAAAGCCTGAGGTTCAGCAGATTCCTACTCCAGATATTCCAATTGTTCCTGAAAGGTTGAATATTGAGACAGGGTTAAGAATAAATAGAGAAGTATCAAAAATGTTTCTTCCATCTCCTAGAAAGTTCAGAAAAACTACAAGGGATGTGATCAGAGATCAAGCAAAACAAAAAAGAATCAGGAAGTTAAAAAGAGGTGCTGAATGGTGAATTCCTAGGAATTACAATCCTGGTTTTGTTTCTGCTACAACATTAAGAGATGTGAGGAAGAAAGTAGTCTTAACAACTGTTGTTCCCAAAACAAAAAAGAATCAGGAAGTTAAAAAGAGGTGTTGTTCCCAAATTGTGAATAATGCTGAGGGGTTTCTCAGAACCAGATGGTTTAGCAGATTCATCATTGAGGTGAAATACATCAGACTCAGAGGGTTTGGGTTCTGATATATCATTTGTATTGGGAAAATCCATAATATTAGTTGGGACGACGGATCTATCAATGGATTGTAGCTGAACTGTAGTTTCAGTTGGTGGTACTGAAACGTTAGCAGCAGTAGTGGCATCTGAAGCAGTGGGATTTACAGCAACTGAAGTGGTGAGAACCATAGTTGAGGGTGTGATTTCCTCAACATCGTTTGTTTTTGGAGCCTCTGAGTGTGGGGGAATTTTACACTCATCATTGGTAGAAGGTGAGTGAGAAACTTTAACAAACGGGTTGACGAATGTATCATTAGTTGCAAAGGAAAACCCAAGAAGTTCAGTTGGTGCCGCTGAACTCTGTGAGGGCTGAGAAGGGTGTGCTTCAGAGTCGGTCTGGTGTTGAGCCGATACATCACGAGCAATAGTGTGGACCAGTAAACTAGTTGGGTCGACTAGAGT
The DNA here is from genome assembly GCA_947179395.2 of Pulicaria dysenterica. NCBI lineage: Eukaryota > Viridiplantae > Streptophyta > Magnoliopsida > Asterales > Asteraceae > Pulicaria > Pulicaria dysenterica. The sequence goes on from OX359294.1 coordinate 40,848,621, forward strand.
ACTAAAGGTCTGTGATGCGAGTGACGTAATTTGAGCAGGGGAGAGAGGACTTACAGTGGAAATCGGATCAAGAATGATCATCTTGGCTGTTGTAGTAGGTGCTGAACGTCCAATTGAAGAACTTTTGTGACGAAGGATTCGAGGTGTTTTCCTTTGAGGGTCAGTAGCAGATGTAGGTTGAACATTAGTGTCAGCAGGTGTTGTTTCAGATGTATCAGGAGAAGAAGGTGGAGTGTTACACTTCAGTCTTTTTGATTGATCAGACGGACTTGAATTAGACGCCCCTTTTGCAGAAGAAGTCTTCTGAAGAAAAACACCGTGTGAAGTAGGCACAAGGTCAGTAATAGTGACTGAAGCGGGTAACTTGAGAGGCCGACGCTTTCTCTTCTTTGGAGCAGGTATTGGTGCAGCTGAAGGAGCAACAGGCTGTTCAATAGCCTCTGAATCTGAAAGTGCAACAGTTTCAGCAGAAGTTGATGGTCGGACTGAAATAACGGGAGAGATGTCCATACGAGCATATTCCATCATGGCTTTAGTGAGCGGTATGGGATCAGCAGAGCCAGTACTGGTCCAGACACAATTTGGGAGAGAAGATAATTCAACTGAATGCCTAGCTGAATAGTAGTGTGATCGTCGCAGAAGTTGTCGAAATAGCAAAGATAGAAAGCAGGGAAAAGGAATGTGGGAGTTCCGCTTTTTCATCTTGACAAGTGATAGAAGAAGACTGAAGACAAAAGAAGCATAGTATACCTTTGTGTTGTACATCAGCGCATGACCTAGACTAAGCACATTTTCATCTACTTGATCCATTCCTCCAGTTTTGGCAGTCATACAGAAGGTAAGTATACTGAAGAAACTACACCAAACGGTTGGTAGCTTGTTCCTGACTAGGGTTTTCCCTTTGATGAACGAAGATGCCGGAAGCTTCAGATATGTGGCAATGAGATCCTTGACCGATTTAGTGTAAGGAACACAGGGAGACTCATCATCAGTGGGAAGGTGAAGTGCTTTTGCAAGAAGTTGTTATTGATAAACAAGCAGTAGTATGAAGGATTGCTAAGATAACTATGATAAGGTTGAGAGAGAATCTCAAAAACACCTTAGAGAACACATAGTTTATTTCTTATAAGTGTGGCAACCCTTACATTTCCTTGTGTATTACAAGGGTTATATACCTATAAGGTATATTTACAATAAGCACCCTCAACTATTGTTGAACTCCTATTGTATTACAATAATGCAGAATATTGCTATATCAGAAAATGCATTTCAGATGAAAATTTTGAAATTTTGAGTGAAAATTGCAAGTCTGAAAAATCTGTTAGACCAAGCAGATTGAATCGCGTGCGAATGGTTTTCAGGTTGAATCGCGTGCGAATGGTTTATAGGTTGAATCGCGTACGAATGGTTATCAGGTTGAATCGCGTGCGAATGGTTATTAGGTTGAATCGCATGTGATTGGTAAATAGCATTCGATTGGAATTCAGTGCGGCTGATAGAACCTATACTTGGCCAAATTCAACTAGATCGCATGCGATTGGAATTCGATTGGAATTCAGTGCGGCTGATAGAACCTATACTTGGCCAAATTCAACTAGATCGCATGCGATAGCCCTATAGTGCGGCTGATAGCTCATGGATGCGACTGATAGAGAGTGGATGCGGCTGATAGGGTCTTAGAAGTCACTATTAAATCTGTTGACCTTACTCTGAATAGTGTCTACCCACTTGTACCTGATTTGATCTTGACTTGTGCAAGTTCCACACTCAAACTCAAACACCCATACCATCACTTGATTTCAAACACAAACACCAAATTATTGGTGTTTTTATCCTCTTTGAGATCAAAATCCCAGATCTGAAGTGTTCTTCAATTTTCCAACTGTTCTTGACAAAATTTCAGAAATCTTCAAACTCGAGCAGATTAAAATCGATTTTCTTGCGGTTGATTCAAGTAAATTTTTCAACCATTTCTCTTTTAAAATCCGAACCAAACCCACGTAAAAATGATACCTTTGAAGATGAAACAATAAATTCAAGGCATGAACAATATACCCGAGAAAACTTCGATTTTTCTGCTTTTTCGTGTATAGAACAGTTGAGTTTACCTTTTTCAATCAAAGAACAGTAGATGTTGCTCGATTCTCCAACGATAACCCCTATTTTCAGATCATAAATAGCATCTTGAGTTGAAAACCCGTATGATCAGCCCTTTTTTCGATGAACAGCCCCTTTGATCTTCAAATCTCGATTTGTTGATGATAACACCGATAGATCTTCACTCCTTTGGCTCTGATACCACTTGTTATTGATAAACAAGCGGTAGAATGAAGGATTGCTAAGATAACTATGATAAGGTTGAGAGAGAATCTCAAAAACACCTTAGAGAACACATAGTTTATTTCTTGTAAGTGTGGCAACCCTTACATTTCCTTGTGTATTACAAGGGTTATATACCTATAAGGTATATTTACAATAAGCACCCTCAACTATTGTTGAACTCCTATTCTATTACAATAATGCAGTTCTAATAGAAGGTATTTATCAACACGACACTTTTGCTTGCCGTTCAGCAAAGTGAAAGAGATCTTAGGGTTGTCAGATGTCTCATCCATCACAGTGGCTGTCATCCAGAATTCACAGAGGTGTTCTTCAAACATGGGAATTTTAGTAGATAAGGCATAGTTGAGAGGACAATAGCGAAAAAAGTTAATGATATTGAAGAATTCGGATTTTGCAGGGACAGAGGACAGTGGAACAAAAGTGTTGTTAGATTTGTGAACAATCTCAGCGTTGGAGATGATTGATACAACTGAGTCAGGAAGATGAACAAACAAGGTTGCTGGGCGAGACATGATGATTGAGAGAAGAAAAAGTATGTCGAAAGAAATGAGAAACAGTAGAGAGAAGGATGAAGAAGATGAGAAAGCGTTTTATAGGAATAGAGAAAGAGAGCGGTTAACGGAGAATAGAGAAAGGGACGGTGATTTCAAAAATGGGTCCTATTTAAAATGATATTCAACCGTTGGATGAAACCGCAAAAACTAACCACAGTTAAAACAAAAGCATTAAAAAGCATTAAACAAAAGGAATATTATTTAAAGAAATGTAAATAACGAAAAAGCAGTAAATCAAGAAATTTATTGTGGCGAATGTTTATAATTTTTTATTATTAGCAATTAATGATTGTGAACGGAAATGCTGTTAATCAGGGTATTTCAGTGAAACAACATTAAATGAGAATAACTAAGAATTACATTGACTTATCTGAAGCAAATAAAATAAAATATGCAAAATATAAAGAAGAACACAGAACACAATGTAAGAACATCATCCATTCATATGATAGATTCAAACAACAGAGTTACAATGGAGCATACAAAAATGATCTAAATCATATAGCTAAAAGAGTGGATGATTGTATAGTGCGTCCATGCCAAAAGATGAAAGTAGATGATCGCCAATGTTGGTTAATCAAGAAGATTGACAGCAATTTGTACCACTGCTCTAAGCTCAACATTGTTGATACGTATGGTGAAGGTGTACATGAAAGGATTATTGGTGACTACAAGTGTGATCTCCATGAAGAATGCAGAGGAAAAGAGAGGAAAAAGGGAGGGAATATGTTAAAGAAGGGTGAGAAGGAAGGGATGTGATCAGCAAAGAGATAAACAAGGATATATAAGGAAAAGAAAGTAATCATTATTTGTTATTGAGACTGAACATGAAATGACGGCTGTAATAAATGCAACCCCAAATAATGATAAAATCGAGTTAACCAAACGTACACAAATCCAGCCAATATTTTATTAACATAAGGATGAAAGAAGACTTACCTGTCAGCTGAAGACTTTCAGATGTGAGAAATTCAGTCAAGCATGGTTCAGTTGAAAACTGAAACAAGGTAAGCGGAACACGGCAGAGTCAAAGGTTCAGCATACCAAGTTCAGAAACAAGATAATTAAATCGTGCTTCATCCAGAGCTTTTGTAAAGATATCAGCTAATTGATGTTCAGTTGGAACAAAGTACAACTCAATATCATTTTTAGCTATGTGATCTCTGATGAAGTGGTGTCAAACATCGATATGTTTTGTTCGCATATGAAGCACAGGATTGTTAGAAATAGCTATGGCACTGGTGTTGTCACAGTAGATGGGAGTCTTGACAAGAGAAACACCGTAGTCAGCAAGCTGATGTTGAATCCACAAGATTTGAGCACAGCAACTCCCTGCTGAAATATATTCAGCTTCAGCGGTAGATAAAGAAATAGAATTTTGTTTCTTGCTTTGCCAACTGACGAGTTTACGTCCAAGAAACTGACATCCACCAGTAGTACTCTTTCTGTCCAAATGACAACCTGCATAATCTGAATCTGAAAAGCCCATTAGATCAAAACCTGAGTCTTTGGGATACCAAAGACCCAGATTAGGAGTACCCTTCAGATACCTGAAGATCCTCGAAACAGCAGACATATGAGACTCTTTTGGATTTGCTTGAAATCGAGCACATAAACATGTGAAAAACATGATATCAGGTCTACTAGCAGTTAAGTAAAGCAAAGAATCAATCATCCCTCGAAAAGTAGGCGAGTCAACTGCTTTACCGTCAAGATCAGCAGCTAACTTTGTTTTGGGAGCTATGGGTGTTTTCATGACTGAACATTCTGTAAATTTGAACTTGTTCAGTAGTTCAGAAATATACTTTCCTTGATTGATAAAGATACCAGTTTCAGATTGCTTAATCTGAAGTCCTAAAAAGTAGGTTAGCTCACCCATCATACTCATTTGAAACTTTTTGGTCATGTTTCTTTCAAATTCCTTACACAAATTTTCATTAGTAGACCCAAATATTATGTCATTAACATAGATTTGGACAAGAAGCAAATCACCTTTTTCCCTACCAAGAAAGAGAGTGTTATCAATTGTACCTCGTTTGAAGCCCTTTTTAAGAAGATATGTTGAAAGAGTATCATACCAGGCTCGAGGTGCTTGTTTCAATCCATACAATGCTATGTCTAGCTTGTACACATGATTTGGATACTTGGGATTTTCAAAACCGGGAGGTTGCTGAACATATACGTCTTCTTTTAGTTCACCATTGAGAAAAGCACATTTGACATCCATTTGATAAACTTTGAATCCTTTATGAGCAGCAAAAGCAAGAAATATGCGAATTGCTTCGAAGGAATATGATAAACTTTACTCCTGATTCATCTTTCTTGTTCCTGAAAACCCATTTGGTTACTATCACAGACTGACTCGAAGGAGGTGGTACGAGATTCCATACTTTATTCCTTTTAAATTCATTCAGTTCCTCTTGCATTGCTGATACTCAGTGTGAATCTTGTAAAGCATCATTAACCTTATTTGGTTCAGTTTGAGAAATGAAATCAGCAAACATGCAAAACCCTGGTGTTGCAGATCTTCTAGTACAAACTCCTTCATTTAGATTACCAATTACTTGATCAATGGGATGATCTTTGGTCCATTTGGTGTTGGGAGGTATTGAATTTTTAACTAAAGAAGGTTCAGTTGGAAATTCAGGAATGGGAGAGTTTACTTCAGTAAATGGATCAGAGGGAACATCAGTTGAAGATGGAGACTGAGATTCAAAATCAATCAGTGGTATTTCGTAGTTTATGGGTTCAGGGATTGGTGCTTTACAGGATGTTTCAACTGAAATGGGTATAGGAGTAACAGGAGGTATGCCGTTATCGTCATAATCTTCACAAACTATTTCTTTTGGCTGAGCGGCTGAAGTGTCTTCAAATGGAGAAGAAAGCAATGCATCCCAGTTGTCTGAATTTGCAGTGTTTTGATCTGAATATCTTGACTGAAGATCTAATTCATCAAATGTGACATCCATTGTTTCAAGGATTGTATTGCTTTTGAAGTTGAACACTCTGTATGCCTTTGAAATGCTAGAATACCTAAGAAATATCCCTTCATCAGCTTTGGGTGCAAACTTGCTCGGCCGATCCTTACTGTTCAGAATAAAGCATGTACTGCCAAAGATTCTCAAATGACCAACATTTGGAATCTTATTGTGCAATAATTCGTAAGGAGTTTTCAAATGTCTTTTAACTACCAACGATCTGTTATGTGTGTAACATGCTGTATTGATGGCCTCAGCCCGGAAACGTAATGATATCTTTGCTTCAGCAAGCATGGTTCGTGCGGCTTCAATTAGTGTGCGATTCTTTCTTTCAGCAACTCCATTCTGTTGAGGGGTGTATACGGCTGAAAAATTCTGAACAATCCCATTCTCTTCACAGAAGTCCTCAAGAGTTATGTTTCTAAATTCAATACCATGATCACTTCTTAGTTGTTTGACATGAATATCGTACTGACGATTCATTCTTGTAATGAAGCTAATTATGATCTCCGCTGTCTCACTCTTCTTAGATAGAAAGAATACCTAAGTAAAACGAGTATATTCATCCATAATTACAAGAGTGTATTTCTTACCACTGATACTTGGAGTGCTGACTGTACCAAAGAGATCCATGTGAAGCAACTGAAATGCTTTGTTGATCTGATCACAGTGCTTTGATTTGTGAACAGACTTCTTTTGTTTTCCTTTCTCGCAAGCATGACAAACTTTGTCTTTCACATAGCTAATCTTATGAAACCCTTTTGCTAGTTGTCCTTGTGCTAGTGTGCTCATATTTTTGAAATTCAGATGAGATAACCTTTTATGCCATAACCAATGTAGTTCTTTGACTGACTGTGAGATAAAGCATACATCTGAGGGAGAAGTAACTGAATTGAAGTCAAGAACGTACATGTTATTTATTCTCTTGGCCTGGAGGACTTCAGTACCCTCTTTGTTTCTGATAGAACACTTGTATTTCTTGAACAAAACGGAATAATCTGCATCATACATCTTACTTATGTTTATCAGATTATGCTCAAGTCCGATGACATGAGCGATATTCTTGATATGAATAACACCTTTCTTTAATATAACTTGTGGACCATCGACTGGAGTAACTTTTGTTAGTAAAGACTTGCATCCAGTCATGTGACGGGAGCATCCACTGTCAAGGTACCAGGTGTTATTTCCTTGACCACCCTGCACAAGTTAACGAAGAATTAAACCAATTTGTGAACCCACCTGCTAATGGGCTCAGAAGAAGTAAAGCAAGTAGCAACAGGTGAATCACATGTTTTGGCTTCATGACCTCTAATACCACATTTATAACATTTACGTGTGGATTTGGTATCCTTTTGAAGTTTGATATTGCTTTTCTGAGTATTGGATCTAGTTAACTCTTTTAACTGATTCATCATTATCTTCAGTGTTGATTCACTTTTTTGTAATTTGCTCAACCTTTTTGATTTTGGCTTTTCAGACTGATGGCTTTGAGTTTTCGATCTTTTGTAGTTTTAATTTTGTACTGAAGGATTAGTTTCAAGTGAAACTTCAGCTATCAGAGATTCAGTGGTGATGTGAACTGAAGTGGATTCAGTTTTGGTGGAAGCTATGCGTTCAGATTCAGTGACAACTGTAAGTTCAGATTCAGCGAGATTGGAAAATTTTTGCTGACAATCATTCTGATTTTCAAACAAGTTATCGGAAGACAACTGAATGTTTCGGATTTCAGAATTTGTTTCCTCATTGAACTCAGGAATTTCACTAGCTGCCTTAGTAAATCGTTTATATAGCATATCTGAGTTTCCTATGTTTTCACATGTGAACTCACTGAAAAACATTTCATCAACATTTTTGCACTTTTTGCTGAATGAGGCACCTTCTTTGATTTTTCCTAACCTAACTCTTTCTCTCTAAATGATCATTTGATGATTGATACTCTCAAAGGCGAGTTTATTAGGACTGAGCCCGAGATTAATGATGGACTGATGATCTTTGAGTTTATCGTTTGTTAAAGATAGCTCAGCTTTGACCATTTTTAGTTCATTTGTTAACAGTTCTAGATGACATTTCAAGGCAAAGGACTCTTGAACAAGAGTGTCATTCTCAGTTTCAGTTTTCTGAATTAGGTTTTCTTGATCAGAAAAGATTTTCTTGATTTTGTTTTGTTCATCATGTGCAGAAATTAAATCAGACACTAAATAAGCAAACATATCATTTTTCTCATTAGACTCATAGTTCTGAAAGTTTGATACCTTATACATCATAGAGGAATTCCAACCCTCAGCTGAACTCAACCTTTCAGCAGTAGCTAGGTCTTTCTTGAACTGGCTCTCAGTAGCCATCAGACACATGTAGGGCTGAGCACACCCTGAGAATTATTCAGCAAACATAGCTTTTTCAGACTCTTGATCATCATCGGATGTTTCAGAGTCAGTCCAATTCAGTTCTCCAGCTATCATTGCCTTCTCTTTCATCTTTTCAGTTGAAGTTTGATTTTTCAGCTTCAGTGCCATGTACTTAGACTTGTACTTGTCAACCTTAGATGGATAACTCTTATATGAGGATTTGACAATACAGTTAGCAGCGAAGTGGCCAAGCTTACCACATTTGTAACATTCCAGCTTTGATTTATCAATGGTGGATTTGAAGCTTCCTGACCCTTGATCATTAGTTTTGGCTTTGAATTTTAAGAACTTGCTGAAGTTCTTCATTATGAAAGATCCTTCAACCTTGAACTCTGGATGACCCTCTTCACCTTCAGCTTCCCAGTCATTCTCTGTCTCCGTGTCGGAATCTTCAGTGAATTGTTGAGCTGATACTTCAGTTTCTGCAAGTAGAGCTACACTCTTCTTAGCTGATCTCTTCAGCTCCTGTTCTGAGCTCTTATTTACTCATCATTCAGTAATATGCCATACAGTTTTCTCATGTCCAATTTTTTTAACTTATTATTGGTCCTGAGAACGAGACACATAGTATCCCACTCACTTGGGAGAGCATCCAGGAATCTGTTGAGAATTTGGATCTTCTCTCTCTTAACACCAGCCTTTAACATATCATTTAACAGACAAGTAAACCTAGTATAAACTTCAGTGAGAGTCTCAGATTCTTTAGAGCAAAAACTTTCGTACTTCCTGATGACATTCGTCCTTTTGTTCTCCTTCACCTCTTCAGTTCCTTCGTATGCTATACACAAGGTTTCCCACATATCCTTTGCAGTTTTCAGATTAGAGATTGTATGATAGACATCATTGGGAAGTGAGATAGCAATGTTGTTTCGAATCTTAGCATACAAGTTTACCAGTCTTCTGTCTTCATCAGTCCACAGGTTCCTCGGTTTAGGAAGAGGTTCCAGTAGATCACCTTCTTCACTCACAAGCGAAATGGTTTTTGGAATGATAGGACCATTTTCTAGAACAGACAGAGACATGGTATCCAGGTTTTCGAGATAGAGAAGCATTCTTCCTTTCTAGCTGGAAATATTTTTGGAGGAGAACTTTGGTGGCTTACCAGAAGACCCATTGTCGTTATAGTCAACTTTAGACATCTCGGCAGATCTCAAATTATAGAAGAATTTGAACCTGCTCTGATACCAATTGTTGTTCCCAAATTGTGAATAATACTAACTTAAAGATATATTAAGTGCGGAAATAGTAATTATAAGAACAGTGAGAAATGTCTAAGGTTGTTAATATTGATATAACAAACTTACAGACTGGAATTTAAGAAGAACAGACTTCTTAAATTCAATTGAAAACTCAAGAACAAACTTGAAAGAAACTACTAGCACAAAGCTATAGCTATCTGAACCTACAGAATGAGCAAGCCACTCTTCTCAACAAAGAGAAGAGTATTTATACATTTCCCTTATCAATCCTATCCGTTGATACAGTGACACACGTCACAATCTTGTAGACTGATAAGTAACAGATTTTCATCATGCAAAACTATCTTGAAAGTGACAGTTGATAACGTCACTGAGGGGACCATTTGCTGAAGACAGACTTCAGTAAACCTTGACTGAAAGTTTCAGTGATGAAACTTTCAGCTCTTCAGATGAACATTATTTGATTGTTGAGGTATTTCTACAGATAGCTTCTTCTACTGAAATCTTCTTAGAAAACTTCAGCGCTGATGGAATGTAAATAAATCGAGACTAACAACAACTGAAGCACTTAACAAAGAAGAAAGGAACTAGAGATATCAAGATATTGCTGTTGTATTTCTAGAGGAGAAAATACCTGAGATATATACCACTAAATTGGAGCAAATGCTGCCTATAGAATTACTGGTTATGGATAATGTTTCAGAAGCTGGACGGAGATTGGTCATGAGTTGGCATGGAAAAACAAGAAAAGAAGTTTATTCAAAATTTCCAGTAACAAAAGTACATTGTTCTTTTGGAAGGGTATTGAAAGTTATTTGGGTATACTTCACTGTGCTTAGAACTGATCAGAAGAAATATCATTTTAGTCAAGTTGACTTGAAGCACTTATCTCTTGATGATGTTGAATACATGGCTGATTTTCTTGAAGCTAGAAAAGACAACTCTCGTGCAATCAAAGAAGGTCATCAGATTCTGAGAGAATTCATGAAACAAAGAGTCAGAGTTACAGAAATCACAGATTTACAGTTGGGTGCAGAAGCTAATAAAGAAAAGATTAACATTCTCAAACCAAACACACAACATCTAAATATAGATCAACTGGAACTCTTTCAAACAATTTGGAAAGATGTTGATGGTGGACCAGAAACAGATGATGGTGTCATATTATTCAACAGCAAGAAAGAGAAGATTTTCTTGAGAACAAATGAGCTCAATGCATATTCAGATGGATCTCTCAGGATTTGGTTGATAAAATTTAGAGAGAAATGTATGAAACAGATAGATGATTTGGACCAGTCTTCTAAAGTTAGCTTAACTGAAGTTATAGAGTTAATCGAAGCAAAGCTGCATGAAAGAGCTACTCTAAGAAGATGGCAAAGAATATTCAAAGAAAGAAACTTAGACTAGATTCAATCAAGGGGGAGATTGTTAGATTCAAATATGTGTTTGTAATCTAGTCTATGTTTGTGTTTAAATGATCAATATATACCTTAGAACTCTTGTATAGGTCAAAGGTATATATACTTGTAATGTTTGACTTCTATGTAACTTTTGCCATTCTTCAATATAAGAAACACACACTTAAAGGTGTATTTGGCTAACTCTCTCTACTTGAATCTTGCTTATACTCATCTACATACCTATCACAAACCCTAATACCCACCTCACTCTAACACACAGGCATGTAACATATCCTCAAGTTTCTGAATGATTCGTTTAGACAGTCTGTCTAAGGTTGATAAACTGTACTTAAATTAACCCGCGTTCCCAATTCTCGCTGTAAACTCTTCTAAAAGTTCGGAACAATTCTAGAATCTCTATCAGAAACAATCAATTCCGGAATACTGTGCCAAGAAACGATCTCATCAATATACAGTTGAACTAATCTGGTGAGAGAAATTGTCTCAGTGCTGGCAAGAAAATACACATTATTCATCGAATATTCAACAATCACACAAATCACATCATAACTCTATTGAGCACGTGAAAGTTTGGTTACAAAATCTAACATCATAAGCTCTCATTTTCACTTTGGTATTTCCCACTGTTTTAATAAACCATAAAGTTCCTGGTGCTCTACTGTAACTTGTGCACAAGTAGGACAATTTCCACGGATTGTGCCACATCTGTCTTCATCATGGGCCACTACTTTAGCACTTTAAGATCATTATACATTTTTGTTTTACCTATATACACAGACAATCTGGACTTGTGAGTCTCTGTTAAAATCAAATCTTAAAGGTCTCCAAGCAAAGGCGCTCAAACACTAGACTCGTAAGTCTTTAATCCTCGAAATTTATCAATTAAATAATCTTTTCTCTTTATTATAATCTCTGACTTCAAAATTTCATCCTTTAAAACTTTCACTTGAGCAATTTCAGTCTATCCACTAAATCAAAACAGTCTCGATTTGCATAACATCAAATATTATCACTGAATCCCTTGCATTTCCAAGCATAGGCTCCCGCATTAGCTTTCCAAGGTTGATAACAAAATTTCGCAATCATAGTGTTAAATCAATTCTAACTATCATCTTTATCTCATATTCAACTCTTTTTATAGAAAACACATACCACAAGCCCGAATGATTAGTACACATCGCCCATTTTGTATCATAAAAAAATAACGTTATCACAATGTTAACGCAAACAACAGTTGCAAACTCCAAGTCATCAAAAAGAAATATTACAACGCACTACAAATTATTCCATCGAGTAGTGCAATAATAGACTTCTGACAAAATAACTATTTCACAATCTGAAATACTACTTCTATTCGTCTTTCCATCAAATCAATTATCTTTACAGGTTAGCCAGGTCAACATACTCACAATTTAAAATCCATCTTCGTCAAAACACTATGGTTAATCTGAAACCCTCGAATATCAGATATTATCTGCCTTTTTCCTTTTCAGCCTAAATTGAATACACTTAAACACAAAATGAGAAGATTAATGTTGGGAAGATGATCTCATCAGTTGAGATTTGATAAGACAAAGTTAAGTTTGTTAGATATGTTCTAGATACAACTTAAACAGAATTATGGAGCTTAATCAGACTGAGCACGTATAGTGTTTCAGACTGAGCATAACCTGGATATAAGCTGAGTATATGTTCGATCAGCTTGTACTACATCTTAGTAAGATTATCACTGTGTCTGATAAGCTGTGTATGTCACCTAAGATATATATTGAGCTTTCAGCCTGATGTGTTTCAAGCTGAGTAACTCAGCGTATATACCGAGTCATCTCAACAGAGTTGCTAAATAAGTTCTAGCTAACTCTTAGGACTTCTAAGGATGAGTTTATTAATATACGTGTTAGTTCATGTTGGTTTTCGTGTGTGTTCTCGAAGAACTCAGCTTGATAAGTTTCAAGCTGAGTAACTCAGTCCGAGCAAGAAGTCAGCTTAAAGAAAATTTAAATATGTTTTAAATTTATTCTTTTCAACTCTCTACATCTACGGGAAGGATAAGAAGACTCCAGAATCATGATTAAAGATTGAAGACTCAAGATAAGAAGATTCAAGATTCAAGATTCAAGATTCTGAGTTATCCGGTAGTTAGTTAGCAAATTAGGATTAGTCCAGTTTGTTAGGAACCGTAACAATAGGACTATAAATACTTATCATCCTGATAAGTTTAGAGGTACGACTACTCAACGAGTTTCAGAGCCAAAAACTCAAGTCTCACCTCAACATTGATCGTATGTGCTACGAATCTTTAAACACTGTTTGTCAGTTTAATGTGATCAAGATATTCACAAATTGTCAAGCTATTCGTGTGTTCGAATACTCACATTAGTTGTGATATTGGTAAGTTTTCAATCAGTGATCAAATCCTGTTTAGAGAGTCGTCCAGTATCTATAATCATAAGTTGATTATAGATATCTAAGTTTGAAAGATTGATAGATTTATATTAGGTGTTTACATATCAAGAGTTGTAATGATCTTCTTATTAATGAAAAGCAAAGCATTCGATTGTTGTTTGATTTACTATGTGTAACACTTTATTTTGATTTGTTCAATTTCTGCAGAAAGTGTATTCAACCCTCCTTCTACACATCTATTGCTTGTTGTTATTCTCACCAAATGGACCAACAACTGGTATCAGTGCAGGTTGAACAAGTTCATACGTTGAAAAGTTCAAGATTCTGAGAAAGTTCAGGATGTCTACAAGCAACAATTCTTCAAACTTTCCTCAGATGTCTACCAAGGGTTGTCCCATCTTTGATGGATCTGATTATCCTATGTGGAAATTCAGAGCCATACTATTCTTCAAGTCCATCGACAATCGTATGTACGATGTTATCACAAAAGGACCAATAATCCCCAAGATTCCTGCAACTGTCTGGTTAGAGGTGTTGGTGAATATTGTAATCATCATTGGTTATTAATAAACATCTGGTGTTTGAAAGTATTTTCTCGTGTTGATTCTTGAATTGTTCTTGTGATAAAACCTTAAACATCAATTAAGTGTGATTCCACAACTTCTTAGTTGATTGTGATCAAACTGAAAGATTATCTTTAAACAACTCTGATTTAATTCTAAAAGGTAATTTTTGTTATTGATATTTAGTAATATCCGTTCCTCACAAGTGGTATCAGAGCCTTTTCATTAAGGCTCCTTTGATCACTAATTGAAGGTTTTTCACAGATCTGCTGTCTTTAGTTATTTAAAGTGTGTCTAAATCTTTTCGTGTGTTTTTCATTCATATTACTGCAATGGAGTTTGTTGGATCTTCTGATAACACTGGATCTGGGTCAAACATTAGAGTTCCCATGCTCAAACCAACTGATTTTGAGATATGGAAACTAAGAATCAAGCAGCATGTCCAATTAATGGACTATGCTGTTTGGGAAGTCATAGAAAAGGACCCCGTTACTGCTGTTGATTTAGATGAAACAGGAAAACCAAAGAAGAAATCACCACCAAGAACAGATGCTGAGAAGAAAGAAAGGATGATTGAGATGAAAGCCCTTAGCATCCTTCAGATTGCTATTCCCAACGAATATCAGCATCAGTTCAAAAAGTTTGAAGATGCACATGAACTTTGGGTTGCCTTAGAAAAGAGATTTGCAGGGAATGCTAGATCCAAAAGGAACCAAAGGGATCTTCTGAAACAGGCTTATGAAAACTTTTCAAGTGGAAAGAATGAGAGTATAACTCAAATTTTTGATAGGTTCTATAAGCTGGTTTGTCAACTTGAGAGTGCAAAAGTTAGACTAGAGCAAGATGAGATCAATAGAAAGTTCCTTAGGTCCTTGGGTGAAGAATGGACAGTTTATGTTGCACAATGGAGAACTAAAGATTCTTTGGAAGATATAGAATTAGATGATCTATTCAACAGTTTGATTGTGTTTGAGGGAGAAATAGAGGGAAAAAGAAAGACTTTGATCCCTAGTCACAATGTTGCTCTCCTTTCATCCTCAGGTATGGACTCAAACCATTCTTTATCTAATTCTGTTGATGTCTGTGCAGGTAATAGTTCTGCTGCTGGATTAGATGTGAACACCCCTGATGCAGTGCTTGAAGCATTTCTTGCTAGCCATGCACATTCAACCCTCACCAATGAGGATCTTGAGCAAGTGCATCCAGATGATCTTGAGGAGATGGACCTCAAGTGGTAAATGGCTATGTTAACTGTCAGAGCAAAAAGATTCATTAAAAGAACTGGCAGGCAGAACATGAACTTCAGGGCTGATGGGCAGGCTGGGTTTGACAAATCCAAAGTCTGATGCTTCAAATTTCAATAGCCTGGTCACTTTGCCAGGGAATGCAGATCTGGTGGACAAGGCCAGAATCAAGGACAAAGACCAAATCAAACCTCATCAGCATTGGTCTCACAAGAAGGCCATGGGTTTGATTGGAGTGATCAAGCAGAGGAAGCTACTCACAATAAGGCATTGATGGCTTTAACTGATTCCTCCATCAAATTGGATTCACCAGAATCAGAAGACATACAGGTATCTTCTAAACTATGCCCTGGTGAATGTAGAGCTATAGTAAAAAGATTCAAGGAACATAACAAAAAGGTATGTGCTGCTCTAAGCAGAATGGAGGAAAGAAGATATGAATATAGTGCTGTCATTGAAAGCTTTGAAAAGAAAATCAAAGATTATCAGGCAAATGAACTGCAAATGGACTATGATAGAAAGTATCATAAGTGGGAGAAGGAGCAGCTTCAGGAAGAAATTGATAATCTTAAGAAAAAGCTGAGTGAGAAAGAGAGTAGGATTGATGAGTTAACAAAGAAGTTAGAAGGTGTGGATATGGATTTGAGTATGTTCAAAGCAACAAATCTTAAGCTTGAAACCTTGTTACAATCACAAATCAGAGATAAGGTTACAACAGGCTTAGGATACAAACAAACCCCACCTCCATACAATCACAACTACATAACTCCCATGTCTGATGTAGCTGATAGGTATGTTAATGTACCATTAGAAGAAGACTTAAAGTCAGCTGATCCAAAGTTAGAGAGTGAAATGGAAGGAGTTGTGGATGAAGTGAGTGATGATGAGGAGGAAGTAGTGAAGAAAGAAGAGGATATTCCTATTGAAAACCACATCTGTTGTGAACCTACAGCACCAAAATCATCTTTAAAACCTGTGGTGTTTGTAAAAGCCACCTCTGAACCCTCCACCAGTGAAACAAAACCTTTCAAATCTGTTTATTCTATAAACAGTTCCACTACTGTTGCACACAGTCTCCAACATTACACTAACAGTTCCAAACATAACCCAAACAGTTTTAACCCAAAAATCTCAGCTGTTAGTGTTAAGACCAAAGGAAAAGAGAAGGTTGGTGAAGTTGAATTTGAGAAACCAAAGAAGGAAGCTTCAAAAACATAGTTTCAACCCAACTATGTGAAAAGGCATACTGAAGTGCCTGTCTGCACAAGCAAACAGCATGGTGTACAGAAATTTCCTCCTTCAGCACCTGTGAGAGGAAATCAAAGGAATAGGAACCAGTTGTGGACACAAAGAACTGGTTTGCCTATAGTCAAAACCAAAAGGTGCTATATATGTGGGAGAGCAAATCACTTAGCTCACAACTGTTATTATAACCCACAGATCGATGGCACCCAGAAGCGAAGTTACAGAAAACAGGCTAACAGTTCCACAACTGTTAGGCCAAAACCAAAAACTGCTGGTTTGCCAAGTTACAGAAAACAGGCTAACGGTTCCACAACTGTTAGGCAAAACCAAAAACTGTTGGCCTTGCTTGGGTGAAATTGCAGAAACAAACAGTTTCTGAAGGGGCCAAAACTGTTAATCTAACTGATAATCAAATTGAGTCACAATCTGACCCAACTGTTTTACCAAAATCAAAAACTGTTTGTTCAAAAGACTCAACTGTTAATCACAACAGTTGGACACCACATGTTCTCACTAAATACTCTTCACACAAGATAGAGAAGTCTAACTTGGATGAAATTAAAAAGAATCAAACTTTGTTTAAGTATTATGATTTAAATGGTGTGCCCAAGACCTGCATGGCGTGGGTACTTCCTGCTACTAACTAAGTTTTATTTGTGCAGAGCATTCATAGGGCCAATCAAGGAGAAATTTGGCATGTGGATAGTGGATGCTCAAGGCACATGACTGGAAATCCACACTGCTTGAAGGATTTCAGAAGAATCAATGGAGGACATGTAGCATTTGGAGGAAATGCTAAGGGAGGAAGAATCACTGGTAAGGGAGCTGTAAAGGCAGGTACACTTACTTTCAATGATGTTTTCTTTGTTGAACAACTCAAATACAATCTGTTAAGTGTATCTCAAATCTGTGACCATGGAAACAAAGTCCTGTTCACAGACACTGAATGCATTATCCTGTCAAAAGATTTTAAACTGAATGAAAAGGATGTTCTTTTAAGAACACCTAGAAAGGATAATGTATACTGTCTGGATACACAAAAGGTAGCTAAACAGAATGTATTAAGTTGTTTACTCTCAAAGTCATCTCATGATGAGTCTGCTATTTGGCATAGAAGGATGTCTCACATGAATTTTAAAACCATGAATCTGTTAGCTAAAAAAAATCTGGTAAGAGGTTTGCCTCAAAAAGAATTCTCATGTGATGATCATTGTGTGGCTTGTCTCAAAGGTAAGCAACACAAAACATCTTATAAGCCCAAAGAAGTTTCTTCCATTACTGCACCTATACAACTGTTGCATATGGATCTTTTTGGTCCTACATCTGTGGTCAGTATAGGGAAGAAAGCCTACTGTTTAGTCATAGTTGATGACTTCACCAGATTTACTTGGGTTCAATTTCTTAGAACTAAGGATGAAACTGCTGAGTTAGTTAAGTCTCTTATTCTTAGAATAGAAAATCAATCTGATTTGAGAGTGAAAGTCATTATATCTGACAATGGTTCTGAGTTTAAGAACTATGAGTTAAACAGTTTTTGTGAGGAAAAAGGGATTGAAAGACAGTTTAGTGCACCTCGGACTCCATAACAGAATGGAGTGGCTGAGAGAAGGAATAGGACTTTGATAGAGGCTGCTAGATCTATGTTAGCTGATTCTAGGCTCCCAATGACCTTCTAGGCAGAAGCAGTGAACACGGCCTGCTATGTTCAGAATAGAGTACAAGTAGTCAAGTCCAAAGGGAAAACTCCTTATGAGTTGTTCCTTAAAAGAAAACCTTTGATCAACTTCTTCAAACCATTTGGATGTCCCTGCACTATCCTTAATACCAAGTCACAATTAGGCAAATTTGAGAGTAAAGCAGAAGAAGGATTCTTTGTAGTATATTCCACTCAGAGTAAAGCATATAGGGTTTTTAACAATGTCACTAGGATCATAGAAGAGAGTATGAATGTCTCCTTCAATGAGAATAGGATCAATATTGTAGGTAATGGTCCTGATTGGTTATTTGATATTGATGCATTGTCTAAATCTCTTTCTTTTGAGTATTCTACAGAAACAGTTGCAGGTGTTCCTACAGTTGTTAGTGCAAATCCACAAACTATCTCAAACAGTTCTGAAACTGTTAGCACAAGTCCAACAACTGTTGGTGGAAACAAAGCCACTGAAGACTTTGTAGTGATTCCTTTGTTTCCAAATGACTCTTCAAATGCTGTTAGTCCAATGAATGATGATGTTGAACCTTCAAAGGATAAGGAATCTCCCGATCTCCAACAAAACAATGAATCTGAAAATGAAACAGTTGCATATCAAGTATGTAATGCTTCTGGGAATGAGAGTGGATCTGAGGTTGATTTGTCTAATTTAGGGAATGTACTGACTAAAGAAAACATCCCTAACTTAAGAATTCACAAGGACCATCCCATAGAGCAGATTATAGGTGATCCCATCACTCCTGTCAGAACTAGGGGTATGCTGCAAGGTGAACATAGTGGTGTGGATCTAGAACAGTTTGATGTGAATGCCTGCTTTCTATCTCATATAGAACCAAAGAAAGAAGTAGAGGCATTAAAAGACCCTTCATGGGTGGAAGCAATGCAAGAGGAACTTTTACAGTTCCAGATTCAGCAAGTTTGGAAGTTAGTTGAACTTCCAAGAGGCAAGCGAGCTATTGGCACCAAGTGGGTGTTTAGGAATAAAAAGGATGAAAGAGGTATTGTAATCAAGAATAAGGCTAGACTAGTTGCACAGGGTTATACACAGGAGGAAGGAATAGATTATGATGATGTCTTTACACCTGTTGCAAGGATAGAAGCAATTAGAATGTACCTTGCCTTTGCAAGCTTTAAAGGGTTCAAGGTGTATCAAATGGATGTCAAATCAGCATTTCTCTATGGAACTATTGATGAGGAGATATATGTGTGTCAACCACCTGGTTTTGAAGACTCAAAATATCCTGATAGGGTATATAGGTTGGATAAGGCTTTGTATGGATTACATCAGGTTCCTAGAGCTTAGTATGAGACATTATCATCATATCTGCTTGAGAATGGTTTTAAGAGAGGCACTATTGATAAGACATTATTTACAAAGATTGTTAAAATAAAGATTTTGCTTGTTCAAAACTATGTTGATGATATAATCTTTGGATCCACTGATGACAGTCTGTGCAAGCAGTTTGAAGGCATAATGCAAAAGGGATTTCAGATGAGTTCCATGGGAGAACTTACATTTTTCTTGGGTTTACAGGTGAAGCAGAAGCCATCAGGTGTATTTCTCAGTCAGTCAAAGTATGTCAAGGACATTTTGGACAAGTTTAGCTATCAAGATGTGAAGCTGGCCAGTACTCCAATGGAAACACACAAACAGTTGGGAGCAGATCCTGAGGGGGAGGATGTAGACATACACTTGTATAGGTCTATGATAAGTTCTTTAATGTACTTAACTGCTTCTAGACCAGATATCATGTTTGCTGTGTGTGTTTGTGCCAGGTTTCAATGCAGTCCAAAGATGTCACACCTATTTGCTGTAAAGAGAATCTTTAGATACCTCAAAGGCCAACAAAAACTGGGTCTTTGGTATCCTAAAGATTCACCTTTTGAATTGGTGGCTTACTCTGACAGTGACTATGGAGGAGCTAATGTGGACAGGAAATCAACTTCAGGAGGATGTCAATTCTTTGGCTCCAGGTTGGTATCTTGGCAGTGCAAGAAACAAACAACAGTTTCCACTTCAACAGCTGAGGCTGAATATGTTGCTGCCTCAAGTTGCTGTTCACAAGTTTTGTGGATCCAGAATCAGCTTCTGGATTATGGTATGACTTTCTTGAATACACCTATCTATGTGGATAACACAAGTGCGATTAGTATTGTTAACAATCCTGTGATGCATTCTAAAACAAAGCATATAGAGATCAGGTTTCATTTTATCAGAGATTGCAATGAGAAAAGGTTAATCCATGTTATGAAAGTCCATACTGATGATCAGTTAGCTGATCTGTTCACCAAAGCATTTGATGTGAGTAGGTTCAACTTTCTGATCTCCAATATTGGAATGATTAACTTAGAATAACAGTTGTTTGCTTGTTTATCTGTGTTTCTGTGTTTTCTCTCACTAACAGTTTGAAACTGTTAGTATTAAGTCTAACAACTATTTGTGTAAGTGTTCAGGGAACAGCTGTACATAATGCAACTAACAGTTTTCAACTGTTAGTACATGGAATCCACAACTGTTAGGCACACTGAATGTTCATTCAAGGGGGAGTATTTCTTTTCAATAACAGTTGTAGTCTATTAAGAAAACAGTTCTCAACTGTTAGTTCTTTTGTTTCTTTCAACTGTTAGTTTCTTTAAGGGTATTTTAGTCTTTGCAGGGACTTTGAGGGAATTTGAATTGCATTGAATATGCGTAACATATATAAGACATTCCCTCCTCACAGTTTTCTTTACGCTTATTGAACTCCTTTCTAACGCTAAAACCCAAGAAATTCACTTGCAAATCGCCATGGCTCCCCTTCCGTTTGTTAAGGAACACAACATGCTTGCATTTCTCTCGAAACCTGCTGATCTAAATGTCTTCCATGATATGATTGACTATCTGTTGATGTCAAATCTCCGCACTGCTCTCACCATCAATCCAACTATTTACACTTCACATATTGATCAATTCTGGAAAAATGCTACAATCAGAGAAGAAGATGGAGTGCAGTGGATTGACTCCAATGTTGATAATGTTGATGTTTCCATTTCTGAGGATATCATACGTCAACACCTTCAACTTAATGATCTCGAAGGTGAGTATTCTGACTCTGTTTCCCTGGAATATCTGCATGGTGAGTTAGTTAAACTGGGATATGAGGGCCCTAGGGGAAAGGGTACCTTCTATAAAGGGCAATTTTGTTCACACTGGAAGTATGTGATTCATACTATCCAGCAGTGTATCAGCCCTAAAAGAACTGGATGGAATGAATTCGGGAGCAACATTGCTTTGGCCTTAATTTGTTTGGCCAACAACCGTTCTTTTAACTACTCTACAATGCTATTTGATGGAATGGTAAAACATCTTAGGACCAAATATGGTCTCTTTTTTATGTATCCCCGATTTGTGCAAGTTTTTCTAAATTCTTTATTACCAAATCTCAAAATGCACAAGAGGGTACTGATTCCCTCTGCTCATGTGGCCTCCACATTGAGCAAATTGTTGATAAATGGCAAGAATTTTTCTAGTGCCATAACTCCACCACTCTCTGCAATGGTGGAGTTTCTGTCAAGAAACAGAGCTGCCAGAGTTGAGCAAGAAGCCCACATCATTGCTGAACCCACAACTCTGGAACCCCCAGCTCACGATACTCAATCAACACAATCTGCTACCTTGTCTAAAGCTACAACAAAATCCCCCACTTTTATAACTTTCAGAAAAAGAAAAAGGACAGCTGGTGCTTCTTCCACCACAGTACCTATCACCCAAACTGTAAGCCCTACACGGGAGCATTCTCGTATGCAGAATATAAAAAGGGAACCCATTGTGCTGTCTCCCAGGCACACTAAGGAGGTGATCACTCCACAGGAGAGTGATCATGTGGTGTTTGAGGCTGACACTACTGTTTCATCCGCAAGGGGTGAGCAAGACAATGTCAACATCTTTAAGGCCTCAGCCACGGCAACAGAAGTTGTTCCAACATCTTCTGGAAATCCCCAGTACCAAGAACAGAGGGGTACTGGTATGGAATCACCAGTTATTTCTGCCAGTGATATGTTCACAGTGGCAACACTGCCTGACATTGAGGCCAGTATGAAACAAAAGGCATTAACGGATCCCAATTTTGTACCATTATTTGTGGCTTACTTACATTTAAAGAAAAGAAATTCTTTACAAGACAAGCTTCTCACTAAGCACAATGAGCTCATCATCAAGCAGGACAAACAAATCAGATTTTTGTCAGACACTTTAAAGAAGGCTACTGATGTGCTTCAAGCTCATGATCAAGTAATGAAACAGTTCACTGGTAGACCCCCTCCACAAACAGTTCCAATCAAAAAGGGGGAGAAAACATCAACAGTTGAAACCATTTTGAAGCCAGTTGCTGAGATTCAACAAACAGTTTTGCAAACTCAACCAACAGCTGCTAATATTCCACAAACAGTTATGCAGACTAAACAAGTAACAGTTGCACCAAGTTCAGAAACAGTTGTAGAAAAGCTGTCAGCAGTTGACAGAGTTCTGATCAATAAGATGATTATGTCTGGGGTCTACCCAACAACTGAAGTATTCACAACATGGTCAAAAGTAAAGCAAGATCATTTTATTGCAGTGGGTGCTCAAACTCTAAACATAAGTGCTCTCAAAATGAAACAAAAGATAGAAGATGGATGGCTGGATGGTAAATCTACAAAGCTGGAACCAATTGCACCAAAGCCAGGATTCAAAGGAATTGCTATTACTGAATCAAAGAAAGATGAGAAGATGCCTTATGTGCAAGGTAAGGGAAAGGAGATTGCTGTTGAAATTCCAAAGTTAAAACTTACCAAAGAACAGCAAGAGGAGCGTGATCATGAATTAGCACAGAGGTTGGATGCTGAGCTTGAACAACAAGAAAAGAAAGATCTTGAATTAGCTCAAAAGCTAGCTGCTGAATTTACAAAGGAGATAGATGAAGAAGAAAGTGCTAAGAAACTTGGTAAGGGAGTAAAAAGAAAGAAAGTTGAAAAGAAGAAAATAGTTCCACCTCCCAAGCCAACAGTTGAGAAGGAAAAACAAACAGTTCAGCCTCAAACAGCAAAAGCTGGCATGGTAAAAACTATTCTTCATGACAAACTCAGGGTGGAGGTTGAAGAAAGAATTGATAAATTGGTGGCAGAGCAGCTAGGCCAGAAATCCTACATTACTGAGTGGAGATTTGAATTGTTGAGGATAGAGACTGGAAAGAAAGGGGTTACAATTGTCAGAGAACTAGAACCGATTGAAAGCTACTCCAGTTTCTTACATTTGATGGAAAGTGTGACTAGAAGGGATATTCAAGAGATGTATGCATATGGAATAAGTCACTATGGGGGAGCTGCAGAAATTGAAATCAGAGTTTTGATGAGGCACCTAACAAGTATATGCAATCCACTGGAAATAATGCCCATTTTGATAAGTGATGAAGCCTTCCCAATAAGTTCTATGAAAGTATATGACAAGTCAAGAGTTTATCATATGGTGATGGGAAAGGGACAAACTCAGTGGTTTGATTTTGAATTTGTTGATCATGGTAAAACAAAGCTTCTATATATGTAGAAAGCAAAGTTCTATGGCCCTGCTAACATGAAGGAGGATCTGATGAAGAGGCTGAAGGAAAGGTTGGAGCTCCTTCAGTCAAGTAAAAAGTAATTTTCTTTTTATGTTTTGATTGTAACAGTTTAACTTTGCATACTTAATGTAAATATTTTCTTTGCTAAGTTGATTTTTCTGTGGTTGAACCCTATAAACTAAACAACTTAAATGTATTGTTCAATACTTTAAGTTAGGGGGAGATTGTTGGGAAATTTGCTAAGTCATTGAAACTGTTGGATATGCAAAGGTAAAACTGTTAGATTGTTTTGTGAAAAACAGTTGTAACTAACAGTTGTTGTAAGTTTTACAACTGTTAATACAAAAGTTCAAAACTGTTAGTTCAATTATACACAACTGTTTGAAGACCTTGAAGTGAAGACTGTTAGAAGAAATTCAGAACTGTTTATTCAACAAACAGTTGTTGTTGAGCTATTCATGGAAAATGCTATCTTCGTGGATCTGAAGTATATCTTTATCAAAGTTGAAGATTATCAAGATTATCTCGGAAGATAGAAGATTACCTAACTGTTAACTATTCAAGGAGGATCAAGAGTCTATAAATACTTGGAATAGAATATCGTTTTAGTATCTCTTAATTTTTGCAATTCTACGCATTCATAGTTTATTGTTAACTTGTTTTTCAGAAAGTGTGTTAGCCTCTAAGTTTCATAGAAACCTAAGAACAAATTGTGTTCTTCGTCTAACAAAAGAGTTAGATTAGAGGTGTTGGTGAATATTGTAATCATCATTGGTTATTAATAAACATCTGGTGTTTGAAAGTATTTTCTCGTGTTGATTCTTGATTTGTTCTTGTGATAAAACCTTAAACATCAATTAAGTGTGATTCTGCAACTTCTTAGTTGATTGTGATCAAACTGAAAGATTATCTTTAAACAACTCTTATTTAATTCTAAAAGGTAATTCTTGTTATTGATATTTAGTAATATCCGTTCCTGACAGCTTCAGAGTGGGATTGTAAGTGGAATTAAGGTGGAGGAGATGGGTTAGACTGAGTTGGGTTTACTGCAGTCTTATCTCCAAAAGTGGATGGAGAAAAATAAGAAGAAAGAGAAAGTGAAGAGGTCTTACCAAAGGCAGCTGCAGTATATACTGGTTCAGCTTGAGCAGAGTGCTCAGCTTGAACTTCGGGGTCAGCTTGAGAAGCTCCCCCTTTAGTGGATCCCTCTTCTTCACTTTCTGATGAAGCTCCCTCAGTAACCAAGAGCATTGGATCACTTAGACCCTCTTGCTCAGTGGTAGGAAACACATCCCATCCTGCTTCATATAGATCTCCCAACTCAGCTTGAATCACCAAGGACAAGTACCTTATGAATGGCACATGGAGGTCCCTGGTGGTCTTCATTACTTGGACTTTGATCTCGTTGAAGATGAGCTATGCATAGTCTATACTTCTATCGAAGAACATGTTGTTCAACAGCTGCATTTCAAACTAGTTTACTAGATCCAAGCCTCCAACTTTACTCCCCAGTGAACGTACCACTGTTGAAACCATGAAGCCCCAGCTGGTTAGGAAAGTGGCCTTCTTAATCACCCATTCAGTTTGAGGGTGACCCATCTGAGGTAGAACTGACCTCGCAACTTGTCTAGTCACGGTGGGCTAGAACACATCTTGAACAGGGAGTTGAAGAACATCCCTTAGCCGTTGAACCGTGATGGCTACTGTTCTATCGCCATTTTGAACAGTGCCTGTTATCTCTCCTCTGTTCTGGTTGAAGGTGCATGTGTACCAAAACTCCAAAAGGTACTGTGGAGCAATATTGACAGGTGCTCTAGTGAAAGCAAATGTCAAAGGGCATTTCCAGATGTAAGCTATCCAGATTTCATAACCTCTGCCAGGTTTCCTCGGAGGAATAGCAAGACAGGCAATCTGATTATTAATTTTGATGAGCGGCAATCCGTTGCTTTTGAACGCAGCACCCCTGACCATTCGATCTCTGAGAATGAGAATGGTTCCTTCCATCGTTAAAATTTAAAGATTACACTGAGTAACAGATTTCGTTGCACTGAGCAATGAGCGTCGCCCTGAGCGAGTTAGGGTTTCAAAGTCGATGGAACAGGGAATTGCACTTAGAGATGAGAAGTTTAAGCGTAAACCTCTAAAATGCGGGTAAGGTCGTTATATATACCTTTCCGAGGAGAGAGAAAAATTACCGTTGGAATCCCTTTTTAATCCGTTACACCGGTAAAATTACGGCTTGATGTAACATTTAGAGGGTAGAAACACATCATCTTCCAACGGATATAAGTGTAAAATAATAACAAGATTATAAAAACTGTTTAAATATACCAATACACAATTGATATACGATCTGATTTGAAACTAATTCAAATACGTTTTGACAGATGAATTAATAACGCTTAGTAAATAACTCATAGTTTGGACATACCACGCTGAGTAAACATATTACTTAGTCTAAGGAAAGCACTCAGCTTGAATTGATCACTCAGCATGAGAGAAGAACTCAGCTTGAGTGGAGCACACAGCTCAGAATCAATGACACTTAGTCATTTTCGTTTGAGACTGACTCAAACTTACTTTTTAACTACACTAAGTAGTTAAACTATGTTTGGAACTAACCAAACATGTGAACTAATCACACAGCTTGAGTTAAGCACATAGCTTAGACTCAATGACACATACTCATTTATGTTTAAGACCTACTCAAACTTACTTTTTAACTACACTGAGTAGTTAAAATATGTTTGGAACTAACCAAACGTGTGAACTAATCACACATCTTGAGTTAAGCACATAGCTTAGACTCAATGACACATAGCCATTTATGTTTGAGACCTACTCAAACTTACTTTTTAACTACACTGAGTAGGTAAAATATGTTGGGAACTAACCAAACGTGTGAACTAATCATTCGGTTTGACATATTAATCAGTTTATGAAAACTTATTTATAAACTGTGCACTCAGCGACACTTAGTCTTTGTCAAACTGAAAACTCAGATTCTACACACTTAGCTAGGGGTTGAGCATACCCAATTCACTTAGCAGATACATAAACCTCTTTTCATCAAGGGGTTTAGTAAAGATATCTGCTAATTGGTCATCAGTGGAGATAAATTTAATGTCAACTTTACCTTTTTCCACGATGTCCCTTATGAAGTGATGTCTAATTTCAATGTGCTTGGTTCTTGAGTGAAATACTTGATTGTAAGTGATGGCTATTGCACTTTGGTTATCACAGAAGATAGGAGTTTTCTTGAAACTCATGCCAAAGTCTTGAAGCTGATGCTACATCTACAGGATTTGAGCACAACAGCTCCCTGCTACAACATACTCAGCTTCAGCAGTTGAAGTAGCCACTGAGTTCTGTTTCTTACTAGTCCAGCTTAGTAGTTTACCTCCAAGCAGTTGACATCCTCCAGTTGTTGATTTTCTATCTAACTTGCACCCAGCATAGTCAGCGTCAGAAAAACCAACTAACTCAAATCAAGAGTCCTTTGGATACCAAAGACCTAGATTTGGTGTACCTGTTGGGAAAATGATATCATCAATTTAGATTTGATGAGACAAAGTTAAGTTTGTAAGATGAGTTCTACGTATAACTTAAACAGAATTATGAAGCTTAATCAGACTGAACACATAGTGTTTCAGACTGAGTATAAGCTGAATGTAAACTGAGCATGTGTTCAATCAGTTTATATTATACCTTAGTTAAATTATTAATGTGTTTGATAATCTGTGTATGTCACATAAGGTATATATCGAGTATTCAGCTTGATGTGTTTCAAGCTGAGTGACTCAGCTTAGAAGCAGAGTCAGCTCTACAGAGTTACTAAATTCGTTTTATTTAACTCTTTGGACTTCTGAGGATGAGTTAATAATTATACGTGTTAGTTCATGTTTGAATTCGGGTTTGTTCCCGAAGAACTCAGCCTGACTAAAGAAGTCAGTCCAAGAGAATTTAAATGTGTTTTAAATTCTGTTTTAACTCTCTATATCTACGGCGCGGATAAGAAGACTCCAAAATCAAGATTGAAGATTGAAGACTCAAGATAAGAAGATTCAAGATTCAAGATTCCGAGTTATCCGATAGTTAGTTAGCAAATTAGGATTAGTCCAGTTTGTTAGGAACCGTAGCAACAGGATTATAAATACTTATCTCCTGATAAGTTTAGAGGTACGACTACGATTCTGATAAAAATATACAGAGCCGAAAACCTCACCTCACCGTATTTGTTACGATTCTTGAATCACTGTTTGTCAGTTCAACGTGATCAAGAAACTCACAGATTGCCAGAACATTCATGTGTTCGAATTATCACATCAGTTGTGATATTGGTAAGTAATCATTAGTTGATTCAATCTGTGAAAAATCCTGTTTAGAGAGTCGTCAGTATCTATAATCATAAGTTGATTATAGATAGCTAAGTTTGAGAGATTGAGAGATTTATATTAGGTGATTATATATCAAGAGTTGCTTACTTGATAATTAATGTGATCATCTTCTTATTCAAAGCATTGTAAACATCTTCATATTAATAAAAGCATTCGACTAGTTGTGGTTTGATTTACTATGTCTAACACTTTTATTTGATTTGTTCAATTTCCGCAGAAAGTGTATTCAACCCCCCTTCTACACACTGTTGCTTGTTGTTATTCTCACCAAGGGACCAACAACAAGTATCAGAGCAGGCTGAACGATTTCATTAGTTGAAAGTTCAAGATTCTGAGAAAGTTTACAATGTCTACAAGCAACAATTCATCAAACTTTCCACAGATGTCTACCAAAGTCTATCCCATATTTAATGGGTCTGACTATCCTATGTGGAAGTTCAGAGCCATGCTGTTCCTCAAGTCCATTGACAACCGTATGTCAAATGTTGTCGCAAAAGGACCTATAATCCCCAAGATTCCTGCTACTGTCAGTGCTACGTCTCCTGGCAGATCTGAAAAGGAAACAAGAAAGCCTATTGCATCTTGGACTGATGAAGATTGGAAACTCTTCAATCTGGATTACAAGGAAAAAAGTGTTCTGGCAAATGCCCTGACCAACGAAATCTTGCGCACTGTGACTGGGTGTCAAACTGCAAAAGATATTTGGGACACACTGAGTGTTACTTATGAGGGCACGGATCTGGTCAAGCAACATAAGAGAAGTCATTTGAATAGATCTTATGAAAGCTTCTTTTCAATGAAGAATGAAACCTTGTCAGATTTGTTCACAAGGTTTCACTACTTGATAAATGACCTACTAAGTGCGGGGGTAAAGAAAGATGATGCTGAACTTGTGCTGAAATTTCTGGATGTGTTACCAGAGAGATTTAACGATGTAACTACAGCACTGAGGGCTGGAGGAACACTGCACGTGTACAACCTACAGTCCATTTATGGGTTCTTGCTAAATCATGAACACATCACTAAACACAAGAGAACTTCTCAACAACAACTCAAGGAGTCTTTGGATAAGAATGAAGTTGTATTGGTTGCACAGAAGAAGAAGAAAAGTTCCAAGACACTGATTGTTGAATCTGAGACTGAGTCAGAATCTCAAGCTGACCACTCAGACTCAGACTCAAGTGATACTGATGATGTTCAGAATATCACTGAGCAAATGGCAATGTTAGCCAGACATTTGAGAAGAGCTCAAAGGGGAAGAGGAAGATCTGACAGGGGCAAAGGAAAGAGTTCCTTTGATCCCAAGAATGTTGTGTGCTTCAATTATCAGAAGAAGGGACACATTGCTGCTAAGTGCAGATTAAAGAAGGTAGAATCAACATCAGTTGTTGATAAGAATGCTTAAAGAGCTAATAAATACAAGAAGAAATACACTAAGCTCAAGAAAGGAAAGCCTGAAGACAAACCCAGTGCAAAAGGACTAATTGCTGAAACCTGGGATACAAAATCATCTACCTCAGATGATGATGTATGTCTGATGGCTCAAGAAGATGAAGAGTTGGAGATAGATGAGGTTGATTATGGTTTGTCCGAGTCAACTTTTGAAGCTGACATGAAGGAAGCTGAGGAAAACAGCAAGCTTAGTAACTGGGATCCTGCTTTCATGTATAAGGTCAGTAATTTCAACTCTTATACTGATTATCTGCTAAATGATTTCAAGACCATCCTTAAGTCTCAAAATGACCTCAAAGATGAGATAACTAAACTCAAGAATGAGATTAAGGAAAATAAGTCTCGCATTGATGTTGGTAAGAAAGCACAATGTGATCTTGAATGTCAAAGACACATTAATAAACTTCTAAGTGAAGAACTTCGGGAAGTTAAAGACAAAGCTGACCAACTTTAAAAGGTTACTGAGTCTTGGTGTAAGTCATCAAAGCTTGCTGAAAAGTGCATAAACCAACAGATACCTAAACAGGTAAAGGTTGTACTTGGAGGTGACTATCAAATAGAAGCTTATGTAGCTGATGATGAGATAGCAAGTACAGATTCTGAGGAAGAAAGACAGCTGATTAAGTCTCAGAAGTCAGCCTCAGAGAAAAGACATGATCCAAGCTTGAAATTCAATATGTTTGTGAAAGCTAAAGACCATGGAAATGACTGCTCAACATCTAAACAGCATGGTAAGTCTGTGCTGGACAGACTAGGCACTCAGTCTGTTCAAAGAACTTCGGTCATAGAAAGGCTTAATCCAAACCCTTTCAAAAGACAAAATTCTCTTTCTGGCTTGGAGAGAAGTTACAAGAGCAGAAAGACCACTGTAAGTCAGAGTTCAAAACACGACAATGGTAAGTCCAAAGTTGTGGATCTTGGTAAGTCCAAGAATATCAACAGTGGTAAGTCCAAACCTGTTGAAACTGGTGAGTCCTGCAGTCATGAAAAAGGTAAGTCCAAAGTCATTGAACAGAAGGTTGTTAGTCAATCTTCTCATCAAAAGGATAACAAATAGAGATCTGACAAAGGTAAGTCCAAAATCAGTGATCCTCAGGTGAATCAACTTGCTAAGAAAGTTGAAAAGTTATCCACAACATATAATCCTAAAACTGAGAGTAAGTTCTCACAAGGATTATTGGACACTCTACCTCTTGTAATCATTGGAAGAAGGAGATGCTACAAGTTCAGAAGTAGAGGTCATGAGGCTAAGGACTGTGATGCAGAAATCTCAAGGCCTGAACAAGAACAAGCTGACCAGCCTACACAGGACTCAGCTCCTGCTCAAGCTGAACAGTCAGTTCAACAAGATGGAGATGCTAAGTGCTCCTCATCTGACCCCACCAAGAAGTGGGTTCCCAAACAAAACTAATGTGTTTAGTTTTCATCTCATGTGCAGGGTTCAAGTAAATGGTACTTGGATAGTGGATGCTCACGGCTCATGACTGGGTGGAAAGGATTTATTAGGTATTTCCAAGAAGACAAAGGTCCTAAAGTAACATTTGGAGACAACTCACATGGAAGAACTAAAGGCTATGGAAAGATGAAAGCTGGCAAAGTTACATTCCAGAGAGTTGCCTATGTCAAAGGTCTCAAACACAACCTGATTAGTATCAGTCAATTGTGTGATGAAGATAATGTTGTTACTTTTAGGAAGAAAGCAGGAACAATCTATAATGCGAAGGGAAAGCATGTATTAATAGCTAAAAGAGAAAGAGATATGTATCTACTTCCTCTAAATTCAGCTGATCCCTATACTGAAACCTGCTTGTATTCCCATTCTGTTTCTAAGCTGAGTTGGTTATGGCATAAACGTTTATCTCATCTAAACTTTAAAAATATAAATATGTTGTCCAATAAAGAGTTAGTCTCTGGATTACCAAAGATCACATTTGTCAAAAACAAATTGTGCTCAGCTTGTGAACAAGGGAAACACCATAAAGGGTCTTTTAAGTTAAAGCAAAAATTTTCAATAACAGACCCACTGCATATGTTGCATATGGATCTGTTTGGACCCATAAGTACTCCAAGCCTGAGTGGCAAGAAGTACACACTGGTGATAGTAGATGAGTTCTCATGATTCACCTGGGTAATATTCCTTAAAGCTAAAAGTGAGGCTGCCCTGGAGATAATCAGTTTTATCAAACAGGAAGAGTTGCAAAAAGGTTTGTCTGTAAAGCAACTAAGAAGTGATCATGGGACTGAGTTCAGGAACTCTACCCTTGAAAGCTTCTGTGAACAAAAGGGAATATTACAAAATTTCTCATCTGTCAGAACCCCACAACAGAATGGAGTTGCTGAAATGAGAAATAGAACCCTAATTGAGGCTGCTAGAACAATGCTATGTGCGGCAGGATTGAAACTCTATTTCTAGGATGTAGCTGTTAGTACAGCCTGCTATACCCAGAATAGATCAATCATTGTCAAAAGCCATGGAAAGACATCTTATGAGATGTATAAGTCTAGAAAGCCCAATATAGGTTATTTCCATATCTTTGGTTCAAAATGCTATGTGCTGAATCAAAGAGATCAGCTCCATAAGTTGGAACCTAAAGCTGATCTTGGAATATTCGTTGGTTATTCCTCAATCTCCATGTCTTATAGAATATATAATACAAGGAGAAAGGCAATAGAAGAATCAATTCATGTCTCTTTTGATGAAGACTATTTTGATCAAGCTGATAAGAGTCAAGCTGACTTGGTAAGTCTGAGTGAGCTTGAAAGGCCTAAGGAAACCAACTTATCAAATCCTATGTAAGTCATAGGAGATGATAGTGATGATGATGTGTGTTCATCAAAGAAATCATCACAAACTCCATGGGATTCTCAAGCTGAGAAGGATGACGAGTTCGTCAACCCCTTTGGAGCTGAAGTCACTCAAGCTGAGAATCTCAGTGTTCATCAGTTTGTTGACAATGCTGCTGTTGAGACTGTGGATCTGTGTTTACCTCAGCTTTCTCCACATCACTCAGATTCAGAACCAGACTCTCCAACTACAACATTTAAATTCCTCAAAGATCATCCTCAAGATCAAATTATTGGAAATGTCCAAGAAAAGGTCATTGTTAGAAATATTAAAGTGAGGGGTGTAATATGTAATTACTCAAAGTTGGGGAAATGCTATATAAAGGAATTTCCCCCACATTTCTAAGTAAGATTTGCATATTACTTACTTGTGTTCTTATGTTCTCAATACTCTCTCTCGGCTCTCTCTCTAGAAACAGAATACACATACTAACACATACTACAAGATTAACATCTTGCATTGCTTCATCCGTATCATAATACGGGACCATCAATTGGTATCAGAACCAAACTTGTTTTTGGCTCGTGATTGTTCGAAAGAAGAAAAAGCTCTCGGTTTTACAAAGGCTCAAGAACGTCAGTTTTCTTCAAGATAAACTCAAGCTCAAACGAATTTTAAATGTAGAACTCATTAAAGGTATAAACTACATCTTCTTTAACTTTCCTTTGAGTTGTTTCTATATTCTTACAAAGTTTATAAAACATTCTTTAAAGAAAAACACAAACCGTGGGTTTTTTAAACACATTAAGTTAAGAAAGTCATTAAATACCCACCTTTTTCAACATTAAATTTTCTGGGTATTTAAGCATTTATGGTGTTCTTGGTCTGAAAGTACAATTGGAAGAAGAAAAAATCGGATTTTGTAATTTATTTTATTATAAATTCTTAATAGATTAAGTGTTGTACAAGGAAAATCAAGTACTTGCCATACCAATCAAGTACAAGTAGTTAGACACTATTCAGGGTATGGCAATCTGATTTAACAAGGACACATCAGAGTCTATCAGCCGGTTCCTTGGTCAATGCGATTGACTCTTGGGGCGTCTTATAGAATTTTGTCAAGTTGGAACACCTAAGTGTTAATCAAATAGCTATAAGCCGGGTTCAGTGAATCGCATGCGATTGGACTGTGCGGCTTATAGAAGCAGTTGATAAGATAGCCTAAATACCGTGTGAATCGCATTGGATTGAATCACATACGATTAACACTTACCTTTCAGCCTACTATTGGAATCGCATTTGATTGGATCAATACATTCCAAATTGGCAATCGCATGCGATTGATAGGACTAACAGTTTATTTTCTAAGTGTTTGATGAAACAGGATTGATTCGCATTCGATTAACAATCAATACTAAGTTCTTATTCTGCTTGTTTTCAAGGACACCTAATCGCATTCGATTGACCTGTATTCGCACTCGATAAGACAAATTCCAATCAGTTATTTCTCAGACTTGGACAAGTGATTGACTCTTTGGACTTAACTTAAAGAACTTTAAGACAGCTGGACTTAATCAAACAATCTAATTCATAATTGAATTTAATTTAAATCAAATTTAATTCAAAGGTGAATTACATTACCACAAGTCTAGTTAGTTCAAAGTTGAACTTAATCCTTTTAAGATCTAATTCAAAATTTTAATCAAACTCTCAAGTCATTTCTAAAATCAAGCTTTCGAACAATCAAACCATCTTACAAGTGAACGATCATTTCTTACAAAAATCACTAATCATGTCAAGCACAAATGAGATGATGTCCATTGGTTCCGACACAAAACCACTTGTTTTGTTTCGGGGGGAATACAATGTTTGGAAAGGAAAGTTCATGGACTTCCTTGAGCACAACGAACTCTACGGAGATAAGATGATGGAATGCATCGACAAAGGAAACTCCAAGTTCACAAGGATCGTTGAAGCTGACTCAACCAACAATCCCCCCATTCTCAGACATGAAAGAGAAAAGACCAATGACAAGCTGACTGCTACTGAGAAGGAAACAAAGAAGGCTGAGAGACTGGCCAAGTACTATTTGAAGCAAGGTCTCTCATCTGAAATCTATCTGAAGATAGACAGCTTGGGTACTGCCAAAGAAATCTGGGATGAAATCAAGAAGCAGCTCCAAGGCACTGAGGAGGGAGCATACATTAAACGTACTCAACTAGTCAACAGTTACCATGATTTCAAGGCCCGTGAAAATGAGCTTCTATCTGAAACATATGGCAGATACTGCAAATTGCAGAATGAGATGAGGTCTAATCAAATTGTCAGAACTGACCTTGATTTGAACTGTGTTTTTCTGAATTCATTCGGTTCTGAGTGGAAGGGCTATGCTAGGCTGTACAAATAGATCAACAAAGATCTTACTTCTGTCACCTTCCATAACATCTTTGAAGACCTAAATCAGTATCAAGATGAAATCTTGCAGTCTCACCCTAAACAACCAGTTGTTGATCCTCTTGCTTTGGTTGTAGCTGACAGGACCCCCAGGGAATCTTCATCAAGGTCTGCCAAACTCAAACATGTGGTGCTCAGTGAATCTGATCATGATGATGATGATGAAGACTCTGTAGAGGCTGCATTTCAAGCACTCACAGTTGCTAACAAGAACTTCAAGAACCGGTTCAACAAGACTAACAACAGACAACGGTTCACTTCTGGATCGAGAAGACCTGAAAGGTTTGCTCCTGCTGACAAGCCTAGGTTTCCAAGAGAGGAGAGGAAGGAGGAAAAGAAGAATGATCTCAAATGCTACAACTGTGGGAGATCGGGACACATGATCAGGAACTGTCCCCAGAAGAAAGTCAAAGACGCTGAATACTATCGACAAAAGTACCGCCTGTCAAAGCAAAAACAGGCTGGGAATGCACTCATGGTGGAAGAGGACCAGTTCCTGGAAGATACAGACTCAGAGAGCGATCCAGATGGTGAGGATCATGCTCAGTTTTGTTTCATGGCCAATAGTGAAACGAGTGGTAGAGAGGAATATGATGGTGATCTCTCAGATACTGTGGAGGAGATCGTTGACAGTGGAAAGGTACCCTCTATTTCTAATTCTAACATGGGTTTTAAACATGAACACATACAAACCATATTAATCCGAATGAAAGAGTTAGAAAATCAGGTAATAGAGTTAACCACTAGAAATCAAGTTCTAGAAGATGTTTCACGCAACAAGGATAAAGAGGCACAAATAGTAATTAAACAGTTAGACAACGATTTAATTAGCCTTAAGTCTCAATTAGCTGTGAAAGAATCTGAATTCTTAGAATTAACCGATAAGACAAATAGCACTATACTATATCTTAAAGCAGAATGTGTATGTGCTTAAAAGGATTCAGAAATTCTCAAAAATGAACTTAGGAATGAACTAAGTACTCTTTACTCTAGAATCAATGAACTTGAGTATCTTCTGTCCAAACGTGATCAAAGTGAACAGACCATCTCTCAATACAAAGAAAAGGAACGTCCTTTCTCCAGATGGAATTTCGATGGGCTGGGCTTCAAATTGAGCAAGATTATATCCAAACAATTATACAATGCTGGTCTGTTTGGCGAAGGCCTTACCCAACGGATGGTTTTTATTGGTCAAGAAGAGGAACGTATTGAAGAAGATGTCAAACGAACCCTTAATCACAGAACTGCAATTCCATTTGACTACCGTGATCTCAATGACTCATACCTCACCTGTCTCACGTCATCATCTGATACTGATGTTTCATCTTCTGTCTATTCTGATGAAGAACTCTACTCTCCTGTTTCACCAAAGCCCACTGTTGAATACATTCCTCACAAAGAATTACCAGACAGATTCAACACCCTACAGGAATTTTGTTTTACCCACCTTGTTCAACAGGATCTCACCAAAGCCTTCCAATCAGAAACCACATCTGAACCCTCTCCACTAGTTCAAGAAAACGCCATCCTCTACAAGCGTCACCAAACAGTATTCAATCTTGATGGCAAGATCATTGACGACTTGTGCAAAGAAAATTTTGAATTGCTTGAACGAATCAAAGAGGTCGAAACTGCACTGGAACCACCCACTCCATTTACCTTCTCACCACATGGAACCATATTAGATGAACGAATTGAAGGTTCCAAACATGTGTCTACATCTTCTCAAAATTTCAAACTAGTAAAATCTGTTAATCATACTGAGGTAACAAATCTTAAAATTAAACAGATTTACAAACCAAAGCAACTTTCCACTTCTAATCACAGTTCTCGTGTGCACTTAGACGTACATGAATCATCACGAGCTACAGCCAGTCGACCACGACTTCATTCTAATCTTTTACCCTCTGCTGCAGATGTGAAGAAGGCTGGAAATAAGAAGTTTGAAATAAATACATCATGGAAAAGAGCTATTCCTAGATCCACTAGGAGGTGTTCAAATTTGAAACCTGTCTGTGAAAACATTTTGATGTTTGATTCTGTTTGTAATCATTCCAGTTCACAAGGCAAAACTGCTTCTACCATGTTTTGTATAAGTGATGGTTGTACTCATGGACACTGTGAATTTAATTGTTGTTATGATCAATTGAGAAAGTCTTTAGGTGTTAAACCATGTGCTGATTGGACTGATTTTTATGCTAATCAAGTATGTGTTCCATTTTTAAATTCAAAAGGCTACATCATTAATCAATGGATCACCACTCGTCAATCTCATACACTTAAACGCTTAAACAAATCCAACCGATTACTCACGATCAAGGAACTGGAAATCTACAGACGGCAAGGCTATGAAGCATTTAAAAGGGGTTGGATTGCACAGGAAAAACACTTGCATTCTCAAAAGCGTTCTCGCAATTCCCCTTCCAAAATCTCCAAACCTTCAAAACCCAAGCCATCATCCATTCAACGAGTAGCAAAACCTACTAATCGCAGTGCTCCAGTTCAGCAAAAGCAAGTTGATGCACCGAGGCCACAGAGAATTCTTAAGAATTCCTCGCAACCATGGATTCGCAAAAATAACGCTTCCGCAACTCTACCGAATCCAAAACCTCCGATTCCATCAACTGTCAAACCAACAGTGGTAAAGAAACTTTCTTCTCAGCCAATTTCTTCCAAATCTATTCCTTCACGACAACAGATTAAATCCACATAGGTACTCAAGAATAGATCAGTAGAAGTTTCACCACCACAAGCAGACAACATCACTACTCAATCACTTCTAGGGACTAACAATCAAGGACCCATTCAGATATGGGTACCTAAACGTGATTTATTCTCTTTTTGCAGGTGCCTCACTTGTGGTACCTTGACTCCGGCTGTACCAAACATATGACCGGCAACAAAAGTCTTCTCAAGAATTATGTTCCTAACTACTCCGGGAACGTACGTTTTGGGAACGATAATGTTGCACCAATAATGGGGTACGGAGACATTGAGAAGAAGCACATCAAGATCAAGAAAGTCTCATATGTTGAAGGGTTGGGTCATAACTTGTTCAGCATTTGACAGTTCTGTGATAAAGACCTAGAGGTCGTGTTCAAAAAGAACAAATGTTCAGTTTTAACTGAAAATGGAGATGAGTTGCTTGCAGGTTCCAGAAATTCTAACATGTATTTCATTGACTTGGAAAAATATGACTCTCCTACCTCTATGTGTCTACTGTCCGAAGCATCTACGGATCTGACTTGGCAATGGCACAGAAAACTCTCTCACCTGAACTTTCAAAATATTAACAAATTAGTCACTGGTGACTTGGTGAGAGGCATTCCCAAGTTAAGGTTCAAGAAGGAACATCTGTGTGCAGATTGTGAAAAAGGAAAAATGAAGAAGGCTTCTCATAAATATAAACAAGTATTTAGCACTACGAAGCCTTTGGAACTCCTGAACATGGATCTGTGTGGTCCTATGAGAATCCAGTCCAAGAATGGGAAGAATTATATTTTAGTCATGATGGATGACTACTCTAGATATACTTGGGTCAAATTTCTACGCTCAAAAGATGAAGCCACTCCCACAATCATTTCCTTCATCAAACAACAGCAGAACAAGCATAGTCAGAGTGTTGTCTCTATCCGGACAGACAATGGAACGGAATTCAAAAACAGTACTCTGAAGAGCTTCTGTGACCTTGTGGGAATCAGCCACCAGTTCTCTGCTGCATACACACCACAACAAAATTGTGTAGTGGAACGAAGAAATAGAACTTTGGTTGAAGCTGCCCGAACAATGCTTTCATATTCCGGGCTCCCACCTTCCTTCTGGGCTGAAGCAATCAGCACTGCCTGCTACACACAGAACCGCTCTTTCATTAACAAACGCTTTAATAAAACTCCATATGAACTGGCCAATGGCATAGTGCCTAATATCAAATACTTCCATGTATTTGGTAATAGGTGCTTTGTACTAAATGACAAGGATAATCTAAGAAAATTTGCTCCCAAAGCGGATGATGCTGTTTTCCTAGGTTATTCTACTGAGTCCAAAGCCTACAGAGTTTTTAACAAATGTACAAAGAGCATTGTTGAAAGTATCAACATAACATTTGATGATACATTGAATGTTACAGATTTTCCACCTAACTCAACAGTAAATGCTTCTGAACATACCTGTTCAGAAACTGCACTTCAAAATAAAGAATCAGACAATCCATCCAGTTCAAATATACATCTTGATTTTTTGTATGATTTCTTTAGACCTGAATCTTCTCCTGTTTTAACTGACAACAGGAACGACACGGTTGATCAAACAAGTGTTACTCTAACGGCTCCTACGGTCACAGAGACGAATCCATTTGCAGATCTATACGCTGAGGATTCAACTTCAGTTTCTGTCACTTGCCCCCCTGTGAATTCTCAGATTCCTGACCTAGAGAGTCCTCCTGTGTTTGATTCAGACCCACATTTCTCTCCAGAAGATGAAGAAGAAGCACGCCACTTACAAGATCTCATTCCTTCCTCTTCCACTTCACATGAAATTAAGTGGACCATACATCACTCTGAAGAGAACATCATCGGAGATCCTTCAGTTGGCATTCAAACAAGATCCGCAACAGCAAACGAATTCCAATTCTCGGGTTTCTTAAGCATCATTGAACCCACCAAGACTTGTGACGCATTAGATGATCCAGATTGGGTAATTGCCATGCAGGAAGAATTACACCAATTTGATCGTCTTAAAGTCTGGAGATTAGTTCCTCTTCCATATGGCAAATCTGTTGTTGGAACTAAATGGGTATTCAAGAACAAACGGGATTTGGATAGAGTGGTCATACGTAATAAAGCTAGGTTGGTTGCTAAGGGATACAATCAACAGGAGGGCATTGACTATGATGAAACTTTTGCCCCTGTTGCTCAAATTGAAGCCATACGGCTATTTCTTGCTTATGCAGCCTCTAGAAGCTTTCGTGTCTTCCAAATGGATGTGCAGACATCTTTTCTTAATGGTGTACTTAAAGAAGAAGTTTATGTCTCACAGCCTGAGGGTTTCATCAACTCAAAACATCCAATTCATGTTTATATCTTAGATAAGGCCTTGTACGGGTTAAAGCACGCTCCGAGTGCATGGTACGACGTCTTATCTGAATATTTAATTGGTGAAGGCTACTCCAAAGGGAAGACTGATACCACTCTCTTCACAAAGACAAAGGGTCGGGATAAGATTTTGGTTCAGATATATGTGACGATATTATTTTTGGATCCACAAATCCAAAATCAGTGACGAGTTTGCTAAAATCATGGCAAACAGATTCCAAATGAGTATGATGGGGGAGATGTCATTCTTTCTCGGACTCCAGGTGAAGCAGTTAAGTCATGGCAGCTTTATTTGCCAATCAAAGTACATCAACGATCTTCTCACGAAGTATGATATGATTAACTGCACACCCATATCCACACCCATGGCTGCTAAGGCACAACTCTCAGCATATCTTGATAGTTCTCCTGTAGATCTGAAAAACTACCATGGGATGATTGGATCGTTACTGTATCTTACTACTAGTCATCCGGATATCATGTTCTCTACCTGTCTCTGTGCCAGATTCCAGGCGAATCCTAAAGAGTCACATCTTCTGGCAGTTAAGCGGATATTCAGATATCTAAAAGGGTCTATGGATCTAGGTCTGTGGTACCCCAAAGATTCAAATCTGGATCTTCATGCTTACTCCGACGCTGACTATGCCGGTTGCAAGATAGATCGGAAAAGCACCTCTGGTAGTGCACACTTCATGGGTGATCGTTTAGTCTGTTGGGCCTTAAAGAAGCAAAACTGCGTATCCACTTCTACAGCTGAAGCTGAGTATGTTGCTGCTGCAATGTGGTGTTCACAAAGTCTCTAGATACGCACACTGTTATCAGGCTTTGGCCTTAAGTATGACAACATTCCATTATTATGTGATTCCCAGTCTGTCATAGCTATCTCTTGCAATCCGGTACACCACTCTAAAACCAAACACATTGATATACGTTATCACTTCATAAAAGATAATGTAGAGAAAGGTCTTATTGAGCTCCAATATGTTCCTACTGAAAATCAGCTTGCTGACTTGTTTACCAAACCATTAGACGAAAGTCGCTTCACTTCGTTGGTATCCAAGTTAGGCATGCTCAATCTGACAATATAACATATTGTTGCTCCATTTTTCCTTTCTTTCCTTTTTGCTTAGAGTAGGTGTTACACTGTTTGTTCTTTGTGCAGCTTCATGATGCAACAATCAGGGGGAAGTTTGTTCCTGGATAACCTTTCATCTCTCCCTCCCCCTCTCGCACACATTGTGTTAAGAAATTTAATCGATTGGGGTCATTAAAGCTAGCTAGCAATGGAAGGTCAAGTTCGTCGTCCATTGAATCCTGGTTTTACACATGTATCATATGTGTAGGGGGAGAAAAATTATACACATACTGCACATGTGTAGGGGGAGGAGTATACAACTGATACATTTCCTAAATCTTGAGAATTTTTTCATACACAGATGCAAAAGTCTAGGGGGAGTGTGTCAAACAAACATTCAAATCAATCATATCTGAAAATTTTCAAATCTCAAAATTTAGATATCTTGATCATTCATAAATTTCTCAAGTATTGTTTCAATTGCATACGATTCAAACAATTTGATAGCAAATATGACTGCGATTGATAAACAGGTTGATTCGCATGAAAGGGGTGATTCTCATGCGATTGATGAACAAAGGTTGATTCGCATGCATGGGGTGATTCGCATGCGATTGATAAACAGGTTGATTCGCATGCAAAGGGTGATTCGTATGCGATTGATAAACAGGTTGATTCGCATGCAATGGTTGATTCGCATGCTATTAACCATAGAGTGATTCGCATGTGATTAACACACCAAAGAGTTAATCGCATGCGATTCAAAACTTCTATCAGCCGCGTTTTTTTACCGTTTAACCATCCAATCAACGCATGACACGTGTCCAGTCTTGACTTATAACCATCCCATCAGTTACCAAGCTTCCATTACACGATTCAAAAACTCAAAAATTTCTAAAGTTTTTCTCTTGCTTTCTTGGTTACTTTAGCATACGAATCCTCTCGTTACTCTGCCAAAATTTACACTCTTTATATCAAAATACTCCAAATCACAAAGGTAACAACTTGTACGGTTTACATTTTGAAAATTTTGAGTTAAAAGGGTAATTTTTGGCCTTAGAACACCTGTATGCGAAAGTGGGTTTCGGGACTTTTAAGGGCTTTTTGGGACACGAATCAAACTCGTTTGATGAAACAAAGTATGCGTTGGGTATGTTGAACACATGGGGAACACTATGATGTAAAAATATTTCAAAAATCTCGAAAAGTGTTCTTCGTGTTCTTGGGGGGTATGAACATACACATACAATTTGGTTTTTTGGCTTGAAAAGAGGAGTTAGGATGATTTTTTGACCATGCTTCAGTAATACAAAATTGTTTATTA
Source organism: Pulicaria dysenterica (assembly GCA_947179395.2). Classification (NCBI taxonomy): domain Eukaryota; kingdom Viridiplantae; phylum Streptophyta; class Magnoliopsida; order Asterales; family Asteraceae; genus Pulicaria; species Pulicaria dysenterica. Next base: position 40,890,843 of record OX359294.1, read on the forward strand.
CTATCTAATTGCTATATTGAAAGTGTCAAAACAACTTTTTTATGCACAAAATCATCGTGTACATAACGGAATTTTCAGACTTAGGGTGTTAGCAAAGTTTTTTTTCAACTTTATAAGTTTGATCAAATGTCAGTCAATCTTGACTCTTTCACTTATATTTGATCACATTTCCAATCCTTTCAAAGATAAGTGAGGTCAACTGATATATCTCTTTATCTGCGACTTAAATTTTTACCTATCAATGCAGATAAGATGGCTCAAGCTATTGTTGACCCAGAGGAAATCATGCGTCGGTCTGAGTTCTTAAATTCAAACTCTCATGAGAACAACCATTACACTGACCTCACCAAACTCAGAAATCCTAACTACCCAATCATCACTGAGATTCTGAAAATCCACCCTTTGAACTACCTTCTAAACCTATAATCCTGCCATCACTGGAACACATGTGCCTGAACTCTATGTCCAACAATTCTGGAAAACTTGTGAGGTCCGTACCAATGACAGGGACCAAGAAGTCATATATGCTGAGGTTGATGAGTACACTGTTGAAATTACTATCAGTCGCCTAAGAAGCATCTTCAAACATCCAAGAGCTAACAGTAGGCCACCTGCCACTGCTTTTGATGACATACCAACTGAGGAAGATTGTCTTGACATTGTGAAGGCTATGGGCTATGATGGTGAGCTAGTAAAGAAAAACCAGTTCAAAAGAACCAGCTTACATCCAAAACACAACTCCCTGCTGACTGTGCTTCAAAGGTGTCTCACCCCAAAGCATTCTGGTTATGAATTCCCCACTGAGTATCAACTCAAGATTTTTGTTGCTGCAGCCAACCATCTGCATATAGATTATGCATTTCTGCTATTCCAGGATATTAAAGCCACTATGCAAAGGAAGAATTCCCAAAACCAGAAAGAAGCAAAAATGCTACCTTACCATCGCTTCATACCAATGATCATCCCTCGTCGGACAGGTTTACCTTCTGTTTCTCCAAAACTCTTTATTCATATTAAACCTGCTAACCCGACCAATCTGCCTATTCCAAGACCCTTCCCTGTATCTCTCTTAGATCTTTGTGAGCATAATGATATTGTCAAGAGTTATAGGGAGAGTGTAGGAATACCTCCCATGGTTGTGCCAGAGCCGGCCATACCTACCCAAGGAGGAGTAGCACCAAGTGAGGATAGAGAGAATAGGCCTCAGTCATCTGTGGGAGATGTTGAGAGGGGAGTGGAAAGAGAAAATGTTGAGAGGGGTGGAGAAGAGGGTGAAGGTGTTGAGACTAGAGAGGGAGGGGATGCATATGATCCCGCCACCATTCAAGCCATTGTTCAATCTCTTTCTCAATCTACCAGAACCCAAGCTGTTCTTACTGAACTTGGTTTTAACGTTTCTGAGTCATCCAGATTTTCTCAAGATGAGTCTGCTTCCCACCAAGGAGGTGCCCCTTCCTTTGAACTTGATATCTCTCCCGTGGGCACCCCTGACCAACCAATCGAACAACCAGCAGAAAGCACACCCTCATTCATGAAACTTACTGACCCACATACTACCTCTCCCGACCAGACTCACCCCGTTCAACCTACTCAGGTCATTTCACAACCTAGTGGTCTGGTCATTCCTTTGACTTCAACTGCTCAAACAACCACCATTCCTATCATTCGCAGGTCCATTATAGCACCAGAGCATGACCTTCCAATCACTTCTCCAACTCTTAGCCTATCCGTTGAAACTAGTTCTGTCACCCCTGACTCTCTCATTCAACCTGATCAATATGCGGGGTATGGTGCTGGTAGCGGTGATGATGATGAAGGTAGTTTTGTTGTTAGGAGTGTGAGTGATAGAGAGGAGGTGCGAAAAGAAAATGTGAGTGCTGAGGGTTCACCAAACCCAGAAAGCCGGGAAGCCACATCTGCTATGGGGCCTAGCACTGCTAAGCCTCATATTGAACAAGTCACGGTGATCCCACCCGTGCAAGTTTCTGCCCCACCAAGCCACTACGGTGTCTCTCAACAGACTCCGTTTTTATTGCACATGGTTATAGCACATACACTGGGTCAACCCCAATTGGGTGTTGGACCTATTGAACAAAGAGGACCGTCTCCCTCGTCCTCGACTCCTTTTGATGCACGATTTGACATACCGCGGATTTCCGCATATCTTGACCAACACAGGGTAACAATCGATGCACTGAGCTTGTTGGCTCAACAAGTCTCCTTAACTTCCAGAGGTGGTACCTTTCAAGGTTCCATTCGAGGATTGGAAGGAAATCCTGCTGGAGCCAACATCCCTGCTGCTCTAGTAGGTAGTACTGCCTATGTGGCTGGTACTTCAACCAGAAGTCTTCGTGATTCCGGGTTCGTTACACGTGCAGAACTTCAACAACATATTCAACAAGCCGTGTCACCAATCCACCAACAACTGCAGATGACAAATCAAAAGTTGGATCGGATAGAGCAAGCTTCCAAGGCCCAAGCTGATCAGCTAAACCGAATTGAAACACTTCTTGCTGCCCGTCCTCCTGTTCCAGAGCCTCAATCACAACCTGATCCTGCCACAATGTCTGTAGATGCTTTAAAGAGCATGTTGTACGTTAGACTTCTAGAGCAAAGGCCAAAATCTGCACATGATCAAGACCTTCTGACTACTCTTCGCAATGAACAGCGTCCATCGGGAATCTCCATGGATGACTTTCAAGAGTTTCATGAAGATGTAAACAGAAAGATTGATGGGATCACCAAAGGTTTCTACACCTCCCTATCAAAAGTCACAGACCGGCTGACTAGCCTAGAAACAACCTGTCAGGCTTAGGCTCAGGGGAGTAAGAGGAGACAGGATGATCAGGATCCGGATGATCAACCCGAGGGGGAGAAAAGGAGAAAATACATGTCTGCTCCCTCAGTTGTTGCTACTGTACCTGTCCCACTCGTTACTTCATACTTATCTGCAGGTACAAGTTCAACTGGGTCCGGAAGTCAACAACAACAACAAATGGCCGATGAAGTTCATGAACGACAACAAAAGGAAGATGCTGAAAAACAAATTGTACTTTATGTACCTAAGCAACAATCTGAACAGAGGCCAAGTGATCTTGAAGAAGGTGAAATACCTTACGAGCAGCCCTATGCCGAGATGTTTGACTGGTCTAGTAACTCAGAGGAACAAGTGGAAGATTTATATGATTCTATTCACACATCACCTGCAAGGCATGTGGGGGAAGGTAGTTCTGCTCAACCGGAGGAGGAGACTGAGGATTCTGAAATGGAAAGACTATTCAAAGGCATTGATGAATATGTCGAGTTTGCTGCACGTCCAGATTCTCCTAGAATTTTCCACAAATTTGATGATATTCCCAGTGAAAAAGAACTTGCACTTAGAAGAAAAGAAAGGGAAGCAATTTCTAGAAGGGAAGCTAGGAGAAAGCCTAAACAAAAGAAACCTATCTTCGACGTGTCCAGGGTTCTCAGTGGGATTAATGTTGAAGTTCATGAAACTTTCCCTCCTCCTTCTGATCGGTTTCAAGAATCAGCTGCCGATGTACTTGAAAGAAACAAACAGAGAGAGGCAGCTGAGAAAACAAGACAAGAATCTGAATGGCCCTTGCCAAGGATCTTCATTGTGCCACCTGCTCCTCCAGTGTATCGTGGGGATCCAGGACTTGATGCAGGCAACATGTTCACAAGAATTCCTGCCCAACAACCTATATGGAAACCTTATTTTGTCAATGCTGCTAATCTTGAAGAAAGAATTCCAGACATATTCAGCAATGAGCTAATACAGGTTATTTCCCCTGAGTTGCGGAACATGGACGATAAACAGAGAAGAAGATATGAACACATCCTCTCTCAGTCCACGACAAAACCCGAAGAGATCAAATCAGAGTATCCAATAGTTGAACTTATCAATATCTATACTCAGACAACCTTCAGAATAAAGTATGCCCTCTTTCATGTCAGAAGAGCAAACAACCTGTCATTCTTCCTCAACAAAGCAGACTTAAGGTTTGTAAGAAGACATCAGCTTCATCTTTGACACCCTCTCTCAGAAAAGAGGAAAGTGGCCAGAAGAAGAGTTCGAAAGGGTTGCTCTGATAAAATACATGAGAAATTTAATGGAATACTTTGAGGAACATGATCTGCAACTCGGAGCTGAAAACAACTATCTGAAAGTCAATCTCTTAAAGCCTAACCAGAGTCATCCAGATCTAGAAAAGCTTGAAAAATTGACAGTTATCTATGATGGGCATCCAAACTTCAAAGGTGATCGAGGGGTCGTCTCAAAGAATACAAAAGGTGAAAAGATCTTCATCAGACTTGATGAACTCATGGCGTATTCAGACGGCACCTTGAAAATTCTCCATCATAAGATACATCAGAAAGTTTGGGAAAACCGGGCAGCCTATACTGATGAGGAACATGCGGAAGCCTATCGTGCTATAGAAAGGATGAGAACGACACTGGCAAGTAGAAGGCAAATACGCAAGTGGCAAGTGGCATTCAGGATTCGCAACAAATCAGCCTATGAATAGATTAATGTATTTATTTGTTGTGAATGATTACACGCCTCACTTAGGGGGAGATTGTTAGAAATATTAAAGTGAGGGGTGTAATATGTAATTACTCAAAGTTGGGGAAATGCTATATAAAGGCATTTCCCCCACATTTCTAAGTAAGCTTTGCGTATTACTTACTTGTGTTCTTGTGTTCTCAATACCCTCTCTCGGCTCTCTCTCTAGAAACCGAATACACACACTAACACATGCTACAAGATTAACATCTTGCATTGCTTCATCCGTATCATAATACGGGACCATCGACCAGATCCAAGGCTACAGCTAATTACGCTGCACACTTTGGTTTCTATCTCAAATGGAACCAAAGAAGACTGAAGAAGCCTTAGAGGATGAGGATTGGATTGAAGCTATGCAAGAGGAATTAAATGAGTTTGAGAGAAATAAGGTATGGAAACTTGTCCCTGCCCCCAAAGATCATTCAATTATAGGCACTAAGTGGGTCTATAGAAATAAAATGGACAAGGATGGAGTGATAGTGAGGAACAAAGCCAGGCTGGTAGCACAAGGGTATAAGCAAGAGGAAGGAATCGATTATGATGAAACCTTTGCCTCTGTTGCTAGAATTGAAGCCATAAGGCTGTTCCTGGCTTATGCAGTATATAAAGACTTCAAAGTCTATCAAATGGATGTGAAGAGTGCTTTCCTATATGGAAAACTTCAGGAGGAAGTCTATGTGAAATAACCTCCTGGCTTTGTAAGTTCAAAGTTTCCACATCATGTCTATAAGTTAGACAAGGCTTTGTATGGTCTTAAACAAGCTCCAATAGCTTGGTATGATACACTATCTACTTATCTACTATCCATGGATTTTACCAGAGGTAGTATAGATAAGACACTCTTTATTAAAAGAAGTAAAGGACAGGTGATTCTTGTACAAATCAATGTGGATGACATAATTTTTTGTTCTACCAATGAATCTCTGTGTGAGTGGTTCTCCAAAATAATGTCACAAAAGTACAAGATGAGTATGATGGGTGAGATGACATATATCCTAGGCCTGCAAATTCAACAAAAGCCTGATGAAATATTCATCAATCAAAGCAAGTATGTTCTTGATTTGATAAAGAAATATGGTTTTGATTCAAGTTCAACCATGAAAACACCCATGTCACCAGCTGTCAAGCTGAGTAAAGACTCAGATGGAAAGTATGTGTGTCAGTCTACCTATAGAGGAATGATAGGTTCATTGCTCTATTTGACAGCTAGTAGACCTGATATTATGTTTTCTACATGTGTTTGTGCAAGATATTAGGCAGATCCTAAAGAATCACATCTTCAAGCTGTGAAAAGGATCTTTAGGTACCTTAAAGGTATACCAAATCTAGGTCTTTGGTATCCAAAGGACTCTGGATTTGAGTTAGTTGGTTTTTCAGATGCTGACTATGCTAGGTGCAAGTTAGACAAAAAATCAACTACTGGAGGATGTCAAATGCTTAGAGGGAAGTTAGTCAGCTGGACTAGTAAGAAACAGAACTCAGTGGCTACTTCAACCGCTGAAGCTGAATATGTTGCAGCAGGTAGTTGTTGTGCTCAAATCCTATGGATGCAGCATCAGCTTCGGGAGTTTGGCATGAGTTTCAAGAAAACTCTTACCTTCTGTGATAACCAAAGCGCTATAGCCATCACTTACAATCCAATCTTCCACTCAAGAACCAAGCACATTCAAATTAGACATCAATTCATCAGGGACATCGTAGAAAAAGGTAAAGTTGACATTAAATTTATTTCCACTGATGACCAACTAGCAGATATCTTTACTAAATCACTTGATGAGAAGAGGTTTATGTATCTGCTAAGTAACTTGGGAATGCTCAACCCCTAGCTAAGTGTCTAGAATCCGAGTTTTCAGTTTGACAAAGACTAAGTGTCTTAAGCTGAGTGCACAGTTTATGAATAAGTTTTCATAAACTGAGTGTAGTTATGATACAGTTTGAGTCAGTCTCAAACATATATGACTAAGTGTCACTGAATCTGAGCTATGTGCTTAACTCAGACTATGTGATTGGTTCACACGTTTAGTTGGTTCCAAACATTCTTTAACTACTCAGTGTGGTTAAAAGGTTCGTTTGAGTCAGTCTCAGACAAAAATGACTTAGTGTCATTACCCATGCGCTGTGTGCTCTACTCAAGCTGAGTTTCATTCTCAAGCTGAGTGCGTATTTCAAGCTGAGTGCTTGAATCGAGCTGAGTGCTTGAGTTAAACTGAGTAATATGTTTACTAAGCTTGGTGTGTCCAAACTCATGTGTTATTTACTAAGTGTGATTAATTCATGACCACTGCGTATTTGGGTCAGTCTCAAATCGCGTATTATACTAAATTGTGTATAGGTATAATACATCAGTGTATATAATCTTATTGTAAGTCAATATTATTATATTACATTAGTATCCGTTGGAAGATGATTAGTTCTACCCGCTTACTGTTACATAAAAATTTTACGGCGTAACGGATCAAAAGGGGGATTTCTAACGGTAACTTTTCTCTCTCCTTGGAAAGGTATATATACCGATCAAGTTTGGTTTAGAGAGTTTACGCTTACAATCCAGACTTCTCATCCTCTCAAATACCCTCCCTCCTCTCTGCTAAGTGCATATTTTCGGTTTCATCGATCTCAAAACCCTAAGTCGCTCAGTGCGCTATAGACAATCGCTTAGTGCGCATTCCAAGGTAATTACTCTGTGTAATAAAAATTTAATCGATGGAAGGAACCATTCTAGTTCTAGGTGATCTAATGGTCAGAGGAGCTGCGTTTCGAAATAACGGATTGCCGCTGATAAAAATCAACAATCAGCGCGCTTGTCTGGCAATCCCTCTACGCATGATTAACAGGGGATATGAACCATGGGTCAATTACATTCGTAAATGCCCATTGGCTTTTGCTTTCACCGGAGCACCTCTGCACATGGTTCCTCAGCACTTGCTGGAATTCTGGTATTCGTGTACTTACGATCATATCAATGACGCAATCAGAGGCACAGTGTTGAATGGAGAGAGAACCATTACTCTCACAGCTAACAGGCTAAGGGATATTCTTCGTCTTCCTCAACATGACGAATTCGAGACTGCTGTGACGAGACAAGTGGCGAGGTCTGTTCTGCCATAGATGGGCACCCTCAAACTGAAGGGGTGATCAAGAAGGCCACTTTCCTAACCGGATGGGGTTTTATGGTGTCCACTGTGATTCGTTCACTTGGTACCAAGGTTGGAGGACTGGACCAGATCAATGAGTTCGAGATGCAGTTGCTGTACAACATGTTCTTTGGAAGAAATATCGATTTTTCACAGCTCATCTTCAATGAGCTCAAGGTCCCTGTGATGAAGGCCACAAGAGACCTTCATGTACCTTTCATAAGGTACCTGTCCTTAGCATTTGAAGCTGAGCTAGATACAGCACTCTATGAAGCCGATCAGGAGTTGTCACTGGTGCCAACACTCAGCCCCAAGATGTTCAACAACGACATCTTCCCAGAGCAAGAGGGACTGAGTGAGCCCTTGCTGTTAATTGCTGAGGCTTCGTCTTCTGAGAGTGAAGCTGAGGGATTGAATCAAGGGGGAGCTTCTCAAGCTGACACAGAAGTTCAAGCTGAGCACTCTGCTCAAGCTGAACCAGCTCATTTAGAAGTTGCTTCAGGTAAAACCTCTCCTCTCTCACTCTCTTCTCACTTTTCTCCATCTACATTTGGAGATAAGACTACAGTAAACCCAACTCAGTCTAACCCATATCCTTTACCTTCTTTCCATCATAAATCCCAATCTGAAGCCACCCCTAGTATGCCCACTGCTGCTAGGGAGAATATCCTAACATACCACCGAAAAACTGTCATTGGTGGTGCCACGTCTAAAGGCATCACTGGAGCTGAGATCACACTGATCCCTCCACAGGCAGGAGTTGAGGGGGAGACGCCTTGTCTTAAGGTGTCAACCTCGAGGCTCATTACAACCCAATAGCCTTATCCAGGTATGGTGTCTACTCAGCCCATACTTACTCGAGCCATGGGAGAGCCTGTTACTGTGCCTGAGCAGACACACTTAGGTAACATTGAAAATCTGACCAATCCCCAGGGTCAATCACCCCCCTCTAAACCAATTAGCCAACCACCAACCCATACACTTCACATCTCGAGCCCAATAACTTTTCTTCACCTCTCACACCCTCTTGGACGACCTGCCAATGTTTCATCCTCAAACCAGGGTGATTCACTGGGTCAAGACTCTGGTGCAAATGAATTTGAAGGTAAACACCAACCTTTGGATGATGCACCCAAAGACTCTCCTCAAAATGAAACTGCCTCCTCAGGCATCCAACAGCTGAAGGACTACATTGCTGCTCAATTTGGTCTGTTCCACCTAAAGCAGAAGAAGCATAAACGTCAAATCTATCAGAGGCTTGCGAAGCTAACAGAGGATGTTAAAGAGATTGCCTCTGCAGTTGCTGCACTGCAACAACAAAGGACTTTAAACCCTATTGATGATGACAAAAAGGGGGAGAAGGTTCAAGTTGATACTGAAGCTGAGCTAGTTCGAGCTGAAGCTGAAGCTCTTCTAGTTCTAGCTAAAGGAGCAGAGAGGAAGACTCAGACTGAGGGGGAGTTAGAAATAAACAGAGAGGAACCTACAGCTAAGAGATAAAAGGTAGAAGAATCTGAACTTAAAGCTGACAGTGTTTTTGAGTCTGAGGAAGAGACAGAAGAAGAAAAAGCTACAAGAGAGTTAATAGAGATGCTTGAGCAACAAGAAGCAAATGAGCTTGAGATCTCTGTAGCTGAGCTAAGAAAGAGAAAGGAGGAAGAGATAGAGGACCAAGAAAAAGAAAAGGAAAGAAAAGCTTTGGCTCAAGCTGAAGCTACATACACTGGTCCAAGACCTGATCTAATTCCATACTCAGATGCAGAACTGTAGGAATGTTACTTCAGAAGGAGCTACAACAAAGAGATCAGAGGAATGACCTTGAGCAGAGAAAATGGAGCTGTCATTCTCACTTTTGAGCTTAGTGACAAATCAACAGTGGGAATGGACCTAAGATACGTTCACAGGATGGGCTACATTGAATGGCAAAGGATAATGATGCTGCTCAAGAAATTTAAAAGAAATCAGATCAAACAAGAAATTCTATTTGAAGTCTCCAAGTTGATTGCTCGAGCTGAAGAACTGAGGTATGTCCTAGTTCCTGGTCTGCAGTGGGAGAATTTGGTTGACATGCCTGTAGGAGTAGAATTCAGAGAAAATCAAAGCATCAACACTCCTATTCAAGGTTTAATGTTTAAGGATCAGCCAGGTAATCCTAGTTTTATTAAGCTAAATGAGATTTGCTATCTAAAATCTAAGGATGCCTTGAGAATAAGAAACTATTGTGGTAATGAGAAGTCAAATCAGTTAATAAAGTAAAAGTTGAATAAACTCATTAGAGTACAACAGAAGGAACTTCAGGGAAACGATGAAGCTGAAATACTGTTAGATGAGATCAATAAAGAGATCATCATCTGGGAGCTTCTACATCCTGAGTTCATCAGATAGAATAGATTAGTTCTAATTATGTAAATATTAGATTAGTTCTAATATTTTTGTAAGCACTATGTGTGCATGATCTAAGTGATCAACAACTTTTGTATTATGATTAGTTCAACTAATACAAGTATAAAGTTTGATATGTTCAACTATGTTGTGATGTGTTCCTATTCATAAGTCTGATAAGTTCAGCAAAAATGAATAAAAGATATGTTCTTATTCATTTATGTAATTAGTTGGTGTGTTCAACTAAAAGTTGGTGTGTTCCAGTTTAAATTGATAAGTTCAATTAAAATTGATATGTTTAATAAATATTTGATCAGTTCAAATAATAAAATCTTAATAAGTTTGAGATTTAAAACATAATTCTGTTAAACAAACTTAAGAACTGTTTGATGGTTTTGTCATCATCAAATAGGAGGAGTTTGTTGGGAAAATGATCTCATCAGTTTAGATTTGATGAGACAAAGTTAAGTTTGTAAGATGAGTTCTACGTATAACTTAAACAGAATTATGAAGCTTAGTCAGACTGAACACTTATAGTGTTTCAGACTGAGTATAAGCTGAATGTAAACTGAGCATGTGTTCGATCAGTTTATATTATACCTTAGTTAAATTATTAATGTGTTTGATAATCTGTGTATGTCACATAAGGTATATATCGAGTATTCAGCTTGATGTGTTTCAAGCTGAGTGACTCGGCTTAGAAGCAGAGTCAGCTCGACAGAGTTACTAAATTTGTTTTATTTAACTCTTTGGACTTCTAAGGATGAGTTAATAATTATACATGTTAGTTCATGTTTGAATTCGGGTTTGTTCCCGAAGAACTCAGTCTGATGAGTTTTCAAGCTGAGTAACTCAGCCTGACTAAAGAAGTCAGTCCAAGAGAATTTAAATATGTTTTAAATTCTGTTTTAACTCTCTATATCTACGGCGTGGATAAGAAGACTCCAGAATCAAGATTGAAGATTGAAGACTCAAGATAAGAAGAGTCAAGATTCAAGATTCCGAGTTATCCGATAGTTAGTTAGCAAATTAGGATTAGTCCAGTTTGTTAGGAACCGTAGCAACAAGATTATAAATACTTATCTCCTGATAAGTTTAGAGGTACGACTACGATTCTGAACCACCTGCTATCAATGCGGAATGGGCTGTCCGATATACGTATGAAAAGCGTGTTCGGGATACACACGATGTTGCTTGTCTCATGTTATCAAGTATGAGCTCGGAACTGCGAAAGCAATTTGAGCACATGACTGTGTATGACATGATTAACAAGCTGAAGGATGTTTTCCGACAGCAAGTTAGGCAAGAACATTTTGAGTGTGTTAAAAGTCTAACCGGTTGTAAGATGCGGGAAGGCGGGAGTGTAAGTGCCCATGTTTTGAAGATGAAATCATACATGGACCAGATGGAGAGATTAGGTTTTTCTATAGGGAGGGAGCTTGGTGTGAATTTCATACTTCAGTCTTTGCCCGCCACATATGAAAAGTTTGTAAAGGACTATCATATGCATGGAAAGGAAATATCTATAGATGAATTGCATGGAATGTTGAAGGTTGTAGAATCTAACATGTCCAATCATACATCATCCTCATCCACTCCCACTCTTGGTTCTAAGGGACAACTTCTAGCCAAGAAGAAGAAATCGATCCCATTAAAAGAAGAAGTTGGAGTTTCCAAGCTTGCTTCAAGTTTTGAGTCTATGGACATTGATGACGTGCCTAAAGAGACTCAACAAGGGGTGGTTTGCTACTTCTGCGGTAGATTTGTGGATTGGGGCCGTCATGCCTGCCCTTGGTGCCGAAAGGATATAAAACTTCTCAGAAAAGAGAGAGTTAATTTTCCTACTTGAGGTACATTCATGATTTTTACTTCATTGCTATTCCTTAATAAGCTGGGTTGTTTACCCGAGCTATAAGACTCACGTTTGTCACAAATTTATTTTGTTACAAAGTGTAGGTTTGTTCGTTACAAGAAGGAAGAGCTTGAAGAACCGGATCTCTGAAGAAGAAATTTAGTTGATTGTCTTCTATAAGAGAATTGGGAGTGTTAAATCTCGCCTTTATTTCCGGATTAATTTATTACTTTTGTATGTGTGCCCTGCGTGGCAAGACTTGCTTTATTGTATGTTCTTTCGAAGATGATGGATGTTTTTGTATCTTGTATTTTGATAAAATGTTTTTTCAAATTGAAAGTTTCATTTCAAATTCGATCCATGTCTATGCTTTTGTGTTATTTTTGACTTTTTTAGTGCTTAAATACACATTTGATGACGATAGATATGAATTACAATTGAAACAATTTTGAAAAATTATTTTGAGATGATTTTTATCAAAACTTATCCATATCATTGCATACATAAAGGCTCTTTATAAGTAATAAGACAATCATGAACAATTGATTCTTAAATCCAAAAGTGGTTTGGATACATTAGCTCTATGGCATAATCAAACTTGACCAAGTAAACAACATTTACATCGCTTAGATCCATGTGGTTAGGATCTTTATAAAATTTTAGCCTCGGGCTAAATGAGAGATGCAAATCTTGTTTATTGGAATAGAATGATTAAGAAATCCTTCACCAGTGTTGGTAGGAAGGATTGTGACTTGTTGGATATGATCACATTTGTGTGGATAATCCTTTCAAGTATGCCACAAAGAGTGACACTAGTGAAATTCTTCATTACTATATTTATGGTAGTTGTTGAGAGAATGTTTACTAGAGAAAAGGCTTGTGTCTGGAACCTAGTGGTGTTCGGAACTGACCTTAAGAGAATTAAGAATCAACAAGGGCATATAGATATAAATTCTTAGATCTAGAATAGATGCTAAGTTTTCTTATCTATATTGGTTTAAACATGAAATGAATCATGGGTTTAACCCATAATTCGTTTTCTCGAAGAAACACGTTTGCACATGGTGTTACTTTAAAGAAAACCGGATATCTGTATTGATGATCTGGTAAAAGGCAGGCCTAAAACATGTATTCAATGTGATTGGTATACATTAATTATATGAACCAAGTCCTCGATCTAAAACACAAAATTATGGTCACTTAAGCATCGAATGAGATATTGACTAGAAAGAGTCCTTTGCTTGTCAATTTCATAACTTAAAATTATCCAGTCTACATTCAGTGGGAGATGGATGAATTATAAGTTGATGCTTATATATTTAAGTAGTTCATCTGAGTTTTGGATAATTGTTCTTGAACTTATAGGAATCATTTTTGGTTGCTCAAAAGGGAAGAGACAATTTACAAAAGCATTCCAGTGGAAGAACGTAAAACTTAAATAAAAGACCTAATGTTGACACTAGCATTTAATCAGCATAGAGATGCTGGTAAAACCTGACAATATCCATTGCTTTTTTATATCTGATGAAAATCAAGAAGGCTGTTTAGATATGAGGTTGTCATATTTTAGTAACAACAGCTTGATGGTAAATCAATGTGATGTTACCATTCATCGGAAACATAGTGGGACTTTGAGTTCACTAGTGAATATAAGAAGGGAATGATATACATAGATGTAATTTATTTGTTGCATCCAAGTACTTGACTTGGGTTAATCCCACACCTACGGTGTGATCCAAGAAGGGTAAAGGGACTAACATATATGCAATTAAGGACAACTTCAAATACCGACTAGAGACAAAGTGTTTCATGTTGATTATATGGAAACATGTTCTAGTGGTTATGTTGAAGATAACTTGGATAAAGTGAAATATTGTTGTCACCTTGCGGAAACAAGATTAGTTCACTTGGATGTAAGAGACCTGTATCCTTCATAGGATTAAGTTGAGGAAATGCTTAAGGCACTTTCCGAGGGTCTTATTCATCCATAATATCCAGATTAGGTCTGGATTATGTGGAACATTGTTGTCGCCATGGGGAAACGAGTATGTTCACATGGAAATAAAAGACCAAGATCCTTCGCGGGATTAAATTGAGGAAATGTTTGAAGCATGTTCCGAGGTCTTATATATCCATTATGTCCAAGTTGTGTCCATGACTAAAGTCAGCAAAACTTGCATCTTGTGGCTGTAATCCTGCTTTACGAGAAAGTCAAAGGAATGAGTTTTCTAGAAAGCATAGATTAAGCCAGATACTCTTGTCAGGGCTAGTGGGAGCTTCATGTGTTCCCAGTAAAATATACTCCATGAAAATAATGTCCTAATTTAGGGTTGTTATCAACCTATTGGTAGAATTATTGTGTCAAGAGTATAAAGATGAACATGGAATCAAGTGAATTCTAAGTTCAAGAAATACAGATGTATGTTCTTGATGTTCGACGTAAATAGAGTTGTCTTGAGTAAGTTTTGCTGCAAGCCAATATATATTAAATAAGACTGTCGATTTTAATCGAAGTTTTGGATATTTAAGTATGTGGTGTAGATACGACATATAAAATTCAATGAGTGTCATTGACCCTATTGTGTACTTCGGTAACATTGAGGGTATGTCGACTCTATTAAAAATGAGTGTCAGTGACTCTATTGTGAACTTTGGTTACATTGAGAGTATGTCGACTCTAATAATCATAAGTGTCATTAATCCTATTGTAGACTTCGGTAACATTGAGGATATGACGACTATGATAATATTATGTATGATCTCTTTTGATAAACACTTTGAAAGTGGTTTAACAAGAGAATACACAAGAGTACAAAGGGATATCGTGTAGATGATCCCATAATTAAGCCATTGTCAAATTCTAGGGATGAATTTCATACTAGGTATTATAGCATTGTTTATGCTTATGACAAAGCTTGAATATCGTTTTAGTAAATGTTTGATTTACTTATAAGCTTTGGGAACGATACAGACAGTATTGTAACTTATGCTTGTTTCGTTATGCGTGTGATACGGTTACATTCATAATACTTTACTGTGTTCCATCTTAGCATGTTTAACCACTTCCCAGAATGTTTATACATTCTAAATTTCCACAGTCAGTCATTCTTCATGGGAAGGAAGTTTGAAATAAGGCTGAGGTTAGGTGTTTGTTATGCATTAATCAAGGATTGAATGCATGAAACGCAACAGTAACCTGTGCTTTAAAGGAGTTTCAAGTGACTGGAAGACCCACACCTGAGTTCACTTCATGGATCATGGTCACAAGTAACTCGGGATGATAATATCATTACGTCCTTCGACCTGAGATGTATGAATTGCTATAGCATGAAACTTTCTTACTTTGGCTATTTCAAAACGTAGTTCGTAACAGGCTATTATAAAGGGAATAGCTTGGTAGGACAAGGTTCATGCTATGGGGTTGTACAGTCAACGGAATTTGTTCCTCTTGTATGAGAGATATCCCTGGGCCCCTCGATGATTGGGCGCTGACACCAAAATAAGCATGGCCATGCGCAAAGGAATATTGATTGAGAATCAGATATGTCCTTAAATTTTTGGTCACCACCAATCAAGATCGAGAAACATAATCGTGAACGATCTGGAGATTGACATATTAATCCATGTCTCGTGTTCACAAGGATATCGCGAACAAAGGGATGTTTGATCACTTATCTATAGTACCTCTACGTTTTTGTAGGTTATGGTTTTCTGCAAGGAAGCGGAACCCATACTGACTTGGGGGCATCAATGCTTTGCTATAGGCCGCTCTATGTCTGTGGTTACATGGGTACGGTGCATTATGTGCAAGTGGGAGTCTGTTAGAGATATGCCCACTAATGTACGTACGCCATAGACCACTGCTGATGATGTATGGGCCTATTGGGTCATACACCGGGGTCAAACCTGACAGCAACTTATGTTTAGGGACCAATTATGACAAAAGACAAAAGTTGACATTGCAGGCCTCGTTAGCGCCGCTAACTCTAAAGGGTTAGCGCCGCTAAGTCCTAAAGGTTAGCACCGCTACGACTGCATGTACTTTGTGTCACATCCCTGACAGGCCGCGTTAGCGCCGCTAACTGTAAGGGGTTAGCGCCGCTAAACCCTAAGAGTTAGCGCCGCTACGGCTGCATGGGCTTTATGTCAAATTACCTCCCAAGCTGGCCAATGCGGGCGTAACACCAAGAAACGTACTTTGGCCGGTCATAGGGGTTAAAAACGAATCTGGAGGCAGAGGAGAGTGTGTGACTTCATTTTTGTTGAAGTTCCTTTTTTGCTTTTCTCTCTAAAACCAGATATTACCTTCTTTGATGCTACAAGAGATCAAGAGAAGGTCTAGAAGAGAGATTTCCAGAAGCTTGGTCTCGAAAAGTTGTTGTTCCATTGTGGTTTTCATAGTGAAGTATCGCAATGGCTTGCTAGCACTTGTGGTTTGACTTGTTCCCGGGGTATATCCTAATAGTAGATCGGTTTTTGGAGCACCACAATCACGAGACAAGAAGATATCTGGAGCTAAGGAGAAATGTATAACCACCTCTTTCCTTTTCAAGTTGCATTTCTTTAACATAGAGTTTGGTCCATTTTGGGATTTCTTGTTTTTGTGCATTATATGCTTGTACTTTGGGCTTTACATGTTGTACTTGCTTCCGCTGCGTTGCCCACGAGATCCCAACAGTATGTATATATTTGTTAGTATATATGTTCGATATATAGGGATTAACAAAACTAGTGTTAATCTCCGTTTTACCATTCAAACCGTTTAGTTTTGAATATTGTATGGTTTTAAATTTTAATCAGAAAAGGTTAAACCAGTAGGTTAAAACTATAAAAGGTTTGTATTTGTTCAAATATATATATATATATATATATATATATATATATATATATATATATATATCGATTATAATAAATATTAACTAGTTGAGTTAATATGGATAATCTTGAAGTTTTTAATCAAAAACTAGTTTAGTTTTATGGTTAAAGGGTAAACTTCAAGATTTGAAATTCTAAGATCCTATCAACAAGTTATGTTGATAAAATTTATTTAAAGTTTAAATAATTAAAACAAGTTTGTGTTTTAAATATAGAATTTGAGCTTTGGATAAATTAATTGAGAATGGGAGACTCAATCCTATGCGTTCAATTTCTCATCTTTCAATGTCATTGTCCACCCATGAATTCCTTACATGCACCCTACCACACTCTATCCCCTCACACTCTCCATCCATGAATTCCACTTATAAAATGAACGGCTGAGATTGAGTCACCCATTCTCATTTTTATTTGAACCTTCCTATATATATATATATATATATATATATATATATATATAGGGGATGTTCCAGTGCTAGGAATAACCTTGAATGTCCATGCCATAATCCATGGGATTTTGAATATAATTGAGTATTGGAGCACATATTCAAAATCAGGAATGTTTTGAATAAAGATATCTTTGAACTTTAAAAAGCCTTCTTTAACACATGTAGGAAAGGTGTCAAGAAGATTTCCCTAATATTTGAACCATCTAACGAACCATCTTGGATAAGAACCATCAAAATTCTTATCAAAGAAGAGGAACCAAGAATGGCCATATTAATAGATACTGGATCTATTAAAGTTATTCATTCCTACAAAGAAAACAAGGATGGAACCAAATCTGATTTTATAGAATACAGTAAAGCTCAAATATTCCATATCATGACTATTCAAGAATGAAGAGCTAGACCATACACTAACAAAACTTTATCAAATTTTTCTCAATATTCTTCATACAACTACTATGATTATCAAGAGGCTTGGTTCAATTTCCTTTATCTAAGAAGTTTTGGCCATTCTTGGTTCCTCTTCTTTGATAAGAATTTTGATGGTTCTTATCCAAGATGGTTCGTTAGATGGTTCAAATATTCAGGAAATCTTCTTGACACCTTTCCTACATGTGTTAAAGAAGGCTTTTTAAAGTTCAAATATATCTTTATTCAAAACATTCCTGATTTCGAATATGTGCTCCAATACTCAATTATATTCAAAATCCCATGGATTATGGCATGGACATTCAAGGTTATTCCTAGCACTGGAACATCCCCTCCTTTACTTCAAAGAATTGTTCGAGTCAAGTGGTGGGACAAACTTCCGGCAGAACAAATAGAAAATATGACTGTTCAAGGTGTATCAAGATATTATCAAATAAACTTTGGAGTTGCAGCTGCTTCTATAGCACCACCTCCAAGTCCTCTAGAAGAATATGAAGACGATCAAATAAAGCAATTTATGGCTGCAAATTCAAGAGATGAGATCAGAAGATTAATTCAAGAAATCAAACAAAGTTCTCCTACAAGTTCTACTCAAGACATGACTCAAGATAAGCCCATATGAAGAATTTAGTCCTTTTGATTAATACAATGTAAAGCGTTATGTGAGTTTGGTGATTTGTCTTTGTAGACAAATTCATTTGTTTATTTAAACTATATTATTCAAACGTATGAAATACACTCTTTGGTATTTCAGAGGAACGTATTATTCAAATAAACAGCTTTCTCAAAATACAAAATACATACAGGTATAAAAGACGGAAAGAATCTCAAGATGCCAAAGACAAAAGTTAAAGAACGCCAAGACAAACAACTTTTCAAAAGTTGTCGGCCAATGTTGAATTTTAATTTCAATCATCAAAAGAAGACAATTAACTTTTCAAAAGAAAGATTCTAAAGAGAAAGTAACGGAGCATAATTATCAAAGTTTTCAAAAGCAAAGTTAAGAAGATTTGAGATCCGTAAACCGGCTATTCAAGGTTACCAAGTAATCAAGATGCCTATAAAAGGAAGACTCAGGACTTAGTATTGATCATCCCTTAGTTTTAAAAAATGTTATGCAAACTCCTAAAAAACCCTCTCTTAGATTCTCAACCTCTCAATGTCAAAGTCTTTAGATTTTCAGATATTCATATCTCCCGATGTATGTCAAGATTGTCGTAAAGACAAGTGTAATCAAGATTGTTTAATCAAATAATGTACTTTATCATAAATTTACTTTGCTTGCCTTACACCATTTTTATCACCATTTTTATTTTTCAAAAGATCCTGTAACATTTGGTATCAGAGCCATGTGCTCTTAGTCGTTCTTCATTAATCAATTTATCCTGATTATATTATTAGATTATAATGAAGTCTGATATTTGTTTCCATAATGAAATAATTTTACTAGCAGTCATGATTTTAAAGAATATTAAATCTTTTAATGATTTCAAAATAATAACGTTAGAAGATCTATTATTGTCAGTGTTAGTCATTATTGTTGGTTGGATTAGTGTAAGAGGCGCAGCAAGGTCTGTAAGACGCCCAGCCGGACCACAACAATAAAACACTGTAGGTATTATTCGTTATCTATTTAAAAATCATTAGAAGAAATTAATTTCTTTCGAATTATACTACTTTTAAAATTACAATTTATGATTACAAATAAAATGATGAATTTATTTTCTAAAAAACATAATCTTGATAGAGAAAATAATGAAGAAACTGATTTACATATGAATTCTATGAAAATTCATATCTCTGATATCGAACAAAATTTATCAAATTGGACAATTCCAAAAAAAGATTTTAATACTATTTATAAAATTGGAGCTTTTGACTTTCTACATGGGTATTCAATTAAAGCATCTGAACAAACTATATATATTAATAAAGATTATGATAACTTACACTTATTATCCAAATCTGCAATAATTCAACATAGAATTAAATATATATATTTACATGTTGGTTTAGTACAAGTAGCTGTTAAACCATTATTTAGATTAGGTATAGATGCTCCAGTCCTTTTAATATTAAGAGATGCTAGACATACTAATTTTCAAAATTCAATATTAGCTATGGCAGAAACTAATATCTCAAATGGTCCTATATATTTTAATTAAAATCTTGATTAATATGTTGCTAGTTTTCAAGTTCACCAAGCCAATTGCTTTTACAGAACTTAATAACTTGAATAATAAAATTAATCAAGCAAAATATTTAATAAATGAAATCAGTGTATTAAAAATTCCTAATCAAATACAAGAAAAAATAACTCAAAACAAAATTAGACAGTTAAAAGAAAATTTTGAAAAAAACGTTTGCTCTGATATCCCAAATGCTTTCTGGGATAGAATTTGCTAATAAATTTCCCGACGAAATCAAAGATAAAACTCAACTTCAAAGATTTTTAGGATGTCTAAATTATGTTCATGATTTCTTTCAAAACCAAAAACTACAATTACAATTCAGGATTTACAAGAAGAACTAAAAACTGTCAAAACAGAAATAAGATTAATAAAAGATAGACTAACTAAAGTTGAAAAGGGAAAAGAAATTGCCACTAATGAAAAAGAAGATACTAATAATATTAATAAAATTAATAAAAATAAAATACCAAAAATCATATCATACCAAAGATGGAATACTTATATTTAGGACATGAAATTATCAATGGAACTATTAGACCAATCCAAAGAAGTTTAGAATTTGCTAATAAATTTCCCAACGAAATCAAAGATAAAACTCAACTTCAAAGATTTTTTGGATGTCTAAATTATGTTCATGATTTCTTTCAAAATTTAGGAACGATATGTAAACCTTTATATAAAAGACTCAAAAAGAATCCTGAGCCTTGGACTCAAGAACATACAAATGTTGTCAAACAAATTAAGCAAAAAATTAAATATCTACCATGCTTGTGTAATCAAGATTGTTTAATCAAAAAAGATACTTTATCATAAATTTACTTTGCTTGCCTTACACCATTTTTATCACCATTTTTATTTTTCAAAAGATCCTGTAACATTTGGTATCAGAGCCATGTGCTCTTTATCGTTCTTCATTAATCAATTTATCCTGATTATATTATTAGATTATAATGAAGTCTGATATTTGTTTCCATAATGAAATAATTTTACTAGCAGTCATGATTTTAAAGAATATTAAATCTTTTAATGATTTCAAAATAATAACATTAGAAGATCTATTATTGTCAGTGTTAGTCATTATTGTTGGTTGGATTAGTGTAAGAGGCGCATCAAGGTCTGTAAGACGCCCAGCCGGACCACAACAATAAACCACTGTAGGTATTCTTCGTTATCTATTTAAAAATCATTAGAAGAAATTAATTTATTTCGAATCATACTACTTTTAAAATTACAATTTATGATTACAAATAAAATGATGAATTTATTTTCTAAAAAACATAATATTGATAGAGAAAATAATGAAGAAACTGATTTACATATGAATTCTATGGAAATTCATATCTCTGATATCGAACAAAATTTATCAAATTGGACAATTCCAAAACAAGATTTTAATACTATTTATAAAATTGGAGCTTTTGACATTCTACATGGGTATTCAATTAAAGCATCTGAACAAACTATATCTATTAATAAAGATTATGATAACTTACACTTATTATCCAAATCTGCAATAATTCAACATAGAATTAAATATATATATTTACATGTTGGTTTAGTACAAGTAGCTGTTAAACCATTATTTAGATTAGGTATAGATGCTCCAGTCCTTTTAATATTAAGAGATGCTAGACATACTAATTTTCAAAATTCAATATTAGCTATGGCAGAAACTAATATCTCAAATGTTCCTATATATTTTAATTGTTATCCAAATTTTTCAGTAGGTCTATTTGATCCAAATATTCATGACACTCTAGTTTTAACAATTAAAACAAGAAATCTAGAGTTCAAAGAAGAAACAAAGGCTATTGCAATCATATATAGAGTTTGTTATAAAACTATGTCTTCAACGATAGAACCTAAATCTAAAATAGTTAGTCCTAAAAATGAAACAATAATATTTGAATCCAATCCACAGCATACCAAGGTTCAAACACCAAAACGTCTTAAATGGAATGAAATAAGTCAATCTTGTAATTGGAATCTACAAGATATTAATATACCCAAACCTATAGGAGAATCTAATAGAGCAACTAGTGTGATAGAGCACGAAGATGGTTCTGTAGAAATAAGTTTTGAAAATACTCCAATTATTTCCTCAAGATTATCTACAGGTTCAACTAGTAGTACTATTGACTTAAGAAATCCCTCTATCAAGAAATCAAAGTCTTTAAGATATGTAGATTTTAATCAAAATATTCCACAAACCATTTATAACGAAGATAAACAAAGTGAATCTGAAGGATATAGTCCAACTCAATCAGATTTTATAACAGAAATTAATAATTTCAAAAATCAAATATGAGTAATAAAACTGAAGTTTTATGTAATTTTAATTCTACAAAAATAACAGAGATAAAATCATATTGGAAAATTATTCATGAATATGAATTAGAATTAATGAAAATTGAACAAGAATTTCAACAAATTATATCAACCTCTAAAGATCAAGAAAACGTTCAATGGGAACAACCTAAAGAGCTAACAAATGTCCAATGGGTACAATTAGCAAATCTTACAGTAAGAAATAATCATATAATTGATAGAATTAAATTATATTTCTCATGGATTAACCAAGTTAAGTCTGAATTAGTTATTTGCTAATATGAGTCTTTATTCAGAAAAACTTAAAATAAGAAATAAAGGATACAATTTCTAGGATTAAACAAGTTAATCAAAATATAGAGATACTAAATCACGAAATTATAACTGAAGAAAATGTTTATAACAGATTCGCTCATATTCGGGTTTTAAATATACAAAATAATGCTCATACATCACTAATAAAAAGACTAAAAAATTTAAAAAACCAAATTCACTAAAATGAGTTCATATTCTAACAATATAAAACGATGTATAAAAGAAAGAAGAAATAGAATAAAACAATTTAATAATGATATAGAAAGGCTCGAACTTGAGATTATTAAAGAAATTAGAACTAATCAAACTACTGATGTTTCATCATCTTACTTTAACAACTCACCACTTGTCGAAGAAGTAGAATTAACTTATCATCTTCGTGATCACTTAATCTTAACAATTGAAATTTTGAAAGAACTAATCCATTAATAAAAAAGATTGAATGATACATCAACATGGAATATCTTAAAAATGAATTTTATGCAAATCATAATAAAGAAAAAAGAGAATATTACTATAATACCATTAATGATAGTAAAAAAGAACTTATACATCAATTAGAATGGAGAAATTATATAAATCAAAATAATATCCATTTAACATTTTTTGAATGGTACGAAATATATTGCAAACAAAACAATATATCATATCCTTTTTTAAATGTATACGAATATCCAAAAATAACTCAAGAATATGTAGACTTAATCACAGACGAAAAGATAACAGCTATTCATCCCCCAAAAACCAAAATATTAATCCAAAATAAATATTTAGCTACACCATTTACCACAATTAATGAAAAAATGACTAAAGAAAAAATTAACCAAACAAACCATATATCAAAATAATTATACAAATGAGATTCTTAATACTATGAGTCAAGAACCTAATAGAATTGAAAGTAATAAAAATAATAAGACACATAACAGCAAAACTGAAAACAGTAATACAATAAAATATTATGAAGAAAAACCTATTTTTACACCACAACAAATAGATTCAACAATTAATCTAGGATACAACAAAAAATTAGTTAGTGAATTAGAACAAAAGTTAAGTGATATAAAAATTAATGTAATTAATCAAGCTGATGAATCTGAAGAAGACTCTACAGATAATAATGTAAAAATTTCTCAATTACAAGAACAATTCTTAATTAATGTTAACAAACTTAGAAATACAAATACTTACAATAGACCAACTACTCTAAACTACTACCCAAGACCTAGTTTCCCAGATATACAATATAAAGAAAAAGAATACACCCTACAAAGAATTGCTTATGATGGAACATCTGTTTATGAATGGAACATAGATGGATTTTCTGAACATCAAATTTTAAATACACTTCAAGAAATGAATATGGCTTCCAATGCTTACTCAATAAAAGGAAATAACCAAAGAAAAATAGTTGAACTATTAACTTCCGGATTTACTGGTAATTTAAAAGGATGGTGGGATTCATATGTTACTAATGAAGAAAGAACTCATATACTTAATGCAAAAAAGGTAGTTATAAAACAAGAAAATAATGAGGCTGTTACTACTCAAGAAGATGACATTATTCCAACTCTTATGTACGCAATAATAAAAAATTATATAGGAGATCCAACATTACTTCAAGAAAAAAGTGCTGAAATATTACTTAATTTAACTTGTAGAAAACTTCAAGATTTTAGATGGTATAAAGATATGTTTTTAACAAAAGTTATGTTAAGAACAGACTGTAAAGAAGCCTATTGGAAAGAAAGATTCATTGCAGGGTTACCCAACCTATTTGCCGAAAAAATTAGAAATAATTTAAGAGAAAAATATAATAATCAAATTCCTTATAAAGATCTTACCTATGGAGAAATAATTAGTTATGTTAATAAAGAAGGATTATCCATATGCTCAGATTTAAAATTAAAAGCTAAACTCAAAAAGGATAAGATCACTAGTAAAAATGAATTAGGAGACTTTTGTCAACAATATGGTCATCAACCAATTTCTAAACCTTCTTCCAAGCCTAAGAAACAATTTTACAAAAGACGTTTTCCAAATAAAAAATATGTTTCTAAACCTAATAAAACAGAAGGGTATACTAATAAGAAGAAAAACTATAAAAAATTTAATAATAAGCAAAACTTTAAAGGTAATCAAAAAGATATTATTATTTGTTATAAATGTGGAAAAACTAGTCATATGGCAAAAAATTGCTATGTTAAGAAGACTATAAATGAATTAGATGTTTCCGATCAATTAAAAATCCAGATAAGCAAATTATTTTTAAATGATTATGAAAGTTCTGAATCAGGCTTATCAGATTATGATAATAATGATTTAAAGGTTTTACAAAACGATTCAACTGATGAAACTGATGATGAATCAGAATGTGAATGTATAGGAAACTGTACTTGAAATAAAATAAATGTCATCACAGATAAAGATAGAGATTTTTTAGAATTAATAGATCAGATTCAAGATAAAACTATAAAAACTCAGTTAATGAATAAATTTATTAATTACAATAAAGATGTCGAATCAACAACAATAACAACCAATTATAATAACAATCATTTTAATCTTCAAGAAATTTATCAAAGATTTTCAAAACCAAAAACTACAATTACAATTCAGGATTTACAAGAAGAACTAAAAACTGTCAAAACAGAAATAAGATTAATAAGAGATAGACTAACTAAAGTTGACAATGGAAAAGAAATTCCCACTAATGAAAAAGAAGATACTAATAATATTAATAAAATTAATAAAAATAAAATACCAAAAATCATATCATACCAAAGATGGAATGCTTATATAAATTTTTGTATAGCAAATGAATTCAAAATAACAGTTTTAGCATTAATGGATAGTGGTGCTGATATAAATTGCATCCAAGAAGGGATCATTCCAACAAAGTATTATGAAAAAACCACTAATCGAGCTGCAACTGCTGATGGATCCTCTCTAAATATTAAATACAAAGTTACAAATGTTCATATATGTAATAATGATTATTGTTATAAAACCTCTCTTGTTCTTTCAAAAACTTTAACCTCTACTTTAATATTAGGAACACAATTTATTAATCAACTTTATCCTAATTTATATATATATATATATATGATAATTGTTCCCGGAATATTTGTGAAAAATAAACAAGCCGGAAACCACCATGGACCACCGGACTGCAGCCCAGCGGTAGCAGCCCATAGGTGGCAGCCCACGATGGTGGTAGGCTGGCGAGAGGGGCTGCCCAACCGTGACAGGCCCACGGCCCAGCAGCAGTTGATGCGACCCGATCATCGATGGCCCAAGTGGTCTTCGGCCCAGCAGCGGCTAAGGCCCAAACCGAGGCCCTGTTGCAGCAGCCCGGCAGGATAGGTGGTTTCGGCCCAGGTCGGGTCGGCCTAGATAAATTCTTAATCCTTTTTACAAGGCCCAATAGAAAAGGTTTTATTAATATATAGTTCATTAATTAGTCTAATTGTATTAAGAACTCAAAATTTTTTGTTTGGACTTGTGAAATTGATTATGAAACCTAGAAATGCCTTTACGATCAATTATGATTATACGTTTGATATATGTGTATGACAAAGTGTGTGTATGACATAATATGACGACGCATGATACGAGATGATGTATGACGTAAAGTTGGCCAATGTGGCCATTTATTAATCAACGTGACTAATCAAATGCCGATTATCAAGAGATCGATGTGATCTCAGAAGTCGTTGTGACTTTCAGTAGCCGGGGGCTACCAATGGTCGGAGACCATATATTTGTTAAATTGTTGAGATATGCATTTTGAACTTTATATATATATATATATATATATATATATATATATATATGGAGGGTTCATTCGAGAACCGTTGTTAGTGCGAGAATCGTGAGAACCAATCTCAACCATTCTTTGGATATGGGAAGTTCACGGATGGAGAGCGTGGAGGGATAGAGTGTAGCAGAGTGCATGTAAGGAATTCATGGGTGGGCAATGACATTGAAGGAGGAAAAATTGGACGGCTCAGATTTGTTCTCGCACTAAGAATGATTCTCAGATGAACTTCTTCATATATATATATATATATATATATATATTGTGAGAGATATTTCTTATGTTGTGATGAAGGCCCGAGTGACAATCTCTTAGCCTGAGTGGCATTCTAATAGCCCGAGTGGCAAAATTATGGTATTATGATATATATTATTTTTTAGATGACTTTGATACTAAATCACATTTCTATGGATTCGGTAGTTGTTAAATGTTTATTTTACCTATAGTGCTTAATTGAGTTACTCACTTGGCTTTCTAGCGCATTTGAATGTCGTAGTTCCTTTTTAGGAGTTGGAATAGACGAGGATCCAAGTGGACAACATTGAGAATTGTGCAATATTAGAGGAGAACTTTTTATAGAATACGATTGTAGGTTGTAGCCCGTTTTGTTAAAAATATTATATCAACTATGTTCATGACTGAAATATATTTTATGTTGCATGACTTTAAAAAAATCCGGATGTTACACAAATCATGATCCACCACCTGAAACAACCAACCGTAGCCGCCTGAAAACACCAACAACCGCCTATCCCCACCTCGAAATCCTAAAAACCCTAAATCTAATAGAAAAATCACTGTCCATAGATGGTGGTGAAGACCTTAGATTTACACACACAAATCGAAATCCTAAAAACCCCTAAATCACATGTCTTCGTAATGGACATAGTGATGGAGATAGTGTGGGCGATGGCTAACAGTGACGATGGTGCATGATGGTGGGGATGAGAGCCATTGAATAGGGGGTGACGGAGATGGGAGGTGACACTTGTGGTGGAGATCACCTTAGACGTTGTACACAATGGTGGGGATGCTCGTCGATAGAGGCCTACCACCACCCTCCTCAATGTCGGAGGCCTTAATCGCCTCAAAGTAGATGGTGATGAATAGATTTAGTAGTGGTGGAGATGGGAGACACGTGTGGTGGTGATGATGGAAGGAGGAAGATTTGTTTAGTGTTTTATATAAAAAATATCATTTTAGATTTTTAAAATATGTTGATATAAGAAAGGGTGTTATAGTTTTTTAAACTACAATAGCATTAGCAAGTGTAAAAAGATCATTTTAACAAAGTTACAGGAATATTTAAACGGAAACCGTGTAAAATGATTAAAGTTGTAAAAAATGGTAGACATGATCGATTTTGCAAAAAAAATTTAAATTAACCAAACCGATAGTTAAAAAAAATCATTTATGCTATTAACTCTAGAAAATAATCTCCTCTCTGATTTTCTATTATTTAAATAAAAACAAAGAAATTGACAACTTAAAAACACTAAAGAAAATTGAAAAGAACGTAGCAGAACATATAATAATTTATCATGTAAACGCGAATCTAAAAAGCGTTTTTACAAATTACGACTTTCCCATAAAATGAGGCAGCTGCTTTTACTAATTCCAGATCAATTAACACTATTTGACAATATAGCAAGTAGGCGAACGGAATAAACACGAACGAGACTTGTTAGTCGAACATAAAACAAACATCAACGAATAAACGAACTGATTTTTATATTTGTCTTTTCTCCATACAAATAAACAAAAGCGAACACGAACGATTATATAAATGATTTTTTGTGTTAGATCGTTCAGATGACTGGTTAATTTGTACTATACACTTATGTTCGTTCGTTTAAATAACAAACAAATGTAAAGGAAGGAATAAGCACACAAAAACACACTATAATACAAATACATTACTAAACATATATAAACACTACACACATATAAACAAACGTTCACAAACATTAATGAACGAGCGAGACTATTGATCGTGTTCGTTCGCTTAAACTAAACAAACATACAATTTCGTTTATGTTCATTCATTTATTAAATAAACTAACATAAATAATTTCCCGTAAAATAGTTCGTCGAATGTTCGGTCAATAATGAACCTAATAGTAACGAGTCAATCGAAGGTCAAATTTTCACTTTGCCCGCTCTAGAGCAATGTTCAAAACCCCAGGTTGACTCGGCCTGTTCAAGAATGACCGGATTGATGCCAGTTTTAACTAGTACCTAACCGGCCGGGTTACTGGCTGAATCAGTTGGCCCCTTTTTAAACCGTTATTGACCCTGTTTATGGGGGTTTTATGTGAATAACGGTGTAAAACAATACGAGATATCATCATACGATCAACAAAACTCACAAAAACTCTTCTCTGAAAAGAAAAAGATTTTATTAGGAAAACATATAAAAGTTCTAACTTGAAAAAAAGTGTATAAAACCGAGTTGACCGGGTGGTTCAACAAGTTGAAGCGTGAACAAAAAAACTCGGGCTTAAAACATGAGAGGTTATATAAAATGTTCATATTTATTGTACTACGCACAAGATCAAGATAAGCGTTTAAATCAACGAAATAAAAAAAAATTATATTTCACCGAGTATAAGAATAAAGTAGGGGTTAAGATCCTCTCATGTTTGATCAAACATGATATATCATGTTCTCTCACAAACATGAGAGTGGA
Source organism: Pulicaria dysenterica (assembly GCA_947179395.2). Taxonomy (NCBI): domain Eukaryota; kingdom Viridiplantae; phylum Streptophyta; class Magnoliopsida; order Asterales; family Asteraceae; genus Pulicaria; species Pulicaria dysenterica. Next base: position 40,919,881 of record OX359294.1, read on the forward strand.
CACTACAAAGGAGACTCATTCTTAACTAAACTGAAGGAACCACTCTCTCATGTTTATGAGAGAACATGATAAATCATGTTTGATCTAAATAGAAGAGAATCTTAACCCATAAAGTAGGGGTGTTCAAAATAATCCGAATCCGAACATCCGAATCGATTATCCGAAAATTCGATCCGAAATTATCCGAAATTTCGGATATCCGAAATTTCGGATACCCGAAATTCGGATATCCGAATTTTCAGATTCGGATTCGGATAGTGTTTTTTGGAAGTTTCGGATATTCGGATATCCGATATCCGAAAATTATTTTTTATTTTTTATTTTTTTATATTTTATATGCTTATTTATATAGTTTTTTAATATATATTTTTATATACATGTATTTTTTTCATTTTAATACATATTTGAGCTATTTTTGAGGATTAAAGTTTAAAATACGGTTATTAAGTAATTATATATTTTTTTAAAATTATATAAAAAATATTTTTTTTGAAATTTTCGGATATTTCGAATAATTTCGGATTCGGATTCGGATACTAAAATCCACTATCCGAAAATTTCGGATATCCAAAAATCCTGATATCCGAAAATGAACACCCCTACCATAAAGTAGTGATAATAGAATTTTCTTTAAAACATTGCTCTGAAGTTGGCAAGCTTTTCCCTGGAGAAGGGAGTGTCAATTGTCAAAAGAAAATCCCCCCTGTCACAATCCCCAATATAATGCTGTGAAATTTAAATCCAAAGAAATGCACTTTCATTAACTTGTACACAAAGCACATAGACTTGTACTATGACATAAATTAGCAATTTCAGCTCTGGAAAATAAAACAAGACAAAAAAAACATAAAAATAATAAACGACAAAGTGGCACCTAAAGGCTGAACCTTTGTTGACCCACCCATAGCTAAACCAGCTAACCATGATCCATTAGCCTCAAGGGCTTCCGTTCCTGAACCCGACCCGGATTCTGAACCCGATCCAGTCTCTGTCCCTGACCCAGATCCTGATCCGGACCATGTACCATACCCGTATCCGGGTTCCGAACCCGACCCGGTATTTGTGTCGTCATCGCCGCTTGGAGTGGTGTTACCGTTACCGTCAGTAACGGTGGTTGCCGGAGGAGACGTGTCCCGTGAAGATTTCTGACTGCCAAAACACAAACACACCAATTAATTATTATATTATATTTTTATTTATTTTTATTTTTGGAGGTCAATTATTTTAATTATTTTTATGTCTAATTATTGGGTCAAATAGTTGTACATAAGATAGCATAGGATGCCGTTCACAACGGTAACTCCAAAGCCTTGAATAGATTTAGTTAAATGTACACCTAATGTAATAAAGGTAGCATAATTACAAGGAATAATAAATTAATATATGTCCTTTGAGTTAATGCTAGTAGCTGCAAGAATAAATACTATACTATGATTAATATTAGGAAAAGGATTAGGATCCTCATATGTTGGAATCAAAATGAACCATCATGTTCTCTTACAAACATTAGAGTGAGTCATTTATATTAGTTAAGAATGAGTCATCTTTATAGGTCTCATTCTCATATTTATGAGAAAACATTATGAGTTATGTTTAACTACAACATGATAGGATCCTCACCTCTAGGGAAAACATCTCTTAAACCATGAATTGCTGCCTTCTCAAATCAAACTCAATATAAATGTCACATATATCACATCACTTATTTTTTTTATGGGTAATTCTATTTGGCCCTTCAAATATCTATATAGCCCTTCAAATATCTATATAGCCGTGTCTTGATGTAAGACATGTGAGTGTAAAAGGTGTATTAAAAATTGATATTTAGTGATGTGACGTGTTTGTATATGAGAGGAAGGGAGGGCCAAATAGTATATCCTTTTTTCTTTTCTTTTTTTAATCTTAAATCCAAGTAACATTTAACTCAAACAATTAAAAAAGTTTCTCCAGGTTCTCTGATGTGATACTTTGTTGTTACGTTTATAAAGCTAATCTGATGATATGATAAGTGATTGAGAAAAAAAATGTGACACCCATTGTCACGAGCTTTCGAGATAATGCCATAACAGGACTAGGTGATTGAGAAAAAACTAACATGATGATATGATGGATGTATAAGAGCATCTCAAACCAATTTCTCTATAATTGACTCTTTATCTCTATATTTTATGGGTCTATCCAATCTAAATAATCTCTCAACTTCATCCCAACAATCTATTCAATACTTTAAAAGTGGGACTCATGTATTTAATTATTATATTTTATTAAATACAATTATTCAAAATAAATATATTAATAGATTGAAGAAAAAAAATTTAAATAAAAAGTAATTTATTTAAGTTGGTCCCATGGATAAAGAATTGAATCTCACACTTCAAATATGAAAAGTATTTTCAAAATGTATGATACTTCAAAATGAAGAGATAGAGTGTGGGTCGAAGATGCTCTAAGTTGCTACCACTCTAAGACCTGGCGTATAGCCTTCGGGCTAGCCTCAACACCCATTCGCCTTCCCCAACACCCAACTTTTTTACCCGAAAGGTGAGCATTCGGCTCCCTAAACCCGATACCATCTATCCCCTCTTTTCTCTCTTACATATACATTATAATGCAAAAAGGTGAGTAAAAGATTATGTTAAGCTATCCTATAGAAAATTTAAACCAAACATATAAAATGTATCCCAAAAAATAAAAAGATAATAAAATATAAACTCGAAAAATAAGTTCGCTAAAACGAAAACTAACTAAGAAATACTTATACTTAATTTTGAGATTTACTAACTAACTAAGAGATACTTTATACTTAATATTGAGATTTACTAGAAATAGAAATAGTATGATTAAATAATGTTACGTAATTCCATTATGGTCGATATGATGTCGGCATAATGTACAGTTTTTAATACATACAGTACAAGTAAAGATGCTAACCTTGGCATGGAAGGACAAAACGTCACCGTATAATCAGCTCCGGCGCATGTGAACGTGCTAGTTGGATCATCATAAGCATAGCTATACGATCTAGGGCAAGCCATCTTAAACATCTGTGAATACACCGACGGCTTACAGGTGGCGGGTGTATTATACGCGCCGCTGCAACAATACTCCGGACTCCTAAACGCCTCACACGCGCTCCTACAACCCTGACCCGACTCGACCCGCAGCTCACTCGGACACTGCTGGTTCAAGTCATTCACACACCCGGTTGTTGCACACAAACCCGACCCGCCGGAAACCTCCACAATCATGGCTAAATTGTACCCGTCGACCAAACTGACGTCGTAAAAGTCTGACCCGCCGGTACCCAGTGTGAACTCCGCAAGTGTAGCCGGCGGTGCGGCTCCGGCGCCGTTACATTCAACCTGACCCGAACCACAATCGGCGGTTTGGCATGACCCTGAACCGGATCTGTCGAATTTGCAGCCGGTTCTGCCCCAAAATCGACCGGACCAGCCGGTCGGAGCTTGGAATGAACGAGAACTCTCTTCCGGCAGCTCGAAACCGGTGGAGTCAAGAGTTGGACTTCCGGCATTGGCGAGGATACCTGGCCATACTGTGTAATCACATTTGTTGACAAATGTGAATGTAGCTCCAAGAACACCTAAAAATAGTTTAAAGAAAAGATCAAATCTTTGATATATAAAAACAAAAATAAATAAAACCCAGCTGGGAATTAAGAAAACAAATCATAAAGATACAAAATTTTTGAAGAAAAATAACCTTTAGAGTGTAATGAGAGAGCAAGAAAGAGGGTGAGGATATGAGAAACAGAGGAAGAACAGAGTAGATCCATGTGAGTAATGTAATATACTTATTATGTTGTTGGTGAGATGCTTTTGGAGTTTTGTTTTTGTGTTATTATGAGATTCTGAAAAGGTAGTAGTTATATGGTGGCGGCGGCGGTGGAGATGGTGGTGGTAGTGAAGGATGGAGGAGTTAGAGAGAGTGCCACCACCCACAAACAGTCTGAAAATAAGATTCTGTTCTTTTCTCCTCTAGTGCAGAGGGGATAAAGGGACTTCAATACTATTAAGCCCATGTTAATTCGCTATATTTTATAATAGAGATGGACAAAATCGGTCCTGGACCACAGCCGGTCCGGTCCGGTCCAGACCTATTCGGTTCCTGGCCGGTCCGGTCTTCGGCGGACCGTTCTTCGCGTAAGATCATTTCGATAAATTCGGTCTTCTGGCGGTTCTAGACCACTTCCGGACCGGTCCAAGTCCAGATCAGTCCGACTTCGGTCCCGGACCGGTCCGTTTTTTGTTCGGGTATTTTCCGGTTCGTTTTAGACATTTCCAAGTTTTTTTAGTTTCGGTTTAAAATTTTTCGGTTTTCGGTTCGTTTTTTTGTTTGAAAAAAAAAGTGACTTGTTAATTTAAAAAAAATTGCAACTTATAAACTATAAAGTATAAACATATATAATTGCAAGTTAATAAAAACATATAAATAATATTGCGATACAATTATGAAATAAAATTACATATTGTTGAAACTTGAATTATTTTTTTAACAAGAAAAGGGAACTCTAGCAATGGAGCTTCGGCATGGCTATCACCCCAAGTTAGAGACCCGAAAAATACATATTGTTCGAAATAAATAACGTCACAAAATATAAAGAGACAACTACTAAAATGGATAGTCAGAATTGATATTCCAATAGTTGTAACTATCGTCGGTATATGGCCCATGCCCATAATAGGCAACTTCGTTCGAGTGGACGTTGGATGATGAACCTGCGTTCATTCTATTTTGAGTGTCGTCAACATATTCTTCGTCGGGTTCGGGTTCTTCAGTTTCAGCTTCGGTGTTAGTGTTTGATGTTCCCGATGTGAAGTCCCTATTGTAATCGTCTTCCATAATTGCTTCCTCCAAATTAGTTAAACCTTCTTTGAGATCTGCATCGTTTTGACATCTTTCCATAGAATCATAGTAGTCCTTAAGCATCACGGCCATTTGCACCGACTCGGCCTTCAACATACACCGTCGTACGCTTAAAATCCTACCACTAAGAGAAAAACAACATTCTGAAGCTACGCTACTAGCTTGGACGGTTAGTACGTCCCTAGCCATACGGGCTAGGATCTTAAATTGACCAACGTTTTCTCTTTCTTGCCACCATTTTAATACATCAAATTGTGCAAAATCTTCAGTGCCAATCAGTTTCTTTATATATGAAAAGTTCGTCTAAAGACGATTGAACTCGTGTACGTTTCGATTGAGATACATTATGAAACCAAGACGATCCAATGCTAAAAGTATTGTTTGGCCGAGTAGCCGATGTTTGTGAAGTCGAAGACCTCGGGGTGGAAGCAACTTGTCCCCGTGGTGCACATTCATTATCATAAATAGTATATAATTGTTTAACACTATTTTCAAATTTTGATATACTTGTCGTAATCTCATCTGGAGATTGACCCAATGCTTCCCCGATTGTAGTTAAAGATTCCGTTACACCCTTAAAATTAACAAGAGGGTTTAAAGCCGAAGCAATCAAAAAAATTGTTGGAAACTCTTTAAAATATTTTATAAGACTTTCACACATTTCGTTGGTAATCATATCCCACCATTGATCAAAAGAACCAAAAGCCTTTAATGTTCTCAAAATTTCACAAACACCTATCATAGCGGAGTGAGATGATGGAAAATATGTTTGTGATAGCACAAAACTCCCAAACCGATGTGTAATTCTTCTAAAATATTCAATCAGTTTCCGTAAGTACTTCATATAATTGGGGTAGGTGTTCTCGATGATATTCGGTAAGTAAATCCTTATTTTGTATCAAACGCCCTATCATTTTATAAGTCGAGTTCCATCTCACGGACATATCTATGAGATGTCTCAAACATCTTCTTCTTTTTGTTTTACAAAAATGCTCATATTTTTCGAACGCGATAGGTCCGTTTTTAAAAATTGTCTCATTTAATCTTCTAAATTTCAAAAGACAAGTTTCCATAGACTCCAAACCTTTTTGGACCGCGAGGTTGAAAATATGACAACAACAACGTACATGCAAAAATTCCCCGTCACATATTGGGTTTAAAACTCGTTTCAATCGTCCCATAGCGTTTGTATTGTTGCTTGCATTATCTAGGGTGATTGAAAGTATTTTTTCTTTAATTCCAAAACCGTTAAAAATCCTTAATAAAATATCATAAATGTGTTCACCTCCATGCGGGTGAGGAAAGTTTTCAAAAGCAATAATACGATTTTGCATAAGCCATGTTTTAGGGTCTATCCAATGTATCGTAACACAAATAAATGAATAATGGGTTGTATGTGGAGCGGTCCAAATGTCGGTGGTTATAGAAACTCTACCATCAAATCTAGTAAAGAATTCCTTTAAGTCTTGATATATTATTTTCCATTTTGCCATAGCTCTACGTTTAAGAGTTCTTCGACTTACAGAGAAATAATGAGGTTGTAAAGCTTTTTTGATAAAAGTTGTGACTCTTGGGTGGGAGAAGAAGTCAAATGGTAATGCTTCTTGTATTTTTAACTGCATGCTTAATTCTTGAGCTAAAGCGGCATCGAAACGCCATGTTTGACCATCAACTTGAGTTTGACTCTCAACCGCAGCGGCTTGTCGCGCCAAGCATTTAGTCTAATTTTTTAAAGTTTATATTAGAATAAACTAAGTTTAAGTAATGTAAACTATATTTAACTAAGGTCATGTATTTAATTCAAGTACTAAACTATATTTAAATAAGTTCATGTATTTAATTCAAATATTAAACTGTAGTTATTGATTTTAAAGTAATACATTTGACTATCAAGCAAAAAGTGGCTAGGCAGGTCAGTCGGGGGGCAGGATCCTTTCGGTTTAAAACCTTTCGGAAAATCCAACAACCACAAGCCGATCGTGACTATCCTAGACACCACTCTCCGGGTTATATCTACTAGTATTACGATTAGAATGAATAACTAAGTTATGAATAACTAGAATTACATTCCCTAACCATAAATATAAAAAACCTAGTTTTGCATAAACTAAACATAAATATAAAAAACCTAGTTTTGCATAAACTAAACATAAAAATAAAAAAACTAGTATTAAATAAATTAAACTTAAATATAAAAAAACTAGTATTAAATAAACTAAACTTAAATATATAAAAACTAGTATTAAATAAACTAAACTTAAATATATAAAAACTAGTATTAAATAAACTAAACTTAAATATATAAAAACTTGTATTTAAATAAACTAAACTTAAATATATAAAAGAATACTTACTAAATGCCGAGCGAGAGAAGAATTAGAGCCGGATAAAATTCCTCCACAATGCATACACTTCGCATATTTTTTGTTATTTTGTTTGAGTTGTACAAAATCCTTCCAAATTTCCGCAACTCGATTTGTTTTTGGAACTTCCTCGTACGGGAGATTTATATTGAAATCACTTCGACCCGCGTTCAAATTGCTAGATCCTTCACCCGCCATTTTTTTTATAATCTTGAAGCAAATCGAAATATTATATAGAACACTTGTATTATATAGAACACTTAGCAAATCCTTGAGCTTGAATTCTTGAAAAATAAAACTTGAAATATCAAGATTCAAGAATGAGAGAATGAGAGAATTGGAGATTTGGAGAATGAGAGAATGTGAGAAAGAGTGGTGCAAGAAATAAGGCTTCATTCTAGGGGTATTTATAGGGCATATTTCGGAAATTTTTTTTTGAAAAACTAGCCGTTAGGACCGGTCTGGACCGGTTTTTTACCCTTTTTTCAAAAAAAAAAAAAAAAGCCGTTGAACCCTTGGACCGGTTTGGACTTTCGTTGGACCGGTTCGGTCTAGGACTGTTTTGGACCGGTTCGGGTTCTGGACCGGTTCGGACTGTTTCTCTCATTTTCGGTCTTGGACCGGCTCGACTCGTGCGGTCTTCGTTGGACCGGTCCGGTCGGTCCAAATGGCCCATGTCTATTTTATAATACTTTTTAGGGTTTTATAGTTCATAATATACTAAAGAGTAAGATTAAAATATTATGGAGTATATTTTTGTATGACAATTTTATCGGCCTGGTTACCTCCCATCACACTCATCATATTGTCACGTCAGCTTTTCAATCTTACCACTCAACGCACCACACAAACCCGTAGTGGTTATTTCCCATCACACCAAATTATTATAGGACTCACCTTTTTTATTAATTTCATATTTAATTTAATGATACTCAATAAATTAAAACAAGATTTCTAAAATAAAAGGATATAAAGTTCATTTAAGATTCTAAAAATTAAATATTACAAAATAATAAATGCCACAAATTTAAAAAGTAAAATTTTTGAAGATAGAAATACATAAAAGAAGTTACTTGTAATTTCGTTGAAGACTTTGTTAGATTGTGTTCACAGATAGATAACACGTGTTATCGTGTCCAATACTATGTGACACTAAAGGATCACACTGCTACACACCCGTTTAGAACCTTATGGATTTTACCATGTCGTGTGTAATAATAATTAATTAGTTAATTAATTATTGAGAAAGAAAATAATAATAGTTATTTATTATTTTTAAAGGGAAATTAATATTTAAGTTTAAATATTAATTGGACCAATTAATTAATAGTTATTAATTAATTAGAAAGGTCAAAGGGTATATTATGCAATTAAGTGATAGTTTAATTAAAGCTGGACTTTAATTAAACGGGCTTGGGCCTTAATGAGGCTTATAATATAAATAACCTTTTAAGGCTTAAGGAATCACAAGGATTAATATAAGTTGCAAAAATAAAAGATAACCCTAGCCCCTCTCCTTCTCTCCCTGTGCGTCAAACTCAACAAGGACCTCGGGGTTCTCGGTTTTTGCGATCGACGACACACACACACATGCAAGCCTTGCGAGTTCGAGTTTGGTGATATCCTCAGGAGGTCTAGCAGCCTGTTCGAGGTGGTGTAGTAACGGTGTTCTACCTTTAGCTATCTGGATTGAGATTTCAAGATTACTGCTGAAAGGTATAACTTTTATTCCCTACTAGTTATTAGTTTCCGTACGAGTTAGATGAGATCACTAAAGGGGGTTTTGTTTTTTTTCCGTTGTGCATGTTATATGGTATGTTTTTATACCCTACAAAACCCTTTAATGGTATTAGAGTAACCTTTAACCTCGTAGGGAACAGGTTAGGTTTCTTGTTATTCTGATGAAAAAGGTTTTGATTTATCAAGAAAAGTTTTTGATTATCCAGGATAATAAAAATCAAGTTTTGACTTTTATTAGATAAATTAATTGTTTTTTTATAAAAGGATTGATTAGATTTAATTTTTAATTAAATCTGTTATTTATTGTTGTTATTTGCGCAAAACCGAGAAACCGAACCACCACCATCATCGGCGGCGGCTGCGGTCGGTCTGCGGCGTCCCAACCGTGGGCGTTTGCTGGTCGACGGCGGTTCGGAGGAGAGGCGGTAGTCGCCGGTTGCTGGCCGACAGCGGTCCCGGACGAGGGCGGCGGTCTCCGGTGGAGGATGGCAGCAGCGTTCGACGGCGGCGTGGCGTGGCGCGGCTACGGCCCAGAAGCCACGGCCCAGAAGCCGGCCCAGGTGCGACTCGGGACCGAGAGGGCTACGGCCCAAATCTTCTCGCTTTTCCGGCCCGGTTTAAATATTTGGCACAGCTCGCGGTTCAGATATTTGTGGTCAGTATTAAATTAAAATACAATTGTTATTTTTAATTTTAAGTTTAAATATTATTTTGAGTTTTTGATTAATGATCAAGTATAAAACTTAAAATATATATTTATTGCAAGTAATAGGAAAACAATATATGGGATTTTGATAGGTAGTTAAAATCAGTATTTTCATCAAGATGAATAATTAGAAATCAGTTGATTTTACTTCATGTATTAGTTTATACATGTTTGGGATACTATAGTCAAGCCCTATACCTTGTGGATTGCTTTTATTTACTGCACTTGTTATTGTGATTGGTTTTTCTATTCTATGGTGTGGGGAGGTCTGCGTGCCACATACAACCCCTATTCTTTTTATAAAAGTATTAGATTAGCGGGCCTGCGTGCCTTTAAAAATCTTGTAATTTTATGTTTCTAGTTTTTTAGATGTTAGAATATAATAGTATACAATTAGAATAGATTGAAGCTGATACAAAGGAGCAAGAAGCAAGGAGCAGGATTGGATGTTGGAGCCAGTGGGAGCTTTAGAATACCATGCCATGTGTGTTGTTTTCCACTTAGATTTTGGACCGTCGGTTTTTTTTTTCGTGTGGCTCACGAAACCGACATTAGTTAAGGGCAAGGCTAAGGCATAGATGTTTTGTGGTTGTTTTATTTCTTCACATATTATATATGCGTGGTTGTGATTCTCACGATAAAATAAAACAAGGGTTTTAATAATAGATAATTATTAAACAGTGTTTTTTAAACAAAACTGGCAAAATCCTTTTTAGAAAAATCTTGGATCAGTGTGCTACCCACCTAATGGTATACTTGATCCCCTCCACGCTCTCCATCCATGAAGTTCCCATATCCAAAGAACGGCCGAGATTGGTTCTCGGAGTTCTCGTACGAAAAACAGTTCTCGTTTGAACCCTCCCCTATATATATATATATATATATATATATATATATATATATATATATATATATATATATATATATATATAGAAAATGGATCAACATAGAACTACCCTTTAAACATAGAACTAAAGAACTAATCTAAGCCTTTGGATTAAAGATGGATTAAGGATCAAAGGGCTACTATTAATTCCATAATTATATTTTTGAAAAACAAATTATTAGGGAAAAAATAAAGCAAGAAGGGCAATTTAGGTAAAATACAATCAAGCCTCACCACATATCATTCATCAGTTCCCCCTCCCCTCCGATGATTCACGTCCCCCTTTCGCCAGTAGAACTCGACGACATCCTTTCTCCGGGGCTGGCGTTATCGAAACCATCACCGTCCTCTATGCCTACGCTTTTCCCCGGCTCAGATCGTCTCTACTCCCGTTCCGAAACTCTCCCATCGCCAGAGCTTTTTGCCGGAGTCCACATTCTCCAAGTTCCACAACAATTCCTTCCGATCTGCTGGATCCCTCAGATTGAGCTCAAAATTTGGCCGTCGTGGAGGACGAGCGTATGCGAAGCTCTGGAAACAATCGTACAAGGTTAGAACATATATTACTTATTTTAATGAATATATGTGCGAATCGTTTGATTTAATGTTCTTTGATTTCTAAACATAGATAATAATGACATTTTATAATAATAATCTAGTTATACACATTTCCGTTGTTAGATTATATTATTGTAATTAGACCTTGAAGAACAGGTGTGGAAAATATCAATTTCGAACCACATTGTCTTATTTGAATTGTGTTTTGCATCTTTTTACTTCCTATTTTCATACAAAATTACTAAATTGTCAATAGTCTTGGTAATTTTCCTCTAAAAAGATGAAAACATAGAACCTGATTGGTCATTGTTCATCTTACCAAATATGATTTTGCATTTTAGTTATGTATCATTTTGGTTTCGCATATATGTTATTGCTTAATTTGCATTTTGGATATAGTTGCTTTGCATTTTCAGATTGTAGTTTGTTTGCATTTCATCTGTGTTTCATTTCTAGTTAGTTATTTAGTTTGTTTGCATTTCATCTGGGTTTCAATTCAGATTGTACTTAAGTTGCTTTGCATTTTCAGATTGTAGTTTGTTTGCATTTCATTTGGGTTTCATTTCTAGTTAGTTCTTTAGTTTGTTTGCATTTCATCTCGGTTTCATTTCAGATTGTATAGATAAATAAACATGCAAAATTTATTTGAAAAGTGCATTTTGCTTATTGTGTTTAATTGTTTCTTATGATATTGAAAAGTGTTGTGAATGGAATTTGCATTTTTGGTTTAAATATATAATTTGCATTTTGGGTTGTATTTTGCATTAAATCAGATTGTGAAATATAGATAAGAGTTGTTGGTTTGCATTTTCATTTTGCATTTTCGGTTTTTGCATTTTGCATTTTGAAAGCATCTATATGACTTGCATCTTAAAAATTTGCATTTTCATTATTTGCATTTTCAAAAAAAAAAAATATTCAGAAAGCATTGCAAGTCTGGTCTTGAATTAAAGAGGATTTCAAAACGAGATGAATGGTATAATTTTCTTGCTTAAATTCTTAAAACGAAAAAGTTGCGACCGATTTAAGAATTGATGGGTGGGTTTTTTTTTCAAAAAAGGAAAGGCGCGTGGTTTGTATGTGCAAGTTTTGATTTTCCATTTTTGCCCTTTTATGAAAGTGCCACGTGTCAGTTGCTAAGATGGTTCTTTATGTTCTATGTTTAAGAAGGATTCTATGTGTAACCTTACTCTCTCTCTCTCTCTCTCTCTATATATATATATATATATATATATATATATATATATATGAAGGGTTTTGTAGGGTAAAAAAACAGGTTATCAAACATGCACATCGGAAATCAAAACCCCCTCCAGTGATCTCATCTAACTCATACAGGAACTAAAAGAAAAGATGGTTAGAAAGTTATACCTTTAGGGATTAAAACTTTTCTTTTTGACCTCTAGACAGCTGCAGGCTATCCACCGCTACTGCACCGCCTCGAACTGGCTGCTAAACCGCCTAAGGATTAAACCTCAGATCAAGCTGTGACCCGTGTGTGTGTGACCTGCGCCGCCGTCGACCACCGCCTCTGCGGTCTTGCGCTGCCGTCGACCACCGCCTCTGTGGTCTTGCGCCGCCGTCGATCTCACGAAGAGAGAGAGAGAGAGTCGACCGAGATAGAGAGAGAAAGGAGAGTATTAGGGTTTTTCTTTGTAGCTTTGTATTTGACTTATGTGATTAATTAGGCTTAATTAGGTTTATATAATAAACCCTTATTAGGCCAAGCCCGTTTAATTAAAGCCCAGCTTTAATTAAACTATTAATCAATTACACAAATTACCCCTTGACCTTTCTAGTTAATTAATAACTATTAATTAACTGGTCCTGTTAATATTTAAACTAAACATTAACATCTCTCTTTTAATAATAATTAACTATTATTAATTTTCTCTTTCTCAATAATTAATTAAACTAATTAATTATTCTTTTCCACACAAAAAGTTATAATCCAAAAGGTTCTAATTGGGTGTGCAGCGGTGTGATCCTTTAGTGTCACATAGCATTGGATACGATGATACATGTTATCTATCTCTGCACATAATCCAACAGACTCCCACTTGTGCAAGATAAGTAACACTTCTTGTACATCGTTGGCCTAAGGAGGTCCCTAGCCAGATACTTAGGTTAACCAGACTATGAGATCTCTTATATCTAGAGATATAATCCACACATTGGATTATCTAGGCTTTTCCTTTTGCATCGCGATATTTCGTAATGTGAGTATTTGACATGGAGCAGAGATCTCATCTAATACTCAGATTTTCTCGATTCTGATTTCGACACTCTGCAGTTACGGTTTCCCGAATGAATAACTATCATTCTAACCGAGCGCGGCCATGCATTTTCAGTAGTCTTACTCGTCGAGGAGCTCAGAAAATATCTCTCCTAAAAAAAGAGGTGCAAATCCCATCTTGACTATTTGCAATTTGAGCACACGGCTTCCGCTGCACCTAGACAAGCCCCTTATGATCACCCTGTTACGGCGTGACGTTAGAACATGCTAAAGTACAGAAGTTACCATGCCCCAAACCAAATATCTCAGGTCTAAAGACAACCTATCAGGTTTACTTATGTTATTGCTCCATGAAGTAAGCCCGATGCGGATCACCCCAATATTTATCCCCTGATAAATATCTATGAATATTTGGTCACAACCTTGTGCTTTTATTCATACCCGAATAAATCATCAAATATTCATAATAGCGTTACCTCCCTAATGTAGCTCCCACTACATTAAGTAGCTACGGGCATTTAGACAATTCATAACTTGACTTGTCATGGATAGGTTAAACATGCTAAAAATGGATAACTACGAAACATTATGCAAATACCTCCTATTTCAATCCCATGAAATGTAAATACATAATAAAAGGTTTCAAGTTACATCCATAGTAATAATCAAAAACACGAACTAGCTGCTATGTTCCAAGTACTGCATTCCTATAGAACTCGCATGCCTCTCATGCTTAGCCCTAGCTAGCGGCTTCGTCAACGGGTCAGCAACGTTGTCATCCGTCGGTATCTTTTGCAGTCTAATATCATCTCTTCCAATGATCTCTCGGATGAGGTGATATTTCCTGAGTACGTGCCTAGTCCGCTGATGATCTCTAGGCTATTTAGCTTGCGCTACAGCCCCTAAGTTGTCACAGAATATATCAATCGGTCTAGAGATACTGGCAACAACTCTAAGATCCGAGATAAAATTCTTCAGCCAGACAGCTTCCTTTGCCGCATCACTTGCCGCAATATACTCTGCCTCTGTAGTGGAATCTGCTATTGTATCTTGCTTCTGACTCTTCCAAGATATGGCTCCTCCGTTTAGGGTAAAGACAAATCCTGACTGCGACCTGAAGTCGTCTCTGTTGGTCTGGAAACTAGCATCAATGTAACCAGTTACACTGAGCTCATCCATCGAACCTCCATATACTAGGAATATGTCTTTCGTCCTTCTCAGATACTTGAGAATATTCTTGACGGCCACCCAATGAGCTTCACCAGGATTTTGCTGATATCTACTCGTGACACTGATAGAATAGGCAACATCAGGTCTAGTGCACAGCATGGCATACATAATCGACCCAACTGTCGAGGCATATGGAATCAATTTCATCTTGTCCTGATCTTGACTAGACACAGGACACTGAGCCTTGCTCAAAATCGCGCCAGATTGCATAGGAATAAATCCTTTCTTGGATCCATCCATCTTGAATCTTTTCACGACTTTGTCAATATAAGTGCTTTGACTAAGTCCGATAAGCCGCTTAGATCTATTTCTATAGATCTTTATACCTAGTATATAAGCAGCTTCTCCCAAGTCTTTCATCTGGAAACATTTACCTAACCAGGATTTTACTCCTTGTAATACTGGTATATTGTTTCCTATTAACAGTATGTCGTCTACATACAAGACTAGGAAGGTTACCGCGCTCCCACTGAATTTGGTGTAAACACACGACTCAAACTCACTTTTGGTAAAACCAAACTCTTTGATGCGCTCATCAAAGTGTAAGTTCCAGCTCCTAGATGCTTGCTTTAGTCCATAAATGGATTTAAGCAACTTGCATACTTTATTAGGGTTCTTTGGATCCGCAAAAACATCCGGTTGTATCATATATACATCCTCTGTCAGTTTCCCGTTAAGGAAAGCGGTTTTGACATCCATCTGCCATATCTCATAGTCAAAATATGCTGATATGGCCATTAGAATCCTAATTGTCTTAAGCATTGCTACTGGGGAAAAAGTTTCATCATAGTCAACGCCATGAGTTTGCGTGAAACCTTTTGCCACTAGCCTTGCTTTAAAAGTATGCACCTTTCCATCCATGTCTGTCTTCTTTTTGAAGACCCATTTGTACCCAACAACTTTACTGTGTTGAGGCAAATCCACTAACTCCCAAACTTGGTTGTCATACATGGATTGCATCTCTGCCTTCATGGCTTCTAGCCATCTCTCAGATTCTAAACCTGAGGCAGCGTCTTGGTAGGTAGTGGGTTCTAAAAGATCCCCTTCGTCTTGAGCAACTAGGAATCCCAGATACCTATCTGGCTCAATACGAGGCCTACTAGACCTGCGAAGGTCTTGTGTTTGTACCTCTTCCTCAACCACAGACTCGGGTTGAGGTTCAACAATTCTCTGTTGAACTACAGGTTCAACTATCGGTGGTGGTGTAATCTCCTCCTCTTCAATTTCTTGAAGCTCTATTTCTTTTCTTGGAGTCTCTGAGTTTAAAAACTTCTCCTCCAAGAATACCCCTTTACGAGCAACAAAAACTTTGTTCTCATCTGGGTTGTAGAAATAGTATCCCATGGTTTCCTTGGGATAGCCCACGAATATACACTTATCTGATTTGGGATTGAGTTTATCCGTGAATGTTCTCTTAACATACACCTCACATCCCCAAACCTTTAGAAAAGACATTTTGGGCTTTTTCCCCGTCCATACCTCGAACGGAGTCTTTTCAACCGATTTGGTTGGAACCCGGTTCAGCATGAACGCTGCTGTCTCGAGTGCGTGTCCCCAAAACGACAATGGTAGTGAACTTCGACTCATCATTGATCGTACCATGTCAAGCAGTGTACGATTCCTCCTTTCTGATACACCATTCATCTGAGGTGTATACGGAGGTGTGAGTTGTGAAACAATCCCACATTCCTTCAAATGATCGTCGAATTCCTGACTCAGATATTCGCCACCTCGATCTGACCGAAGCGACTTTATCTTCTTGTCCAGCTGATTTTGTACCTCATTCTGAAACTGTTTGAACTTGTCAAAATTTTCAAATTTAAGTCTCATGAGGTAGACATAACCGAACCTACTGAAGTCGTCAGTAAAGGTTATGAAACACCGGTATCCTCCTCTAGCCTCCGGAGTAAAGGGTCCGCACACATCTGTGTGCATAATCCCTAATAGCTCACTAGCCCTTTCATTCTCACTGTTGAAAGGCTGCTTTGTCATTTTACCAGATAAACAAGATTCGCATATGTCATATGACTCCAAGTCAAATGGTTCTAGAATTCCGTCATCTCGGAGTTTCTCAATGCGTTTCTCGTTTATATGTCCTAAACGACAATGCCAGAGATAAGTTTGATTCAAGTTACTCTTGGATCTTTTACTTATATGATAGATGTCATTGTTATCTAAATTTAGCGTATATAGACCATTTTCTGGAGTAGCTTTAAAATAGAAAACATCATTTTTGAAACAAGAAATAACCTTTTCATTTAAAACATAAGCAAATCCACAGTCTATAAGCAAATCAAACGAGATAACATTCTTAATTAGTCTTGGAACATAATAACAAGGTTTTAGTTCTAAGACCATGCCCGAGGGCAAACTAAGACAATATGTCCCTACAGCTTCAGCCCTAACCATGGAGCCTTCGCCTACCCGCAGGTCCATATCTTCTTGTCTCAACTTCTTACTTCTCTTGAATCCCTGTAAATGATTGCATATGTGATGACCACATCCGTTATCCAATACCCATGATTCATAAGAGGTAATAAGACAATCTATCATAAAGATACCTGTATCATTGGGTGAACCAATGTCCAGCTGATCTATGTCGAGTGAGTGCTCGCATGAATCCTTGCTACCACAGTCTGGGCAACAAATTTCTCCAAGTTCTTCCAGCCAGTCATCCTCCTGCATAGGGTCCTCAACTGGTGAC
The DNA here is from genome assembly GCA_947179395.2 of Pulicaria dysenterica. Taxonomy (NCBI): domain Eukaryota; kingdom Viridiplantae; phylum Streptophyta; class Magnoliopsida; order Asterales; family Asteraceae; genus Pulicaria; species Pulicaria dysenterica. The sequence continues at coordinate 40,937,188 of OX359294.1, forward strand.
TCTAGCTGCTTTGGGTTCAACTCGTCGCTAATGCACATGAGGATTTCGTGCAACCCTGCGACAGTTATCTCAAAATCACCGAGGACATACATTACTCTTTTCTAGTAGTAGTCCGACAAGGAACCGAACAAGAGCATAACTAGCTCATGTGGTTTTGATTTTGACCCCAAGCTCTCATAGCAATCCAAGAGCCTTCTCATATTAATGAGATGATCGCTAATAGGCTGACTTTCTTTCATCTTGGCTGAAAGGATTTCCCCCATCAATAGCATACGACATATCCGTTCACTAAACTTGAACTTTTGCTCCAGTCCTTGAACAACTTCATAAGATGACTTCTCACGGAGATCGTCCGTAAACTCGGATGATGCGGTGAGAACGAGAATTGACATAACATCAGATTCGTCAGCCAGATACTGATAGTAAGTGTCATACTCACTATCCTGGGCTTCTACTCTTGGTCGTTCTGGAGGCAATGTCTCAATGATGTGAAGCTTTCCCTGTGCATTCAAAACATTTTTCAGATGCATCTTCCAAACATCAAAGTTTAGACCCGAAAGCTTCCACTTGCTAGTGATGAGACTTAGAGATTCTCTTGGTGAATAAAACGGAATAACAGATATAATAGACATCTACAGAAAAAGAAAAAAAAGATTCAGTATTGATTATATCTTCTAATAATTATTACCTTTTAACAAAATTTTTTAGACTAGGATCCATATTTCACATTTCCCGATGCAAGGTTTGGGCACTTCCCACCGGGACAATGCTATTTCTGGTAGGTAAAACTATACCAATCGTATCCTAGCTGGACACGACTCCTAGATCCACGGGACATCGATTACGAGAACCGTGCATGTTTAGTCCGTCTAGTGCATTTTGAGCCGGGACTCCCGATTATCATCAAAATAGATCGCACCACCTAAGACAACATGAATTCTGGCCGGGACTCCCGATTATCGCAGAATCTTTCATGCCCCTTCCCGCAATGGTTTGTACCCGGATGCCCAAGGTTTGGGCACTTCCGACACCCGAGTACCGTTTAACAGCAACGGTGTACCATTAGGTGGGTAGCATACTGATCTAAGATTTTTCTAAAAAGGATTTCCAAGTTTTTAACGTGAAAAACTTTAATGCCAGTTTTCTTTAAAAAAACATCTGTTTCAATAATTAACTATTATTAAAACCCTTGTTTTATTTCATCGTGTTAATCACAACCACGCATATATATAATATGTAAAGAAATAAAACAACCACAAACAACTATGCCTTAGCCTTGCCCTTTACTAATGTCGGTTTCGTGAGCCACACGAAAAACACGACGGTCAAAACCTAAGTGGAAAAACAACACACATGGCATGGCATTCTGAAGCTCCCACTGGCTCCAGCATCCAATCCTGCTTCCTGCTCCTTGGTTCTTGAATCAACTTCAAAAAATAATATTCTAATAATACTATTCTATTCTATAATCTATAACTAGAAATAATAAAAATTACAAGATAATCAAAGGCACGCAGGCCCGCTAGTTCTAGTACTTTTACAAAATAGAATAGGGGTTGTAAGTGGCACGCAGGCCTCCCCACACCATAGAATAATAAACCAAAACACAACCACAAGTGCAGTAAAGGAAATAATCCACAAGGTCTAAAAGAGGGCTCGGCTATGGCATCCCAAACATGTATTTAAACTAAATACATACAAAACTGATTCTAATTATCATATCTCGACGAATTATCTTGGCTTTAACAAACTGTTAAAATCACCTGGTTTAAAATAATAAAATTATTTAATTATTGTTATGCGTGCAGGATTACTAAAATAATTAATTCTAACCAATACTTGATTAAAATTAATATTTTATATATATGAGTTTTATAAAAAATAAAAAACATATAATATTTTAGTTTTTAATCCTGTTAGGTGTTACCCTAAACCCAAAAAACTAAAAAAGCACTCTTGGACCACAGAACTGGGCCAAAAGGTGAGACCGTGGGCCGACCACAAACTGGGCCGGTTTGGATCTGGGCCGCAGGCGCAAGCCGCAGCTGGGCCGCCCCTACGCCACTGGTTCCCTGGGCCGTCGAACACCTTAGCCGCCGACCAAACTGGTGGCTGCGATTGGCCAGCCGACGCCTCCGCCGGCCACGGTGGTGAAACCGCCGCCGGCCACCACCCCTTTACGCAAACAATAAAAAAATAATAATATTTAAAATTTAAAACCTAAACCTTATCCTTTTATCATAACTAATTCTTGTTATCCACTTAAAAATCTAAACTTGATTTTTAAAATACTTGGATAAACAAAAGAAAAACTTAAACCTTGATAAAAGAAAAAACTATTCATCATGATAAAAAGAATCCTACCTAGTTCCCTATGAGGTTAGAAGTGGCTCTGATACCACTGAAGGGTTTTGTAGGGTATAAAAACAGGTTATCAAACATGCACAACAGAAATCAAAACCCCCTCCAGTGATCTCATCTAACTCATACAGGAACTAAAAGAAAAGAGGGTTAGAAAGTTATACCTTTAGGGATCAAAACTTTTCTTTTTGACCTCTAGACAGCTGCAGGCTATCCACCGCTACTGCACCGCCTCGAACTGACTGCTAGACCGCCTAAGGATTAAACCTCGGATCAAGCCGTGACCCGTGTGTGTGTGACCTGCGCCGCCGTCGACCACCGCCTCTGCGGTCTTGCGTTGCCGTCGACCACCGCCTCTGTGGTCTTGCGCCGCCGTCGATCTCACGGAGAGAGAGAGAGAGTCGACCGAGATAGAGAGAGAAAGGAGAGTCTTAGGGTTTTTCTTTGTAGCTTTGTATTTGACTTATGTGATTAATTAGGCTTAATTAGGTTTATATAATAAACCCTTATTAGGCCAAGCCCGTTTAATTAAAGCCCAGCTTTAATTAAACTATTAATCAATTACACAAATTACCCCTTGACCTTTCTAGTTAATTAATAACTATTAATTAACTGGTCCTGTTAATATTTAAACTAAACATTAACATCTCTCTTTTAATAATAATTAACTATTATTGTTTTTCTCTTTCTCAATAATTAATTAAACTAATTAATTATTCTTTTCTACACAAAAAGTTATAATCCAAAAGGTTCTAATTGGGTGTGCAACGGTGTGATCCTTTAGTGTCACATAACATTGGATACGATGATACATGTTATCTATCTCTGCACATAATCCAACAATATATATATATATATATATATATATATATATATATATATATATATATATATATATATATATGGGAAAGTGAATATAGGGTTGTTTCACATCTAACTTAGATGCGAAACCTCCTAAAACTACGTAGTTTTGAACCTTTTACTTTTGATAAGAAAATCCCTAAAATCTAAATAGAAAAATAAGTGATACGGTGATACATATTCATTATTCCTCCAGCGCCGTCATCTTATTTCTCCTCGAGCCTCCATGAATGCTTGTTTTTTATTGTAATCAAAGTGCGGTCATCTTGTACGTATCTCCTCCAAACTTCCAATTGCTTTTTAGTGTTTATCTCTTGTTTTAATATAGTGTTTGAATATCCAACTGTTTTTTAGTGTTTTTTATTGTAATCAAAGTGCAGTACGTCATCGATATCAATTTAATCTTTTCATTTGTGTTTAATTGCTTTTTAGTGTTTATCTCGTTTGTTTCAATATAGTTTACTAATTACTAATTAACTTTAACCAATATCAATTTAATCTTTTCATTTGTGTTGATTCACGGTTGTACCGATTTCAATTATAATTCTACTTTGGAATTGATTTTGTGGAAATGTCCACGCAAGCTAATTCTATTTTCTTAATGGGTTGTGCAATATCTAATAAAGTATTATATTGTATATTTCTTATTATATTTGTAATTTGTTGCTTGTTAGTAATGTTTTTTTATTTTTCACTTAAACTGATGATATCTATTGTGCTATATAGGATATAGAAGTTCATGCTATATTGATGAAATGGATATAGAAGTTGATTCTGGGGATGAGCCTTTTGAAACACATTTGATCGATGATATTGATGAAAATGGTTATTTGGTAGACCTTCATTCCGATAAAGAAGTTAAAAATGATGATGTAGATCTTCAAGTTGATAAAGTAGGAGTTAATGATGATGTCACGAAACTCATATTTGAGAAAGAAGAAGAAAATGATGTAATAGGAAAGGTTTTTGACACTCCTGATGACGCATATGCATTCTACAATCGTTATGCCTTTTCACATGGATTTGGTATACGAATCTATTCGACCTTTAAAAATAAGATAACAAAGGAGCCTTATCGAAAGATATATGTATGCAACAAAGAAGGTTTTAAAGATTTGAAGGATAACACTTTGAATGGACATGTCAAGAAATGTCGCAGGGATTTAAGGACAGGTTGTAAAGCATTGTTTCGGATTTCAAAAGTTAAAGATGGGAAGTGGGTTGTAGATATCTTTGATGACATTCACAATCATGACTTGACTCTTACACCGACCAAAGTAATGAAACACCGTTCTCATGGGAAATTTCATCGATCAACGGCTTGCAAATCTCTTATGTCGCAACTCCGCCACGCTGGATTACAACCTTGTCAAATAAAAAAGGTTGTTAATACCATGAAAAGTTCATATGAAAATGATGTTACGTCAAAGCAATGTTCTGATATCATATCGGAGGAGCGAAAACGATATAAAGGTAAAGAGTTTTATGGTTTAATAAAATATTTTCAAGATAAATCTATAGAAGATCGTAATCTATTTTTTGTTGTTGATTTGTTTGATGAAGGGTCTCCTAGAAATATTTTCTGGGCTGATAGAAGGTCAAGAGATTCTTATATAAGATTTGGTGACGTTCTCGTGTTTGATGTAACTTATATGACCAACAAGTATAAGTTTCCATTTTCTACATTTGTCGGTGTGAATCATCATGGTCAATCCATTCTTTTTGGTGGTGCATTATTAGAAAATGAGAAACAAGAAACTTTCGAATGGTTATTCAGACAATTTTCAAAGTGCATGTTTGACAAGCATCCATCTGCAATAATTACCGATCAAGATAAAGCTATGGGTAATGCAATTAGCCAAGTTTTCCCAGAAACACGGCATCGATATTGTTCGTGGCACATTAAGAAACATGAGACCGAACATCTTCGACCTCTTAGAGACCGTTATAGTGACTTTCAAGAGTTGTACATGCAGTGGGTAAAAAGTGATACGATTGAGGCATTTGAAACACGGTGGGAAGATATTTGTGCTAAATATAACCTTGAAAATAACACATGGATAAAGGAGATGTACAACCAACGTCGTCATTGGGCTAAAGCCTTTTTGAAAGATGTCTTCTTTGCTTGCATGACAACAAGCGGAAGAAGTGAAAGCATTCATTCTTTTTTTGACGGATATGTTACTTCAAAGACCATGTTGAATGAGTTTGTAGTGCAGTATGACAGAGCTCTTGAGTCTCGAAGGGCTGCTGAAGAAGATGAAGATTTCAAGACCATGAACTCGAGGCCGGTACTTTCTTCTATTAATCCAATAAAAGCAAAAGCAGGTGCACATTATACGAGAAAAATGTTTAGTGTTTTTAAAAAATAATGGATAGAAGCCACTAACAATTTAACTCATGAGACTTTACGTAAATGTTCCGAAAAAATCATTTACAAGGTTGGGCAAATAAATGTTGATAAAATGCATTGGAGAGTTGTTAACTTTCATGTTTCAAATAATCTTCATGTCACATGTTCATGTGTGAAGTTTGAAACATATGGGATATTAAGCAAGCACATCTTATATGTCTTGAAGAAGCGACATATTGATATTCTTCCTGATAAATACATCTTACGTAGATGGAAACTTGATGCAAGGTACAAAATTGATAGTTGTACTACAATACTCCAAGATGCAGATAGTGAAGATAAAGTTAGTGGCTTAACATTATGGGGCGTTCAAACAAATTTTACCAAAGCAATCGAAGAAGCAAGTGATTCTCTTTCTGAGATAAACAAACTCAATACTATGTTGGTGAAGTTTTTAGAAGAACAAGTGGTTCGAAAAAAGTCAAGAGAGTTCAAAAATATCTCGGAAGATTCTACTGTGGGAAATTCACAAGTAAATTCAATGCCTCAAATATCTATTCGTGATCCTCAAGTTCATAATAATACTAAAGGACGTCCTAAAAGTGCAACTAGAATTAAATCATCTCTAGAAGCACCAAAAAAGAGAACTTGTTCTTATTGTAAGGGGTTGGGTCATTACATTAGTGGATGTCCAAAGAAGAAGGTAATAATGATATTTTTTATATTTGTTTCCTTTTATTTGATACTTATATTTCTTAATAACATCTTACACTCATATTTATTTTTATAGGAGGATGATGCTTTACAACTAAGAGATGAATAATGTTTAATCTTGAAGACCTTGTAGTTTCTAAATTTCAAATGTATGGTCATTGGTGATTTGAATAGTGTAGATATTACTTTATATCTTTTATATTTATTTTGGTCTTTATATGACACTCGTGCTTCTAGTATTTTCTTTCTTTATTTTAGCATATAGCCCTATTAGTGTTATGGTTCTTTGGGTTTTCTTGACTCTTAAAAGACTTTTATGGCTGAATAAGTATGAGGCTAACGATAACATCAAATGAAATAAAATTCTACACAACTAATGAAATCAAATTAATTTTAAACAACTGTAATTTATGTAACAAATTAAAACTAATAAGAGTGAAACATGGGGTGCAATTCTCAACAAGTAGATGAAAATTAAACTATATTTAAGTTAATGGGCTTTAGTAATTTGAAGTAAAGATATTACAATTTCTTTAAAAAAATTTTAATTAAATGTGAGTACCACGTCATCAAGGACTTTTGAGATTTGAAGCTGTATTTACAATTTTAAATTACGCAACTTTGGGTTTGGAGGAGAGACACGATGAAAGCATTGGAGGATTAAGTCGACATCAATCAGAATAACGTATCACCAATTTCTTTGTTTTAATATTATATTTTATGGGATTTTTAGTTTTAAGGGGAAAATGTTTATTAAATAAAACTACTTAGTTTTGGGAGGTTTCGCATCTAAGTTAGATGTGAAACAACCCCATATTCACTTTCCACACACACACACACACACACACACACACACACACACACACACACATATATATATATATATATATATATATATATATATATATATATATATATATATATATATATTTGTGTGTGAGATTCTATCACCGCCAAAAGCAAAACCAATGACATAAATATCTTCTTCACAGCAAAATTAATATATATCATCTTTGCATTGAACAAGAATTATCTCCAAAAAGTTGATATATATCTTGAAAGAAAGTCGGCCCAAAAATTGGTTCCAGAGTTAATTGTATAAATGGTCCCTAAACTTCGTTAAAACTGTCATTTTGGTCATTTCAAAGTTAAAGTGGTACAGTTGGTCCTTTATGAAGCATTTTGTAGCCAAATTGGTCCTTTCTAACTTTGACCGTTGGTCAACTCCGTTAAATAAAGGTAAAATGATATTTTTACCCCTATATTATTATTTTATTCTTTTTATTTATACTTTTACTTATTTTATTTAATTATGAATTAAGAATTATAATTTAAAATATATTTATTCAGATCACTCTTCTCTCTCTTTCTCTTTCTCTTTCTCTTTCTCTCTGTTTCTCTCTCTCTAACCGCCTTCTCTCTCTATTTCTCTTTCTCTCTGTTTCTCTCTCTCTCTCTAACCGGCTACCACCGGACTCATCCTACACCGGAAACCGCCTACCACCAACAAACACCACCGGACAACCACCACAGACCATACCTTCAACCATCTCTGGCCAACCTCCGCCGCCTCCACTATTTTACTTTTCAAAACTTCCATCTTCAAACACACACACACACAATCTTTCAAACTTAGCGAAACACACGAACACACTCTCGATTTCAAACATAAAATCTTTCAGATCTAACAAATAGAATCTTTCAGATCTAAATAAACACACACACACACACACACACACAAAGCATAAAACACAAAGCACACACAATGGTTTCTTAAAGACAATCTGTTAGGGTTTTCGAAACAAACACAAAACACACACAATCTGTTAGGTTTCTTGAAGACGATGGTTGAAGGCGGTGGTGTTGCAGACGGTAGAAGGTGGTGGTGCGGCGGCGGTGGTTGCAGATGAGGAGAACCGGCGACGGTGATAGGGTTTTTAGAAACAAACACACACACACATGGTTCGAAGGAATGGGGAGAAGTAACAGTGGTTGTAGATAAGGAGAACGGGCGGTGGTGTTAGGGTTTTAAGAAACAAACACATACACACACATAGTTAGAAGGAATAAGAAGAAGGGCGGTGGTTGAAGATGAGGAGAAGCGTCGGCGGTTGTTGCAGTAGAAGGAGAAACAGTGGCGGTTGGCGGTTGCCGGTTCGCGGTGGTGGTGGCTGTTGGTTGTAGATCGTGAGGGAGAGGGAGAGTGTAGCCTGTTGCAGATCTAGAAGGAGAGAGGATAAGAGGAGGGAGGCGATGTAGAGAGAGGAGGGAGAGAGTGAGGGAGAGTATATATTTTTATTTAAAAAAGATTAAATATTCTTTTAATTAATACAAAATTAGAAATAAGTGTAAAAAGTCCAAACTACCCCTAACTTAACATATTTGACCGTTAGTCAACGTTAGAAATGACCAATTTGGCTACAAAATGCTTCATAAAGGACCAACTGTACCACTTTAACTTTGAAAGGACGAAAATGGTAGTTTTAACAAAGTTTAGGGACCATTTGGACAATTAACTCTTGGTTCCACACCCCGACCGCGCTGGGGTCCTTGCCACGCAAAGTTGTTCAGCACGCCGCCATGGTGTGCTTGGCAGTCCCACCACGGCGCAATTCAAGATTTTCACGCCGATTTCATTCTCCACTCCGTCCACTCTTAGTAACTTCTTTACTTGAATTTTCATTCATCTTATAAAGATTTTAATTTTAAGTATTAAAGAAAAATTGAAAAAATGTTATATTTTTACTCTTAAAGGTGTCATACCTATCACTTTCTGGTTGTTGGATTGACCAAAATTCTACACATTTATTTTTGTGTTGATTTCGTATTAACCTATTATTAGATTTAATCAAACATTATTAGATATAATCAAACATTAACTACGTGTGTGTATGTAGATATACATACATGTAAACGAACATAAAAGAATGAATTGTTTACAAACATAAATGAACAAACGAGGCCATTGATCGTATTCGTTCATTTAACTATATGAACAAAGATTTTTGTATATTTCGTTTGTTTATAAAGAAACAAACATAAACGAACGTTCCACTATATGACTTACAAACAATTTGCCGAATGTTCGGTTCATTTACAACCCTATTTAGCAATCTATATATGTATGTGAGGGGCAAATTACATAGATCCTTTGAATCATTTCTAGTAAAAGATTAAGATTAACTAATTATGCTAGCCCCTTATCTACGTGATAAGATTTGTATGTATGACCGTCGAACCCTGATACCACGTCCAATGTCATGAGTCACTCAAGAGTCACACCTGTAACGGCATGTAATCCGAGAAGTGATGCAACCACAGTCGGGAGATTGGGTTTGTAACAGTTAGTTATAAACCAGTAAATAGTAAGTTATGATTTTAACTTATGTAGAGGATTAATTACTAAGTTAATTAGTTAACAAGAAGATATATATTTATTAGTTAATAAATATATATTATTAATTAATAAGATTAATAATTTAAGATTATATTATTAGTTTTGAATAATGTTTAATTAATTAAAAAGGAAAAATAAAAGGAATATATATATATATATATATATATATATATATATATATATATATATATATATATATATATATATATTATATAAGTTGCCGTGAACTTATATATATATATATAGGGGAGGGTTCCATTGAGAGCCGATTTTAGTGCGATAATCGTGAGAACCAATCTTAGCCGTTGATTTGATATGTGAAATTCATGGATGTAGAGCGTGGGGGGATCAAGTGTGCCAGGGTGTATGTGAGGAATTCATCGGTGGGCAATGACATTGAAAGAGGGGGAATTGGACGGCTCAGATCGGTTCTCGCACTAAAAATGGTTCTCAATGGAACTTCTTCCTATATATATATATATATATATATATATATATATATATATATATATATACGGGAGGGTTCAAACGAGAACTATTTTTCGTACGAGAACTGCGAGAACCAATCTCAGCCGTTCCTTGGATATGGGAAGTTTATGGATGGAGAGCGTGGAGGGGATCAAGTGTGGCAGGGTGCATGTGAGGAATTCATGGGTGGGCAATGACATTAAAGGAGGGGGAATTGGACGGCTTAGATTGTTTCTCGCAGTTCTCGTACGAAAAACAGTTCTCGTTTGAACTTTTGCCTATATATATTATTTATTTTCTAATTAATTAATTAATCTTTAACTTGGTGATTAAGTTATTAATTTATAGATAAATAAAATATTCTAAGTTTTTCTAATCTAATTCAGAAACCTATTCTTATAAATAGGGGATTAGATTAGAGAATTAGAACTAATAAAAATAATAATCCTTAGAAAAATATGTTAGAAATATTAAAGTGAGGGGTGTAATATGTAATTACTCAAAGTTGGGGAAATGCTATATAAAGGCATTTCCCCCACATTTCAATGTTAAGCTTTGCATATTTTTCAACTCTTGTGTGTGTTTTCTCTCTTAGCTCTCGGCTCTCTTTCTCTCTACCGATTACACATACAAACACACACATTAACCCTCAAGCATTGCTTCATCCGTATAATACGGGACCAACAATTGGTATCAGAGCCAAACTTGTTTTTGGCTCGTGATTGTTCGAAAGAAGGGAACAAAATCTCGAAGTATTCAAGCTTTCAAGAAGAAAAGGTTCTCGGTTTTACAAAAGGCTCAAGAACGACAGTTTTCTTCAAGAAAAACTCAAGTTCAAACGACTTATAAAGGAATTTACTCAATCGCACTCAATTGGATCTATTCGCATTCGATAAGACAAAATCAAACAGTGACATTCCTAAGACTTGGACAAGTGATTGACTCTTTGAACTTGACATAAAGAACGTTAAGACAATTGAACTTAACTAAACAATATAATTCATAATTGAATTTAATTTAAATCAAATCAAATTCAAAGGTGAATTACATTACCTCAAGTCTAGTTAGTTCAAAGTTGAATTTCATCTTTTCAAGATCTAATTCAAAATTGAAATTCCAAAGACTTAGTTCTTTAAATCAAATCCTCAAGTCATTTAATCAAGCTTGAAAAGAATCATACTCTTTACGTTGGAAAAAGCTTTCGAACAATCAAACCATCTCACAAGTGAACGATCATTTCTCACAAACATCACTAATCATGTCAAGTACAAATGAAATGATGTCCATTGGCACCGATACAAAACCTCCTGTTTTGTTTCGGGGGGAATACAATGTCTGGAAAGGAAGGTTCATGGACTTTCTCGAACACAACGAACTCTTCGGTGACAAGATGATTGAATGCATCAATAAAGGAAACACCAAATTCATGAGGGTAGTTGAAGCAGATCCAGACAACAACCCTGGTATTCCCAGACATGAAAGAGAGAAGACTCATGATGAGATGACCACTATAGAAAGAGAAACAAAGAAAGCTGAGAAATTAGCCAAGTACTACCTCAAGCAGGGCCTATCATCAGAAATCTATCTCAAAATAGATAGCTTGGGCACAGCCAAGGAAATCTGGGATGAGATCAAGAAACAACTTCAGGGAACTGAGCAAGGAGAATACATCAATCGAACTCAGCTAGTCAACAGCTATCATGACTTCAAGGCTCGAGAAAATGAACTGCTATCTGAAACATATGGGAGATTCTGCAAGCTGCAAAATGAAATGAGATCTAATCAAATTGTCAGAACTGATCTTGATTTGAACTGTGTTTTTCTGAATTCATTAGGTTCTGAGTGGAAAGGCTATGCCAGACTTTACAAACAGATCAATAAAGATCTTACATCAGTCACCTTCCACAACATCTTCGAAGATCTCAATCAGTATCAAGATGAAATCCTGCAATCTCTCCCTAAACAACCAGTTGCTAACCCTCTTGCCTTGGTGGTGGCTGACAGAATCCATAGGGAAACATCATCAAGATCCTTGAAACTTAAACAAGTGGTTCTCAGTGATTCTGATCATGATAATGATGATGATGATTCAATAGAAGCTGCATTTCAAGCTCTCACAGTGGCCAACAAGAACTTCATGAACCGTTTCAGCAAGACTAACAATAAACAACGGTTCACATCAGGTTCAAGGAGACCCGAAAAAGCTGCTCCTGTTGACAAGCCAAGGTACCAGAGGGATGAGAAGAAGGAGGAAAAGAAAACCGACCCTAAGTGCTACAACTGTGGAAGATCAGGGCATCTAATCCGGAACTGCCCCATGAAAAAGACCAAAGATGCAGAATACTATCAGCAGAAGTACCGTCTGTTCAAACAAAGACAGGCTGGGAACGCGCTGCTAGTAGAAGAAGATCAGTTCTTGGACGATACAGAATCGGACAGTGATCTGGATGGTGAAGATCATGCACAGTTCTGTTTAATGGCTCACAATGGTGGAGGAAGTAGAGAGGATGATAATGGTGATGATCTCTCTGATTCAGATAAGGAAAGCTTGGAAAGCGGGAAGGTATCTTCTAACTCTAACTATAATATGGGTTTTAAACATGAACACATACAAACCATATTAATCCGAATGAAAGAGTTAGAAAATCAGGTAATAGAGTTAACCACTAGAAATCAAGTTCTAGAAGATGTTTCACGCAACAAGGATAAAGAGGTACAAATAGTAATTAAACAGTTAGACAATGATTTAATTAGCCTAAAGTCTAAATTAGCTGTGAAAGAATCTGAATTCTTAGAATTAACCGATAAGACAAATAACACTATACTAGATCTTAAAGCAGAATGTGTATGTGCTGAAAAGGATTCAGAAATTCTCAAAAATGAACTTAGGAATGAACTAAGTACTCTTTACTCTAGAATCAATGAACTTGAGTATCTTCTGTCCAAACGTGATCAAAGTGAACATACCATCTCTCAATACAAAGCAAAGGAACGTCCTTTCTCCAGATGGAATTTCGATGGGCTGGGCTTCAAATTGAGAAAGATTACGTCCAAACAATTATATAATGCTAATCTGTTTGGTGAAGGCCTTACCCAACGGATGGTTTTTATTGTTCAAGAAGAGGAACGTATTGAAGAAGATGTCAAACGAACCCTTAATCTCAGAACTGCAATTCCATTTGACTACTCTGATCTCAATGACTCATACCTCACATGTCTCACCTCATCATCCGATACTGATGTTTCATCTTCCGTCTATTCTGATGAAGAACTCTACTCTCCTGTTTCACCAAAGCCCACTGTTGAATACATTCCCCACAAGGAATTACAGCTAAGGTTTCAAACCTTACAGGAGTTTTGCTTCACTCATCTAGTTCAAGATGACCTCACCAAAGCCTTCCAATCAGAAACCACATCTGAACCCTCTCCACTAGTTCAAGAAAACGCCATCCTCCACAAGCGTCTCCAAACAGTATTCAATCTTGATGGCAAGATCATTGACGACTTGTGCAATGAAAATTTTGAATTGGTTGAACGAATCAAAGAGATCGAAACTGCATTGGAATCACCCACTCCATTTACCTTCTCACCACAGGGCATAGTATTAGATGAACGAATTGAAGGTTCCAAACATGTGTCTACATCTTCTCTAGATGTCAAACTAGTAAAATCTGTTAATCATACTGGGGTAACAACTCTTAAACTTAAACAGATTTACAAACCAAAGCAACTTTCCACTTCTAATCACAGTTCTCGTGTGCACTTAGACGTACCTGAATCATCACGAGGTGCAGCCAGTTGACCACGACTTCATTCTAATCTTTTACCCTCTACTGCAGATGTGAAGAAGACTGGCAACAAGAAGTGTGAAATAAATACATCATGGAAAAGAGCTATTCCTAGATCCACTAGGAGGTGTTCAAATTTGAAACCTGTCTGTGAAAACATTTTGATGTTTGATTCTATTTGTAATCATTCCTGTTCACAAGACAATACTGCTTCTACCATGTTTTGTATGAGTGATGGCTGTACTCATGGACACTGTGAATTTAATTGTTGTTATGATCAATTGAGAAAGTCTTTAGGTATTAAACCATGTGCTGACTGGACTGATTTTTATGCTAATCTAGTCTGTATTCCATTTGTAAATTCCAAAGGTTACATCATTAATCAATGGATCACCACTCGTCAATCACATACACTTAAACGTCTAAACAAATCCAAACGATTGCTCATGATCAAGGAACTAGAAGTCTACAGACGGCAGGGCTATGAAGCATTTAAAAGGGCTTGGATTGCACAGGAAAAACACTTGCATTATCAAAAGCGTTCTCGCAATTCCCCTTCCAAAATCTCCAAATCTTCAAAACCTAAGCCATCATCCATTCAACGAGTAGCAAAACCTACTAATCGCAGTGCTCCAGTTCAGCAAAAGCAAGTTGATGCACCGAGGCCACATAGAATTCTTAAGAATTCCTCGCAACCATGGATTTGCAAACATAACGCTTCCGCAACTCTACCGAATCCAAAACCTCTGATTCCATCAACTGTCAAACCAACAGTAGTAAAGAAACTTTCTTCTCAACCAATTTCTCCCAAATCTATTCATTCTCGACAAAAGATTCGACCTACATGGGTAATTAAGAATAGATCATCTCAAGTTTCACCACAACCAGTAGACACAATCACTACTCAACCACCTTTAGGAACTAACAATCAATGACCCATTCATATATGGGGACCTGAACGTGCTTTATTCTCTTATTGCAGGTGCCTCACTTGTGGTACCTTGACTCCGGCTGCACCAAACATATGACTGGCAACAAAAGCCTTCTCAAGAACTATGTTCCTAAGTACTCCGGGAATGTACGTTTTGGGAATGACAATGTTGCACCAATAATGGGGTACGGAGACATTGAGAAAAAGCACATCAAAATCAAGAAAGTCTCATATGTTGAAGGGTTGGGTCATAACTTGTTTAGCATTGGACAGTTCTGTGATAAAGACCTAGAGGTCGTGTTCAAAAAGAACAAATGTTCAGTTTTAACTGAAAATGGAGATGAGTTGCTCGCAGGTTCCAGAAATTCTAACCTTTATTCCATTGACTTGGAAAAATATGACTCTCCTACCTCTGTGTGTCTACTGTCCGAAGCATCTATGGATCTGACTTGGCAATGGCACAGAAAACTCTCTTACCTGAACTTTCAAAATATTAACAAATTAGTCACTGGTGACTTGGTGAGAGGTATTCCGAAGTTAAGGTTCAAGAAGGATCATCTGTGTGCAGATTGTGAAAAAGGAAAAATGAAGAAGGCTTCTCATCAATCTAAACAAGTATTTAGCACTACGAAGCCTTTGGAACTCCTGCACATGGATCTGTGTGGTCCTATGAGAATCCAGTCCAAACATGGAAATAAGTATATCCTAGTCATGGTGGATGACTATTCAAGGTATACTTGGGTCAAATTTCTGCGCTCTAAAGTTGAAGCTACTCCAACGATCATCACATTCATCAAACAGCAGCAGAACAAATATGGTCAAAGTGTTGTCTCCATTCGCACAGACAATGGAACTGAATTCAAGAACAGCACTCTGCAAGACTTCTGCGACCTAGTTGGGATCAACCATCAGTTCTCTGCAGCATACACACCTCAAAAAAATGGTATTGTTGAAAGAAGGAACAGAACCCTGGTCGAAGCCGTCCGAACAATGCTGTCTTATTCCGGGCTCCCACCTTCCTTTTGGGCTGAAGCAATCAACACTGCATGCTATACGCAGAATCGCTCTTTCATTAACAAACGTTTTAATAAAACTCCTTGTGAACTGGCTAATGACATTATACCTAATATCAAATACTTTCATGTCTTTGGTAATAGGTGTTTTGTCTTAAATGAAAAGGATAATCTAGGAAAATTTGCTCCGAAAGCTGATGAAGCTATTTTCTTAGGCTACTCCACAACATCTAAAGCATATAGAGTTTTGAACAGACGCACAAAGAGCATTATTGAGAGTATCAATGTAACATTTGATGATACATTGAATGTCTCAGACTTTCCACCAAAGTCTAACAAAGTTGCTTCTGAACATACCTGTTCAGGACCAATTCTTCACAATAAAGAATCAGACATTCCTTCCAGTTCAGATAATAATCTTGATTTCATGTTTGATTTCTTTAGATCTGACTCTTCCCCTGTTTTGACTGACAACAGGAATAACGCAGGTGCACAAACGAGCGAACCTATCACAGCTCCAACAGTCACTGAAACGAATCCATTTTCTGAGGATTCTACATCTGTCTCTGTCACACAGCCCCCTGTGGTAGAACCAATAGTTGATCAGGAGAGCTCACCTGTGTTCGATTCAGACCCAAACTTCTCCAGAGAAGTGGAAGAAGAAGCACAACATATTCAAGATCTTATCCCTTCTTCATCTACCTCACATGAGCTAAAGTGGATCAGACATCACTCTGAGGAGAATATCATTGGAGATCCCTCGGTTGGCATTCAAACAAGATCTGCCACAGCGAACGAGTGTCAATTTGTGGGTTTCTTAACTATGATCGAACCTACCAAGACTTGTGAAGCATTAGATGATCCAGACTGGGTGCTCGCCATGCAAGAAGAATTGCACCAGTTTGATCGTCTCAAAGTCTGGAGATTAGTTCCTCTGCCCTACGGTAAATCTGTTGTAGGAACTAAGTGGGTGTTCAAGAACAAAAGGGATTCAGAAGGAGTGGTGGTTCGTAACAAAGCTCGGTTGGTAGCAAAAGGCTATAATCAGCAAGAGGGGATCGACTATGATGAAACTTTTGCCCCTGTTGCTCGAATTGAAGCTATACGCTTATTTCTTGCATATGCAGCCTCCCGGAGTTTTCGAGTCTTCCAAATGGATGTACAAACAGCCTTTCTCAATGGGGTACTCAAAGAAGAAGTCTACGTTTCACAACCTGAGGGCTTCATCAATTCTTCATACCCTAATCATGTTTACATTTTAGATAAGGCACTGTACGGTTTAAAACAAGCTCCACGTGCATGGTACGATGTCTTATCCAAATATCTGATAGGTGAAGGCTACTCCAAAGGAAAGACAGACACCACTCTCTTCACAAAGACAAAAGGTAGGGACAAAATTCTTGTCCAAATTTATGTGGATGACATCATCTTTGGATCTACAAATCCAAAGTACAGTGAAGAGTTTGCACAAGCTATGTCAAACAGGTTCCAAATGAGTATGATGGGAGAGCTGTCATTCTTTCTCGGTCTTCAGGATAAGCAATTAAGTCATGGCAACTTTATTTGCCAATCAAAGTACATCAAAGATCTACTCACGAAATATGATATGATTAATTGCACACCAATATCCACACCCATGGCTGCTAAGGCACAACTATCAGCAGATCTTGATGGTTCACCTGTAGATCTGAAGAATTACCGTGGGATGATTGCATCGTTACTGTATCTAACTGCAAGTCGTCCGGATATCATGTTCTCTACCTGTCTATGTGCCAGGTTCCAGGCGAATCCAAAAGAGTCACATCTTCTGGCAGTCAAGCGGATCTTCAGATATCTTAAAGGTTCTATGGATCTAGGTCTGTGGTATCCCAAAGATTCAAATCTGGATCTCCATGCTTACTCAGATGCTGACTATGCCGGTTGCAAGATTGATAGGAAAAGCACCTCTGGTAGTGCACACTTTCTAGGTGATCGTTTAGTCTGTTGGGCCTCCAAGAAGCAAAACTGTGTATCCACCTCTACAGCTGAGGCTGAGTATGTTGCTGCTGCAATGTGCTGCTCACAAAGTCTTTGGATATGCACACAGTTATCATACTTTGGCCTAAGGTATGACAACATTCCATTACTATGCGATTCCCGGTCAGCCATAGCTATCTCCTGCAATCCGGTACACCACTCTAAAACCAAACACATCGATATACGTTATCACTTCATAAAAGATAATGTAGAGAAAGGTCTTATTGAGCTCCAGTATGTTCCTACTGAAAATCAGCTAGATGACTTGTTTACCAAACCATTAGACGAAAGTCGCTTTACTGGGTTGGTCTCCAAGTTAGGCATGCTCAACTTGAAAATATAACATACTGGTGCTCCATTTTTCCTTTCTTTCCTTTTTGTTTAGAGTAGGTGTTACACTGTTTGTTCTTTTTGCAGCTTCAAGATGCAATACTCAAGGGGGAGTGACTTTCTGGTGCTACACATGTATCATATGTGTAGGGGGAGAAAAATCATACACATACTGCACATGTGTAGGGGGAGTATGATACATCTGACACATTCCCAAAATTATATCTGAATCTTTCAAATCAATTATATCTGAATCTTTCAATTTTTCAAATCTCAAAAATCAGATATATTGACTTTTTCAAGTATGGGCTCAATCGCGAGGAATGAAATGTCAAGTGTTAATCGCACGCGATTAAAACAACTAAGAGTCAATCACGAGAATTGAAGACCAGTGTTAATCGCACGCGATTAAAACCACTAAGAGTCAATCGCGAGGAATGAAAGCCAAGTGTGAATCGCATGCGATTAATACATCAAAGAGCCATTCGCGAGGAATGAAAGCCAAGTGTTAATCGCACGCGATTAACACATCAAAGAGTCATTCGCGAGGAATGAAGGCCAAGTGTTAATCGCACGCGATTAACACATCAAAGGTTCATTCGCGAGTTCTATCAGCCGGGCCCCTTTATCATTCGCATTGGCCATCAGCCGTGTTTTTAACCGACTGAGAGGGCCAATCAGAGCTCGACATGTGTCTTTTTACACTGACATAAGTTACCCATTAGCTACCAAACGTCATTTACACGATTCAAAATTAGAAAATTTCATAAGTGTTTCTCTCAATTTCTTGGTTACTTTAGCATTCAAATCCTCTCGTTACTCTGCCAAAATTTATAATTTTAGTATCAAAATACTCCTAATCACAGAGGTAACAACTTGTACGGTTTACTTTGAGAAAATTTTGAGTTAAAAGGGTACTTTTTGGCCTTAGAACACCCATATGCGAATGAGGGTTTCAACACTTTGAAGGGATGTTTGGTACACTAAACAAACTTGTTTGATGAAACAAAGTATGCGATGGGTATAATGAACACTTGGGGAACACTTTGATGTAAAAATATTTCAAAAATCTCGAAAAGTGTTCTTCGTGTTCTTGGGGGGTATAAACTTACACTAACAATATGGTTTTGGCCTAAAAAGAAGTGTTAGGGTGATTTTTAGACTATGCCCCAGTACTACAAAGTTGTTCAGTACCATCTAATTGACACTTTTAAAGTATCAAAACAATTTTTTTATGCTGAAAATCATCCTGTACACAGTGAGGGTTCAACACTTAGGGTGTTTGAACATTTGGTCAACATGAGTCAAAACTTTGTCATGCATATCTCTTTATTCTGAAACTTAACTGTTTTATCTATCTGCACAGATAAAATGGCTCAAGCTGTACGTGACCCAGAGGAGATCATGCCCCAAGCTGAATTTCTTAACAGCAAATCTCATGAAAACAACCACTTTATAGACTTTACCAAACTGAGAAATCCTACCTACCCAATTGTTACAGAAATTCTCAAAATTCATCCACTCAATCACCTACTGACATATAACCCAGCCAAAACAGGCACACATGTTCCTGAACTTTATGCTCAACAATTTTGGAAAACTTGTGATGTGAGGATCAATGAAAGGGGTTACGAGGTAATCCATGCAGAGGTGGATGAATTTCAAGTCAATATATCTCTGAGTCGACTTAGAACAATCTTTGCTCTACCCAAAGCAGACAGCAGACCTCCTGTCACAGAATTTGAGGAAATCCCAGACGAGGATGCATGTCTTGCTGCTATAACTGAAATGGGGTATGATGGTGAGCTAACACGGAAAAGCCAATTCAAACGCAACAGCTTGCACCCGAAATATAATACATTAATGACGGTGCTTCAAAGGTGTCTCACCCCGAAACATTCTTGATATGAATTCCCTACTGAGTATCAGCTCAAGATTTTTGTTGCTGCAGCGAACCATATGCATATAGACTATGCTTTTCTGCTGTTCCAGGATATTAAAGCCACCATGCAAAGGAAAAATTCCCAAAAGCAGAAGGATGCAAACATGCTGCCTTACCACCGCTTCCTGCCAATGATCATCCAGTACGTAATGGATCGGAATGCTGACATTCCCCGCCGGGCAGGTTTACCTTCTATAAACCCTAAGCTATTCTTGTATATTAAACCTGCCATTCCGGCCAACCTGCCTGTTCCTAAACCATTCCCTGTATCTCTCTTAAATCCGTGTGAGCAAAATGATATTGTTAAGAGTTATAGGGAGAGTGTAGGAATACCTCCTATGGTTACGCCAGAGCCGGCCATACCTACCCAGGGTGGAGTAGCACCTAGTGAGGAAATAGAGGATAGGCCTCATCTATCTGTGGGAGATGCTGAGAGGGGAGTGGAGAGAGAAATTGTTGAGAGGGGTGGTGAAGAAGGTGAAGAAGGTGAGAGTAGAGAGGGAGGGGATGCATATGATCCCGCCACCATTCAAGCCATTGTTCAGTCTCTTTCTCAATCCACCCGCACCCAAGCTGTAATAGAAGAACTTGGTCTTGACATTTCTGAGTCATCCAGTTCTGAATCCTCTCTTCATGAGTCTGCTTCCCACCAAGGTGGTGCCCCTACCTTTGAACTTGATATATCTCCTGTGGGCACCCCTGACCAACCAATCGAACAACCAGCAGAAAGCACACCTTCATTCATGAAACTTACTGACCCACATACTACCTCTCCTGACCAGACTCACCCCGTTCAAACTACTCAGGTCATTCTGCAACCTGGTGGTCTGGTCATTCCTTTGACTTCAGCTGCTCAAACAACCACCATTCCTATCATTCGCAGGGCCATTATAGCCCCAGAGCATGACATTCCACTCACTTCTCCAACTCTTAGCCTATCCGTTGAAACTAGTTCTGTCACCCCTGACTCTCTCATTCAACCTGATCAATATGCGGGGTATGGTGCTGGTAGTAGTGATGATGAAGGTAGTTTTGTTGTTAGGAGTGTGAGTGATAGAGAGGAGGTGAGAAAAGAAAAAGTAAGTGCTGAGGGTTCCCCAAACCCAGAAAGCCGGGAAGCCACATCTACTATGAGGCCTAGCACTACTGAGCCTCATATTGAAGAAGTCGCGGTGATCCAACCCGTGCAAGTTTCTGCCCCACCAAGCCACTACGGTGTCTCTTAACAGACTCCGTCTTTATTGCACAGGGTTATAGCACATACACTGGGTCAACCCCAATTGGGCGTTGGACCTATTGAACAAAGAGGACCGTCTCCCTCGTCCTCGACTCCTTTTCGTGCACAATTTGATATGCCGCGGATCTCCGCTTATCTTGAAGAACACAAAGTCACCATTGATGCACTGAGCTTGTTGGCTCGACAAGTATCCTCAACTTCCATAGGTTGTACCTCACAAGGTGCCATTCGAGGATTGGAAGGAAATCCTGCTAGAGCCTACATCCATGCTGCTCCAGTAGGTGGCTCTGCCTCTGTGGCAGGTACCTCAACCGGTAATCTGAGTGATTCCGGGTTTGTTACATGTGCAGATCTTCAACTTGCTATTCAACAAGCCGTGTCCCCAATCCGCCAACAACTGCAGGAGACAAATTCAAAGTTGGATCGGATCGAAGAGGCTTCCAAGGCCCAAGCTGAGCAGCTCACTCGTATTGAAAATCTTCTTGCAGCTCGCACTCCAGCAACAGCGCCTCAACCTCAAGCTGATGTCACTTCTCTCTCAGTGGATGCTCTGAAAAGCATACTTTATGCGAAAATTCTTGAACAGAGACCAGACACTGCTTATGATCAAGACCTTTTGACTACTCTGCGGGCTGAACGAAATCCACAGGGAATCTCCTTGGATGACTTTACAGAATTTCATGAGGATTTCAATAGGAAAATAGATGGGGTGACAAGAGGTTTTTACACCTCCCTTCAAAAAGTAACTGACCGGCTGAAGGTACTTGAACAAACCTGTCAGGCCCAGGCTCAGGGGTTAAAGAGGAGGCGGGATGATCAGGATCCTGATGATCGTCCCGAGGGGGAGAAAAGAAGAAGATACATAACTGCCCCCTCAGCTGCAACTGTACCTGTACCATCCTTCAGCAAATATCTACCTACGGGTACTAGTTCTGCTGGAAGTCAGCCTCAGCAACAACAACAAGCAACTGAACAGATGGCCGATGAAGTTTATGAAAAACAGCAAAAAGAAAATGCTGACAAACAAATTGTACTTTATGTACCTCAGCAACAATCTGAACCGAGGCCAAGTGATCTTGAAGAAGGTGAAATACCTTTCGAGCAGTCCCATGCCGAGATGTTTGAATGGTCTAGTGACTCAGAGGAACAAGTGGAAGATTTATATGAGTTTATTCATACATCACCTGCAAGGCATGTGGGGGAAGGTAGTTCTGCTCTGCCAGAGGAGGAAGCTGAGGATCCTGAGTTGGAAGGACTATTCAAGGGTATTGATGAATATGTCGAGGTTGCTACACGTCCAGCTTCACCTAGAGTTGTTGACAAATTCTATAATATCCCCAGTGAAAGGGAGCTTGCACTTAAAAGAAAAGAAAGGGAAGCAATTTCTAGAAGGGAAGCTAGGAGAAAGCCTAAACAAAAGAAACCAATCTTCGACGTGTCCAGGGTTCTCAGTGGGATTAATGTTGAAGTTCATGAAACTTTCTCTCCTCCTCCTGGTCGGTTTCAAGAATCAACTGCCGATGTACTTGAAAGAAACAAACAGAGAGAGGCAGCAGAGAAAACAAGACAAGAATCTGAATGGCCCTTGCCAAGGAGCTTCATTGTGCCACCTGCTCCTCCAGTGTATCGTGGAGATCCAGGACTTGATGCAGGCAACATGTTCACAAGAAGTGCTGCCCAACAACCTATATGGAAACCTTATTTTGTCAATGCTGCTAATCTTGAAGAAAGAATTCCAGATATATTCAGCAATGAGCTAATACAGGTTATTTCTCCTGAGTTGCGGAACATGGACGATAAACAGAGAAGAAGATATGAACACATCCTCTCTCAGTCCATGACTAAACTGTTGGAGAATGCCCACTGATTCACGTACGTCAATTAATTGCTACCGATGACGTATGGGCCTATCGGGTCACACACCGGGGGCTGACCTTGACAACTACCTAAAAGATAAGGGTGTGAAAGAATAAATAATGATAGTTGGTTTCCAGGAGGGGTTAGCGACGCTAACACTGATGTCGCTAACTTAGCCGCGTTAGCGGCGCTATCTTTGGGCGGCTAGCGGCGCTAACGTTGGGCGGTTAGCGGCGCTAACCCCGTCTGACAGAAACATCTTTATTCTTTCTGCCACCCATCTCCACCAATGCATGTTAACTTCCATCATTGTCTCTGGACCGACTTGGGGAGTCCAGGGGGCAGCTTGGAGTTTATAAAAGGAGCTCTCTTCTCTCATTTGCTACTCTTGGCCATATTGCTTAATACATACACTTAGAACACTTGAGTTGCTAAGTAAACAAGAGAGAAAGAGAGAGAAGTTCCTGGTGGGTTTCGTGGTGGTTGTTCCAGAGGAGTATTCTCGATAGCTCCAAGGGTTGCTAGTACAACAAGGTTGCCTTGTGTCTCGGTGTGGACCACGATTTGGAAGATCGAGTTCGTGAAGGAGTTCAAACTGGAGCTAGCTTTTCGCACAACCATCTGAGATATCCAGGGTATAATGCTATTCTCTTTTGTGCTTTAGTTGCTTAATCATGTTGTAGAGTTTGGTACACTAATGGGGTTCACTTGATGGTTACTTTTTATGCTTAAATATTTCGTTTTGTTATTGCATGCTTCCGTTGCGTGTGACCTTGAACCCCAACATATACCCGAAGAGATCAAATCAGAGTATCCAATAGTTGAACTTATCAATATCTACACTCAGACAACCTTCAGAATAAAATATGCCATCTTTCATGTCAGAAGAGCAAACAACCTGTCATTCTTCCTCAACGAAGCCGACTTAAGGTTTGTAAGTATTGAAGACATCAGCTTCATCTTTGACACCCTCTCTCAGAAAAGAGGAAAGTGGCCAGAAGAAGAGTTCGGAAGGGTTGCTCTAATGAAATACATGAGAAATCTAATGGAATACTTTGAGGAACACGATCTGGAACTCGGAGCTGAAAACAACTATCTGAAAGTCAACCTCTTAAAGCCTAACCAGAGCCATTCAGATCTAGAAAAGCTTGAAGAATTGACAGTTATCTATGATGGGCATCCAAACTTCAAAGGTGATCGAGGAGTCGTCTCAAAGAATACGAAAGACGAAAAGATCTTCATCAGACTTGATGAACTCATGGCGTATTCAGACGGCACCTTGAAAATTCTCCATCATAAGATACATCAGAAAGTTTGGGAAAACCGGGCAGCCTATACTGATGAAGAACATGCTGAAGCCTATCGTGCTATAGAAAGGATGAGAACTACTCTGTCGAGCAGAAGGCAAATACACAAGTGGCAAGTGGCATTCGGCATTCGCAACAAATCGGCATACGAATAGATTAATGTATTTATTTGTTGTGAATGATTACACACCTCACTTAGGGGGAGATTGTTAGAAATATTAAAGTGAGGGGTGTAATATGTAATTACTCAAAGTTGGGGAAATGCTATATAAAGGCATTTCCCCCACATTTCAATGTTAAGCTTTGCATATTTCTCAACTCTTGTGTTTGTTTTCTCTCTTAGCTCTCGACTCTCTTTCTCTCTACCGATTACACATACAAACACACACATTAACCCTCAAGCATTGCTTCATCCGTATAATACGGGACCAACAAAATAACTTTCCTCTCTCTCCCTCTTCTAGCGACGACCGAACCCCAAGAGAAAACCAAGTTACGGTTTTCGGTTTTTCGATCTCAAGTTTGCGATCGAGTGGTGCTCGTGGTTGCTACCTTTATAGCGGGATCCGTCTCGCTTCATTACGGGTGGATCAACTTGAGCAACCCCTGGTCTTTGTATAACATCTCATCTTGTTCTTGATGGTTATAAACAATAGTTGAGGGTGCTTATTGTAAATATACCTTACAGGTATATAACCATTGTGCTACACAAGGAAATGTAAGGATTGCCTCACAATGTAAGGCTTAACTATGTGTTTTGTAAGGTGAAACGAGATTCTCTCTCAACCTATCATAGTTACATATCGCAATCCTTCAATCTACCGCTTGTTTATCCCTAACAAGTGGTATCAGAGCCAAAGGAGTGAAGATCTGTCGGTGTTATCATCAACAAATCGAGATTTGAAGATCAAAGGGGCTGTTAATCGTAGAAAAAGGGGCTGATCATACGGGTTTTTCAACTCAAGAAGCTACTTATGATCTGAAAATGGGGGTTGTCGATCAAGAATCAAACAACATCTTATGTTCTTTGATCGAAAAAGGTATATTCAACTTTCCATACACGAAAAATCAGAAAAATCGAAGTTTTCTCAGGTTTATTGTTCATGCCTTGAATTTATTGTTCCATCTACGAAGGCAACATTTTACGTGGGTTTGGTTCGGTTTTTAAAAGACAAATGGTCGAAATTATTACTTGAATCAACCACAAGAAAATCGATTTTAATCTGATCGATTTTGAAGCTTTCAAAATTTTGTGAAGAACAGTTGGAGAATTGAAGAACACTTCAGATCTGGGATTTTGATTTCAAAAAGGATAAAAACACCAAAAAATTGGTGTTTGTGCGTGAAATCAAGTGCTGGTATGGGTGTTTGAGTTTGAGTGTGGAACTTGCACAAGTGAAGATCAAATCAAGTACAAATCAGGTACAAGTTGGCAGATTTGACAACTTTTGTGTCAGGTGCGATAGCTATCAGCCACACTTTTTAAGTTCCTGTGCGATTAGTAAGAAATTCACCAAGTGTTGGCCAATCGCATGGATCCAATCGCATGAACCCTATCGCATGCGATCGAGTTGAATATTGGCCAAGTACAGGTTCTCTATCAGCCGCACTCTAGGGCTATTGCATGCGATCGAGTAGAATTTGGCCAAGTACAGATTCTCTATCAGCCGCACTGGATTCCAATCGCATGAACCCAATCGCATGCGATTCGATTTCATATCCAATCGCGTGGATCCAATCGAATGCGATTCGATGGCACATCCAATCGCATAGATTCAATTGCACTGATCCAATCGCAGGCGATCCGAATCACACTATCGAACAGGTTTCTCAGAGTTGCATTTTTCACTCAAAATTTGAAAATTTTCATCCGAAATGCATTTTCTGAAATTTTTCAAAATTTGAAATTTTTCAAAAGTTGAAATTTTTCGACCCCAGCCAGGGGCTCTGCCCCTTGGACCCCGCCAGGGGTTGCCACCCCTTGGACCCCGGTATCAGGGGCGCTGCCCCCGAACCCCCGTCGTCGTTTTGACTGATTTATCTTGCCACCTTGATTCATAAGTCAAGTGTTTGGATTTTTTGACTGAGTCAGGAGTTCTTAACGTTTCAGTTATCATTATGATGTTTCTAAATTTGGGTTAGCTTTGGGTCATTACTACCATGTAATTAATTTCTAATACCTATGTCTAGTCATCCTGCCCTTTCCTAACTGATTTTTGGTTCTTCTTTCTTAGTGTCACCACTATCTGGTCTCAAAACCAGATTTTGGCCATCCATTCCTTGTTTCTTTAGAATCTTGGTAGTCTTTTATCAGTCAGTTCTGAATTCTTATTTGTCATTCTTATCTTTCAGAATTCTTGTATCGATACTTGATTGTCTTGACCAACATCCGTTTACATCATGTTTTCAAAGAGTTTGACAGATTCTTGTGTGCTTTCGAATGAGGATGTATCCGACTCCTTGTTCACGATATGTTTTCAAAGTCACTTTTTCTGTAGCTGTACAGGTTGAATTCCCTT
The DNA here is from genome assembly GCA_947179395.2 of Pulicaria dysenterica. Classification (NCBI taxonomy): domain Eukaryota; kingdom Viridiplantae; phylum Streptophyta; class Magnoliopsida; order Asterales; family Asteraceae; genus Pulicaria; species Pulicaria dysenterica. The sequence goes on from OX359294.1 coordinate 40,964,282, forward strand.
GAATAATAATTCAAGCTCCCTGTGTTCCTTAATGTTCATATCATTCTATAGAATCCTTATCCATCCCAAGTTCGTTTGCATCCACTTGTCTTTCATTCTCTTTGTTACTTGGTGTGATTCAGACTCGGTTGATAATTCGAGTTCGAGACTTCTCAGATTTTCGATTTGGTTGATGTATTCACTTCTGATCTACATTCACTTCTCAACGATCCATTTTCGCTCACAAGTGGTAGAAGTTAATAGACTGATACTTCACAACTGAACATTTTTCATGATGACCAGTAAAGACTTTGGACATCATGAGGGGGAGATATAAAGATTTATTCAGTTGGTTACTACATGAGACATATTATACGAGGTATTCAGTCTAGGGGGAGAAGTAATTAGATGAAAGTATACTTAGATGAAAGTAAAAATTTATTCTCACACCAATTTTATCTTCAAGGATCGAGAGCAACATTGTAGGGGGAGGGTTTCCCCGTTCGTGATTCGAGGGGGAGTAAGCAACATATTCTCTCATGTTAATGAATCCTTATATGCTTCCGCTGATGCTATCAATGCTCAAAGATCTGTCTGCTGAAAACCTCTATATGCTAAACTGCTTATATAACCAAAGGCGATCAATGCCTTAGGTTACCAGAGCGTTTCAAGACAATAAGCACAAGACCCTCAAGAAGATGAAAAGATCAAGATTCCTATTCATTTTATTCTGCAACTCCTATTCCATTCCAAAAGGGGAGATTGTTAGAATCGTATTATTGTAATAAAAATAGGAGTTCAAACAATATGTTTATATATATACTATGACGATCGTGTATATATATATATATATAAATATATATATATATATATATATATATATACATGTTCTTCAATAAATGATGTATATAATATGAATGATATTATTATTTTGCTTTTATTCATATTATGATTACATACATACATACTTTTCGATCTTATATATATACATGTGTGATAAATAAAGATCCTAACCCTTTAGGGTTTTTAGGTTTTTTATTATTCTAGTTCCGCTTTATGAATAATAACTATTTATTTTCATCCTTGTGTCGGTCTGAACCAGTTTGAGTTTAGATCAGGATGACATGAGGAGGTGTATTATATCTTATAAAACCCATAAGTGGTATCAGTGCTTCGGCTCGTTTATCACAATGTATATATATTGTTTGATGTATCGGGTTTTTGTTCTTGTTTATATATATATATATATATATATATATAAATATATATATATATATATATATATGTTTGAAAATAGGGATTAACAAGTTTGTTAACCTTAGTTTATTATTCAAACAGTTAGATTTGAATATTAAATGTTTTTATGGTCTTTAATTTTTTAATCAGAAAGGTTAAATCAGTTAAGTTTAACCGGTTAAAGAATTAAAACTATAAACATATTTATTTTCGTTCATGTATATATATATATATATATATATATATATATATATGTTAATGCATTTGTATATCAAAAATATTAACCAGTTTGAGTTAATATGGTTAATTTTAAAGTTTTTAATCAAGACTAGTTTAAGTTTTGATTAAAGGGTAAACTTAAAATTATGATATTCTAAACCTTATCAACAAGTTATGTTGATAAAGATATTTAAAGTTTAAAATTTTAAAACAAGTTTATGTTTTAAGATAAAAAGTTTGAATTTTAAATGGATTATAATTTCTAGACCACCGGAAAATTATTTTTTGGTGATCGAAAAATTGTCACCGGAAAACCACTAGACCACTGGGGCAGCCCTAGTGTGGCGGCGGCTCAACAGCGGTGGCCCGTGAGGTGGTGGCGGACCGACGACCGGCAGCAAGGCCACCCAGGCTACGGCCTAACTTTGGCGGCCCAGGAGTAGTCGCCGGCCCAGGAGGTTCACGACGCAGCCCAGCTGTTGGTCGCGACCAGGAACTCTTCGGCCCAGCTGCGATTCAGACCCAAGCCGTGGCCCCTTTGCGGCGGCCCGACAACCCAAGGAGGGTTCGGCCCAGTTAGGATCGGCCCAACTAGTTCTTTGATCCGTTTTTATATTAAAGCCCAAGATATTTATTTTTAGTTGTTAAACTAAATTATCTATAATTATTGTTCTTAAAACTTAAATATTTTTTTGGGCTTGTAAATATGTTTGAACATGTTGGGCTTCTCGACCCAATTAGGAATACCTGAGAATCGGCTTTGGACCGTAGTTTTTGTTACGAATATTGTTTGTTATTTATAACATATAATTCAGAATAATTAAATAATACAAGATTTTATATATATATATATATATATATATATATATATATATATATAAATTATGGTTAAAGAATTATTTTCAATAGTTAAGTTAAAATAAAGGATTTATTATATTTTTGGATTAAAATATAATAATTAACCATAATGGTGTATTATTGATGAACAAAGTAAACAATGATAGTTTTAATCAATTAGGTATTTTTGGATTAAAACACATTTCGTGTAATAGTAATTATGCCAATAGTATATAATTGATTAAAAAGGTTGACAAAGTTTTGTCACGTTTTTCTCGTCTCGATTAATAGTTTGATTAATTGAGAGGCAACGAGAAAAGGTTTATGGATCAAAGGATGTTATGTTTGGTACTTGCATTATTTATTTTTTATATTTAATGCGTGGTTGTTTATTTAGATATTGTTTATATATAAATGTTGTAGAATGGGTTTGACTTGTATACTAAGTCGCATTAGTATCGTTAAGTCGCGTTTGTAGTTTTTACATATCAACTGCAAATGCTTGACTTAAACAAGTCAACAGTATATTATTGTTATGGTTGGACATGTAGGTTATAGGTTTTGCCAACTTAGACCTGTGATTGTGTTTTTGTTTTGGGGAGGCTTGCGTGTCACTTACAACCCATTTTACAATGTTAAAGTAATATATTAGGATATCATGTATTCTAGTTTAGTCTGTTGTAACCAAAACCAAAGACGAAGATATTTAAAGACGGAGTTCTTCAAGATGGAGGAACAAGATGAATAGCCAAGTCTATACCAGAGGTGTCAAGGCCAGTGGGAGCAAGGAGATAAAACACAAGATGTGGCCACATGATCTAGTTTAGATTAATTTGTCCTTAGTTGACCCCTTAGGACATAGTTGACAAAACTATAACAGCTTATTAACTGCGTGGTTGTGTTTTATTTTTATGGATATTATGCGACTATAAAATTAAAGTAAGAGATTATTAATGGTTTTTATTAATCAGGAGTAAATCCACGGTATATGATAAAGTTGGTATACGACAACAGTTTTATAAAATTAAATATTTTATGATTGTCGTATCAACATTTTAAAACAATTTGTTTTTTAAATGGTTTTATCATAAGACGTATTATGTACCCAGTTCAAGGTATACTAGATATACGGATTTTAAAACAGTTAGTTTTAAAAATGGTTTTACAAAACTGGAATCAAGTTTTTCAAACTTGGATAAAACCCACTAAAATTTTAGACCAGTAGTGCTACCCAACTTGTGGTACACCTCTCTGCTACGGGTACCTACGGGGTGTTGTCGTGCCAAAACCGTGCACACCGGGGTTCAAACCGATGTGGGGAGGGGGTGAAGGACTTTGCGATTCCCTGATGTGACGTGCCAAACTTCACCAATCCTAGGTGGTGCGGTCTACTTTGATGATTTCCTGATGTGACGGGCCCAAAATGCACTTAGTGTAGAGATAAACATGCTTAGATAGTTTGTCTAAAGATCTCTACAAGGTCTAGGAATCATATCAAGTTAGATACGATTGGTAAAGGAAACTACCTGCCAGAAATAGCGCGAGGTCGGTGTTGTCGTGCCCAAATTGTGCACCAACACGTGTGAAATATGGATCCTAGGGCTAATACTTATCATTTAAGGGTTTTTATCGATTTGTATTAGCGAAGTCTATTATGAGTTACTAATTTTACCATGTTAATTAAATTGTAGATGGCAAACGTATCCAACACTAACAACCTCTCACTCCGTTCCATCCTTGAGAAGGATAAGCTCACCGGACCTAATTTCCTTAACTGGGAGCGCAATCTTCAAATAGTGCTCAGGCAAGAGAGGAAATGATATGTCCTGGAGGAGCCAGTGGGAAATGCCCTAACCAATAATGCAAGAGCTAATGTTAGGGAAGCTTACCAGAAGCATGTCAATGACGCACTATATGTAAGCTGCCTCATGCTCGCAACGATGAGTTCAGAGTTGCAGACAAGCATGATGGAAACCTCGGCTTATGACATGATCCGCCAGTGAAGGATATGTTTCAAGAGCAAGATTGTAAAGAATGTTTGTTGGTGCATAATTGTGAATCCCTAGTTCTTATCAATCAAATACATACATGTTTACATAAAATGTTAATTCAAATGTGTTTTGATTAATTGTTTGCATGTATATATATTCTTAGTGATTCTTTGTGATGATCTTAAGCTTACAAGTACTTAATCATGTGTTGATGTATGTTTGGAAGTTTAAGTTTAGGTGAAAGATCACCACGTACGAAGTCAGTCTCACTACGTGCGTAGTGGAGCTCACTACGCGCGCAGTGATTAGGTCGGTTAAAAGTTAATTAATTATTATTAATATAACCAGTACGTGCGTACTGGACTCACTTCGTACGAAGTGTGATACATTACGTGCGTAGTGAATTTAAGTACACTATAAATATCTCTTAACCGCATATTAGCGAGAGAGTTCGCGGGTAATCGACTATTTGACAGGTAATCAACCGGGAGCCTTACGTAATCGACCTTATCCGACCTTAAGCTTACTAAATCGCGACTTTGACCTCATAATTCGTAATCTTAGTGATAAATACGAAAACCAAGGGCAGCCTTAAGCATCTCTGTGTGAGTTCTTAGAGTTTGTTCTTGTTTCTACTCTGTGTGTTTCTTAGTGTTACTGTGTGCCGGACACCTAAGCAGATCTTATAATCCTTAGGAGGTTTGGGAAATAGAAATTCCGCACTATTTGTCATCCTAGATCAGTCCTAGCGTAAGGGTGTTTTAGTTTAGTTTAGAACCCCATCCCCAGCGGTCCTACAAAGTGGTATCAGAGCCTTGTGCTTTGATTGATCACTTTTCCTTTAGGATTTCGTGATCTAGGTGTCAATTAGGCCTGTGTGTTTTGTCCTTTTCGTCGTTTTTAATCGGTTGTTAGGTCGAAAATAGGTCTTTTTGCGTTAAAAAGGTTGTGTTTTTACGTAATCTGTTTGAGTGTTACCCGTGCGAACTGAATCCTAGTCCGTGCGTATTATCCCTCATCACGTGCGTAGTGTGTCTTAGTGACTTAAACAGCTCTTAATCATTGAATTTTACTCGTACGAAGTAACTGTGTGTGCGTGCGTGGTGACCCTTAGTACGTGCGTAGTGTGTCGTTAATCCTCTAGAATCTTCGATAGGATGTGTGTTAGTTCGTACGTAGTGACTCCTCAACTCGTGCGTGGTAAATACATTACGTGATTGTTGAGTCTGTGTGATAAATTTTTCCATTAAAAATATCTTAACTACTCCGTGCGTAGTCAGCTCAGTCCGTACGTACCACTGTCTCAGTTCGTGCGTAGTAAGGCCAGTATGTTTTGTCCTTTTCGTCGTTTTTAATCGGTTGTTAGGTCGAAAATAGGTCTTTTTGCGTTAAAAAGGTTGTGTTTTTACGTAATCTGTTTGAGTGTTACCCGTGCGAACTGAGTCCTAGTCCGTGCGTATTATCCCTCATCACATGCGTAGTGTGTCTTAGTGACTTAAACAGCTCTTAATCATTGAATTTTACTCGTACGAAGTAACTGTGTGTGCGTGCGTGGTGACCCTTAGTACGTGCGTAGTGTGTCGTTAATCCTCTAGAATCTTCGATAGGCTGTGTGCTAGTTCGTACGTAGTGACTCCTCAACTCGTGCGTGGTAAATCCATTACGTGCGTGTTGAGTCTGTGTGATAAATTTTTCCATTAAAAATATCTTAACTATTCCGTGCGTAGTCAGCTCAGTCCGTACGTACCACTGTCTCAGTTCGTGCGTAGTAAGGTCTGTGTGTCTTTGTGTCAGTACGTACGTAGGTCTTATACCACGTGCGTAGTGCTTTGTGTTCGTGCGTAGTAGGTCCACTCCGTGCGTGTTGAATCTGTGTGGTCTATCAAATCCTAATTTCAGTCTGTGTGTTCTCAGCTCTTGATTACTGAAATGGCATCAAAACAGACAACAGTTTTAAACAACTTATTATTAGACAGTGAAATGGGGAGTGCCAATAAAGTACCTAAACTGTTAACCATGGAAGACTATCCTATGTGGAAGCCCAGGTTCGAAATATTTCTCGATGGCCTTGACTGTAGACTTCGGAGAGCAATGAGCACCGATTATATGGTTCCCAAGGGGGAGGGAAATATTGAAACCCCCTATGATGGAATGACTGTTGAATAGAAGAGCAGTCATGATGCAGAGAAGAAGGCCTATGCTCAACTAATCCAGGCCATTCCAAATGAGATCTTCCATCAATTCAGAAGATATAAAACTTCCCACAGCCTGTGGAGAGCACTAGAGAAGAGAAATGAGGGAAATGCCGCCCTCAAGGAATTGAAAGCAAGTCAATTGAGAAAGGAATTAGATCATTTCATGGCTACTAGAGATGAAAAACTTCCTTCTCTCATTACAAGATATAATCATCTTCTTAGTGAACTGGACAGTCTGGGTGTTACTGTTCCAGAGAAGCAGCAGGTGGAAATTTTGGCAAAAGCTTTGCCCAAGAGCTGGCGGCCATTTATTATGATATTGAAGAACAGTGGTGGTTTTGACGGGATGGATCTAAATGATTTCATCACCAAGTTGAAAGAGCAAGAGCAGGAGGAACAAAATTTGGATTCCATGTCCGGTTATCAACAAAATCCTTCTCTTTACTACTCTGGAACACCTGTATCGTCATCCACTTCTTCAAATGCCCCTTTACAATCTGCCTATGTGAGTAATGTAAATGAATCTGGCAGATCTACATCTGAAGCTTCATCTTCTGGGCCATCCTATACTGTGTCTACTTCTGGATTCAATGTCGAGCATTTCAAGTATGGGAGCGCAGATGAAGTAAACACACATATGAGCATGCTAAGTGCGCTAGTCTTCTCTTATGATGATCTACTGAAGGGGAAGATTGGTAATGCTCATCTGACACAAGAGGATTATGACCAGATCGATGATGATGAGATGGAAAGACAAGATATCCTCTGGTCATATGCTAACTTAGTCAGGAGGGCAAGAGCATACGAGAAAAGAACAGGGAAGCAAATATCAGCTACAAAGGATACCAAACTCGGTTTTGATAAGTCTGCGGTAACATGCTATAACTGCGGTGAAAAAGGTCATTTCGCGCGAGAATGTGATAAACCGAAGAGTGTGGGACCGAAGTATCCTTTTAAAACCAGTCCTGGCAGTAGATCATTTTCCTCTTCAACCATAAAGTCTGAATCAACTCCAAAACCGGCTAAGGCAATGGCAGTTGTTCAAAAGGACGAGGGAATTGACTGGTCAGTACAATTTGGGAATGATGGTGCTGATATTAATGTGGCAAATGTTCATGTGTTGAACGAAGATTCTCAATCCGAGACAGAAAGTTACTCAAGTGAGGAAGAATCAATTGCCAGCATTGATGATGAACCAGCCTCAGTTCCAGCTGCAGAAAAGACACCAGTGAAAGTTCGTGCCAATGAGTCAAACCAAAAGGTGTGCAGTTGTGGTCAATCATCCGAGGAAAAGGTATGTACTTTTGGCTTACCTTGTGGTTCTTGTAATGATTATGTAAAACAGATAGTGTTCCTAAAGTCTACAATTTCAGAGCTCACATCTAAATTAGATAAAAACCTGTTGATAAAAGAAAGAGAAAAACAGTTGAAAGAAAAGAATGAAAGTTTAGGCAAACAGGTGCATGAACTAGGTGTGGCTCTGTTAAATAAACAGGATGCTATAGTGTTTTACATAAATGAGATTGATAAGCTGAAACGAGACCTTGCTACTTCAAAGGTCGATTATGAGACTCTGAGTAAAAAACTCAAAAGTTATTCCACGTCTTCTTACTTATTTGAGTACATAATCGATCAGAGAGGTCAAGGTACTGATTCAGAAAAGAACAAGAAGTTATACTCTAAATATCCACCACCAGTGTTAAATCAACTGGTGAATGATGATGTTCACTCTGAATCTGACCCACTACTCACAAAGGTTGATGAATCTTCTGCATCAACCACAAAAGATGATTTAAAGTTACACGAGAATGTGGGTGAGCCTCAGAAGAATGAGGTTCAGCAAGAAGAAATTAAAAAGGCTGAACCAGGCATAAGAGAACTGTTGGCAAGTTCTAATGTCAAAGATCCGTTGATGCATCGTATCCGCGATGCCCTTCGGAAATTTGAAAAGGAGGGTGTAAAGTCTCCTGATACCCGTCCGTACCAAGAGGTCAAACTATTACCCAAACATCAAGGGTTAGGGTATCGATCTCAAAGGATGTCGAAAGGTCCTGTAAAGCAATATCCAGACAGGATTTGCTATGTGTGCAGGAGACCTGGTCACCTCAGTTACGAGTGTGATCAGCAGCCACATCAGCGATGTAACAGGAAAGTTGAGACTTTTCAAAAGAATAAAACGTTTACTAAAAACAATCAAAACTCAACTCTTCCAGTTCAGCATCAAAGGACAAACGGGGATACCATAAGAAAATCTAAAAATTCCGAAGTTGTTAGCAAAAGAAAATCTTTGCTCAATCAGACTTCTAAGTGGACTAACAAACTGTGTGTTCAAATGCCTAAGGATTCGGGTGACAGGTTCAGCAATGCTGCTGAGAAGACTGGAACTTGGATGAAACTTCCAGTGATTGGAGAAGACGGGAAACCCATGACTATTCGGGCTTGGGTTCCTAATGCTTTCTAATTATTTCTTCTATGTGAAGGGTGTCAACCGCTATAATCATGTGTGAGGTATTTGTGACTGTGTGTCTATTTTCTGTGTGATTAAATTGTTCGTTTGTCTTTGTGTTTATTTTCTGTGTGTCTTTGCGTTTCTATTTTCTTAGTTTTTAGATTGTTTAGTATTTTAGGGGGAGATAGTTCAGAAAACTTAGAAAATACAAAAAAAATCAGAAAACATAGAAAATACAAAAAAATCAGAAAACATAGAAAATACAAAAAAAATCAGAAAAACAAAAATGAGAAGTTGATCCAACTCAAATGGAGAGTGATGGCACACTGGTTCTCAATACAAAGTCGTCTAGTAAAATTAGAACTGAAGGTACATACATACTTTTGAGAAAACTGTCTGAAAATCTAGTTGAATCAGATAAGAAACAGATAGTGTATAAGACATATAAGGAAAGTCTAGACTGATAACTGGTTATGCATGTGAAAATCAATCATAGATTTAAGCTATCGAGACATTCCAAGTCTATAAGTCAATAACAGTTGAGAATGACTTAGTTTGATGCACACACCTGTTACCATGCCTAATGTGTTAAATGACATTGAGCTATATGTAAAAGAGAGTGAAAAATTGACCCCAATTTGAGAATGTCAAAAGATATAGATACATTGATCTATCATGATAAACTGTCAAAGAGCATAAAATGCATTGACAAAAGCTCAGCAAGAAAAAATGTCTAGAGAGGTGAAAAATCGACCTCCATGTCAAAGAGCATAAAATGCGTTGACAAATTAACATATCACATAAGCATGGTGGTTTTGGTAATTAAGTTGTGCAACCTACTGAGTGAATCAAAATACTGTGAGACTTTGAAAGAGATAGTCTTAATCATGTATCCAGTCTAGACAATCTGAAAATGTTGAAACAAAATCTGTTATTATCTGAAGAAAGATAGGTTGACAGACAGAGTTTAAGAGAATATGTTTATGCCCAAGGTTCTGAAATGAATGATTACTGAGTATAGACGAGCTAGTACTGACTCCATACTGGAACCTTCTCACAAAAAGATTTAATTTTCAGGAATTTACTTCTGTTGCAAATTTATTCTGAGTTAATTTCTTTTCAGTTATTTTCATTTCTGTATTTTATTTTTAAGTCTTTAAATAGTTGAATTTAGATTCCAAAAAATAAGTTGTTAATAGTTTTGCTTTTTTATCTCGTTTTTGTTTAGAAAAATACAAAAAGATTTTTTGGTGTGTTTCTTATTTCTTTTGGTATGTTTATTTTATTTATATATAATTTCTTGTGTTTGCATGTGCTTAAATGTTTATAAGTGATCTTGAAGTTACTGACAGTTTATTGCTGAGTGCAGTACTAACAGTAATTAAGGTTCACAGATGAGAAACTCATTTCATGCGAAATGGAACCCCACTAAGCACGAGTTACAGCTCACATCGTGCGTAGTGCAGGTAAGGGCATGACGAAAGGTATTCGTTTAGCATGCTGCGTGCATTTTGCTCTGTGCATTTTACTTTGTGGAATTTTTGCTTAGTGCAAGTTTTGTTGATAGAACTAGGTCTTAGGAGGAGTTTGTTGGTGCATAATTGTGAATCCCTAGTTCTTATCAATCAAATACATACATGTTTACATAAAATGTTAATTCAAATGTGTTTTGATTAATTGTTTGCATGTATATATATTCTTAGTGATTCTTTGTGATGATCTTAAGCTTACAAGTACTTAATCATGTGTTGATGTATGTTTGGAAGTTTAAGTTTAGGTGAAAGATCACCACGTACGAAGTCAGTCTCACTACGTGCGTAGTGGAGATCACTACGCGCGCAGTGATTAGGTCGGTTAAAAGTTAATTAATTATTATTAATATAACCAGTACGTGCGTACTGGACTCACTTCGTACGAAGTGTGATACATTACGTGCGTAGTGAATTTAAGTACACTATAAATATCTCTTAACCGCATATTAGCGAGAGAGTTCGCGGGTAATCGACTATTTGACAGGTAATCAACCGGGAGCCTTACGTAATCGACCTTATCCGACCTTAAGCTTACTAAATCGCGACTTTGACCTCATAATTCGTAATCTTAGTGATAAATACGAAAACCAAGGGCAGCCTTAAGCATCTCTGTGTGAGTTCTTAGAGTTTGTTCTTGTTTCTACTCTGTGTGTTTCTTAGTGTTACTGTGTGCCGGACACCTAAGCAGATCTTAGAATCCTTAGGAGGTTTGGGAAATAGAAATTCCGCACTATTTCTCATCCTAGATCAGTCCTAGCGTAAGGGTGTTTTAGTTTAGTTTAGAACCCCATCCCCAGCGGTCCTACAATGTTACGATATCACGAAGGATCTTAACATTTGCAAGATAGCAAGGGGTACTTCGGTTAGTACCCATGTCATGAAATTGAAAGGGTATATGGACCACCTGGAAAGGCTAGGATACCAATTACCGTTGCAGCTAGCAACAAATAGTATACTCAACTCGTTGTTTGATGACTATAAGCCTTTCATTATTAACTACAACATGAACAACATGGAGAAATCCATAGCTGAGCTTCATTCGATTCTCAAGACAGCTGAGTCTAATATGAGTACTAAGTCCAAGGACATTCTCATAGTGGATAACAGGAGTGGTAAAAAGAGGAAGGGGAGTAGCGGAAAAGGCAAGGGTAAAACCGAGCCAGGACCATCTACACCCAGGGCCAAGGAAAATGGCAATTGCAATGGCAAGAGCAAGGGTAGAAAATTCAAACCGAACAAAGCAAAAGTCAAGAACCAGTGCTTTAAGTGCGGTGAGATTGGCCATTACAAGGGCAACTGCCCGAAGCGTCACGAAGGTGGTGTAAAGCCACACGTAACTTCGGTGACTAACTTCAGTATTTACTTTCAACTTATTTTATAAGCGGTGTTTGATATTTGCGATCGTTTATTGCAATAGGTCAATAAAAGCAAAGATGCCAAGGAATACAAGGATCTCACGTGAAGAAACAAGGATATTAATAGTTCGTAGTTTTTCCGTTTTAAAATAATTTTCTATTTCAAGTTGTAATGAACTTATGGAATTATGGTTTTAAAATATTAATGAATTATTTAGTGATATATCCTTGCACGTGGTTTGTGATTATATTCAGTCAAGTTTTGACTAGAGGTTGACTAACAAGTCAAAGTCTTTGACTTATTAGTATTTGATCCTTTTGCATTAATTATTGCCATTGAGATATATTAATATTAATTGCCCAACTAAAATTATGGAATTATTTGGAAAAACACAATTATTGTATATTAGAAAGTCAGTCTAATCAAGTAATTATAAGTATTTAGGAAAACAAGTTCAAGGTTTGAACTAGAATTAAACACTTGAAATAATAGTCATTATTTTTGGGAATGTTGTTAAAGATAAAACATTTATGAGTATGATTATAATGAATATTATAATCAAGGGCACTCGCATGTTTTAAATAGGAATCAGTATAAGAGTTTATACTTGCAGTTATGTAAAGTTTCGAGAAACCAATTTCCGTAATAGGAAATAGTGGATATGTGGAAAGTCCAAGTTTAAGGTTTCGTCGACTTTAAGATTCTTATTCGAAATCTAAGTTTTAGATTTATACTTAAAATCAGTATTTTGATTTGTGTGTCATGTTTGACCAAGTCAATAAGGTATTTTAAGTAATGCAATGTTTTCATAATAGTCAGTGGGAGCAATTGACCTACGCCAAGGTGTTTATCAATTTATGATAAACTAAGACGTATAATTCGCGTAGAAGCTAGTAAGTGTTTAAATAACACAATGGTTATTAGCTTGTTGAATTTCAAGTACATATATAATTCAAATGAAGGGATTTCGAGGATTCAAAGTGGTCCAAGTGATAGGACCAATCCCAGAGGGTCATAATTAAATATTGATATTATATGTCACCAATATTAAAATATAAAGGAGTTAAGTGCTAAAAAAATAATAAACTGTATATTAGATAAGTGTTTATACACTGGGTATCTAAGTTTGTTTACGGGTTAGTGTCAACAAAAGGTTTATTATTTTAGTATATTTCTTGGGATAAAAGGTTTTATATATCTACAATGTAACTAAGTCTAGTTATGGGTTAATTTTACATATTTAGGAACTAGGAGTTAATCCAGTTCTCTGAGTTCAGAGAATATGATAAAATTAGAATGACTAGAGTTGTTTTCAAGGTTTTGCGGAAAACAATTTATCTAGCAAAGCAAGTGGGAGAACTAGTTAGTGTATACTTGTTTTGGTTCATAGTAACGTTGTAGTTTCAAGTTGCGATCTGTGATAAGTCCACTTGAACCAACATAGTAACACAAATAGGCGCCGTAAATTGAGATAATGGATCAGTATTAATTCTGTACTTTATTCCAGGAGAGTGAATATGGATAATATATTATTAATCCCATTACTCTTCACAGATTTTGCATGTTTTGGTAATATTCATGAATTAAACTTTTTTTATTCAAAATCTTGTCCGTGACTACCTATCTTGGTGGGAACCTCGATTATGGAGATATTAACGTCATCGTAATCCTTGGTGGAGATTCATAATGATTGAAGATAGCTAGCTACCAGGAGGTGTAGGCCAAGGATGTACTGTATTCACCAGGGGATGTGAATATTGGATAGGGACACCGTGAAGAATACCGTGTGGTCTTTGAGTCAAAGGTATTTGTCACATAGGTTGTCCTTATGCCTAAGATTTGGTTTAGGATGCGGGGACTTCTGGCATTTGGAATGTACCTAACGATACGCCATAATAGGGTAGTCATAACGGGCTTTCTAGTGTCAGCGGAAAGGGTGTTGCCAAATGCAAGTATGCGAGAGGCATTCTGCACCTCCTTTTAAGGAGAGATGTTTCCGGGCCCCTTGACTGATCAAAACTGTGGAAGTGCATGGCCATGCCCAAATAAATTGATTTTTTATATGTCGTTTAACACACAGTCGAAATCGGATAGTCATGAAAAGGTTCTAAGTGTTCAGAGTTGACTCCCGAAGGGTTTTGACGTGACCAAACCACTCTAAGACACAAACTGGTCAAGCCCTGGGTTTGATTCTACTAGTTCAATCCTAAAGCGGAAACAAATTGAACACAACCCTCTAAACCCCAAAAAGGGTTAGGATCTTTCTAATGATCCATACAGTTTCTTATCAACAATCAAGAACAAAGGTTTAGAAAACAATTACCTGTTGATCTTGGGATTGCTAAAGTAAGTCCACCACTACCGCACCACCACGAACTAGCTGCTAGACCGTGACTGGAATTACCCGGAAAATCAACACGCGAAACCTGCGTGTGTGTGTGGTGATCGTGAATCGCAAAAAGCCGAGTGGCTTTTGCTTCTTTGTTGTCGTCGACGCAGAAGCAAAAACGAACACCCTCGGGTGTTGTGTTGAGATCGACACAGACAAGAGGGAGGGAGGAGGCCAGGGGTTTTCCTTGATTCAAAATTAAATCACTTAAGGATAATTAGCTTTTTCTAGGTTTAAATACTTAAACCTTATCCAAGCCCAAGCCCGTTCAATTAAAGCCCATGTATTTAATTGAACTTTCAATTAAAGCCCATGTATTTAAATAACTATTTATTATTTATTTCTCTCTCTCAAATAATTAATTTCACTGATTAATTATTTCCACACAAAATACTGGTAAATTCCAAACTGTTCTAATTGGGTATGTAGCAGTGTGACACTTTAGTCTCTTATAACATTGGACACAATGTACCCATTAATTATCTCTGCACATAATCTAACAGACTCCCACTTGTACAAGATAAATAATAGTTACTGTACATTGCTAGCCTAAGGAGGTCCCTAGCAAGACACTTAGGATAACCAGGTCATAAGAACTTTTATCACCCAGAGTAACGAGTGATAAAGTCTCATAAGCTAACTGCTTATGAGTTAACTATCATAAACTAATTGTTCATGAATTAACTATCATAAACTACGTGTTTATAAATGGGTATGATTTTTAGGTTTGTCTCTTGCAACACGATATTTCAATTTTGAGCATGAGCATTGAGAGTGTCAACTCAAAATCTCAAGAATTATTTCAAGACATCCTTGATTTCAAAACTGTGTGATTAATGACAAAGAACAAATCAGTTCATTTGGGCACGGCCGTGTACTTACCAGTTTTTAATCAGTCAAGGGGCCCATAAATATCTCTCCTAAAAAGGAGGTGCAAATACCTTCTTGCATATTTGCATTTGGCAACACGGCTCCCACTGAATCTAGACACGCCCCTTATGACCACCCTGTTACGGCGTGGCAGTGGAGCGCACTAAGAAGATAATGGTTACTACATCCCAAACCAAATACCTCAGGTTTGAGGATAACTTATGTGATAAATACTTTTGATACAAGACCACGAAGTATTTTTCACGGTGGGTCAATCGAATATTTGTAACCCTAACGAATATCCGTCAATTTTGGTCCACAAAAACCTTTTGCAGCTATATTCGATATACCTTCGAATCTACCCCAAAATTACGATGACTTTACAACCCTATCAAGGTTCCCACCAAGATAAGTAGTCACGAATAATGTTTTGAATAAAGCAAGTTTATTCCTGGATGAACCAAAACATACAAAATGGTGAAGAACAATGAAACCAATTTCTACACCCTCCATATTCCACCCTGAAATAAAAATGCATAATTTCTACCATTTCATTGACTCTATTCACAGCGTTTATGTGAATTACTTATTATTTTACATAGTAACTTATCACGGATTATAAGGAAAATAATATGCTTATAAATCCAAAAACTCAAGAGTAGTACCTTGAAGTACTCCTTCTCGGTTTTGCTAGAAATTGTTCTTGCAACCTAAAAACAATTCTAGACTTACTTATTTTATAAATTTCTTAAACTTGAAGAACCGGAAATAACTCCTAAGTTTTTGCGTTTATAAAATAATCTCCTTGTAATTAAAACTTTAATTAAACTTGTAGATGTATTAAATCTTACTATATTCATAGCCCTTTTGAAATGATAAATCCATTTACACATACTTGTAAACTTGAGATTAGATTCCCAGTGTATACAAACACTTATCTTATTTCATTACTAAGGATATCAAATATCATATTTTATCATTTCTAACGTTAATCAAACAACAACATACAATTATTCTGACTTTTAAACCCTTTTAAATATATATAATTCTATTTAAGTCATGACTTGACTTAAAATCTCGCAATGACATCCTTATTGAGCACCTCTCAATAAGTCATGCGTTCCTCGGATTAGTACTTTTTCCAGAACTTATAATTTTAGAAAACTTCTAAAATCATCCGACAATTATATACTTTAAAAGTTCATTCTTTTATTTATCATACTAGTTAGATCAACCTTGATAACTTGATAAATACGCTAGTCAGATGCTCCCACTATCTTTTATGAAAAAGTGCATCACTTTAAAACACCCTTATAGTCTTAGTCAATCCTTGACTAATACACCTAAAACTTGTGTTTTAAACACTTGCTCTTAAATTTAGTTTTTGTAAGAAATTTAATTGTTTCATGAAACCAAAACTTGGATTTCTCATGTATCCATCCTACCAATTATGAAATATGGTTTCATTAAACCCAACACGATTACAAGTTTAAAACACTTGTAAAGGTATTTTAATTTCTTTACTTAAAACATTTAATATAAAAGAGCCTTGATTATAATAACTATTATAATCACCTTTATACTTTCTTAAATATTTTATTCAAAAACTTTTATCTAGAAATAATAACTATTATATCTTATTTTAACATGCTCAATGCTTTGAACATAGCTTTTCATAAAAACTTTAAATACTTGTAAATTAGATATGCCTTCTAATTTTATAAACACAACTTGTTTATCTAAGTATTTATATAGTGAGATTAATGTAACTACAAAAATTACTGTATAAGATCACTATGAATCACCTATTAAGCCAAAACTTGACTTATTAGTAACCTTTAGTCACAACTGGACTAACTTGATTCATCAAAAACATACGTGCACGGATATAAGCTAAATAATTCAAATTTTTAGAACTTAAACCATAATGTCAAACCAAAAGTTTTGAAAAAACATGCCAATCAAATCCCAAAAACTTTAAACAATAAGTTTAAAAACTAGAAAAAGAATTATTAAATATCCGAAAAAGCACGTGGGATCTCGAATGCTGGGCCGCTTCACTTTCCATCACCTCCTGCAATAAACGATTGCAAGATATTAGAATACTCGTAAAAACTTTACAAGTGGAAAGTGACAAAGAAACTAATCACACGATACCTGAGGAGCTAGACTTGCCTCCTGCTTCGTGAGCCTTCGGACAATCTCTCTTCCGGTGTCCGTCTCACCGAACCTGAAGCACCGATTCTCGGTTCTTGCTTTGTTCGACTTTGGCTTCTTGCTCTTGTTGTTATCACTAGCTCTAGGTGCACTTTGGCTGGGCTAGGTTTTACCATTTCCCTTTCCGTTGCGCCCCTTCCTCTTCTTATTTCCACCATTGCCCACCATGAGAATGTCCTTAGACTTAGTCCCAATACTCTGCTCCGCAGTCTTAAGCATAGAATACAGCTCTGCCACAGATTTCTCCATGTTGTTCATGTTGTAGTTGACTATAAAAGGCTTATAGTCATCCGAAAACGAGTTGAGTATCTTATCCGTTGCTAGATGCCGCGGTACTGGGTGCCCAAGTCTCTCTAGGTGGTCCATATACCCTTTCATTTTCATGACATGGGTACTGACTGACGTCTCTTTGCCATCTTGTACGAGTTAAATGCCTTAGTGGCATCATAACTCTCTGTGCGGGCTTGCTCCTGGAACATATCCCTCAACTAGCGGATCATGTCATAGGCAGGAGTCTCCATCATGCTCGACTGCAACTCTGAACTTATTGTTGCAAGCATGAGGCAACTAACATCAAGGGCGTCATTTGAGCACTTCTGATAATCCTCCCTGACTTCTCCCCTAGCGTTGTTGGCAGGCGGATTTCCTAGAGGTTGTTCTAGGACGTACCACTTTCTCTCGTGTCTTAGCACGATCCGGAGATTTCGCTCCCATGTGAAAAAGTTTGGTCCGGTGAGCTTATCCTTCTTTAGGATAGAGCAAGTGAGAGGTTGTTAGTATTGGTAACGTTGGTTGCCATCTATAAATTAAAACTCGGTTTAATTAGTAATTGCAAATAAACTTTTCTAACATATATTAATAAACCCTTAAATAAAATATAGCAGACCTAGGATCTATATTTCACATACTTGACGCAAGGTTTGGGTACTTCCCGCCAAGTCATGCTATTTCTGGTAGGTAATTCCCTTTACCAATCGTACCTAACTGATACGACTCATAGAACCTCGTAGAGTACTTAGATAAAATCTAGTATGTTTAACTCTACTCTAGTGCATTTTGGGACGGGACTCCCGATTATCACCAAAATAGATCGCACCACCTAAGACAGTATGAATTCTGGCCGGGACTCTCGATTATCGCATAATCTTTCATACCCTTTGCCGCAATGGTTTGAACCCGGATTCCCAAGGTTTGGGCACTTCCGACACCCGAGTACCATTTAACAGCAAAGGTGTACCATTAGATGGGTTGCACACTAATCTAATATTTTTCTTGGGTTTTATAATTAAGTTTAAAAGAAAAACTTAATTTTCCAGTTTTTGAAAAACCATGTTTTAAAAATATGATTTACATGTGTACCTATACTAGGTGCACAAAATGCCTTTATAAGTTTAAAAACTTATAATCTTGACAAAACTTTAAATTTCTAAAAATTTAAATAATACGACTAACAAACTGAAGTCGTATTCTAGTTTGTCATAAACCGTGGTTTTTCTACTTGATTAATGATACCTATTAATCACATTTTATTTAAATGTCGCATCACCATACTATAAAATAAAATCAACCACGCAAGTAAAAACCTATAGTTTTGCCAACTAATCCTAAGGTCAATCCTAAGGATAAAAGAAACTTGGATTCGTCTTCATGATGCATTACTCCCACTCGCCTCGACACCTACTCTGAAGTACCCGAGCACTGTGCAGACCATCATTTTAAATATCTTCTTGAATTCCGTCTTGATTATGGGACAAAACTATAACTACT
Source organism: Pulicaria dysenterica (assembly GCA_947179395.2). Classification (NCBI taxonomy): domain Eukaryota; kingdom Viridiplantae; phylum Streptophyta; class Magnoliopsida; order Asterales; family Asteraceae; genus Pulicaria; species Pulicaria dysenterica. The sequence goes on from OX359294.1 coordinate 40,983,319, forward strand.
ACTATTACAATTACAATAATAAATGGGGTTGTAAGTGGTACGCAGACCTCCCCGAACCAGTACAATATTACAATTGAAAAACGGGATTGTAATTGGCACCCAGGTCTTCCCAAAACCAAAATAAAAGAAGAAAGTAAAATCCGAGTCCTAAGTCGGCAAAACTATAGCTACGTATCACAACCACAAAAAGAATCATTTACTAACTCAGCTAGATTAAATATTTATAGTTCATACGAAAAGCTAAAAATATAATCTAAAATGTTTATGCGAAAACATGCGAGTTAATGATTCTAGAACATAAATATAAGAAATATATATATATCACAACCATGCAGTTATATATGTATAAACGATAATAAAAGCGATGGAGACAAAAAACTGATTCGTTTAACTATTCTCTCATCTACCCTTTTGACTAATAATTATTAATCAAAAATAAGAATTATGATCTTCTAAGTTATTTAAATTAACTTGACCAAAGTAGTTTTTCAATAAACTTTGAAAAACATAACTTTATTCAAAAAGAATAATTCCAATGTCGAGTTTTTGACTAGCTTTTCAAAAAACTAAAACACGACAAAACTTGATCATTATTTAAATAACAACATCTTGTTCCGTTTCTTTTAATATAAACTTACTTTTTAGAGTTTATTTATAACGTCTCAACTGGCCGTAATTAATAAACATCCAAAACTATATATTTTAACTAAACTAGTTAAAATATATATATATAAATTACTAGTTTATATAAAACACTTATTAATTTTAAAAGACTTAAAATTAATAATATTTGCATTTAACCAGAAAAACTTACTTGGGCCGACAACCTTTGGGCCGAGGTCCCTCCTGGGCTGAACACCCACCTGAGCCGAAACCCTCTTGGGCCGAAACCCACCTGGGCTGAAACCCTCCTGGTCCGAAACCTTCGTGGGCCGAGACCCATCTGGGCCTATGACCACCTGGGCCGAAGACCAATCTGGCTATGCCGCCAACGACAGCCGCCGACCACCTGGCAATGCCACCGACGATCGTCGCCCTGGGCTGCCGTTGACTTGCCACCGGCGGTGGTGATGGTCTCGGTTTTTGTCCGACTAAAGAAAAAATAAAAACTTTTAGAATCTAATGTTAGGCCATAATAACAAGTGGTTCATGTATAATGTAGGATAGATGAAGGTTTGCATATGTAAATTAGAGAGAATATGGTTTACACCTTGGAAAACACCTAGTTTATTCATTTATTATGCTCACAAACCTTAGCTATTACAATAGTCATATCCCTATATATACTCCATGAGTATATTATATAGAAACTCCTATTTATATACAATTAATGAGTTAACATTCTCCCCTTTTGTATTGAAATAGGAGTGTAAACTATTGGGAAAATGATCTCATCAGTTTAGATTTGATGAGACAAAGTTAAGTTTGTAAGATGAGTTCTATGTATAACTTAAACAGAATTATGAAGCTTAGTCAGACTGAACACTTATAGTGTTTCAGACTGAGTATAAGCTGAATGTAAAATGAGCATGTGTTCGATCAGTTTATATTATACCTTAGTTAAATTATTAATGTGTTTGATAATCTGTGTATGTCACATAAGGTATATATCGAGTATTTAGCTTGATGCGTTTCAAGCTGAGTGACTCAGCTTAGAAGCAGAGTCAGCTCGACAGAGTTACTAAATTTGTTTTATTTAACTCTTTGGACTTCTAAGGATGAGTTAATAATTATACGTGTTAGTTCATGTTTGAATTCGGGTTTGTTCCCGAAGAACTCAGCTTGAGGAGTTTCAAGCTGAGTAACTCAGCCTGACTAAAGAAGTCAGTCCAAGAGAATTTAAATGTGTTTTAAATTCTGTTTTAACTCTCTATATCTACGGCGCGGATAAGAAGACTCTAGAATCAAGATTGAAGATTGAAGACTGAAGACTCTAAGATAAGAAGATTCAAGATTCAAGATTCCGAGTTATCCGATAGTTAGTTAGCAAATTAGGATTAGTCCATTTTGTTAGGAACCGTAGCAACATGATTATAAATACTTATCTCCTGATAAGTTTAGAGGTACGACTACGATTCTGGTAAAACATTACAGAGCCAAAAACCTCACCTCACCGTATGTGTTACGATTCTTGAATCACCGTTTGTCAGTTCAACGTGATCAAAAAACTCACAGATTGCCAGATCATTCGTGTGTTCGAATTATCACATCAGTTGTGATATTAGTAAGTAATCATTAGTTGATTCAATCTGTGAAAAATCTTGTTTAGAGAGTCATCAGTATCTATAATCATAAGTTGATTATAGAAAGCTAAGTTTGAGAGATTGAGAGATTTATATTAGGTGATTATATATCAAGAGTTGCTTACTTGATAATTAATGTGATCATCTTCTTATTCAAAGCATTGTAATCATCTTCATATTAATAAAAGCATTCGACTAGTTGTGGTTTGATTTACTGTGTGTAACACTTTTATTTGGTTTGTTCAATTTCCGCAGAAAGTGTATTCAACCCCCCTTCTACACACTGTTGCTTGTTGTTATTCTCACCAAGGGACCAACATAAACGCCGGTAACCTAAGGCATGAGCATCCTCCCTTAGGTTATATAAGCAGTTTACGACGTAGCGATTTCTTCTACACACTGTTTCTTGTTGTTATTCTCACCAAGGGACCAACATAAACGCCGGTAACCTAATGCATGAGCATCATCCCTTAGGTTATATAAGCAGTTTAGGATGTAGCGATTTTCACCAAAAGCATCAGTCTGGAACAATGTTTAATCTTGAGCATCTGACAACGGAAGCATAAACACTTTTGATGTATTGGGAAGAATCTTCTTTTTGTCTCCCCCTAGAATGTAGCTCAGGTTGTTCCTATATCTTCATATGATAGATCTTTACTCCCCCTAGATATGACATAGACTGATGATCTCTTCCCCATGAGTAAACACAATGATTTTATCCATAAAAACATTTAAACTCCCCCTCAACAACTGAATATCTTCAACAATGAAAAACTGCAAAAGATATTTGGGATACACTGAGTGTTACTTATGAGGGCACGGATCTTGTCAAGCAACATAAGAGAACTCATTTGAATAGATCTTATGAAAACTTCTTTTCAAAGAAGAATGAAACCTTGTTAGATTTGTTCACAAGGTTTCACTGCTTGATAAATGACCTACTAAGTGTGGGTGTAAAGAAAGATGATGCTGAACTTGTGCTGAAATTTCTGGACGTGTTACCAGAGAAATTTAACAATGTAACTACAGTACTGAGGGCTAGAGGAACGCTGCACGTGTACAACCTACAGTCCATTTATGGGTTCTTGCTAAATCATGAACAGATCACTGAACACAAGAGAACTTCTCAACAACAACTCAAGGAGTCTTTGGATAAGAATGAAGTTGCATTGGTTGCACAGAAAAAGAAGAAAAGTTCCAAGACACTGGTTGTTGAATCTGAGACTGAGTCAGAATCTCAAGCTGACCACTCAGACTCAGACTCAAGTGATACTGATGATGTTCAGAATATCACTGAGCAAATGGCAATGTTAGCCAGACGATTGAGAAGAGTTCAAAGGGGAAGTGGAAGATCTGACAGGGGCAAAGGAAAGAGTTCGTTTGATCCCAAGAATGCTGTGTGCTTCAACTGTATAAAGAAAGGACACATTGCTGCTGAGTGCAGATTAAAGAAGGTAGAATCAACATCAGTTGTTGATAAGAATGCTTACAGAGGTGATAAATACAAGAAGAAATACACTCAGATCAAGAAAGGAAAGCCTGAAGACAAACCCAGTGCAAAAGGACTAATTGCTGAAACCTGGGATACAGAATCATCTACGTCAGATGATGATGTTTGTCTGATGGCTCAAGAAAATGAAGAGTTGGAGATAGATGAGGTTGATTATGGTTTGTCCGAGTCAACTTTTGAAGCTGACATGAAGGAAGCTGAGGAAAACAGCAAGCTTAGTGACTGAGATCCTGCTTCCATGTATAAGGTCAGTAATTTCAAATCTTATACTGATGAGGAAAAAGGTCTTGCTATTGATTATCTGCTGAATGATTTCAAGACCGTCCTTAAGTTTCAAAATTACCTCAAAGATGAGATAACTAAACTCTAGAATGAGATTAAGGAAAATAAGTCTCTCATTGATGTTGGTAAGAAAGCACAATGTGATCTTGAATGTCAAAGACACATTAATAAACTTCTAAGTGAAGAACTTCAGGAAGCTAAAGACAAAGCTAACCAACTTCAAAAGGTTACTGAGTCTTGGTGTAAGTCATCAAAGCTTGCTGAAAAGTGCATAAACCAACAGATACCTAAACAGGTAAAGGCTGTACTTGGACGTGACTATCAAACAGCAGCTTATGTAGCTGATGATGTGATAGCAAGTACAGATTCTGAGGAAGATACACAACTGATTAAGTCTCAGAAGTCAGCGTCAGAGAAAAGACATGATCCAAGCTTGAAATTCAATATGTTTGTGAAAGCTAAAGACCATGGAAATGAGTGCTCAACATCTAAACAGTATGGTAAGTCTGTGCTGGATAGACTAGGCACTCAGTCTGTTCAAAGAACTTCGGTCATAGAAAGGCTTAATCCAAACCCTTTCAAAAGACAAAATTCTCTTTCTTGCTCGGAGAGAAGTTACAAGAACAGAAAGACCACTGTAAGTCAGAGGTCAAAACATGACAATGGTAAGTCCAAAGTTGTGGATCTTGGTAAGTCCAAGAATATCAATAGTGGTAAGTCCAAACCTGTTGAAACTGGTGAGTCCAGCAGTCATGACAAAGGTAAGTCCAAAGTCATGGAACAGAAGGTTGTTAGTCAATCTTCTCATCAAAAGGATAACAAACAGAGATCTGACAAAGGTAAGTCCAAAGTCAGTGATCATCAGGTGAATCAACTTGCTAAGAAAGTTGAAAAGTTATCCACAACATATAATCCTAAAACTGAGAGTACGTTCTCACATGGATTATTGGACACTCTACCTCCTGTAATCATTGGAAGAAGGAGATGCTACAAGTGCAGAAGTAGAGGTCATGAGGCTAAGGACTATGATGCAGAAATCTCATGGACTGAACAAGAACAAGCTGATCAGCCTACACAGGACTCAGCTCCTGCTCAAGCTGAATAGTCAGTTCAACAAGATGGAGATGCTAAGTGCTCCTCATCTGAACCCACCAAGAAGTGGGTTCCCAAACAAAACTAATGTGTTTAGTTTTCATCTCATGTGCAGGGTTCAAGTAAATGGTACTTGGATAGTGGATGCTCAAGGCACATGACTGGGTAGAAAGAATTTCTTAGTGATTTCCTAGAAGATGAAGGTCCTAAAGTAACATTTGGAGACAACTCACATGGAAGAACTAAAGGCTATGGAAAGATGAAAGCTGGCAAAGTTACATTCTAGAGAGTTGCCTATGTCAAAGGTCTCAAACACAACCTGATTAGTATCAGTCATTTGTGTGATGAAGATAATATTGTTACTTTTAGGAAGAAAGCAGGAACAATCTATAATGCTAAGGGAAAGCCTGTATTAATAGCTAAAAGAGAAAGAGATGTGTATCTACTTGATCTAAATTCAGCTGATCCCTATACTGAAACCTGCTTGTATTCCCATTCTGTTCCTAAGCTGAGTTGGCTATGGCATAAATGTTTATCTCATATAAACTTTAAAAATATAAATATGCTATCCAATAAAGAGTTAGTCTCTGGATTTCCAAAGATCACATTTGTCAAAGACAAATTGTGCTCAGCTTGTGAACAAGGGAAACACCATAAAGGGTGTTTTAAGTCAAAGCAAAATTTTTTAATAACAGACCTACTGCATATGTTGCATATGGATCTGTTTGGACCCATAAGTACTCCAAGCCTGAGTGGCAAGAAGTACACACCGGTGATAGTAGATGAGTTCTCACGATTCACCTGGGTAATATTCCTTAAAGCTAAAAGTGAGGCTGCCCTGGAGATAATCCGTTTTATCAAACAGGAAGAGTTGCAAAAAGGTTTGTCTGTAAAGCAACTAAGAAGTGATCATGGGACTAAGTTCAGGAACTCTACCCTTGAAAGCTTCTGTGAACAAAAGGGAATATTACAAAATTTCTCATCTGTCAGAACCCCACAAAAGAATGGAGTTGCTGAAAGGAGAAATAGAACCCTAATTAAGGCTGCTAGAACAATGCTATGTGAGACAGGATTGAAACTCTATTTATGGGATGAAGCTGTTAGTACAGCCTGCTATACCCAGAATAGATCAATCATTGTCAAAAGACATGGAAAGACATCTTATGAGATGTATAAGTCTAGAAAGCCCAATATAGGTTATTTCCATATCTTTGGTTCAAAATGCTATGCGCTGAATCAAAGAGATCAGCTCCATAAGTTGGAACCTAAAGCTGATCTTGGAATATTCGTTGGTTATTCCTCAATCTCCAAGTCTTATAGAATATATAATAGAAGGAGAAAGACAATAGAAGAATCAATTCATGTCTCTTTTGATGAAGACTGTTTTGATCAAGCTGATAAGAGTCAAGCTGACTTGGTCAGTCTGAGTGAGCTTGAAAGGCCTAAGGAAACCAACTTATCAAATCCTATGTATGTCATAGGAGATGATAGTGATGATGATGTGTGTTCATCAAAGAAAACATCACAAACTCCAAGGGATTCTCAAGCTGAGAATGATGATGAGTTCGTCAACCCCTTTGGAGCTAAAGTCACTCAATCTAAGAATCTCAGTGATCATCAGTTTGTTGACAATGCTGGTGTTGAGACTGAGGATGTGTGTTCACCTCAGCGTTCTCCACATCACTCAGATTCAGAACCAGACTCTCCAAGTACAACATTTAAATTCCTCAAAGATCATCCTCAAGATCAAATTATTGGAAATGTCCAATAAAAGGTCATGACCAGATCCAAGGCTACAGCTAATTACGCTGCACACTTTGGTTTTCTATCTCAAATGAAACCAAAGAAGACTGAGGAAGCCTTAGAGGATGAGGATTTGATTGAAGCTATGCAGGAGGAATTAAATGAGTTTGAGAGAAATAAGTTCTGGAACCTTGTCCCTGCCCCCAAAGATCATTCAATTATAGGCACTAAGTGGGTCTATAGAAATAAAATGGACAAGGATGGAGTGATAGTGAGGAACAAAGCCAGGCTGGTAGCACAAGGGTATAAGCAAGAGGAAGGAATCGATTATGATGAAACCTTTGCCCCTGTTGCTAGAATTGAAGCCATAAGGCTTATGCAGCATATAAAGACTTCAAAGTCTATCAAATGGATGTGAAGAGTGCTTTCCTAAATGGAAAACTTCAGGAGGAAGTCTATGTTAAACAACCTCCTGGCTTTGTAAGTTCAAAGTTTCCACATCATGTCTATAAGTTACACAAGGATTTGTATGGTCTTAAATAAGCTCCAAGAGCTTGGTATGATACACTGTCCACTTATCTACTATCCATGGATTTCACCAGAGGTAGTATAGATAAGACACTCTTTATTAAAAGAAGTAAAGGACATGTGATTCTTGTACAAATCTATGTGGATGACATCATTTTTAGTTCTACCAATGAATCTCTGTGTGAGTGGTTCTCCAAAATAATGTCACAAAAGTACAAGATGAGTATGATGGGTGAGATGACATATTTCCTAGGCCTGCAAATTCAACAAAAGCATGATGGAATATTCATCAATCAAAGCAAGTATGTTCTTGATTTGATAAAGAAATATGGTTTTAATTCAAGTACAACCATGAAAACACCCATGTCACCAGCTGTCAAGCTGAGTAAAGACTCATGGAAAGTCTGTGTGTCAGTCTACCTATAGAGGAATGATAGGTTCATTGCTCTATTTGACAGCTAGTAGACCTGATATTATGTTTGCTACATGTGTTTGTGCAAGATATCAGGCAGATCCTAAAGAATCACATCTTCAAGCTGTGAAAAGGATCTTTAGGTACCTTCAAGGTACACCAAATCTAGGTCTTTGGTATCCAAAGGACTCTGGATTTGAGTTAGTTGGTTTTTCAGATGCTGACTATGCTGGGTGCAAGTTAGACAGAAAATCAACTACTGGAGGATGTCAAATGCTTGGAGGGAAGTTAGTCAGCTGGACTAGTAAGAAACAGAACTCAGTGGCGACTTCAACTGCTGAAGCTGAATATGTTGCAGCATGTAGCTGTTGTGCTCAAATCCTATGGATGCAGCATCAGCTTCGGGACTTTGGCATGAGTTTCAAGAAAACTCCTATCTTCTGTGATAACCAAAGCGCTATAGCCATCACTTACAATCCAGTCTTCCACTCAAGAACCAAGCACATTGAAATTAGACATCACTTCATCAGGGACATCGTGGAAAAAGGTAAAGTTGACATTAAATTTATTTCCACTGATGACCAACTAGCAGATATCTTTACTAAACCATTTGATGAGAAGAGGTTTATGTATCTGCTAAGTAACTTGGGTATGCTCAACCCCTAGCTAAGTGTCTAGAATCCGAGTTTTCAGTTTGACAAAGACTAAGTGTCTTAAGCTGAGTGCACAGTTTATGAATAAGTTTTCATAAACTGAATATTATCAAGCTAAACAATGAGTTCTTTTATTGGTGAGTTCCAAACACACTTCAACTACTTAGTGTAGTTATGATACAGTTTGAGTCAGTCTCAAACATATATGACTAAGTGTCACTGAATCTGAGCTATGTGCTTAACTCAGACGGTGTGATTGGTTCACACGTTTGGTTGGTTCCAAACATTCTTTAACTACTCAGTGTGGTTAAAAGGTTCGTTTGAGTCAGTCTCAGACGAAAATGACTTAGTGTCATTACCCATGCGCTGTGTGCTCTACTCAAGCTGAGTTTCATTCTCAAGCTGAGTGCACATTTCAAGCTGAGTGCTTGAATCGAGCTGAGTACTTGAGTTAAACTGAGTAATATGTTTACTCAGCTTGGTGTGTCCAAACTCATGTGTTATTTACTAAGTGTGATTAATTCATGACCACTGCGTATTTGGGTCAGCGTCAAATCGCGTATTATACTAAATTGTGTATAGGTATAATACATCAGTGTATATAATCTTATTGTAAGTCAATATTATTATATTACATTAGTATCCGTTGGAAGATGATTAGTTCTACCCGCTTACTGTTACATCAAAATTTTAGGGCGTAACGGATCAAAAGGGGGATTTCTAACGGGTACTTTTGCCTTGGAAAGGTATATATACCGATCAAGTTCGGTTTAGAGTGTTTAAGCTTACAATCGAGCCTTCTCATCCTCTCAAATACCTTCCCTCTTCTTTGCTAAGTGCATATTTTCGGTTCCATCGATCTCAAAACCCTAAGTCGCTCAGTGCGCTAAAGACAATCGCTCAGTGCGCATTCCAAAGTAATTACTCTATGTAATCAAAATTTAATCGATGGAAGGAACCATTCTAGTTCTAGGTGATCGAATGGTCAGAGGAGCTGCGTTTCGATACAACGGATTGCTGCTGATAAAAATCAACAATCAGCGCGCTTGCCTGGCAATCCCTCTACGCAAGATTAATATAGGATATGAAACATGGGTCAATTACATTCGTAAATGCCCATTGGCTTTTGTTTTCACCGGAGCACCTCTGCACATGGTTCCTCAGCACGTGCTGGAATTCTGGTATTCGTGTACTTACGATCATATCAATGACGCAATAAGAGGCACAGTGTTGAATGGAGAGAGAACCATTACTCTCACAGCTAACAGGCTAAGGGAGATTCTTCGTCTTCCTCAACATGACGAATTCGAGCCTGCTGTGACGAGACAAGTGGCAAGGTCTGTTCTGCCACAGATGGGTCACCCTCAAACTGAAGGGGTGATCAAGAAGGCTACTTTCCCAACCGGATGGGGTTTTATGGTGTCCACTGTGATTCGTTCACTTGGTACCAAGGTTGGAGGACTGGACCAGATCAATGAGTTCGAGATGCAGTTGCTGTACAACATGTTCTTTGGAAGAAATATCAATTTTGCACAGCTCATCTTCAATGAGCTCAAGGTCCCTGTGATGAAGGCCACAGGAGACCTTCATGTACCTTTCATAAGGTACATGTCCTTAGCATTTGAAGCTGAGCTAGGGACAGCACTCTACGAAGCCGATCAGGAGCTGTCACTGGTGCCAACACTCAGCCCCAAGATGTTCAACAACGACATCTTCCCAGAGCAAGGGGGACTGAGTGAGCCCATGCTATTAATTGCTGAGGCTTCGTCTTCTGAGAGTGAAGCTGAGGGATCGAATCAAGGGGGAGCTTCTCAAGCTGACATGGAGGTTCAAGCTGAGCACTCTGCTCAAGCTGAACCAGCTCATTCAGAAGCTGCTTCAGGTAAAACCTCTCCTCTCTCACTCTCTTCTCACTTTTCTCCATCTACATTTGGAGATAAGAATGCAGTAAACCCAACTCAGTCTAACCCATCTCCTTCACCTTCTTTCCATCATAAATCCCATTCTGAAGCCACCCCTAGTTTGCCCACTGCTACTAGGGAGAATATCCTAACATACCACTGAAAAACTGCCATTGGTGGTGCCACAACTAAAGGCATCACTAGAGCTGAGATCACACTGATCCCTCCACAGGCAGGAGTTGAGGGGGAGACGCCTTCTCTTAAGGTGTCTACCTTGAGGCTCATTACAACCCAACACCCTTACCCGGGTGTGGTGTCTACTCAGCCCACACTTACTAGAGCCATGAGAGAGCCTGTTACTATGCCTGAGCAGACACACTCAGGTAACATTGAAAATCTGACCAATCCCCAGGGTCAATCACCCCCCTCTAAACCAATTAGCCAACCACCAACCCATACACTTCACATCTCGAACCCAATAACTTTTCTTGCACGACCTACCAATGTTTCATCTTCAAACCAGGGTGAATCACAGGGTCAAGACTCTGGTGCAAATGAATTTGAAGGTAAACACCAACCTTTGGATGATGCACCCAAAGACTCTCCTCAAAATGAAACTGCCTCCTCAGGCATCCAGCAACTGAAGGACTATATTGCTGCTCAATTTCGTCTGTTCCACCTAAAGCCGAAGAAGCATAAACGTCAAATCTATCAGAGGCTTGTGAAGCTGACAGAAGATGTTAAAGAGATTGCCTCTACAGTTGCTGTACTCCAACAACAAAGGAATTCAAACACTATTGATGGGGTAGAAGGTTCAAGCTGAAGCTGAAGCTCTTCTAGTTCTAGCTAAAGGAGCAGAGAGGAAGACTCAGACTGAGGAGGAGTTAGAAATAAACAGAGAGGAACCTACAGCTAAGAGACAAAAGGTAGAAGAATCTGAACTTAAAGCTGACAGTGTTTCTGAGTCTGAGGAAGAGACAGAAGAAGAAAAAGCTACAAGAGAGTTAATAGAGATGCTTGAGCAAGAAGAAGCAAATGAGCTTGGGATCTCTGTAGCTGAGCTAAGAAAGAGAAAGGAGGAAGAGATAGAGGACCAAGAAAAAGAAAAGGAACGAAAAGCTTTGGCTCAAGCTGAAGCTACATATACTGGTCTAAGACTTGATCTAATTCCATACTCAGATGCAGAACTGCAGGAATGTTACTTCAGAAGGAGCTACAACAAAGAGATTAGAGGAATGACCTTAAGCAGAGCAAATGGAGCTGTCATTCTTACTTTGGAGCTTAGTGACAAATCAACAGTGAGAATGGACCTGAGATACGTTCACAGGATAGGCTACATTGAATGGCAAAGGATAATGATGCTACTCAAGAAATTTAAAAGAAGTCAGATCAAACAAGAAATTCTATCTGAAGTCTCCAAGTTGATTGCTTGAGCTGAAGAACTGAGGTATGTCCCAGTTCCTGGTCTGTAGTGGGAGAATTTGGTTGACATGCCTGTAGGAGTAGAATTCAGAGAAAATCAAAGCATCAACACTCCTATTAAAGGTTTCATGTTTAAGGATCAGGCAGGTAATCCCAGTTTTATTAAGCTAAATGAGATTTGCTATCTAAAAGCTGAGGATGCCTTGAGAATAAGAAACTGTTGTGGTAATGAGGAGTCAAATCAGTTAATAAAGTATAAGATGAATAAACTCATTAGAGTACAACAGAAGGAACTTCAGGAAAACAATGAAGCTGAAAGACTGTTAGATGAGATCAATAAAGAGATCATCATCTGGGAGCTTCTACATCCTGAGTTCATCAGATAGAATAAATTAGTTCTAATTTTGTAAATATTAGATTAGTTCTAATATTTTTGTAAGCACTATGTGTGCATGATCTAAGTGATCAACAACTTTTGTATTATGATTAGTTCAATTAATATAAGTATAAAGTTTGATATGTTCAACTATGTTGTGATGTGTTCCTATTCATAAGTCTGATAAGTTCAGCAAAAATGAATAACATATAAGTTCTTATTCATTTATGTAATTAGTTGGTGTGTTCAACTAAAAGTTGGTGTGTTCCAGTTTAAATTGATAAGTTCAATTAAAATTGATATGTTCAATAAATATTTGATCTGTTCAAATAATAAAATCTTAATAAGTTTGAGATTTTAAAACATAATTCTGTTAAACAAACTTATGAAATGTGTGAAGGTTTTGTCATCATCAAATAGGGGGAGTTTGTTGGGAAAATGATCTCATCAGTTTAGATTTGATGAGACAAAGTTAAGTTTGTAAGACGAGTTCTAAGTATAACTTAAACAGAATTATGAAGCTTAGTCAGACTGAACACTTATAGTGTTTCAGACTGAGTATAAGCTGAATGTAAACTTAGCATGTGTTCTATCAGTTTATATTATACCTTAGTTAAATTAATAATGTGTTTGATAATCTGTGTATGTCACATAAGGTATATATTGAGTATTCAGCTTGATGTGTTTCAAGCTGAGTGACTCAGCTTAGAAACAGAGTCAGCTCGACAGAGTTACTAAATTTGTTTTATTTAACTCTTTGGACTTCTAAGGATGAGTTAATAATTATACGTGTTAGTTTATGTTTGAATTCGGGTTTGTTCCCGAATAACTCAGCATGATGAGTTTCAAGCTGAGTAACTCAGCCTGACTAAAGAAGTCAGTCCAAGAGAATTTAAATGTGTTTTAAATTATGTTTTAACTCTCTATATCTACGGCGCAGATAAGAAGACTCCAGAATCAAGATTGAAGATTGAAGACTCAAGATAAGAAGATTAAAGATTCAAGATTCTGAGTTATCCGATAGTTAGTTAACAAATTAGGATTAGTCCAGTTTGATAGGAACCGTAGCAACAGGATTATAAATACTTATCTCCTAATAAGTTTAGAGGTACGACTACGATTCTGATAAAAAATTACAGAGCCGAAAACCTCACCTCACCGTATGTGTTACGATTCTTGAATCACTATTTGTCAGTTCAACATGATCAAGAAACTCACACATTGCCAGATCATTCGTGTGTTCGAATTATCACATCAGTTGTGATATTTGGAAGTAATCATTAGTTGATTCAATCTGTGAAAAATCCTGTTTAGAGAGTCGTCAGTATCTATAATCATAAGTTGATTATAGATAGCTAAGTTTGAGAGATTGAGAGATTTATATTAGGTGATTATATATCAAGAGTTGCTTACTTGATAATTAATGTGATCATCTTCTTATTCAAAGCATTGTAATCATCTTCATATTAATAAAAGCATTCGACTAGTTGTGGTTTGATTTAATGTGTCTAACACTTTTATTTGATTTGTTCAATTTCCGCAGAAAGTGTATTCAACCCCCCCCTTCTACATACTGTTGCTTGTTGTTATTCTCACCAAGGGACCAACATAAACACCGGTAACCTAAGGCATGAGCATCCTCCCTTAGGTTATATAAGCAGTTTACGACGTAGCGATTTCTTCTACACACTGTTGCTTGTTGTTATTCTCACAAAGGGACCAACATAAACGCCGGTAACCTAAGGCATGAGCATCCTCCCTTAGGTTATATAAGCAGTTTAGGATGTAGCGATTTTCACCAAAAGCATCAGTCTGGAACAATGTTTAATCTTGAGCTATGACAACGGAAGCATTAACACTTTTGATGTATTGGGAAGAATCTTCTTTTTGTCTCCCCCCTAGAATGTAGCTCAGATTGTTCCCATATCTTCATATGATAGATCTTTACTCCCCCTAGACATGACATAGACTGATGATCTCTTCCTCATGAGTAAACATAATGATTTTATCCATAAAAACATTCAAACTCCCCCTTAAAAACTGAATATCTTCAACAATGAAAAATTTCTTCACTTTTTATCTCCCGCTCATGATGATTATAATACTTTATGAGCAACATGCATAAAAGACATCATCATGAGATTTAGTTGCAAAAACATGGACGAGGGGTGGATAAAATCCTACAATGAATAGATACTTGAACCACTCTTGATCGTTGAGGAGTGGTAATGATTTGATCTTGATTCTTGAAGACTTATAACTCTGTGTTGGATGTAATCCGATATTGGAGAATAATGTTGTCAAGTAAGTCTCCCAATACCGTGTAATCAACCTTGACCAGATCACCGCGAGTCCCAAAAAGATTTTGGAGGACATACGGGTGCAAATGAACTTGGGTACACATAAGTGGTAGGTGGCATTGATATAATAATCAATGAGTTGGAATCATTCTTATTTAAGAGCACCAAAAGATTGATATGCAGTGAGCATTCGCATGTATTACAAAATCTTCTCAAAAACCCGAAGCAATTTGATGTAGGTCAATCCTTCAAACAATTTCACCAACACTGTGATCTGGGTCTTTAGAAATGACTGATAAAAGATAACCAAGATTCAAAAGAAACAAGGAATGGATGGCCAAAATCTGGTTTTGAGACTAAAAATTGGTGACACTAAGAAAGAAGAACCAAAAATCAGTTACGAAAGGGCAGGATGACTAGACATAATGGTACTAGGAATTAAGCACATGGTTCACGGGAAAACAGGATATGACCCAAATCTAGAAACATCAGAATGATAACTGAAACTTTGAGAACTCCTGACTCAGCCAAAAAATCCAAAAACTTGACTTAGAAATAAAGGTGACAAGATAAATCAGCCAGAACGACTACGGGGGTTCGGGGGCAGCGCCCCTGATAGCGGGGTCCAAGGGGTAGAGCCCCTGACTGGGGTCCAACTTGAAAATTTTTGAAATTGAAGAATATTGCTATGGTAAAAATGTTCAGGAATCCTAAAAATCTCGGAAAATGAGTGTAAAACCGGTCAATTTTAAAACCAATCACACCAAAACCGAATAATCTTGAATTCCGAATAAATCTTGAAATACGATCAAAGTTAAATTCTGAATAATCTTGAAATCCGAATAACATGGAATCCGAAGAAAATTGTAATTCGAATAACATGAAATCCGAATAAACTTGAAATCCGATCAAAGTTGAATTCTGAATAAAATTCCAATAACAGTCACGATTCCGAACACCCTCAAATCCGAATGCAGTCACAATCTGAACACTTTCAAGTATTAGGCACGAAATCTGAACAACTTCAATTCGAAAATCAGGAAATCCGAACAATTTATATGCGGAATTCAGCGAAACTGAACAATTTTTATTCGGATTACAGCAAATCTGAATTATTCAAAACCAATTTCGAATGATTCAACCCTGGAATTCCGAACACTTCAAGTTCATCCTGCTCAGATTCAAAAATTCTTCAAATTTGCACGAATCTGTATATTTCTTACCAGATCACTTTATATACCCCCGAAATACACTCCTAAATCATCGATTATCATTAATATAAATCAATCAAGCCAAATCGATCAAATTTCTTCAAGAACTTCAAAAACTTAAAAACTAAAAAATCTTCAAATTGGCCACTAATCTGTGAATGAATTGACTTCTTTTTGATCAACGAGTGTTTCTATGATCATTGCAACCCTAATCTAACTAAATAACACTCAAAAACTTCATTTAGTCTTGACTTTGATTATGAACCTGAAATTTTGATCAATTTTGCACGAATCTTCAAATTTTGATTTGTTGATGATGAATTCAGAATCAAATCACACTCCTTTGGCTCTGATACCACTTGTTTGGCCATAATAACAAGTGGTTCATGTATCATGTAGAATAGATGAAGGTTTGCATATGTAAACTAGAGAGAATATGGTTTACACCTTGGAAAACACCTAGCTTATTCATTCATTATGCTCACAAACCTTAGCTATTACAATAGTCATATCCCTATATATACTCCATGAGTATATTACATAGAAACTCCTATTTCTATACAATTAATGAATTAACATCTAATCCTTTTAACCTATTAAAAACTAAAAACCAAAAATTCTTAATTAATAATGTGACCCAAAATTTGTTTCACTAATAACTAATAACCTTAAAACTAGATTTTAACCATTTAAACAAAACTTGTTTAAAACCTTGGTCAAGATCAAGTTTTAATAAAAAGGATTTATCCTTTTAACCATTTAAATAGAAACTTGTTTAAACTTATCTTATTAAAAATTAAACTCCTTTTTAATCCCGGATGAAAAACAAAAACTGTTTTGACCATCCTTATGGTTTTCGATTTTTATACAAGAAACAAGATGGAGAAGAAGATAATATAATTTAAACGAATCAACTAGCTAGATTTAACTAGGTTTTCATTAACTAAACAAGCTGTTTAATTTTTCTTGATCAAAAAACTTGTTTCATCAAAAGTTGTAATCCTTTTAACCGTTCAAACTAACTGATTAAAGTTTCAGATCAATAGGATTATGGCTTTTAACAACTTGATAATCAAAACAAACTGTTTTGATACCCTCTTGATTTACAAAAAATACAGGGAAAAAGTAAAAGATCAAGAACAAACCTTAAATCTAAAAACAGAATAAACTAGAAACTATAGATAATAGAGCCGAGGCTCTGTTACCACTAAAGGGTTTTGACCTGACCAAAACACTCTAAGACACAAACTAGTTAAGCAATGGGTTTGATTCTACTGGTTTAATCCTAAAGCGGAAACAAATTGAACATAACCCTCTAAACCATAAAAAGGGTTAAGATCTTTCTAATGATCCATACAGTTTCTTATCAACAATCAAGAACAAAGGTTTAGAAAACAATTACCTGTTGATCTTGGGATTGCTAAAGTAAGTCCACCACTACCTCACCACCACGAACTAGCTGCTAGACCGCGACTGGAATTACGCGGAAAATCAGCACGCGAAACCTGTGTGTGTGTGGTGATCGTGAATCGCAAAAAGCCGAGTGGCTTTTGCCTCCTTGTTGCCGTCGACGCAGAAGCAAAAACAAACACCCTCAGGTGTTGTGTTGAGATTGACGTAGACAAGAGGGAGAGAGGAGGCCAGGGTTTTTCCTTGATTCAAAATTAAATCACTTAAGGATAATTAGCTTTTTCTAGGTTTAAATACTTAAACCTTATCCAAGCCCAAGCCCGTTCAATTAAAGCCCATGTCTTTAATTGAACTTTCATTCCTTGCACTTTGACCCCCTGGAATTAATTAATTAACAAGGAGATATATATATATTAGCTAATGAATATATATTGTTAATTAATAATATTAATAATTTAAGATTAAATTATTAGTTCTGAATAAAATGAGCTTTAAAATATATATATATATATATATATATATATATATATATATATATATATATATATATATATATATATATATATATATATATATATATATATATATAGGAAGAAGTTCCATTGAGAACCATTTTTAGTGCGAGAACCGCGAGGACCAATCTGAGTCGTCTAATTCCCCCTCTTTCAATGTCATTGCCCACCCATTAATTCCTCACATACACACTTGATCCCCTCACGCTCTACATCCATGAATTCTACTAATCAAATCAACTGCTAAGATTGGTTCTCGCGGTTCTCGCAATAAGATCGGTTCTCAATGGAACCCTCCCCTATATATATTATATAAGTTGCCATGAACTTATATATAGATATATTATATTTATTTTCTAATTAATTAATTAATCTTTAACTTGGTGCCAGGTTATTAATTTCTAGAAAAAGGAAATGTTCTAAGGTTTCCTAATCTAATTCAGAAACCTATTCTTATAAATAGGGGATTAGATTAGAGAATCAGAACTAATAAAAAATAATAATCCTTAGAAAAATAACTCTCCTCTCTCACTCTCTCCCTCTCGTAGCCGATGGCCGAACCCTAAGAAAAAACCAAGTTACGGTTTTCGGTTTTTCGATCTCAAGTTTGCGATCGGGTGGTGTTCGTGGTTGCTACCTTTCTAGCGGGATCTCGTCTTGCTTCATTACAGGTGGATCAACTTGGGCAACCCTAGGTCAAGATCAAAGGTATAACATCTTATCTTCTTGTTCTTGATTGTTATGATGATCGAGTATATATTTTATGTTTATATATATACTAGGACGAACGAATATATATATGTATATATAGATGTTCGACCGTATATATATATATATATATATATATATATATATATATATATATATATATATATATATATATATATATATATATAATGCACGCCCTTCATTAAATGATGCATATGATATGAATGATATTATATTTTGCTTATTCATATTATGAGATTGTACATAGATACATAGTTTTCGATCTTATATACATATACATGTGTCATAAACAAAGATCCTAACATTTTAGGGTTTTTGGGTTGTTTATTATTCTAGTTCCGCTTTATGAATAATAACTATTTGTTTTCATCCTTGTGTCGGTCTAAACTAGTTTGAGTTTAGATCAGGATGACACGAGTAGGTGTATTATATCTTATAAAACCTATCACTACGGTCACTACCAGGGCCCTGTGCAAGTGCATAATGTGCCCATGCACAAGGTCCAACAAACCTTAGGGACCATTTTTTAAATGTCTATATATGTATATATATTGTAATATTGAATAAGCCCAGCAGGTTAAGCCCAAGATTCCAAGAAGCTTTGAAACTAGGTTACAGTTACATACATGCTTCCGAGTTCCGCCTTGAGCCACTCCGTCAATCCGGCTTCCACCTTGTCGACTTCCACAGAGAGATAGAGAGAGAGAGAGAGAGAGAGAGAGAGCGATTGAGTAACGAGTGATGCCAGTTGGAGTTTTCTAGAAAGGATTTGTCGATTTCCCACAATCGAAGATGAAAGGGTCGAACCGTGTAAGCAATATTTAATTCGATAGTCACGTTTCTCGATACTCACTTGAGTCACTTCGAGAGCCAGATTACAAATTTTACCAGATTACATGACCTCTGTTATCTTATCTCTATATTCTCTACACGAACTTTGTTTTCTCGAAACTCAATACTAGATTACATATTTACCATCGACGATTCTTAGGTTCTTGACTCTTGGCTCTGTTCTCTCATCTCTACACAAAAATTGTGAGGACTGAGGTAAGACACTAAAACCATCGAAAATTGTTTCAATGTTTTTGTTCTTGATTCTCAATTTTAATTTATTGTTCTTGTTTCGTTTATGTAGCTGGCCAAAAATTGTTTCTGTTTCATGGAATCGTGGTTTACTGGTTTTTGGTGTAGGCATGTAGGCTGTAGCAATCAACCAAGTAACTAAGTAAGTGTTCTAAATTCTAATCCCTCAACTAGTCAACTACACTACTACACTAGAACAAATAGGAGTTTATATTCGAATACAATTTCAAGATTTCAAGAACAGATATGAGTTTATATTCGAACATATAGGAGTTTGTATTCGAACAGGTAGGAGTTTATAGCTAAGTAAGTGTATCTTGTATGATTAAGAATAAAATTTCAAGATTTAATTACTAATTATCTCGAACAATAGGAGTTTATATTCGAATTTTATAATCAAAATTATTGAATTGAATATGTTTCTATTTCTAGTGAAAGGTTGTGTGTAGGGATAGTGTACACGTGTCATCACATCCATGGACACTATGAGTCACTAAAGGGTCACACAGCTGCACACCCAAATCATGAACCAGGAAGAAATACATTGTGTATAGGGATTATAATTAACAGTGGTTTAATTATAAGGAAAAAGAGAGAAATAATAAATGGATATTTATTATTGAAAAAAGGGATATTAAATATTAGTTAAATATTTAATAATAAAGTTTGGTTGGATAATATTAATTAATAGTTAATTAATTAATATTAAACTAAAATAAAGGATAGCTTTTGTCAAATGACCAAAGTTGTTGGTCAACGGACTGGGCTTAGGGTCCAAGGGCCTTGATCCATTTACATGGCTATTTAAATGGATTAAAGAGGTTAATTTTAACCTAATGAAACATTAAGCTACCAAAAGTAACAAAAGCTCTCTCCCTACCTTGCTCCCTCTCTTCGGTCAACGGCAACACCACCACCGGCCACGGTGGTCCTTGGCGGTGCCCTGCGGCGGCGCAAGGTGGTCGACGGCGGCGCGTCTTTTCGGCGCCCCTTTCTCTCGGCGATCAAGTCCTCGGCCGAACCCCCCCTTTGCGGCGGT
The DNA here is from genome assembly GCA_947179395.2 of Pulicaria dysenterica. Classification (NCBI taxonomy): domain Eukaryota; kingdom Viridiplantae; phylum Streptophyta; class Magnoliopsida; order Asterales; family Asteraceae; genus Pulicaria; species Pulicaria dysenterica. The sequence continues at coordinate 41,003,765 of OX359294.1, forward strand.
GGTCGACGGCGATAGCCAAGGCCAAAAATCCTGCGGATTTTTGGTGGTTCTGTTGGGGTTTCGAGAACGACCAGCGGAAGCATGGTACAACAAAAGTACCAAAATGTACAACCAAATAAAGCATAAAAACAACAAAACCCCAAGAGAAAGTACCAAACTCCATATCTATGAAATACAACATGTAAAATAGGAGAATAAGGATATTATACCCTTGTCACAACTTCTGGAAATGTGAAGATGGTGGTAATGATCCAAGAAGCCGAAATAGCTTCCTCTATTGAAGTCCACCCCGGGTATGTGTCAATCTCCAAGTACTAGCTAGCCATTGATGATCTTCAAGCATGAAATCATCTTTGGAACAGCAACCACGAAATCTCCTAGCTCTCCTCTACCAAGAACTCACCAAGATCCCTTTTCTTGTGTTTCACAAAAGATCAAGGTTTGGTGTGTGTGTGTTTATGGCTAGAGAGAATTTTTCTTGAGAGAAAAATGCATGTCCATCTCAAAATGGTCCTCCCCTGGCTTCTTTTGACCCCAAAAGGCCGGCCAAGAAGTGGTCTAAGCAACCAATTTTGATTGGTGGAGAATGGAGGCAACATGCAAAAGTTACATGTAATCTGACAGGGGTTAGCACCGCTAACTTTTAGAGGTTAGCGCTGCTAACTTTAAAAGTTAGCGCCGCTATCGGGCCCCTAGTTAGAGCCGCTAACCTTAAGGAGTTAGAGCGGCTAACTCTAAAGAGTTAGAGCCGCTAACTCCCATCAGCATGCCAACTCTTTGCAATTTGACAAAATCAGTCCCTCCACTTAGGTTGTTGTCGAGATTGATCCCCGGTGTGTGACCCAATAGGCACATACATCATCGGTAGTGATTCATATGGCGTACGTGCGTCAGTGGGCATATTCTAACAAACTCCCACTTGCACATGACACACCGTACCCAAGAAATCACAGACAAAGAGCGGCCTCTAGTAAAGCATCTCTGCCCCCGAGTCAGTATGGGTTCCGCTTCCTTGCAGAAAACCATAACCTACAAGAACGTAGAGATCCTATAGATAAGTGATCAAACATCCTTTTGTTCGCGATATCCTTGTGAACACGAGACATGGATTAATATGTCAATCTCCAGATCGTTCACGATTATGTTTCTCGATCTTGATTGGTGGTGACCAAAATTTAAGGACATATCTGATTCTCAATCAATATTCCTTTGCGCATGACCATGCTTATTTTGGTGTCAGCGCCCAATCATCGAGGGGCCCAGGGATATCTCTGATACTAGAGGAACAAATTCCGTTGACTATACAATCCCATAGCGTGAACCTTGTCTTACTTAACTATTCCCTTTATAATAGCCAGTTACGAACTACATTTTGAAATAGCCAAAGTAAGAAAGGTTCATGCTATAGCAATTCATACATCTCAGGTCGAAGGACGTAATGATATTATCATCCCGAGTTACTTGTGACCATGATCCATGAAGTGAACTCAGGTGCGGGTCTTCCAGTCACTTCAAACTCCTTTCAAGCACAGGTTACTGTTGCGTTTCATGCATTCAATCCTTGATTAATGCATAACCAACACCTAAACTCAACCTTATTTCAAACTTCCTTCCCTTGAAGAATGACTGACTGTGGAAATTTAGAATGTATAAACATTCTGGGAAGTGGTTAAACATGCTAAGATGGAACACAGTAAAGACCAATGAAGGTAACCGCGTCATGCGTATATATAGTCTCCTCTATATATCGATACAATCATCGGTGAGCAGTACTGCTTACCGTTCCCAAAGCTTATAAGTAAATCAAACATTTACTAAAACGATATTCAAGCCTAGTCATAAGCATGAACAATGCTATTATACCTAGTATGAGATCCATCACTAGTATTTGACAACGGCTTAACTATGGGATCATCTACACGATATCCCTTTGTACTCTTTTGAATTCTCTTATTAAACCACTTGCAAAGTTTTTATCAAAGAGATCATACATAATATTATCATAGTCGTCATATCCTCAATGTTACCGAAGTCTACACTAGGATTAATGACACTAATGATGATCATAGTCGACATACTCTCAATGTAACCGAAGTCCACAATAGAGTCACTGACACTCATGTTTATTAGAGTCGACATACCCTCAATGTAACCGAAGTGCACAGTAGGGTCAATGACACTCATTTAAATCTAAATGTCGTATTTACACCACATATTTGAATATTCAAAACTTCGATAAAATCGACAGTCTCACAAGTATAGATTTGCTTGCAGTAATAACTTACTCAAGACAACTTTATTTTCGTCGAACATCAAGAACATACATCAGTATTTCTTGAATTTAGAATCCACTTTACTTCATGTTCATATTTGTACTCGTAGAACAATAATTCCACCAACTAGGAACATTTAAAGCTCCCACTAGCCCTGACAAGAGTATCTGGCTTAATCTATGCTTTCTAGAAAACACATTCCTTTGATTTTCTCGTAAAGCAAGATTACAACCATAAGATGCAAATTTTATCGACTTCATTCATGGACACAACTTGGACATAATGGATATATATATATATATATATATAAGACCTCGGAACATGTTTCAAACATACACTCAACTTAACCCTACGAAGGATCTTGGCCTTTTATTTCCATGTGAACTTACTTGTTTCCCCAAAGTGACAACAATGCTTCACGTAATCCAGACCTAATATGGATATTATGGATGTGTAAGAGCCACGAAAAGTGCCTTAAGCTTTTCCTCAACTTAATCCTATGAAGGATACAGGTCTCTTACGTCCAAGTGAACTAACTTGTTTCCGCAAGGTGACAACAATATTTCACTTTATCTAAGTCATCTTCAACATAGCCACTAGAACATGTTTCCATATGATCAATATGAAACACTTTGTCTCTAGTCGATATTTGAAGTTGTCTATGATTTGCATATTTGTTATTCCCTTCACCCTTCTTGGATAACACTTTAGGTGTGGGATTAACCCAAGTCAATTACTTGGATGCATCAAATGGGTTACATCTATGTATACCATTATCTTCTTATATTCACTAGTGAACACAGGGTCCCACTATGTTTCCGATGAATGGTGACATCACAATGATTCACCATCAAGCTGCTGTTGCTAAAATATGACAACCTCATATCTAAACAGCCTTCTTGACTTCCACCAGATTTAAAGAAGCAATGGATATTGTCAAGTATTACCAGCATCTCTATGCTGATTAAATGCTAGTGTCAACATTATGTCTCTTGTTTAAGTTTTACGTTCTTCCACTGGAATGCTTTTGTAAATTGTCTTCTTCCTTTTGAGCAACCAAATATGGTTCCCATAAGTCTAAGAAACAATTATCCAAAACTCAGATGAACTACTTAAATATATAGGCAACAACTTATAATTCTTCCATCTCCCACTGAATGTAGACTGGATAATTATGAGTGATGAGATTGACAAGCAAAGAACTCTTTCTAGTCAAAATCTCATTGGATGCTTAAGTGACCATAATGTTGTGTTTTTAGATTGAGGACTTGGTTTATAAAAATTAATGTATACCAATCACATTGAATACATGTTTTAGGACTGCCTTTCACCAGATCATCAACAAAGATATCCGGTTTTTCAAAAGTGTCTCTTAGAGAAAACGAATCATAGGTTAAACCCATGATCCATTTCATATTTAAACCAATATAGATAAGAAAACTTAGCATCTTGTCTAGATCTAAGAATTTATATCTATATGCCCTTACTGATTCTTAGATAACTTTAGGTTAGTTCCGAACACCACTAGGTTTCAGACACAAGCCTTTTGTCTAGTAATCATTCTCTCAACAACTATCATAAAGATGGTGATGGAGAATTTCACTAGTGTCACTCTTTGTGGCATACTTGAACGGATTATCCACACTAGTGTGATCAATATCCAACAAGTCATAATCCTTCCTACCAACACTGGTGAAGGATTTCTTAATCACCCTAGTCCAATAAACAATATTTATACCTTTCATTTAGTCCGAGGCTAAACTTTTACAAAGATCCTAGCCACATGGATCTAAGCGGTGTAAATGTTGTTTACTTGGTCAAGTTTGATTATACCATAAAGCTAATGTATCCAAACCAATTTTGGATCTAAGAATCAATTATTCATGATTGCCTTATTACTTATAACGAGCCTTTATGTATGCAATGATATGGATAAGTTTTGACAAAACATCTCAAAAACAATTTTTCAAAATGTTTCAATTCCAAGTGATATCCGTCGTCATGAAATGTGTATTTAAGCACTAAAAATAGTAAAAAATAACACATAAGCATAGACATGGATCAAATTTGAAATGAAACCATCAAAATGAAAAATATTTTCAAACAAAATATAAGATTCAAAAAGATCCATCATCTTCGAAAGAACATACAATAAAGCAAGTCTTGCCACGCAGGGCATAAATACAAAAGTAATAATTAATCCGGAAATAATGGCGAGACTAACACTCCCAATTCTCTTGTAGAAAACAATCAACAAAATTTCTTCTTCAGAGATCCGGTTCTTCAAGCTCTTCCTTCTTGCAACGAATAGACCTACAGTTTGCAACAAAATAAATTTGTGACAAACGTGAGTCTTACAGCTCGGGTAAACAACCCAGCTTATTAAGGAATAGCAATGAAGTATAATCATGAATGTACCTCAAGTAGGAAAATTAACTCTCTCTTTTCTGAGAAGTTTTATATTCTCTCGGCACGAAGGGCAGGCATGACGGCCCCAATCCCCAAATCTACCGCAGAATTAGCAAACCACCCCTTGTTGAGTTTCCTTAGGCACATGATCAATGTCCATAGACTCAAAGCTAGAAGCAAGCTTGGATACTTCAACTTCTTCTTGTGATGGGATCAATTTCTTCTTCTTTATATTATGTTGTTCCTTAGAACCAAGTACGAGAGTGGATGAGGATGATGCATGCTTGGGCATGTTAGATTCAACATCCTTCAACATTCCATGCAATTCATCTATAGATATTTCCTTTGCATGCATATGATAGTCCTTTACAAACTGTTCATATGATGCGAGCAGAGACTGAAGTATGAAATTCACACCAAGCTCCCTCCCTATAGGAAATCCTAGCCTCTCCATCTGGTTCATGTATGATTTCATCTTCAAAACATGGGCACTAACACTCCCGCCTTCCCACATCTTACAACCGGTTAGACTTTTAACACACTCATAATGTTCTTGCCTAACTTGCTGTCGGAATACATCCTTCAGCTTGTTAATCATGTCATACACAGTCATGTGCTCAAATTGCTTTCGCAGTTCCGAGCTCATACTTGATAACATGAGACTAGCAACATCGTGCGTATCCCGAACACGCTTTTCATACACGTATCGGATAGTCCATTCCGCATTGATAGGAGGTGGTTCAGGAAGGGGTTCCTCAAGGATGTGCAGCTTTGACTCGGCACGTAGGACAATTCTCAATTTCCTAAGCCAGTCAACGAAGTTCACTCCCGTGAGTTTTTCCCTTTCAAGGAACATGCGTAGTGAAAAGTTCGACGTGGTGTGGTTTTGATTCGTCATTCTATAATTAAAGAGAGTACGCAAATTAGTTAGTTTGATTTAATCCTCGTTAAAATAATTACCCATATCGTCTCGAAAAATATTTTAACAAGGGCTAAGAACCATATTTCTCTCCAATTCATGACGGGTTTGCCGCGGATCACTTCATGGAGCTATTTAGGCCGATAACTATTTTACCGATTGCAATCTCTATTGCAACTCTTAGACACTTGCGGGATCCTACGACAACCATCGGTCGTTTGTCATGTTTGATCCCTACTAGCACCAATTCCAAATTAAAATTCTTGGTTGACTCGTGCTAAGCTCGACAATCACTCAAGGATTTTAATTTGTAATTGCAAATCGTCCGTCAAGACATACGATGTCAAACCCACTAAAATTGGCTCGTGCTAAGCTCGACAACCAAAATTGTGAATTTGCCACACGCACCTTCCACACAGTTTTATGAGAGTTAGCTCGTGCTAAGCTCGATAACTAAAACTCATAAATCTAGATTCGGGTGGTATCGATTTACGGATGGTGCAAGATTTACGTTTTATGAAAACTGGCTTTTGTTTCCGGCTTGGTTACAGATTAACTTGTTTAGTGACAAAACTTATTTTCACTAGGTGAGTTAATCTTGTATGTGAGCGCGCGCGAGAGTTGTAAACCATTTTTACCAAATCTCTTGTGATTTTATTAATTTTGAAAAATTATCTAGCATGCGAATCCTAAGCAAACTATGCAAGAATAATATAAAATCACATCACATGCATATATACGAAATAAATTGGTAATCCTTGCCAAAATCCTATGTGTTCTTCCCGTGAGCCAAAACGGGAAGAACGTGGTCAATCTAAGGGACAAAAGGCCTTCGATGCAAGCTCCCACTACAACCGCCATCTCCAATAGACTTCACCGGCTTCTATGGTCATGCTCCATCTCCTTTTGACTCCATTTGTGTGTCTTCATCCAAAATTTACAATACATACAAATAGAAAATAAATGGCATACAAGCCACAATTTTCCTATTTTATCTATTACAAATTACACGGATGAATGAAATGGCACGCAAGCCACAATATTATTACAAACAAATCTGACTTAATAAATATTACAGCCCATTGTGATTTAAAATCACCAAATTACATCCAAACACACAAAATCAACCACAAGGTCAAAGGCAAGGTTTACCAATTTCAAATCAACCACATACAACCAAACAAAACATATGGTATTTCAAAAATACCAAAACATGCAAACATATTCTGAAACTAATTTCCAAAAACTACAAGAATGCCAAAAACCCGAGAACCAAAACTGTTATTTTTAAAAGGAAAAATCTGGTCCAGCGCGCGTAGCGCCGCTAACCCTTACGAGTTAGTGCCGCTAAACCAGAATTATCGCCGCTAACCCCTAGTTCCAGAAAACAAAAAGCTTTTGATTCGGGTTTTTCAGGCCACCATGTGCAATTCTAGTATGGAGGTGGCTCTGATACCACTGTTGGGGTTTCGAGAACGACCAGCGGAAGCATGGTACAACAAAAGTAACAAAATGTTCAACCAAATAAAGCATAAAAACAACAAAACCCCAAGAGAAAGTACCAAACTCCATATCTATGAAATACAACATGTAAAACAGGAGAATAAGGAGATTATACCCTTTTCACAACTTCTGGAAATGTGAAGATGGTGGTAATGATCCAAGAAGCCAAAATAGCTTCCTCTATTGAAGTCCACCCCGGGTATGTGTCAATCTCCAAGTACTAGCTAGCCATTGATGATCTTCAAGCATGAAATCATCTTTGGAACAGCAACCACGAAATCTCCTAGCTCTCCTCTACCAAGAACTCACCAAGATCCCTCTTCTTGTGCTTCACAAAAGATCAAGGTTTGGTGTATGTGTGTTTATGGCTAGAGAGAATTTTTCTTGAGAGAAAAATGCATGTCCATCTCAAAATGGTCCTCCCCTGGCTTCTTTTGACCCCAAAAGGCCGGCCAAGAAGTAGTCTAAGCAACCAATTTTGATTGGTGGAGAATGGAGGCAACATGCAAAAGTTACATGCAATCTGACTGGGGTTTGTGTCGCTAACTTTTAGAGGTTAGCGCCGCTAACGTTAAAAGTTAGCGCCGCTATCGGGCCCCTAGTTAGAGCCGCTAACCTTAAGGAGTTAGAGCCGCTAACTCTAAAGAGTTAGAGCCGCTAACTCCCATCAGCATGCCAACTCTTTGCAATTTGACAAAATCAGTCCCTCCACTTAGGTTGTTGTCGAGATTGATTCCCGGTGTATGACCCAATATGCCCATACATCATCGGTAGTGATTCATATGGCGTACGTGCGTCAGTGGCATATTCTAACAGGTTCGTATACACACACGATTTTATTCTCGGGTTTTGTTTGGTAGGCGATCTAACAGCCAGTTCAAAGGGTACATTTGCTGTGTATCCCCAGTAGCAGTTTCAGCGTATAACTTCCATGTTTTTAGATAAACCTGTTTTTTAATCTTGTGAATGTTGTATGTTCTATATATCTAGTATATGATTTCTGAGATTGTTTCCCCACCCGGTTAAGTTGGGATCCTGGAAACGGGATTTACAAGTTTTGTATTCTATTCCGCTGTGCATGTTTGTACCCTGTAAATCCCTACAGTGGTATAAGAGCCTCTAGGCTCGATAGGGAACAAGAAAATCATAGATATATATATATATATATGTATACATGTTTGCGAAAATTAGTATGTGGTTAAGATTAAGTTTCTGATCTGTTACCTGATTAATTTTCCAGTACTGCTAATTATATTTATTGTTTATATATTGTGTGGAACTTTTGTTTTTGGTTTAAGCATCAAGTTTTGATCTTTTTACCATTAACTGCGTGAAACTTTATTTTTGGTCAAAGGTCAAGGTTTATGACTTTTAGCCAATTAAAGTTTCCAGATTATTTGTTTTATACATTTATATTTGTGAGAAACTTTGGTTTATGGTAAAAGGTCAAAGTTTTGACTTTTAACCAGATAAAGTTTCCAGTTTACATGCTTTGTATATTTATATCTGTATAAATTGTGTGTGAAACTTGGGATAATTTAAAAGTTCAAAGTTCTTGAATTTTTAGATCAAGTTTCCAGTTTATATTATTATTCATTTAATAATGTTTGACGTTTAACCAATGTGGTATTTTTTTATCCAGTTTGTGATATTTATCAAAAAGACCAATGTTTAGACCCAGTTTGAGGTCAAGGTTAAATGTTGGGGAACAACATGGAACCAGTTTGAGTTTTGATGTTAGAGATTCAAGTTTGAATCTGTCCGGAATTATATATGTTGGTTTATAATGCGTGTATTATTATTATTTAATTACTTGTGCCCGGTTGATTATTTATTTTAAGCCAAACGCCTTAAACCTAGTGGATCAAGATTGTGGTTGTCTATTTATTGTTTTGTGAATTAGTTTACATTTATTTATATCCGGTGTCGGGAGGTCTGCGTGCCACTTACAACCCCTATTCAGTTTTGTAAAAGTACTAGATTTAGCGGGCCAGTGTGCCTTTGAATTATTATGTAATAGGGCATTAGATTTTATCAAAATTATAATAGGCTAGTTTGATATTTGTAAATGTAATATTGGAGCCAATCAAGACATGGAGCAAGCAAAGGAGAGAGGAAGCCACAGATGCTGGAGTCAGCGGGAGCATCAGCATCATATTCATGCCTTGTGTGTTATTTATGATCAACTTAGGGTTTGACCACATGGGTACTTGTATTTTTAAATTGAGTACCAGTGATGGTCAAAGGCATTATGTGTGTTGGCTTATTTTTGCTTTTATTAATTGCGTGGTTGTGATTTAATTATATAGTGCACGTACGTCATTAAAAACCATATACATATATAATGGATATTTTTAAGATGAAAAGTTCTTTCACTTAAAAAGGTTATAAGTTTTACAAGTTTTGTAAAACGGATAAAACTGGCAAAATATTTTTGAAACAAGTTAACCCTTTCAAAATTTTAGACTAGTAGTGCTACCCATATAATGGTACACCGTTCCTGCTCCCAGTACTTCAGTGTGTTGTCGTGCCCAAACCGTGCACACCGGGGTTCAAACTGATGTGGGGAGAGGTGAAAGACTTTGCGATTCCATGATGTGACATGCCATTGTTCACCCCGTCTTAGATGGTGAGGTCTACTTTGGTGATTCCCTGATGTGACGGGCCCAAAGTGTACTTAGGAGAACTAAATATGTACGAATTATTGTTTCATTCGATCTCACAAGGATATAGGAGTCATGTTTTGGTTTAAACACGATCGGTATGGTTTATACCTACCAGAAATAGCACGGAGTCGGTGTTGTCGTGCCCAAACCGTGCACCTACACGTGTGAAATATGGATCCTATTCTAAAATAAATTTATTTAAAGTGTTATAAGGTAACATCCTCTTAACCGGCCTAGAATTATGAGGTAATTAATTAAGTTAATCTTGAGATTTATATTTGATTATGTGAATTAATTGATTTTATGTGATTAAATTAACCAATTAATTAATTGTAAATAGAATTGATTAAATTATTCATTTGAGTTAGTGGAGGGGTGAGGTGGCCGGTTACGGTGAGATTAGTCACCAACATCATCCCCATTATTCTCATCACATGCAATTAAGTAAGAAGCAAATAGTGTGTGTTGTGTGTTTTGTGTAATCTTCGGCCGAGAGGAGGAGAAAGCAAAGAACCATTCAACAATTTGATTTTTAATCTTGCTTGCTAATTGATTACTGAAGTTCATTACATTGTTGAGGTTAAATTACTGATTTTATGATTGTTAATTAATTTAATTCGGTTTTATAGAATGATTTAAGAATTCCGATTAATGCATGATGAATAAACTTGATGAATTGATGAGATTAGGATGTTGCATGATAAAGTTTGTTATGAATTCATGTTGTTTATATATTTAGAATGATTTCTGGAAACACAGAACACTTGCATGCTTGAAATCAGTAAGGAATTAAGCTAGACATCGAAAGTTGGCATGAAAACTTTAATGAGTCAGAAATTGATGTATGAATTAAGAGGAATTTGTGGATTCCGACCAATATGACCGGAATGGATGTTGAATCCGATTAAATTGATAGGAATTATGTTATTTCCGATTAGATGAACTGTATACCCCAACACTTTTATCGGAATTGATTTGATCGGATTTGGATTTACTCAGAATGGGACATTTTACTCTGAATTGATTATATGCCCTAGCTCTTTGATCGGAAATTGATATAATCGGAATTAAGGACTATGGATCGGAATTAACACTTACTCGGAATGTGCCTTTGCTAAGAATGTGCCTTTACTCGGAATTCAAATTCGATCAGAATATGCCTATGCTCGGAATATAAGTATGATCTCATCGGAATTGATGTTCATCGGAAATTTCCTAAACACTCGGAATTCTGACTTATCCGGAATTGAATTAAAACTATATAGAATGCCTTTGCTTGATCGGAATTACAAGATGGAATCGGAATTATGACAATTCCGTATAATATATTTGGAATTTGGGATTCTTAAGGTTTCTTTGACAAATTCAGATATTATGTACTGAATTTAAATGTATATCTGTGATATGAGTATATACATGTGATGTATAAATAAAAGTGTTATTCATTATGAAACAGTATTGTGAATTAAATACCGACTTGTGTTCATTTAATCTCAGGAACTGAGAAGACTCAGTGATATAGATTCCTGAGTGCTGAGCTGTGCAAGCTTTGGTGAGTGGACTTATATCTTCAGATATACAAGATATGATATCCTAATTGTTATAATGCTCTTGTTTGAACTGTATACATGTTGTGATGGAGATCAACGTGGGGGATTTTCGGCCGGGCCTGGTTTAGGGATATATAGTATTAGCACATTGCTTGATATGCATTTGTCGTAGTTAAGGGTGCTAATATTGTTATCCTTGAAACTAGGCTATCGGTAAACCTTGGTTTTGGCTGACCTTGGTTGTAGGTGGTTGCAACACCACCGGTTCTCCTTATTTATGAGCTTATGTGTTGGGCATGTTTGCCTTGTATATGTGATTAGATATTTGTTCCCTCACTTAGCTTTGTGCTAATTCCCCACTAGATTGTTTTGCAGGTACTCCATGGTGAGTTTGTGGTTAATGAAAACTGGGATTTTGGACCGACCATAACTCTGATGTCAAAGAATTTTAATTAGAGCCTGTTTTGGAAATTAACACTGTAGTTGCTTTTTATATAAATTAAGATCAAATGTATATATTTATTATGTATTTCAAAAGTAAATATATGTAATTAGCTTCCAAGTGCTATATAATATATGATTAAAAGTACGGTGTTACAAATTGGTATCAGAGTCTTGTTTGAGGATTTGCATGAATGGTTTGTGCAATACTCGAACCGAGGCTTTGGTCAGTCCAATATTCCCAGGGTGGGTAATTAGTAGAGTAGCTTTGAGGGTGGTTAGTGTGTTTAAACTAACGGATTATATCTAACAATGGGTGAGATATTGTGTATAGAACAGAATTGGCTGATAACGTGAATCCGACAACTACCCCTACGTCCCCCAGAAGGACCAACTTGTCCTCTACTACAGTTAATGATAAGCACAATCGGGCTGGTACCTCTCATAATGGTGAATCTGATCACCAAAATTATGTACTACAGCTAGAGGATACTTTACAAACCTTGAGAGATCCAGTTTAGGAGTTGGAGCAGCAACATTAAACTCAGTCTTCTCAGCCAACCCACACTATTCATATGCCTCGAGAATCAACTGTGTTTACCCAATCCATACCACCACCTGTTTATTCAGTTGCACCCTTCAGTACAGTGTCAACACTGTTTGGATCCTTACCATACATGTCTTTTCCAGCCGTATCACAACCCCAACAACAGCAGTAACCTTAACAGCAAAATTTCTTCATTCCTTGGTATCCAAATCTGGGAGGTTTTAGATCGAAGTGTCAATATAGAGATTTCATGGATTACCAGCCACCTGAGTATCATGGAAGCTCAGACCCAACCGTTCCTTTGAATTGGTTGAGAGAGACGGTCAAAGCTTTAGATGCCTGTAACTGTGAAGAAGTTGATAGAGTGAAGTTTGCCACAAGGAGACTGAAAGCTCAAGCTGCAACATGGTGGGGATTCCTTGACTGTTCATCTGTCTAGAGAAGTTGTGAACTCTGTTACTTGGGATCAATTTTAGAGTAAGTTTTGTGAACACTTCTGTAATTCCTTTGATTTGGCTAAGGTGAAAAGGGATTTTATGAATTTGACACAGGATGATAAGATGTCGGTGGATGAATTAATCTCCTAGTTTAATGAAAAGCTGAGGTTTGCAAAGCAATGGGTATTGGATGAACCATCCCAGATTGATCATTTTGTACAAGCTTTGTTGCCTGAGTACCGGGGTAACACCCGAATGGCAATATCATTGGTCCAAGCATTTACCATTGCCCGAGCTGCTGAAGGTGATGTGAAAGCTCGTGAAAAGCTGAATCGTGAGAAAGGATCATTCCACAAGTCTGGTGGAAATCAAGGAAAAGGTAAATGGCAGGGAGGTAAGGGTAATAATGACAAGAAGTCAAGAGGCTCAGGGTCAATTCAAGGAAAACCATGGTGTGGGCCTTGTAAGTCTCGCCACACTGGTCCTTGCACACCTCAGACTAAACGGTGTGTAAGATGTGGGGTGTTTGGCACTAGCCATCTGCATGTAGGTTCAAGACCAATGTGTGCTGGAACTGTCACGAGGAGGGTCATAGATATGGAGCTTGCACGAAACCGAGATCAGCAGGGACGGGACAGGGGGTAGCAACTGTCGGGGGATCGTCTTCTGCAGGTCAGAAGAGAAAGCCTGCACCTTCTGCTGAAGGGAGGGCTTTCAATATGACTGTTCCTGAGGCTACTGAGAACAGTGATGTTATAACAGGTATGTTTATAGTAAACTCTGTGCCTGCCCGTGTGTTATTTGATTCTGGTGCCAATAGATTCTTTATATCTGTATCCTTATGTGACAAACTGAAACTGCCTGCTTCTGTGATTACTACTCCATTAGAAGTAGAGATAGCAGATGGTAAGATAGTTTCTGTAACTTCTTATGTGACTGGGGTGTCGATAGACATTGATGGTACTAGTTTTCCTGTAGACTGCTTGTTGATGCCTATACCGGGGTTTGACTTAGTACTAGGCATGGATTGGTTAAGTCACTATAGAGCTAGTATCAAGTGCCATAAGAAACTGATTTCTATTCATTTGGCTGATGGGTCGCATGTCGTGGCTCGTGGGGATAGATCTTCTTCTTCCTTTCCAATCATCTCGTATATGAAGGCTAGAAAATCTCTAGCCAAAGGGTGTGCGTCTTTTCTGGCCTACGTCATTGATGTGAAGAAGGAGAAGCGACCTGTTACCAAGGATCGTGTTGTCTCCGAATATCCAGAGGTATTTCCAGATGATCTGCCAGGGTTACCACCTGTACGGGATGTTGAGTATAAGATAGAGTTGGTACCGGGTACTACACCGATTGTTAAAGCTCCATATCGTTTAGCTCCTTCAGAGATCCGGGAGATGATGACTCAGATCCAAGAAGTATTAGACAAAGGGTTTATTCATCCGAGTTCATCACCTTGGGGCGCGCCGGTATTGTTTGTTAAGAAGAAAGATGGAACTCTACATATGTGTATTGATTACAGGTATCTGAACAAGAGAACCATCAAGAATAAGTACCCATTGCCCAGAATTGATGATTTGTTCGATCAACTACAAGGGGCTTCTTACTTCTCAAAGATTGATATGAGATCAGGGTATCATCAAGTTAGAGTAGCAGAAGAGGATATACTAAAGACTGCTTTCCGTACTCGATATGATCATTACAAATTCTTAGTGATGCCGTTCGGTTTGACAAACGCTCCTGCAGTGTTTATGGATTCGATGAATCGTGTGTGCAGACCTTTCGTAGATAAGTTTGTTATTGTATTCATCGACGATATTCTGGTGTATTCAAAGACAGAGGATGAGCATGATAAGCATTTGAGACAAGTTTTGGAGATTCTAAAACAACACAAATTATATGCCAAATTTTCAAAATGCGAATTCTGGTTACGTGAAGTTCAGTTTCTGGGTCATGTAATTTGTCAAGATGGCATCAAAGTAGATCTGTCCAAGATTGAAGCAGTGATAAATTGGAGTGTTCCGAAAACGCCGTTAGAAATCAAGAGTTTCCTTGGATTGGTAGGTAACTATCGCAGGTTTATTAAGGATTTTTCTAAACTTTCCGGTCCATTGACTAAGTTGACTAGGAAGGATGTTCTATTTCAATGGGGTTCAGCTCAAGAAAATGCTTTTCAGACTTTGAAATGGTTGTTATGTCAAGCACCTGTTCTTTCTTTACCTGAGGGTTCGGAAGATTTTGTTGGTACTATGATGCTTCGTATGCTGGATTAGGTTGTGTTCTGATGGAGAGAGGTAAAGTAATTGCTTACGCTTCGAGACAGTTGAAACCCAATGAACGAAGCTACCCAACTCATGATTTGGAATTAGCAGTAGTGGTATTTGCTTTAAAACCGTGGAGACATTATTTGTATGGAACCAAGTGTACGATCTGCACGGATCACAAGAGTCTTCAATATGTATTTACTCAGAAAGAACTGAATATGAGACAACGTCGTTGGTTAGAACTGATCAAGGATTACGATTGTGACATTCAATATCATCCGGGTAAAGCCAATGTGGTTGCAGATGCACTCAGTCGAAAGGGATCTTCAGATACAGTGAAATTTATGCGCTTGGAAATCAAGTCTGATTTAGTGGATCATATTTTGGCTGCACAGCTTGAAGCTTTGAAAGATGAAAATTTGAAGGATCAACTAATGGTTAAACGACAACATGAGTTAACTGCTGACTCGCGTGGTTTGAGGGTTTATCATACACAAGTTTGGGTACCGAAATTTGGAAACTTGAGGGAATTAATTCTAAACGAGGCTCATAAATCCAGATTATCAATACATACAGGTAGTACAAATATGTATCATGATTTGAAAACTCGTTATTGGTGACCGACAATGGAAATGGATATCGCTCGATTTGTTGAGACATGTCATATTTGTACACAAGTTAAAACATAACATCAGAAACAGTATGGATCATTGAAACAGTTGGAAATACCTGAGTGGAAATGGGATCATATTACGATGGATTTTGTAACTAAACTTCCACGAACTCAGAGGGGTCATGATATGATTTGGGTAATAGTTGACAGACTGACAAAGAGTGCACATTTTCTCGCTACTGCTGAAACTGCTTTTTTGAGTAAACTGACACAACTATATATTGATGAGATAGTATCAAGACATGGAGTTCCGTTACCTATTGTTTCAGATCGAGATTCAAGGTTTGTGTCTAACTTTTGGAATATACTACAACAGGAATTGGGATCCAGAGTAAATTTGAGTACAACTTATCACCCACAGACAGATGGTCAGTCAGAGAGAACAATTTAGACTTTAGAAGATATACTGCGAGCTTGTGTGTTAGAGTTTGGAGGTTCATGGGATTCACATCTGCCTTTGGTGGAATTTGCTTACAACAATTCCTATCACTCAAGTATTGGTATGCCGCCGTATGAGATGCTGTATGGTCGTCCTTGTAGAACTCCAACTTGTTGGTTAGAGGCCGGGGAAAAGCAATTTGCAGGGCCGGATATTGTGCAAATGACAGCTGATAAAGTTGCTATTGCTCGGGATAAACTAAAAGCTGCAAGGGATATAAAGAAAATGTATGCCGATCCACGTCGTTGACCGGTGTCGTTATCGAAGGGGAAATGGTCTACTTGAAAGTCTCTCCGTGAAAAGGGGTAAATCGTTTCGGTAAACGCGGGAAGTTGGCTCCCCTTTACATTGGTCCTTTCAGAATTAAACGGGTAGTTAATGATCAGACTGTTGCCTTAGATCTTCCTGATGAATTAGCTGGTATTCATGATACTTTCAATGTTTGTTATCTGCGTAAGTGCAACGTAGAGGATCAGACACATGTTCTACCAATACAGGATCATCATGTGGATATGAATAAGAAATTAATTGAGGAATCAATTGAATTACTTGATAGAAAAGTCACCAAATTGAGAAAGAAGCAGATACCGATGGTTTTGGTCAAATGGAAGCACAGTCTTTGTTCAGACTTGACTTGGGAAACAGAAGCTGACATGAAGAGTCGTTACCCTTCTTTATTTAAGCGCGATGAGATTCCGAGGACGGAATCTTCTTAAAGGGGGTAGATTTGTAACATTCTCTTCACCGGCCTAGAATTATGAGGTAATTAATTAAGTTAATCTTGGGATTTATATTTGATTGTGTGAATTAATTGATTTTATGTGATTAAATTAACCAATTAATTAATTGTAAATATAATTGATTAAATTATTCATTTGAGTTAGTGGAGGGGTGAGGTGACTGGTTATGGTGAGATTAGTCACCAACATCATCCCCATTATTCTCATCACATGCAATTAAGTAAGAAGCAAATAGTATGTGTTGTGTGTTTTGTGTGATATTCGGCTGAGAGGAGGAGAAAGCAAAGAACCATTCAACAATTTGATTTTTAATCTTGCTTGCTAATTGATTACTGAAGTTCATTACATTGCTGAGGTTAGATTACTGATTTTATGATTGTTAATTAATTTAATTCGGTTTTATAGAATGATTTAAGAATTCCGATTAATGCATGATGAATAAACTTGATGAATTGATTAAATTAGGATGTTACATGGTAAAGTTTGTTATGAATTCATGTTGTTTATATATTTAGAATGATTTCTGGAAATACATAGCACTTGCATGCTTGAAATCAGTAAGGAATTAAGCTAGAAATCGAAAGTTGGCATGAACACTTTAATGAGTCAGAAATTGATGTATGAATTAAGAGGAATTTGTGGATTCCGACCAATATGACCGGAATGGATGTTGAATCCGATTAAATTGATAGGAATTATGTGATTTCCGATTAGATGAACTGTATGCCCCAACACTTTTATCGGAATTGATTTGATCGGATTTGGATTTACTCGGAATGGGACATTTTACTCTGAATTGATTATATTCCCTAACTCTTTGATCGGAAATTGATATGATCGGAATTAAGGACTATGGATCGAAATTAACATTTACTCGGAATGTGCCTTTGCAAAGAATGTGCCTTTACTCGGAATTCTAATTTGATCAGAATATGCCTATGCTCGGAATCTAAGTATGATCTCATCGGAGTTGAAGTTCATCGGAAATTTCCTAAACACTTGGAAATCTGAATTATCCGGAATTGAATTAAAACTATATAGAATGCCTTTGCTTGATCGGAATTACAAGATGGATTCGGATTTATGACAATTCCGTATAATATATTTGGAATTTGGGTTTCTTAAGGTTTCTTTGACAAATTCAGATATTATGTACTGAATTTAAATGTATATCTGTGATATGAGTATATACATGTGATGTATGAATAAAAGTGTTATTCATTATGAAACATTATTGTGAATTAAATACTGACTTGTGTTCATTTAATATCAGGAACTGAGAAGACTCAGTGATATAGATTCCTGAGTGCTGAGCTATGCAAGCTTTGTTGAGTGGACTTATATCTTCGGATATACAGGATATGATATCCTAATTGTTATAATGCTCTTGTTTGAACTGTATACATGTTGTGATCGAGATCAGCGTGGGGGATTTTCGGCTGGGCCTGGTTTAGGGATATATAGTATTAGCACATTGCTTGATATGCATTTGTCGTAGTTAAAGGTGCTAATATTGTTATCCTTGAAACTAGGCTATCGGTAAACCTTGGTTTTGGCCGACCTTGGTTGTAGGTGGTTGCAACACCACCGGTTCTCCTTATTTATGAGCTTATGTGTTGGGCATGTTTGCCTTGTATATGTGATTAGATATTTGTTCCCTCACTTAGCTTTGTGCTAATTCCCCACTAGATTGTTTTGCAGGTACTCCATGGTGAGTTTGTGGTTAATGAAAACTGGGATTTTGGACCGACCATAACTCTGATGTCAAAGAATTTTAATTAGAGCCTGTTTTGGAAATTAACACTGTAGTTGCTTTGTATATAAATTAAGATCAAATGTTTATATTTATTATGTATTTCAAAAGTAAATATATGTAATTAGCTTCCGCGTGCTATATAATATATGATTAAAAGTACAGTGTTACAAACATTATCATGAGCAAGTGGAAGGTTTCAGGTCCAAAATTCATGGTTTAGAAATTATTGTTGGGGAGATACAAATATCAAACCATAAATCAAACCTGTCTATTATTTGAAATAGAATTTGATGTTAACAAAACCACATATTCAGTTTTGTACTTGGATCAATGAAAAACATGTGTTGTTTTTCATATAAGACTTAAAGAATTTCTAAGTAAGAATTGTCAGCTGACGAGTCAAAGTGTCAGCTGAACACTGAGTTTCAGCCAAAGGACCAGCTTCAGAAAGATCAGCTAAGAAGAAAAGACAAGTCAAGCAGCATCAGCTATGTATCTACAAAGCACCAGCTGATGGTAAACCATCAGCTGAGGGTTCCTCATTGATCAGTTGAGTAGTCAAGGATCAGCTGACAGTATCTCATTTGTTAGCTGATGCCTCCTACATATCAGATAAGGTATTCTATAATTATCCTTTCTTGTCTCAATACGCTGATCATACTCAAATGATTAGCTCCCCTTGGGATCAACTGAGAGTATGTTTTGATTAGCTTATAAGCTGTAACCTAATTATATTGATTAGCTGATCAAGTATTGACCAGCTGAGCAGATCTAATTAGCTGAGCCTTTCACAATTGTCCTTAGCTGAGCAAAATTATGTTAGTTGTTCAGTGTCTGTTAGCTGAGTCTTTAGTCAGCTAATAGATTTTCAGTATAATATTTTCTTAAGTCAAAGGCAGAACATGTGTTGTTCTATTATGCCTTAGATTTCTCTTTGTAAAAGTACATAGCACTTTTTGGATCTGCAAAGGAAAAAAAGGATGGATCTTGATCCCCTGGAAAAGGAGAAAGATATTTCAGAAGAGAAGATCTCGAAGATATTTTGAAACAACTAAGTATGGCTGGCAACTCTATACATAGTAAAATCAAGTCTTCAGAAAGCATGGTGTTGATAAAAGTACAAAGCATGGAAAGAGAAGTATCATGTCCCAAGACATAATGGTAGTATTTTTAAAACATGATTGGCCTACTCAAGCCTAACATAAGTGCATAGCAGCGTATACCATAGCAAATTAACAACACATAAACCATAACTTACCTTAAGCTTGTTATAACATGTTTATCACGAAACCTAAGGTTAACCGGTACTCACCTTGATTTCATGCAAATATGATTAGCACAACTCAATCGTCAATCCACACAATTCCACTTAGGTCAAGTAGTCTCTGTATGGATACAACGCGTAGATAATAGTTTCGCTCACCTGGATTGTTTAATTTACCTATCACACAATTCTTCCATTTAGACACAACGCGAGTTACAACAAAACTGATAACTTTTCTGAAAAACACCCCCTTGCGGCTGCAAGGGATTTCCTTGCGGTAACAAGGCCTTTTCTTAAGAACACCCCTTGCGGCTGCAAGGGATTTCCTTGCGGCAGCAAGGACCCTTGCGACCACAAAGACCAATTTGACTGCTTACGGTCGCAAGTACTATCCCTTGCGACCGCAAGGACCATTTTCACAGCTTACGGTCGCAAGGACCATCCCTTGCGACCGCAAGGATCTTTGATACAGCAGACTTCGTCCCTGTTCGAACACAGCTTCTGCAAATCCGATTTTTTACCATAAATCCGACTAAAACTCATATCTAATTGTTCATACATGTTATTTATGACCAATACAATCTTGCTAACATAAACCTAACTCAAAACAACCATTGCAACCCACCTTAAACCTTTAAATTGGATCACCTTTACACTTGACTCAAGAACAAGAAATCAAAACAGAATACTTACAAATAGAGGATGATTACAGCTGATTGAAACCCGAGTTCATGATTGATTTCAGAAACTAAGCCCTTCTCTCTTGATTTCTGCTTTGGATTTGCTATAGTTTGAGAGGTGTTTGTGTTCGTATGATAGTGTGTGTGTTAGTATGTGTATTTTGTGTTTCTCCAGGGGATAAGGGAGAAGCATAGACCGACTTTGTGGTCTATTAATTAGATCACATGTATTTTGTTCCCCTTTTCAACTTACAACTAATCCCTCGTTTACCCGTTTCACCTAACGAGGATATTTTTAGAACCATTACCTAAAACCAGTTACTAACGTACCAATTTTATCTATTATTATAATTATTTCTCATAACACCTTTTTATCACGTATAATTAACAATTAATTCATTTAGCGACAAAATACATTGATTAAATCAATGTACAAGTATATAAGCATATAGTACAAACATGGTACAACTAGGCCCTATTTTGGGATGTTACAGTTTGTAATATTTGACGGCTTGCATGCCGATTTCCTATTCTTTGTAATTGTTAGTATTAGCTTTCAATAGTTATCGTGGCTTGCATGCCATTTCCTTTTAAATTTGTATATTGTAAAAGGAGAACCGAAAGACAACCAAAGAAGAACCGGGAGGAGGTGTCTTTGCTCAATCTTGGATCCGGAGGTCGGTAGGAGATGCAAAGGATCAAGTGGGAGGAGCAAGCATCAAGTCATTCGGAATTTGTCCTTAGATGACTTAGTCTAGTCCGTTGGCTCACGGGCAAGACGCATAGGGTTGGCTCGTTACCGGATGTGTTTTCTATGCGTGGTTGTTTTATTTATTTTGTATCTCTTGCTTGGTTGTTTAGTTTCTTCGCAAGCTTGAAAACTTTTCAAAATAAATTAAAACCAAGAGTTTTGAATTGGTTAACAAACTCTCGCGTGCCACAACAAGAATTGGTTAAAATTTGTTTTAACCGGAGAAATCAAAATCCCGTTTTTTCTCAAAAGTAAATCACACGCCAACCATAAGATGACACCACCCGAATCTAGTGAAACAAGATCGGTCGTCGAGCTTTAGCCGAGATCGGTTTTGTGTAACTGTGTGGAAGGTGCGTGTGGCAACTCGCAAGGTCGGAATGTCGAGCTTTAGCCGAGCCGGCCATTGGGCTAGAGTACTACCGTATATCTTGATGGTCGATTTACAATTCCAAGATTTAAAACGCCTTGGTAGTTGTCGTGCCCATACCGAGCTACCATGGTGGATTAATGAGGAATGGTGTGCAGGGATCAAACATGCCAAATGGGTGCTATGAGTACCTAGGATCCCGCAAGTATCTAAGAGTTGCAATCGCGGATTGCAATCGGTAAAGTGTTTACCGGCCTAAGTAGCTCCATGAAGTGATCCGCGGCAAACCCGTCATGGATTGGGGTACTTTGAGGTTTTGGTCCTTGTTAATATAACTTGTTTTATAAACAAGTGGGTAATTATTTAACAAGGATTTAATACGTCAAACTTACCAAACTTCGTACTTTGCTTGTAGATGGCATCTACTAGCACCAACACCAACACCGCAAACATGTCGCTACGTCCTTTCCTTGAGAAGGAGAAACTTCAAGGACCTAACTTTATGGATTGGTTTAGGACATTGAGAATTGTCCTACGCCACGAAATGAAGCTTGAGGTCTTGGAGTCACCTCTTACGGAAGCTCCGGCTGTAAACACACCAAGGGCTACAAAGGACGAGTATGAAAAGCGTGTCCGTGACACAAACGATGTCACTTGCCTCATGCTTACGACCATGAGTCCCGAGTTGAAACGACAATTCGAGACTGTGAGTGCGTATGACATGAAAACGCAGCTGAAGGACATGTTCCAGATGCAAGCTAGGCAAGAATTGTACGAATGTGTCAAAGCCTTTGTTGGTTGCCGGATGTAGGAAGGCGGCAACGTGAGTTCACATGTCCTTCGTATGAAGGGCTATGTGGATCAATTGAGGAAGTTGGGGTTCCATATGGGGAAGGAGTTGGCGGTTGAAATAATCCTCCAATCCTTGCCTCCATCTTATGGGCCCTTCATTGTGAATTTCCGTATGCACAATATGGATAAAACCATAATGGAGCTTCATGGCATGTTAAAGACTGCCGAGTCTAACATGGCCAAAACGAAGCCATCTTCCTCCATCGTCTTCCTTATGATCAATGAGGGTGGCAAGAAGCGGAAGCAACCCGCTTCGGCCTCTAAAGGGAAAGGAAAGGGGAAGGCCAAGGTGGCAACACTAAAGCCTAAGCCTAACCTAACCCCGGAGGCGAAGGGGAAACAAGTGGCTGCCGCTGCCACCTCACCGGAAGAGGCAACCTGCTTCTTCTGCGGGGAAAAGGGTCACTACTAGCGTAGTTGCCCTAAGTACACAGAGGAGCTCAAAAAGTTGAGATCCAAAGGTGCCGCTGCCTCCGGTATGTACATGATTGAACTCCATAACACTTCTACTTCTAACGCCTGGTTTTTTAACAGCGGGTGTGGTACTCACGTTTGTAATAATGTGCAGGTACTAACAAGAAGTAGGGACCTGTTTAGAGGAGAGTTGGATCTCGTGATGGGAAACAAGGCGGTTGTGCATGTAGAGAAGATTGGGAGTGTAGAGCTCGCCTTTCAATCCGGCTTATCTATTGTTTTATCTAATGTTTGTTATTCGCCCTGCGTGGCAAGAAACATTATTTCTCTATATGCATTGCACGACGATGGATTTGATTTTGAATTTAAAAATAGTTCTATTTGGTGTTATAAGAATGGTTCCTTTTATTTCAAAGGATCTCCATGTCATGGCATATATGAAACAAGCATAAGCTTGAGAAACAATAGATCAATCGTGAATGTTGATACGGGATCCAAAAGTGTTTTGGATAAAATGTCTCTTTGGCATGGTCGGTTAGGCCACATAAACAGGAAACGCATCGACAAGCTCCAAGCGGATGGGGTCTTGGAATCATTTGACCACGGGTCTAACGAAGTGTGTGAATCTTGTGAATTGGGCAAGATGACCAAAGCACCCTTCACCGGTGAATGTGAGAGGGCTAAAGACTTGTTGGATATCATTCACACGGATGTGTGTGGTCCGTTCAAGCATGCCACTAGATTTATAGCTCGAAGGGCGGTCTTCCTTGAGAGGGAGCTGATATCCAAGAACGCTATTGAGAGCAAGGTTGATCTTGAAGAAATTCGAGAGCCTACCTATGTAGAACCTGATGTTGGAACTAGCTCACAACCGGCAACGGTTGAGTCTCAGCAAGATAATGCTTGAGATAATGATGTAGATCCATTACCTCTGAGAAGATCTGGTAGAAGTCAGCATGAGCCAGAGAGATATGGTTTTCACATATCTGAGGGCACCGACATGGTAGTTGTTTCTGATGAACCTGCCAAATACCAGGACGCTGTGGTGGGCCCTGAGTCCGCCAAGTGGAAAGAGGCAATGGAATCCGAGATTAAATTTATGGCCGATAACCAGGTTTGGGACTTGGTAGATCCTCTGCCGGGGTGTAAGCCCGTCGGGTGCAAGTGGGTCTACAAGAAGAAGATCGGTGTAGATGGCGAGGTAGACACCTTCAAAGCCCGACTGGTGGCTAAGGGTTTCACTCAAACTCATGGTGTTGACTATGAGGAAACCTTTTCCCCGGTGGCTATGTTGAAGTCTATTCGGATACTCATGGCCATTTCCGCGTTTTATGATTATGAAATATGGCAGATGGATGTCAAAACCGCGTTCCTTAATGGAACACTATCAGAGGAAGTGTATATGACACAACCTGAGGGTTTTGTAGATCCTGAGTTTCCGGATAAAGTCTACAAGCTTAAGAAGTCTATCTATGGACTTAAGCAAGCCTCTCGGAGCTGGAACCTGTGCTTTGATGAGAAGGTCAAAGAATTTGGCTTCTCTAAAAGCAAGGATGAGCCATGCGTATACATCAGGGCTAGTGGGAGCATAGTTGTATTCCTGGTCCTTTATGTGGATGATATTCTGCTAATTGGGAACGACGTCCCACCTTTGCAAGGTGTAAAAACCTGGCTAGGGAGTTGTTTCTCAATGAAGGATTTGGGAGATGCATCTTATATTCTTGGGATTAAAATCTATAGAGATAGATCCCGCAGGTTGATTGGTTTGAGCCAAAGCACGTACATTGACAAGGTCCTAAAGAGATTTAGGATGGAGGACTCCAAGAAGGGGTTTATACCTATGTCACATAGTTTGGTATTGAGTAAGACTCAATGCCCGAGTTCCCCTGAGGAACGGGAAGTAATGAGGCGAGTACCTTATGCTTCGGCAATAGGCTCGATCATGTACGCCATGTTGTGTACTAGGCCTGATGTCTCTTGTGCATTGAGTATGACAAGTAGATATCAAGCCAACCCTGGTGAGGCACATTGGACAGCGGTGAAGAACATTCTTAAGTATCTTCGGCGAACTAAGGATATGTTCTTAGTATATGGTGGGGAAGAAGAGATGAGGGTAGCTGGTTACTCTGATGCCAGCTTCCAAACTGACAGGGATGACTGCCGATCTCAACCGGGGTTCGTATTCCTGTTAAACGGTGGTGCTATCTCCAGGAGGAGCTCCAAACAAGACACGGTGGCCGATTCCACGTCCGAGTCTGAGTACATTGCAGCAAGTGAAGCTGCAAAGGAGGCTGTTTGGATGAGGAAGTTCATCCTTGATCTGGGAGTGGTTCCTAGCATTGCCGACCCTGTTGATATCTTCTGTGACAACGAGGGTGCGGTTGCATTGGCAAAGGAACCAAGATCTCACCGACTCACGAGGCATATTCAGCGGAAATATCATTATATCCGGGATGTGGTCGAGAGTGGAGATATTGTCATCAGCAGAGTGCACACGGATAGCAATGTGGCGGATCCGTTCACTAAACCGTTATCGCAAGCTAAGCACGATGCCCACACCCGTGCTATTGGTATTAGATTTGCTAGCGATTTGGTTTGAGTTTATATCTTGTATTGTTTGGTTATTGTATTTGATGTATTTACCTTCTTGGGAACATTAAGCAGTATTGTATTTATTGTACTTATCGATTATTAAATGGAGATTTGATAATGCGCAAGCTGCGGGTATTACTTTAAATCTTTACTGTGTTCCAACTTAGCATGTTTTATACTTCCCTGAATGTTTTAACATTCTAAATGTCCACAGTCAGTCATTCTTCAAGGGAAGGAAGTCTGAACGAAGACTGAGGGAAGTGATTGGTCATGTGTCCAATGGTGATTGGGACACGGGGACGCAATACTTCGCCTGTACTTGAAAGGGGTTTCAAGTGACTGGACGACCCACACCTTATTCCCCTTTGTGGTACTAGTCATGAGTGGATTAGGATGATAATATCATTTCATCCTCAGACTGGAGATGCATGTGTCTGCATCACTTTGGTTTGCTTTGATCTAATTGTTTTCAAACACAGTCCGTAACTGGCTGTTATAAAGGGAGCAGTTGGGAAAAGTATGGTCAATGTGGTGGGCAGTGTAGTCAAATGAATTTGTTCATTTGTTTAGAGAGATATCCTTGGGCCGCTCGATGATTGGGTGCTGACACCAAAATGCATGGCCGTGCTCGAGTGTGCAATGATTTGAGTAATCGATTGCAACTTGTATATTTTGGTCACCACCAATCTCGATCGAGAAACATAATCGTGAAGGACTGAGAATGACTTAGTACCATGTCTAGCCTTCACATGGATATCGCGAATAAAGGGATGATTGATCACTTATCTATAGGACCATCTCAAACCTGTTAGGTTGTGATTTGGTACTTGTCAGGTATGACATACCCCGTATAGACTTGGGGGCAGATATGTCTTGCTAGAGGCCGCTATCTGTCTGTGATACTCATGGGTATGGTGTGTCATGTGCAAGTGGGAGTCTGTTGGAGAATTCCTACTGACACACGTATGCCGTATCACTGCTAATGATGTGCGGGCCTATTGGGTCATACACCTAACTTCTACCCAAATAGCCCTAAGTGGAAATAGCTGGTCAAAACGGTCAAATTCAAGTTGACCTAGGCTTCACGACCGTGAAGGATGCTCCACGATTCGTGAAGCAAGGTGTCCCCACGAGTCCTTACACGAGCATTATGGCTCATGGACCAGAGTAGCTACACGGTCCTTCACGGGCCGTGAAGGGATCATGAAGGATAAAATGCGCCACGGATACCCTTACGACTTGGATGAACACGGCACGGGCCGTGAAGTTTTTAAGCTTCACGGGCCGTAAGAGCCCGTGAGAGGTCGTGAAGCTCGGAATTCTAAGTGGCACTTGAATTTCATTGGCTTTGGCTTGTTGGTCCAATGAGAATCATTTATGTGGCCGGCTAAGACACTAAGACTGTCGGTTTTAAGGTCTTTATAAGGCTACACCTTGTTATCCCTTTGGACCTTTTTGCCATTTTCACTTTCCACATACTAAATATACTTCAAAGAGAGTCTTGTGAAGTTAACTAGTGTGTTCCAGGAATTAGAGGGCTGGAAATCAAGTCTCAACCATAGTGAGTGTGGGATTTGCTTTCTTTGCTAGCACAAGGGTGAAGTTCTTGGTGTATCACTTCGGTGGAGGAACTTGAGGGCCATTTCTTCAAGATTTAGTTCATCCCATCAATACACCTTCTCATTTTAGTAACAAGGAGCTAAGGAGGAAGGTATAATCCTCTTACCTTTGTGTTGTTGCTTGTTTTTGGTTGCATGCATATGTTATCAAGTTTATACCATTATGGAGTTCATTGTTTTCTTTGTTTGAAAATCCGATTTAATTGATTCCGTTGAGTCACCGTGTTGTTAATGAACTCCTACAAGATAATGTGTTTTTACCCTATTACTGTTACATCAAGCCGTAATTTCTCCGGCGTAACGGATAAAAAGGGATTTCAACGGTAACTTTTCTCTCTCTTTGGAAAGGTATATATATTGACCATAACAGATTTACAGAGATTTACACTTCCTAAACTTCTACTATTTTCTCTACGTGAATTCAACCGTTCACATTCGAAACCCTAAAATTTCTCAATGCAATCTTTCAAACGCGCAGTGCGAACTTCATTTTGCTCAGCGCGCATCGAATAAGTTACTTAGTGTAATCTTCCGTAATCAACAATGGACGGAACCATTCTCAATCTCGGTGATAGAATGGTAAGGGGGTGCTGCGTTTAAAAACAATGGATTCCCGTTAATCAAAATCAATTATCAACGTGCATGCCTTGCAATCCCTCAACGCAAGAGTAACAGGGGATACGAATCATGGGTGGATTACATCCGAAAATGCCCACTGGCATTCGTTTTCACTGGAGAACCAATTCATGTGGTTCCTCAGCATCTACTGGAGTTTTGGTATACGTGTGTCTATGACCAAAACAACAATGAAATTCGGGGCACGGAGCTGAACGGAGAGAGGAACATTGCTCTCACAGTACAAAGGCTAAGGGAGGTTCTTCACCTTCCCCAATCTAATGAGTTTGAGCCTGCTGTGACGAGGCAGGTGGCTAGGTCTGCCCTACACAGAATGGGTCACCAACAAACAGAGGGTGTTATTAAAAAGGCTACCTTTCCAACCAGTTGAGGTTTCATGGTGTCTACAGTTAGGTACCAAGGTTAGAGGATTGCATCATTTAAATGAGTTTGAGATGCAGCTGCTATACAATATGTATTTTGCAAGGAACTTGGACTACGCACAACTCATCTTCAACGAACTCAAGGTCCTAGTGATGAAGACCATAAGGGATCTTCATGTACCATTTATAAGGTACCTGTCCTTGGCATTTGAAGCCGAGCTGGGGATAGCACTATATGAAGCTGATCAGGATGTGTTCCTGACGCCTACACTCAGCTCTAAGATGTTTAATAATGACATATTCCCAGACCAAGAGGGTCTGAGTGATCCCATGCGTGTGATAGCTGACGCAGCTTCATCAGAAAGTGAAGCAAAGGAATCGACTCAAGGGGGAGCTTCTCAAGCTAACACAGAGGTTCGAGCTGAGCACTCTGCTCAGGCTGAACCAGCCACTCCACAAGGTGCCTCTGGTAAGACCTCTCCACTTTCTCTTTCTTCTAATTATTCTCCATCTACATTTGGAGACAAGGCTATTGTAAACCCAACCTAGTCTAGCCCATCTCCTCCACCTTTCATTCCACTCCAATCTGAAGCCACCCCTAGTATGCAAACTGCTGCTAGGGAGAATATTCAAACCTACAACATAAAAACTGCCAAAGGTGGTGCCACTCCTAAAGGCATCACTGGAGCTGAGATCACATTGATCCCTCCCCAGGCAGGAGTTGAGGGGGAGACGCCTACTATTAAGGTGTCTACCTCGAGGCTTATTTCAACCCTAAAGCCTAAACCGGGTGTGGTGTCTACTCAGCCCACACTCTACAGTGCCATGGGAGAGCCTGTTATTGTGCCTAAGCAGACACACTTAGGTAACATTGAAGAAATGACTAGTCCCTAGGGAGGTCAATCACCCCCCTCTAAACCAATAAGCCAACCACCTACTCATACACTTCACGTTTCTAGCCCACTCACTTCTCTTCACTTCTCACACCCACCTGCACGACCTGTTAATGTGTCATCTCCATACCAAGATGACTAACAGGGTCCAAACTCTTGTGCACATGAGTTTAAGGGTATACACCAACCCTTGGATTATACACCCAAACACTCACCACTTAATGTTTTTGACTCTTACAATTCTATGGATATACATTATGAATCTGAAAACAGAAGTCAGCATCATCCAGAAGCATCTGCCTCCTCAGGCATTGAACAGCTGAAGCAATATGTTGCTGCTCAATTTGTTTTGTTCCATCTCAAGCAGAAGAAGCACAAACACCAAATCTATCGAATACTTGAGAAGCTAACAAAAGATGTTCAAGAGTCTGCCTCTCCAGTTGCTGCACTCTAACAACAGAAGACCTCGACCCCTATTGATGATGAAAAAAAGGGGGAGAAGGTTCAAGCTAAAGCTGTTACTGAGTTAGTTCAAGCTAAAGCTTTACTAGCACTATCAAAAGGAGTAGGAGGAAAGCTCAGCTTGAGGAGGAGCTGGAACTAGAAGAAGAGGAACCTGCAGCCAAGAAGCAAAAGGTGACATAATCTGAGTCCGAAGCTAACAGGGTTTCTGAGACTGATGAAGAGATAGCAGAAGAAAAAGCTACAAGAGAATTAATAGAGATGCTCGAGCAAGAAGAGGCAAATGAGCTTGGGATCTCTGTAGCTGAGTTGGAGAAGAGAAAAGAAAAAGAAGTAAGGGACCATGAAAAAGAAAAAGAGAGAAAAGCTTTGGCTCAAGCTGAAGCTGACTACACTGGTCTTAGACCTGATCCTATCCCATACACAGACGCAGATATTCAAGAATGCTACTTCAGATGCAGCACCAGCAAGGAAATCAAGAGCATGACTCTGAGCAGAGAAAATGGAGACATCATTCTCACCTTTCTATTTGATGACAAACCAACAGTAGGAATGGACCTGAGATATGTTCACAGGATGGGCTAACTCGAATGGCAAAGAATAATGATGATGCTCAAGAAATTCAAGAAGAGTCAGATCAAGCAAGAGATTACAACTGAAGTCTCGAAGCTGATTTCTCAAGCTGAGGAGCTGAGGTATGTCCTAGTTCCTACTCTGCAATAGGAGAGACTATTCGAGATACCTGAAGGTGTGGAGTTCAAAGAGAATCATGGTATTGATGCACCTGTTTAGGGATTTATGTTTAAGGATCAGGGAGGCAAACCTAGCTTTAAAAAGCTGAATGAAAAATGCTATCTAAAAGCTAGGGATGCCATACATATAAGAAGTTGTTGTGATGATAGCTCAAATCATTTCGTGAAATACAAGCTGAATAAAATCATCAGAGTGCAACAAAAGGAACTTAAAGGAGATGTAGAAGAAGAGAGCCTACTAGAAGAGATTAACCGAGAAATAATTTTTTGGGAGGTTCTACATCCTGTGTTCAAGAGATGACCATCTGAATAGATTAATTCTATTGTATAAATTATATTAGTTCTAATTCTGTAAGCACTAAGTTTGCATGATCTGAGTGATCTAACTTTTGTATTATGATATGTTCAATTAATACAAGTATGAGTTTGATATGTTCAACTGTGTTATGATATGTTCATAATTATTAGTCTGATAAGTTCAGCTTGAATGAATAATTGATTAGTTCTTATTCATTAATTTGTTTGGTTGGTTTGTTCAACTTAAAATTGGTTTGTTCCACTTATAATTGATAAGTTCAATTAATATTTGATTAGTCAAATATATATAAAATCTTAATAAGTTTAAGATTTAATATATAATTCTGTTAAACAAACTGAAGAACTGTTTAATGGTTTTGTCATCATCAAATAGGGGGAGTTTGTTGGGAATATGAGCTCATCAGTTGAAATTAGATGAGACAAAGTTAAGTTTGTAGATATCTTCTTAATACAACTTAAACAGAATTATGGAGCTTAGTCAGACTGAGCATGTATAGTGTTTCAGACTGAGTATAAGCTGAATATAAGCTAAGCATAGGTTGATCAGCTTAGACTATAGCTTAGTAGGATTATCAATGCGTTTGATAAGCTGTGTATGTCACCTAAGGTATAGGTTGAGTATTCAGCCTGATGTGTTTAAAGCTGAGTGACTCAGCGTATATACTGAGTCAGCTCAACAGAGTTGCTAAATAAGCTCTAGCTAACTCTTAGGACTTCTAAGGATGAGTTAATCATTATACATGTTACTTCATGTTTGTTTTCGGGTTTGTTCTCGAACAACTCAGCTTGATGAGTTTCAAGCTGAGTAACTCAGTCCGAGCAAGAAGTCAGTTTAAAGAGAATTTAAATATGTTTTAAATTTATCTTTTATCTCTCTATATCTACGGCAAGGATAGAAGATTCCAGAATCAAGATTGAATATTGAAGACTCAAGATAAGAAGATTCAAGATTCAAGATTCCGGGTTATCTGTTAGTTTGTTAGCAGATTAGGATAAGTACTAATTTGTTAGGATCCGTAGGAACAATATTATAAATACTTTTCATCCTGATAAGTTTAGAGGTACGACGACTAAACTACGAGTTATAGAGCCAGAACTCAAGTCTCACCTCAACATTGATCGTATGTGTTACGAATCTTGATTCACTGTTTATTTGTTCAACGTGATCAAGATACTCACACATTGTCAAGTTATTCATTTGTTCGAATATTCACATCTGTTGTGAAATTGGTAAGTTTTCAATCTTTGATTAAATCCTGTTTAGAGAGTCGTCCTGCATCTATAATCATAAGTTGATTATAGATAGCAAAGTTTGAGAGATTGAGAGATTTGATTTACATTAGCTGTTTACATATCAAGTGTTGCTTACTTGATAGAGTCTGTAATTATCTTCTTATAAATGAAAAGCAAAGCATTCGATTGTGGTTTGATTTACTGTGTGTAACACTTCATTTGATTTGATCAATTTCCGCAGAAAGTGTATTCAACCCCCGCTTTTACACATCTGTTGCTTGTTGTTATTCTCACCAAGGGACCAACAAATACCGTATGTATCGAATACCGAATGATAATGCCTTTATTTTATATGGATTATATTATACGGAATTGGATTGATCGAAATTGGTGACCATTCGAAATTGAATAACTGCCTTTACTCGGAATGACCTAGATCGGATTTAGCTTATATTCGGATTGGACCTTTGGTTCGGAATTGGCCTTTGCTCGGAATTGAACTAATCGGAATTTGACTTCATTCGGTATTGGACTTATGCGGAAATTACTATTTATCCGGAATTGAGAAGAAAACTGAATGTTATCCGGAATTGATATAAAACCGTATGGATTGCCCTTGCTTATCCGGAATTCAAAACTTAGATAATTTCCCAAACACTCTAATCGGAATTGGACTTGTGATGAGAAAACCGCATGATGTCTTACATGGATTTGGAAAATGATTTGGAAATTCCTCAGCAATACAGATTATGACATACTAATTTTATATATATCTGTGATATATGTGATATGTATATATACATATGATATCTGAATGATTTTATTACTTATTGTGAATCAGTATAATGGATTATATGCTGACGGGTGTTTACATCTTTTCAGGAACTGAGAAGACTCTGTGAGTTAGTCAACTGAGTGTAATACAGCCGTGCTGACTGTGGTGAGTGGATTTATATCTTTGGATATGAAGGATGTGATATCCTGATTATAACTATGCTCATTGGACTGAATGTCTTGATTGGTGTGTATACATGTTTATTTTTGGAGATCAGCATGAGCTGAGCGGCTGGGCCTGTTGCTTGGGGATTTACAGTATCTGATCTTGATGTGCATTTATTGTACTCAAGGGGGCTGGTACTATTGTACATGTTAGAAGGGCTATCGGTAAACCTTGGTTTTGGCCGACCTTGGTTGTAGGTGTTTGCAACACCGCCGGTTCTCCTGGGATATATGAGCTTTGTATTTGGGCATGTTTGTCTTGTATATGTTTAGATATCTGTTCCCTCACTTAGCTTTGTGATAATTCCTCACTAGATTGTTTTGCAGATTCTCCGTGGCGAGTTTCTTGAAGATGATGACTGAGAATATGGACAGACCACTACTCTGATGTCAAATATTTTTGAATAGAGCCTGTTTTGTAATTAACATTGTAGTGGTATTTTGTAAATGACAACCAGACAAAATTTATACTTATCTTTTGATTTTAATGTAATTATATGTAATTAGCTTCCGCACGAAGTTTTATGTTAATCTAAAAGTACAGTGGTAGAATTTGGTATCAGAGCACTGGTTTGGGGATTTACATTGGTGTTTCCGTGCAATACCCGAATCAAGGCTCTAGTCAGTCTAGTATTCCCAGGGTGGGTAATTAGTAGTGTAGCTTTGAGGGTAGTTAGTGTGTTTATACTAACGGATTAAATCTAACAATTGGTGAGATGTTGTGTATAGAACAGAATATGGCTGATAACATAAACCAGACAACTACCCTTGCGTCTCCCAGAAGAAACAACAACCAGTCCTCCACTACAGCAAATGAACAGCATCACAGAGCTGGTACTTCACATAATGGTGAATCGGACCAACAAGATTATGTGTTACAACTGGAGGATACACTTCAGACTTTGAGAGAGAATATTACAATTAGAACAGCAGCAACAGCAACAGACTCAATCTTTTCAACAAACCCAATCTATCTAAATGCCCAGAGAAACACCTGTATTTACTCAATCAATACCACCTCCTGTTTATACCGCAACCCCATTTAGCACAGTGTCAACACCCTTTGGAACTTTACCATATGAGTCAATTTCACAAGTGACACAGCCTCCTCAACCTCATCAACCACAACATCAAAACTTCTTTATTCCGTGGTATCTAACTCAGGGAGGTTTCAAACCGAAATGTCGGTTTAAGGATTTCATAGATTGCCAGCCACCGGAGTATTCAGGCAGCTCGAATCCTAATGTTACTTTGAACTGGATGAGAGAAACAGTTAAGGCATTGGATGCTTGCAATTGTGAAGAGTTAGTTAATTTTGCAACAACAAGATGGAAAGGTCAAGCTGCAACTTGGTGGGATTCTTTAACTGCATATCTGTCAAGGGAAACTTTGAACTCTGTAACTTGGGAACAGTTTCAGGGTAAATTCTATGAATACTTCTACAATACGTATGATTTGGCAAAAGTGAAACGAGAGTTCATGGATTTAAATCAAACTGATAAGATGTCGGTGGACGAGTTGATCACTAAATTCAACGAGACTTTGAGGTTTGCGAAATAGTGGGTGCCAGATGAGCCCGCTGAAATTGAGCATTTCGTTCAAGCACTATTGCCTGAATATCAGGGTAACACCTGGATCGTAACATGATTAGTTCAGGCGATCACCATAGCCAGAGCTGCTGAGGGAGATGTGAAGGCACGATAAAGAATGAATCGTGAGAAGGGAATATCTCACAAGTCTGGTGGGAACCAAGGTGGGAATCAAAGTAAGGGCAAGTGGCAGAACAACCAGAATCGGAGAGATCAGAAAATCAAAGGATCTGGGTCTAATCAAGGGAAACCTGTTAGATTATGTGTATAGATAATTAAGAGGCACATTGTATCCAATCTTATAAGAGACTAAAGGGTCACACTACTACACACCCAAATTTGAACAGTTGGATTTTACCATAAATCTGTGTGGAAATAATTAATCAGGTTGGATTAATTATTAAAGAGAGAAACAAATAATTAATCAGTTTGTATTAATTATTAAAAGGAAATAAATAATAAATAGTTATTTATTATTTAAGGAGAAATTAATATTTAACGGACCAGTTAATAGTTAATTAACTAGTAAAAGTCCAGGGGTCAAAGTGAGAGTAATGAAAGTTTAATTAAAACAAGCGGGCTTTTAATTAAACGAGCTTGGGTCCTTTTAAAGGTCTATATATAGCCTTCAAGCCTTAAGGTTTATTAAGGATTAACAAAGTGATAACCCTAGCCACCACTCTCCCTCCCTCCTTATCGATCTCGCTCTCTCTTTCGGCTCCTCTTTCTCTCGTCGAACTCGAACCGAGGAAAAACACCAAGAGTGTTTTTCGATTGGTGGTCTAGCAGCCAGTTCTTTGGAGGTGCAGTAGTGGTGGACTACTTTAGCAATCACAAGATTACAAAGAGGTATTTTTTCTTGTAACTCTTTTCTGTGGTTTGTTGATTGTAAAGAAACTATATAGATCATCAGTTTAAAAGATCCTAACCCTTTTGGGGTTTAAAGGGTTGTGTTCAATCCTGTTTCGCTTTAGGATTGAACCAGTAGAATCAACCCCAGGTTTGACCAGTCTCTGTCATTAGTTGGTTTGGTCAGATCAAAACCATTCAGTGGTATCAGTGCCTCGGCTATATGATCTATAGTTTCTAGTTTTATCTGTTTCTATATTTAAGGTTTTTTGTTCTTGATCTTAATATTGTTATTAGCTTTTTCGAAAATCAAAGAGGTAACAAAAACAGTTCGTTTTTTGTTATCAGGTTTATCCTAATAATCAGAAAATTCAAACAGTTGGTTTGAATGGTTAAAAGGATTATGATTTTTTTGGATAAAGATAGGTTTGATCAAGAAAATTGAACAGTTTGTTTAATTTGTTATAACTGGATAATCTAGTTAATTGGTTTGTTTAGGATTATATGATCTTCTATTTCATCTTGTTTTTCTGCTCATAAAAATCGAAAACCATAAGGTGATAAAAACAAGTTTTATGTTTTTATCCAGATAATAAAAGGTTTAATTTTAATCAGATAGGTTTAAACAAGGTTATGTTTAAACGGTTAAAAAGGATAAACCTTTTATCTAAAACTATATATTAATCAGAAATTTAAACAATTTTTTGTTTCAAGGTTAAAAATATGGTTTTAGGATTGTTAATTATTAATGGAACTTTTTTTTAGTTGAATTGGTAATTAAACGTTTTTGATTTTTGGATTAAATCTAATTTTTAACCAGAATATTAGAAAGGTTAGTTTTAATAGGTTAAAAGGATTTAAAAATTCTTATTTTTGTTTTAATCGGAAAACGGGAACCGAGACCATCACCATGGCCGGCGGCGGTCGGCAGCATAGGCAAGGGGCGGCAGCGTCGGAGGTGGTTGGCGGTAGCGGCGCTACAGCCCAGTAGGCCTCGGCCCAAGGGGCTTCAGCCCAAGGTGGCCTACGACCCAAAGGGGTTCTCGACCCAAGGGAGTTCTCGGCCCAGGGGGTTCTCGGCCCAAAGGTTTTCTCGACCCAGGAGTAGTTGACCCAAATAGTTTTTCCGATTAATGCAAAAAGGATTATTAATTTTTAGCGTTAAAATTAATAAGTGTTTTATATAAACTAGTATTATATATTGTAATTAGTTTTAGTTAAAGTATTTATATATTTTAGATGTTTGTTTATCATGTCTAGTTGAGGATGTTAAATAAACTATAAAATGGGTAAGTTTATATAAATTTTGGAGAAACAAACAAGATGATATTTAGATGACCAAATTTTGTCGTGTTTAAGTTTTATTAAAACTAATAAAATACTCGACATGAGATTTCATTCAAGTTTTGAATGAAGACAAGTTTTTCAAAGATTGTTGAAAAACTAATTTTGGTTAAGTAATTTTTTTAAATACTTTAAGAAGATCATAATTCTCATTTTTTGGTTGATAGTTATTGATCAAAGGGTAAATGAGAATGGTTAAACGAATCAGGTTATGTGCTTTACTTCACAGTTTACTGTATATATATTCTTTTAACTGCGTGGTATATATATATATATATATATGTGTGTGTGTGTGTATGTGTGTGTGTGTGTGTGTGTTGATTATATAAATTGTGTGGTTGTGATATATAGCTATAGTTTTGCCGACTTAGGATTCGTTTTTTTTATTTTCTTCTTTTATTTTTGGTTTTAGGAAGGCGTGCGTGCCAATGACAATCCCTTTCTTAATTGTAATATTGTACCTGTTCGGGGAGGCCTGCGTGCCACTTACAACCCCATTCGATATTGTATTTGTAATAGCATAGATGTAGTTTTATCCCTTAATCAAAACGGATTTCAAGAAGAAGTCTTTGAAGGTGATGGCTTGCAAGGTGCTCGGATACTTCGGAGGAGGTGTCAAGGCAAGTGGGAGTGATGCATCATGAAGGCAAATCCGAGTCCTCTTATTTACTGCTTATTATTATCTGGCAAAACTATAGGTTTTTATCTACTTATTATTATCTGCATGGTTGTTTTTTTTATTTACTGCTTATTCATATATATGTGACGTGTAAATGATGCTAAATAAAAAGGGTTTAAAAATAGCTAATTATTAAACAGAGAAAAACCACATTTTATGACAAACTGGAATACGACTACAGGTTGATAGTCGTGTTAGTTAAATTTTTTATAAATTTAAAGTTTTGTCAAGATTATAAGTTTGGAACTTATAAAGTCGTTTTGTGCACCTAGTATAGGTACACATGTAAATCATATTTTTTAAAACAGATAGTTTTAAAAATATTTTTCTTTTTCAAAAATTGGAAAATTAAGTTTTTAAACTTAATAGTAAAACCCAAGAAAATCATAGATCAGTATGCTACCCACCTAATGGTACACCTTTGCTGTTAAACGGTACTCAGGTGTCGGAAGTGCCCAAACCTTGGGCATCCGGGTTCAAACCATTGCGGGAAGGGGCATGACAGCTTGCGATAATTGGGAGTCCCGACCATAATTCATACTATCTTAGGTGGTTGATGGTCCCGTATTATGATACGGATGAAACAATGCTAGATGATTATCTTCTTTGTGTGTGTAATCGGTTAGAGAGAGAGAGAGAGAGAGCCGAGAGGTTGAGAGCAAAACACAAACACAAGTAACTTAGAATGCAAAGCTTAACATTGAAATGTGGGGGAAATGCCTTTATATAGCATTTCCACAACTTTGAGTAATTACATATTACACCCCTCACTTTAATATGTCTAACAATCTCTCCCTAAGTGAGGTGTGTAAACATTCACAACAAATAAATACATTAATCTATTCATAGGCTGATTTGTTGGGAATCCCGAATGCCACTTGCCACTTGCGTATTTGCCTTCTGCTTGCTAGTGTCGTTCTCATCCTTTCTATAGCACGATAGGCTTCTGCATGTTCTTCATCAGTATAGGCTGCCTGGTTATCCCACACTTTCTGATGTATCTTATGATGGAGAATTTTCAAAGTGCCGTCTGAATACGCCATGAGTTCATTAAGTCTGATGAAGATCTTTTCGCCTTTTGTATTCTTTGAGACGACCCCTCGATCACCTTTGAAGTTTGGATTCCCATCATAGATAATTGTCAATTCTTCAAGCTTTTCTAGATCTGGATGGCTCTGGTTAGGCTTTAAGAGATTGACTTTCAGATAGTTGTTTTCAGCTCCGAGTTGCTGATCATGTTCCTCAAAGTATTCAATTAAATTTCTCATATATTTCATCAGAGCACCCCTTCCAAACTCTTCTTCAGGCCACTTTCCTCTTTTCTGAGAGAGGGTGTCAAAGATAAAGCTAATGTCTTCAATACTAACAAACCATAAATATGCTTCGTTGAGGAAGTATGACAGGTTGTTTGCTCTTCTGACATGAAAGATGGCATACTTTATTCTGAAGGCTGTCTGAGTATAGATATTGATAAGTTCAACTATAGGATACTCCGATTTGATCTCTTCGGGTTTTGTCATGGACTGAGAGAGGATGTGTTCATATCTTCTTCTCTGTTTGTCGTCCATGTTCCGCAACTCAGGGGAAATAACCTGTATTAGCTCATTGCTGAATATGTCTGGAGTTCTTTCTTCAAGATTAGCAGCATTGACAAAATAAGGTTTCCATATAGGTTGTTGGGCAGCACTTCTTGTGAACATGTTGCCTGCATCAAGTCCTGGATCCCCACGATACACTGGAGGAGCAGATGGCACAATGAAGCTCCTTGGCAAGGGCCATTCAGACTCTTGTCTTGTTTTCTCAGCTGCCTCCCTCTGCTTGTTTCTTTCAAGTACATCGGCAGCTGATTCTTGAAACCAACCAGGAGGAGGAGGGAAAGTTTCATGAACTTCAACATTAATCCCACTGAGAACCCTGGACACGTCGAAGATTGGTTTCTTTTGTTTAGGATTTCTCCTAGCTTCCCTTCTAGAAATTGCTTCCCTTTCTTTTCTTTTAAGTGCAAGTTCTTTTTCACTAGGAATATCATCAATTTTGTAAACAATTCTAGGAGAATCTGGACGTGCAGCAAACTCGACATATTCATCAATGCCTTTGAATACTCTTTCCATCTCAGAATCCTCAGTCTCCTCCTTTGGTTGAGCAGAACTACCTTCACCCACATGCCTTGCTGGTGATGTGTGAATAGACTCATATAAATCTTCCACTTGTTCCTCTGAGTCACTAGACCAGTCAAACATCTCCGCATGGGGCTGCTAGTAAGGTATTTCACCTTCTTCAAGATCACTTGGCCTCGGTTCAGATTTATGCTGAGGTACATAAAGTACAATTTGTTTTTCAGCATCTTCCTTTTGTTATTGTTGTTGGTTTTGACTTCCAGACCCAGTTGAACTTGTACCTGCAGATAAGTAAGAAGTAATGAGTGGGACAGGTACAGTAGCAGCAACAACTGAGGGAGCAGACATGTAATTTCTCCGTTTCTTCCCCTCGGGTTGATCATCCGGGTCCTGATCATCCCGTCTCCTCTTACTCCCCTGAGCCTGAGCCTGACAGGTTGTTTCTTGGCTAGTCAGCCAGTCTGTGACTTTTTATAGGGAGGTGTAGAAACCTTTGGTGATCCCATCAATCTTTCTATTTACATCTTCATGAAACTCTTGAAAGTCATCCATGGAGATTCCCGATGGACGCTGTTCGTTGCGAAGAGTAGTCAGAAGGTCTTGATCATGTGCAGATTCTGGCCTTTGCTCCAGAAGTCTAACGTACAACATGCTCTTTAAAGCATATACAGACATTGTGGCAGGATCAGGTTGTGATTGAGGCTCTGGAACTGGAGAATGGACAGCAAGAAGTGTTTCAATTCGGTTTAGCTGCTCAGCTTGGGCCTTGGAAGCTTGCTTTATCCGATCCAACATTTGATTTGTCATCTGCAGTTGTTGGTAGATTGGTGACACGGCTGTTGAATATCTTGTTGAAGTTCTGCACGTGTAATAAACCCGGAATCACGAACACTTCCGGTTGAAGTACCAACTACATAGGAAGTACTACCTACTGGAGCAGCAGGGATGTTGGCTCCAACAGGATTTCCTTCCAATCCTCGAATGGAACCTTGAAAGGTATCACCTCTGGAAGTTGAGGAGACTTGTTGAGCCAATAAGCTCAGTGCATCGATTGTTACCCTGTGTTGGTCAAGATATGCGGAAATCCGCGGTATGTCAAATCGTGCATCAAAAGGAGTCGAGGACGAGGGAGACGGTCCTCTTTGTTCAATAGGTCCAACACCCAATTGGGGTTGACCCAGTGTCTGTTGAGAGACACCGTAGTGGCTTCGTGGGGCAGAAACTTGCACGGGTGGGATCACCGCAACTTGTTCAATATGAGGCCCAACAATGTCAGGCCCCATAGTGGATGTGGCTTCCCGCCTTTCTGGGTGTGGTGTTCCCTCAGCACTCATATTTTCTTTTCTCACCTCCTCTCGTTCACTCATACGCCTATCTTCTTCTTCTTCACCACTGCCAACTCCATATCCGGCATATTGATTAGGATCTAGTAAAGAATCAGGAGTGACAGAGCCAGATTCAACAGATAGTGAATGACTTGGTGAGGTGACTGGAATGTCATGTTCAGGGGCGACTATGACCCTGCGAATAATAAGAATGGTGGTTGTTTGAGCAGTTGAAGTCAAAGGAATGACCAGACCACCAGGTTGTGGAATGACCTGAGTAGTTTGAACGGGGTGAGTCTGGTCGGGAGAGGTAGTATGTGGGTCAGTAAGTTTCATGAATGAGGGTGTGCTTTCTGCTGGTTGTTTGATTGGTTGGTCAGGGGTGCCAACGGGAGATATATCAAGTTCAAAGGAAGGGGCATCTCCTTGATGGGAAGCAGACTCATCTTGAGAAGAACTGGATGACTCAGAAACGTCAAGACCAAGTTCAGTAAGAACAGCTTGGGTTAGGGTAGAATGAGAAAGAGATTGAAAAATGGATTGAATGGTAGCGGGATCATATGCATCCTCTCCCTCTCTATGCTCAACACCTTCACCTTCTTCTCCACCCCTCTCAGAATTTTCTCTCTCCTCTTCCCCCCTCAGCATCTCCCGTAGATTGCTGAGGCCTATTCTCTATATCCTCACCAGGTGCTACTCCTCCTTGGGCAGGTATGGCGGGTTCTGGCACAACCATGGGAGGTATTCCTACACTCTCCCTATAACTCTTGACAATATCATTCTGCTCACAAAGATCTAAGAGAGATACAGGGAATGGTCTTGGAATTGGTAGATTGGCAGGAACAGGAGGTTTTATATGCAAGAAAAGTTTTGGAGTAATAGAAGGTAAACCTGTCCCTCAAGGAATTTCAGCATTTCGATCCGTCACATGCTGGATGATCATTGATAGGAAGCGGTGATAAGGCAGCATATTTGCATCCTTTTGCTTTTGTGAGTTCTTCCTGAGCATAGTAGCTTTGATGTCCTGGAAGAGAAGAAATGCATAATCCACATGCATATGAGTTGCAGCTGCTACAAAGATTTTGAGTTGATACGCCGTTAGGAATTTGTAGCCTGAATGCTTTGGAGTGAGACATCGTTGAAGAACCGTCATGAATGTATTATACTTTGGATGCAAGCCGGTGCGTTTGAATTGACCTTTCTTGGTGAGCTCACCAGCATATCCCATCTCCATTATAGCTGCAAGACATGCATCCTCATCAGGGATTTCCTCAAATTCTGTAGCTGGAGGTCTGCTGACTGCGGTAGGCAGTTCAAAGATTGTTCTGAGTCTATTTAGTGGAAAGTCAACTTGAAATTCATCGACCTCAGCATGAATGACCTCCCTTCCTCTTTCATTGATACGGACATCACAAGTCTTCCAAAATTGTTAAACGTATAACTTGGGAACATGTGTGCCTGTTGTAGCTGGGTTATATGTCAGGAGGTGGTTCAGGGGGTGGATTTTGAGAATCTCAGTGACAATGGGGTAGGATGGGATTTTAAGTTTGTTCAGGTCAACATAGTGATTGTTTTCATGAGAGCCAGTGTTAAGAAACTCGGCTCGGGGCATGATCTCCTCTGGGTCACGTACAACTTGTGTCATCTTATCTGTCAAAGAGATAAAACAGTTAAATTTAAAATAAAGAGATATACAAGAAAATAACATTCAGCTTTGAATATTTGGTCAAACTTTGATAAGTGAGCAAAAGTTGTCCAAGTTGACTAATGTTGACCAATCGTTGACCAAGGTTGAATAAATTTTCAAAAACCCTAAGTGTTGGACCCTCATTGTGTACAGAATGATTTTCAGCATAAAAAAGTTGTTTTGACACTTTCAATATAGCAATTAGATAGTAATAAACAACTTTGTATTATTAAAGCATAGTCAAAAAATCATCCTAACACCTCTTTTCGAGCCAAAAACCAAATTATTGGTG
Organism: Pulicaria dysenterica; assembly: GCA_947179395.2. Taxonomy (NCBI): domain Eukaryota; kingdom Viridiplantae; phylum Streptophyta; class Magnoliopsida; order Asterales; family Asteraceae; genus Pulicaria; species Pulicaria dysenterica. The sequence goes on from OX359294.1 coordinate 41,046,461, forward strand.
TATATTCATACTCCCAAGAACACGAAGAACACTTTTTGAGATTTATAAAATATTTTTATAGAAAAGTGTTGCCCAAGTGTTAAAAATACCCATCGCAGACTTGGTTTGATCTAACAAGTTCGTTTCGTGTCCCAAAAATCCCTTCAAAGTCTCGAAACTCGTTATCGCATATGGATGTTCTAAGGCCAAAAATTACCCTTTTAACTCAAAATTTTCAAAATGTAAACCGTACAAGTTGTTACCTTTGTAATTAGGAGTATTTCGATACTAAAATTGTAAATTTTGGCAGAGTAACGAGAGGATTCGTATGCTAAAGTAACCAATAAAATCGAGAGCACACTTAAGAAAATTTCGAGAATTGGAATCGTGTGGAAGAAACTTTGGTAACTGATGGGAGTTTTGTCAGTTAAAGAGACACGTGTCATGCTCTGATTGGACCAAAAACGTGTAAAAACACGGTTGATAGGGTAATTTTGGGCGGCTGATAGAACTGTTGAATCGCGTGCGATTAACTCTTTGGTGTGTTAATCGCATGCGAATCACTCTTTGGTTAATAGCATGCGAATCACACTGTTTATCAATCGCATGCTAATCAACCCTTGTTTATCAATCGCATGCGAATCAACCCTTGTTTATCAATCGCATGTGAATCACCCCTTTGTTTATCAATCGCATGTGAACCACCCCTTGCATGCGAATCAACCTTTGTTTATCAATCACATGCGATTAAGTCATATTTGCTATCAAGTTGTTTGAATCGCATGCGATTGAACTAATACTTGAGAAATTTATGAATAATCAAGATATCTTTATTTTGAGATTTGAAAATTTAGTTTTTCAGATATGGTTGATTTGAATGTTTGTTTGACACACCCCCCCTAGACTTTTGCATCTGTTTATGAAAAATTCTCAAGATTTAGGAAATGTATCAGTTGTATACTCCTCCCCCTACACATATGCAGTATGTGTATAATTTTTCTCCCCCTACACATATGATACATGTGTGTCACCAGAAATTCACTCCCCCTTGAGTGTTGCATCATGAAGCTGCACAAAGAACAAACAGTGTAACACCTACTCTAAACAAAAAGGAAAGAAAGGAAAAATGGAGCAACAGTATGTTATATTTTCAGATTGAGCATGCCTAACTTGGATACCAACTCAGTGAAGCGACTTTCGTCTAATGGTTTGGTAAACAAGTCAACAAGCTGATTTTCAGTAGGAACATATTGGAGCTCAATAAGACCTTTCTCTACATTATCTTTTATGAAGTGATAACGTATATCAATGTGTTTGGTTTTACAGTGGTGTACCGGATTGCAAGAGATAGCTATAGTAGACTAGGAATCACATAGTAATGGAATGTTGTCATACTTAAGGCCAAAGTCTGATAACTGTGTGCGTATCCAGAGACTTTGTGAACAGCACATTGCAGCAGCAACATACTCAGTTTCAGCTGTAGAAGTGGATACGCAGTTTTGCTTCTTTGAGGCCCAACAGACTAAACGATCACCCAGGAAGTGTGCACTACCAAAGGTGCTTTTCCGATCTATCTTGCAACCGGCATAGTCAGCATCTGAGTAAGCATGAAGATCCAGATTTGAATCTTTGGGGTACCACAGACCTAGATCCATAGACCCTTTTAGATATCTGAATATTCGCTTAATTGCCAGAAGATGTGACTCTTTAGGATTCGCCTGGAATCTGGCATAGAGACAGGTAGAGAACATGATATCCGGACGACTAGCAGTGAGATGCAGTAACAATCCAATCATCCCACGATAGTTTTTCAGATCTACAGGAGAACCAACAAGATCTGCTGAGAGTTGTGCCTTAGCAGCCATGGGTGTGGATATGGGTGTGTAGTTAATCATATCATACTTCGTGAGAAGATCTTTGATGTACTTTGATTGGTAAATAAAGCTGCCATGACTTAACTGCTTCACCTGGAGTCCGAGAAAGAATGACATCTCCCCCATCGTACTCATTTGGAATCTGTTTGCCATGATTTTAGCAAACTCGTCACTGTATTTTGGATTTGTAGATCCAAAATAATATCGTCCACATATGTCTGAACCAAAATCTTATCCCGACCCTTTGTCATTGTGAAGAGAGTGGTATCAGTCTTTCCTTTGGAGTAGCCTTCACCAATCAAATATTCAGATAAGACGTCGTACCATGCACGCGGAGCTTGCTTTAACCCGTACAAGGCCTTATCTAAGATATAAACATGATTTGGATGTTTTGAATTGATGAAACCCACAGGCTGTGAGACATAAACTTCTTCTTTAAGTACACCATTAAGAAAAGCTGTCTGCACATTCATTTGGAAGACACGAAAGCTTCTAGAGGCTACATAAGCAAGAAATAGCCGTATGGCTTCAATTCGAGCCAGAGGGGCAAAAGTTTCATCATAGTCAATGCCCTCCAGTTGATTGTAGCCCTTAGCAACCAACCTAGCTTTGTTACGGATGACCACTCCATCCGAATCCCGTTTGTTCTTGAATACCCATTTAGTTCCGACAACAGATTTGCCATATGGAAGAGGAACTAATATCCATACTTTAAGACGATCAAATTGGTGTAATTCTTCCTGCATGGAAATTACCCAATCTGGATCATCTAATGCGTCACAAGTCTTGGTGGGTTCAATGATGCTTAAGAAACTCGAGAATTGGCATTCGTTTGTTGTTGCTGATCTTGTTTGAATGCCAAGGGAAGGATCTCCGATGATGTTCTCTTCAGCGTGATGTCTGGTCCACTTCGTTTCATGAGAAGTGGAACCTGAAGGAAAGAGATCTTGCAGGTGGCGTGCTTCTTCTTCATCTTCCGTAGAGAAATGAGGGTCTGAATCAAACACAGGAGGGCTCTCTGGGTCAGGAATCTGAGAAGTCACAGGGGGGCAAGTGATAGAAACAGAAGTTGAATCCTCAGCGTATAGATCTGCAAATGGATTCGTCTCAGTGACCGTAGGAGCCGTTAGAGTAACACTTGTTTGAACAGCTGAGTCGTTCCTGTTGTCAGTTAAAACAGGAGAAGATTCAGATCGAAAGAAATCAAACAAAAAATCAAGATGTATATTTGAACTGGATGGATTGTCTGATTCTTTATTTTGAAGTGCAGGTCCTGGACAGGTATGTTCAGAAGCATTTACTGTTGATTTAGGTGGAAAATCTGTAACATTCAATGTATCATCAAATGTTACGTTGAGACTTTTAACAATGCTCTGTGTACGTTTGTTAAAAACTCTGTAGGCTTTGGACTCAGTAGAATAACCTAGGAAAACAGCATCATCCGCTTTGGAAGCAAATTTTCTTAGATTATCCTTGTCATTTAGTACAAAGCACCTATTACCAAATACATGGAAGTATTTGATATTAGGCACTATGCCATTGGCTAGTTCATATGGAGTTTTATTAAAGCGTTTGTTAATGAAAGAGCGGTTCTGAGTGTAGCAGGCAGTGCTGATTGCTTCAGCGCAGAAGGAAGGTGGGAGCCCGGAATATGAAAGCATTGTTCGGGCAGCTTCAACCAACGTTCTATTTCTTCGTTCCACTACACCATTTTGTTGTGGTGTGTATGCAGCAGAGAACTGGTGGCTGATTCCCACAAGGTCACAGAAGCTCTTCAGAGTACTGTTTTTGAATTCCGGTCCATTGTCTGTCCTGATAGAGACAACACTCTGACTATGCTTGTTCTGCTGTTGTTTGATGAAGGAAATGATTGTTGGAGTGGCTTCATATTTTGAGCGCAGAAATTTGACCCAAGTATATCTAGAGTAGTCATCCACCATGACTAAAAGATACTTCTTCCCACTCTTGGACTGGATTCTCATAGGACCAAACAGATCCATGTGCAGGAGGTCCAAAGGCTTCGTAGTGCTAAATACTTGTTTAGATTTATGAGAAGCCTTTTTCATTTTTCCTTTTTCACAATCTGCACACAGATGATCCTTCTTGAACCTTAACTTGGGAATGCCTCTCACCAAGTCACCAGTGACTATTTTATTAATATTTTGAAAGTTCAGGTGAGAGAGTTTTCTGTGCCATTGCCAAGTCAGATTCGTAGATGCTTCGGACAGTAGACACACAGAGGTAGGAGAGTCATATTTTTCCAAGTAAATGGAATACAGGTTAGAATTTCTGGAACCTGCGAGCAACTCATCTCCATTTTTAGTTAAAACTGAACATTTGTTCTTTTTGAACACGACCTCTAGGTCTTTATCACAGAACTGTCCAATACTGAACAAGTTATGACCCAACCCTTCAACATATGAGACTTTCTTGATCTTGATGTGCTTTTTCTCAATGTCTCCGTACCCCATTATTGGTGCAACATTGTCGTTCCCAAAACGTACATTCCCGGAGTACTTAGGAACATAGTTCTTGAGAAGACTTTTGTAGTCCGTCATATGTTTGGTACAGCCAGAGTCAAGATACCACAAGTGAGGCACCTGCAAAAAGAAAATAAATCACGTTTAGGTCCCCATATAGGAATGGGTCCTTGATTGTTAGTCCCTAGAGGTGATTGAGCAGTGATGTTGTCTATTTGTGGAGGTGAAACTTCTACTGATCTATTCTTGAGTACCCACGTGGGTTTAATCTATTGACGTGAAGGAATAGATTTGGAAGAAATAGGTTGAGAAGAAAGTTTATTTACCACTTTTGGTTTGACAGTTGATGGGATCGGAGGTTTTGGATTCAGTAGAGTGGCGGAAGCGTTATGTTTGCGAATCCATGTTTGAGAGGAATTGATAAGAATTCTCTGTGGCCTCGATGCTTCAACTTGCTTTTGTTGAACTGGAGCACTTAGATTAGTAGGATTTGCTACTCGTTGAATGGATGATGGCTTGGGTTTAGAAGATTTTGAGATTTTGGAAGGGGAATTGCGAGAATGCTTTTGAGAGTGCAGGTGTTTTTCCTGTGCAATCCAAGCCCTTTTAAATGCTTCATAGCCCTGCCGTCTGTAGACTTCCAGTTCCTTGATGCAATCGGTGAGATTTGTTTAATCGTTTAAGTGCATGTGATTGACGAGTGGTGATCCATTGATTAATGATGTAGCCTTTTGAATTTAAAAATGGAACACATACTTGATTAGCATAAAAATCAGTCCAATCAGCACATGGTTTAACACCTAAAGACTTTCTCAATTGATCATAACAACAATTAAATTCACAGTGTCCATGAGTACAACCATCACTCATACAAAACATGGTAGAAGCAGTTTTCTCTTGTGAACCGGAATGATTACAAATAGAATCAAACATCAAAACGTTTTCACAGACAGGTTTCAAATTTGAACACCTCCTAGTGGATCTAGGAATAGCTCTTTTCCATGATGTATTTATTTCACACTTCTTGTTTCCAGCCTTCTTCACATCTGCAGCAGAGGGTAAAAGAACAGAATGAAGTCGTGGTCAACTGGCTGCAGCTCGTGATGATTCAGGTAAGTCTAAGTGTACACGAGAAAGGGGATTAGAAGTAGACAGATGCTTTGGTTTGTAAATCTGTTTAAGCTTAAGATTTGTTACAACAGGATTATTAACAGATTTTATTTGAGTGTTGGAAGCTGGAGACTTAGTGGATGCATGAGTGCAATCATCAAGTTGTGAACCATAAAGTGAAAATGTGAAAGGAGTAGGAGGTTGCATCTCTTCTTGGATCTTCTTGATTCTTTCTTTTAGGACAAACTGTTTCCTGCATAGTTCATCTATGATATTTTCATCATGAGTAAAGGAGGTCTAGATGTACTGTTGGAGAGTATTGGTTTCTTGCACCAGAGAAGATGTATCAAGGGTAGGATGTTTGAACTCATCTTGAATGGCTTTGGCAAGGTCCTGTTGAACAAGGTGGGTAAAACAAAATTCCTGCAGGGTGTTGAATCTGTCTTGTAATTCTTTGTGAGGAATGTATTCAACAGTTGGGTTTGGTGAAACTGGAGAGTAGAGTTCTTCATCAGAATAGACAGAAGATGAAACATCAGTATCAGATGAAGACGTGAGGCAGGTGAGGTATGAGTCATTGAGATCAGAGTAGTAAAATGGAATTGCAGTTCTGAGATTAAGGGTTCGTTTGACATCTTCTTCAATACGGTCCTCTTCTTGACCAATAAAAACCATCCGTTGGGTAAGGCCTTCGCGAAACAGATCTGCATTATATAATTGTTTGGATGTAATCTTGCTCAATTTGAAGCCCAGCCCATCGAATTTCCATCTGGAGAAATGACGTTCCTTTTCTTCGTATTGAGAGATGATCTTGTCACTTTGATCGCGTTTGGATAAAAGATATTCAAGTTCATAGATTCTGGAGTAAAGAGTACTTAGGTCATCCCTAAGTTCATTTTTAAGAATTTCAGAATCCTTTTCAGCACATGCACATTCTGCTTTAAGATCTAATATGGTGGTTTTCGTGCAATTAGTTAACTCTAAGAATTCAGATTCTTTAGCAGCTAATTGGATCTTAAGGCTAATTAAGTCGTTATCTAACTGCTTAATTATTGTTTGTGCCTCTATACCTTTGTTGTATGAAAAATCTTCTAGAACTTGATTTCTAGTGGTTAACTCTATTACCTGATTTTCTAACTCTTTCATTTGGATTAATATGGTTTGTATGTGTTCAAAATTAAAACCCATGTTAGAATTAGAAATAGAGGGTACCTTTTCACTGTCAACAATCTCCTCCGCAGTATCTGAGAGATCACCATCATCTTCCTCTCTACCACTCGTTTCACCATTGGCCATGAAACAAAACTGAGCATGATCCTCACCATCTAGATCGCTCTCTGAGTATGTATCTTCCAGGAACTGGTCCTCTTCCACCATGAGTGCATTACCAGCCTGTTTTTGCTTTGACAGGCGGTACTTTTGCCGATAGTATTCAGCATCTTTGACTTTCTTCTGTGTACAGTTCCTGATCATGTGTTCCGATCTCCCACAGTTGTAGCATTTGAGATCATTCTTCTTTTCCTCCTTTCTCTCCTCTCTTGGAAACCTAGGCTTGTCAACAGGAGCAAACCTTTCAGGTCTTCTGGATCCGGAAGTGAACCGTTGTCTTTTGTTAGTCTTGTTGAATCGGTTCTTGAAGTTCTTGTTGGCAACTGTGAGTGCTTGAAATGCAGCCTCTAAAGAGTCAACATCATCATCATCATGATCAGATTCACTGAGCACCACATGTTTGAGTTTGGCAGACCTTAATGAAGATTCCCTGGGGGTTCTGTCAACTACAACCAAAGCAAGAGGATCAGCAACTGGTTATTTAGGGTGAGACTGCAAGATTTCATCTTGATACTGATTTAGGTCTTCAAAGATGTTGTGGAATGTGACAGAAGTAAGATCTTTGTTGATCTGTTTGTATAGCCTAGCATAGCCCTTCCACTCAGAACCTAATGAATTCAGAAACACACAGTTCAAATCAAGGTCAGTTCTGACAATTTGATTAGACCTCATCTCATTCTGCATTGCAGTATCTGCCATATGTTTTAGATAGAAGCTCATTTTCACGAGCCTTGAAATCATGGTAACTGTTGACCAGTTGAGTACGTTTAATGTACGCTCCCTCCTTAGTGCCTTGGAGCTGCTTCTTGATTTCATCCCAGATTTCTTTAGCAGTACCCAAGCTGTCTATCTTCAGATAGATTTCAGATGAGAGACCTTGCTTCAAATAGTACTTGGCCAGTCTCTCAGCCTTCTTTGTTTCCTTCTCAGTAGCGGTCAGCTTGTCATTGGTCTTTTCTCTTTCATGTCTGAGAATGGAGGGATTGTTGGTTGAGTCAGCTTCAACGATCCTTGTGAACTTGGAGTTTCCTTTGTCGATGTATTCCATCATCTTATCTCCATAGAGTTCGTTGTGCTCAAGGAAATCCATGAACCTTCCTTTCCAAACATTGTATTCCCCCCGAAACAAAACAGGTGGTTTTGTATCGGAACCAATGGATATCATCTCATTTGTGCTTGACATGATTAGTGATTTTTGAAAGAAATGATCGTTCACTTGTAAGATGGTTTGATTGTTCGAAAGCTTGATTTAGAAATGACTTAAGAGTTTGATTAAAGAACTAAGTCTTTGGAATTTCAATTTTGAATTAGATCTTGAAAGGATGAAATTCAACTTTGAACTAACTAGACTTGTGGTAATGTAATTCACCTTTGAATTAAATTTGATTTAAATTAAATTCAATTATGAATTAGATTTTTTAATTAAGTCCAACTGTCTTAAAGTTCTTTAAGTCAAGTCCAAAGAGTCAATCAGTTGTCCAAGTCTTAGGAATGTCACTGTTTGAGTTTTGTCTTATCGAATGCGAATAGATCCAATAGAGTGCGATTGAGTAAATTCCTTGAAAACAAATGGGCAGAGTAAGGACTTAGTATCGATTAATAAAGTAACCAATCGAATGCGATTCAATCCTGTTGCATCAAACACTTAGGAAATAAAACAGTTAGTCCTGACAATCAAATGCGATTGCCAATAGAGAGTGAATAGCACAGAAATAAGTCAAGAGTTAATCGCAAGCGAATCAATAAGGAATTTAGAAAACCTTTCAATCGCGTGCGATTAAAGTGTTGACACTTAGAAAAATATTATCACATGCGATTCCTAGGGAATGAGCCGGCTGATAGGGTATTAACACAGATCCGGCTGATAGAATACCAAGTGTGAATCGCGTGCGAATGCCTTTGAAGATCAGGCTGATAGAATATCAACAACAGTTCCTTGTGACTCTATAAGCCGCGCAACCCAATCGCGTGTGATAGGGAATTCGGCTGATAGAGTATATGTGTCCTTTTCAAATCAGATTGCCATACCCTGAATAGTGTCTAACCACTTGTACTTGATTGGTATGGCAAGTACTTGATTTTCCTTGTACAACACTTAATCTATTATGAATTTATAATTAAATAAATTACAAAATACGATTTCTTCTTCTTCAAGTTGTACTTTCAGACCAAGAACACCATAAATGCTTAAATACCCACAAAATTTAATGTTGAAAAAGTGGGTATTTAATGACCTTCTTGACTTAATGCTTATAAAAACACCCACGGTTTGTGTTTTTCTTCAAAGAATGTTTTGTAACCTTTGTAAGGCTATCAAAACAACTCAAAGGAAAGTTAAAGAAGATGTAGTTTATACCTTTAATGAGTTATACCTTTAAAAGTCGTTTGAGCTTGAGTTTATCTTGAAGAAAGCTGACGTTCTTGGGCCTTTGCAAAACCGATTGTCTTCTTTCGAACAATCACGAGCCAAAAACAAGTTTGGCTCTGATACTAATTGATGGTCCCGTATTATGATACGATGAAGCAATGCTAGATGATTATCTTCTTAGTGTGTGTTTGTGTGTGTAATCGGTTAGAGAGAGAGAGAGAGCCGAGAGGTTGAGAGCAAAACACAAACACAAGTAACTTAGAATGCAAAGCTTAACATGGAAATGTGGGGGAAATGCCTTTATATAGCATTTCCCCAACTTTGAGTAATTACATATTACACCCCTCACTTTAATATTTCTAACAGTGGTGCGATATATTTTGGTGATAATCGGGATTCCCGGCCCAAAAAGCACTAGAGTAGAGTTAAACATACTAGACTGGGTCTAAGGGCTCTATGAGGTTCTAGGAGTCGTATTAGTTAGGTACGATTGGTAGAGGGTGTTACCTACCAAAAATAGCATGACTTGGCGGGAAGTGCCCAAACCTTGCGTCAAGTATGTGAAATATGGGTCATAGGTCAAATATATATTATTTATGGGTTTGATGATATATGTTAGAAAAGTTTATCTACAATTACTAATTAAACCAGGTTTTTAATTTGTAGATGGCAACCAACGTTACTAGTACTAACAATCTCTCTCTTCGCTCTATCCTTGAGAAGGATAAGCTCGTCGGGCCAAACTTTCTCACGTGGGAGAGGAATCTCCGAATCGTGCTGAGGCACGAGAGAAAGTGGCACGTCCTAGAACAACCTCTAGGAAATCCTCCTACCAGCAATGCTAGGGCAGAAGTCAGGGAGGCTTTTTAGAAGCGCTCAAATGACGCCCTAGATGTTAGCAGCCTCATGCTTGCAACAATGAGTCCAGAGTTGCAGTCGAGCATGATGGAGACTCCTCCTTATGACATGATCCGCCAGCTGAGGGATATGTTCCGGGAGCAAGCCCGCACAGAACGTTATGATGCCACTAGGGCCTTTAACTCGTGCTAGATGGCTAAGGGGACTTCGGTCAGTAACCACGTCATGAAAGTGAATAGGTACATGTACCACCTGGAGAGGCTTGGGCACCCAGTACCGTTGCAGCTAGCAACGGATACGATACTCACCTCGTTGTCAGATGACTATAAGCCTTTTATAGTCAACTACAACATGAACAACATGGAGAAATCCGTGGCTGAGTTGAAGTCCATGCTTAAGACAGCGGAGCAGAGTATCCGGACCAAGTCTAAGGACATTCTCATGGTGGGACATGGTGGACATAAGAAGAGGAAGGGGCGCAACGGAAAGGGAAAGGGCAAGGCCCAGCCCAGCCTGAATGCACCCAGGGCTAGTAATGACAACAAGGGTAAGAAGCCGAAGCCAAACAAAGCAAGAACCGAGAATCGGTGCTTTAAGTGCGGTGAGATCGGACATTGGAAAAGAGATTGTCCGAAGAGTCACGAGGCAGGAGATAAGGCTGGCCCCTCAGGTATCGTGTGAATAGCTTCTTTATAACTTTCCACTTGTGAAGTTTTTACGAGTATTCTGATATCTTGAAATCGTTTATTGCAGGAGGAGATGGAAAGTGATGCGGCCCAGCATAAAGAGATCCCATGTGCAGCTTACCGATATTTTCTAATAATTCTATTTCCTAGTTTTTAAACTTGTTTTAAGTTGTTGGATTGTTTAAAACTTCTTGCTTCAGACATTTTGTTTTAAAATTTTGAATTATTTGGTTCATATCCGTGCACGTTGTTTTTTTTGATGAATCAGGATTAGCCCAGTTATGACTAAAAGAATACAAATAAGTCAAGTCTTGACTTGATTGGTCATTCATAGTGATCTTATGCTATGTTTTGTTGTAGTTACATAAATGCTGGCTCCACTATTCAAATACTTAAATAAAAAAGTTTTGTTTATAAAATTAGATAGTTTTTCTAATTTAACAAGTGTTTAAGATTTTTGTGAAAAGTGAATGTTCAAAGCCTTGAACAAATTGAAATAATAGTCATTATTTCTAAGTAAAACATTTTTTGATAAAACATTTAAGATAGTATAAAAGTGATTATGGTAGTTATTATAATCAAGGAGTTTTATACTAAATGTTTTAAGGGAAAGAAATTTAAAATACCTTTACAAGTGTTTTATACTTGTGGTAAGTTTAATGAAATCACTTTTCCGTAATTGGAAAGATGGATATATGGAGATCCAAGTTTTTCGGTTTCATAAAACACTTAAATTTCTTACAAAAACTAAGTTTTAAAACATGTGTTTAGAACATAGTTTTTAGGCATGATACTCAAGGATTGACTAAGCCTAAAAGGATGTTTTAAAGTAATGCATTTTTCCATAAAAAATAGTGGGAGCACCTGAATAATGTATTTATCAAAGTTATTAAAAGTTTTTTTTACTAGTATGATAAATACAAGATTGAACTTTTAGAGTATATAATTATCGGATGATTTTAGAAGTTATCTAAAATAGTAAGTTCTTGAGAATGGACTAATTCGAGGAACGCATGACTTATTGAGAGGTACTCAATAAAGATGTCATTGCAAGACTTTGAGTCAAGTTATGACTTAAATAAAATTAATGTTAGAAATGATTAAATAGGATGTTCTCTGACATTCTTAGTAATGAAATTAGATTAGTATTGGTATGCACTGGGAATCTAATTTCAAGTTTCTTACAACTAGGTGTAAAAAGGTTTATCAGTTCAAATAGATATAAAATCTAGTAAGATTTAATGCATCTACAAATGTAATTAATGTTTTAATTACAGGGAGGTTATTTTATAAAATCAGAAACTTAGGAGTTATTTCCAGTTTTCCAAGTTTAAGGAACTTATAAAATAAGTAAGTCTAGAATTGTTCCTAGGTTGCAAGAACGATTTCTAGCATAACAAAGAAGGAGTACTTCAGGGTACTAGTCTTGAGTTTTAGGTTTATAATCATATTATTTTCCTTGTAATATGTGATAAGTTACAATACAAAATAATAAGTAATTCAGATAAACGCCGTGAATCGAGTCAATGAAATGGTAGAAATTATGCATCTTAATTCCAAGGCGGAATATGGAAGGATGTAGAAATTAGTTTCATTATTCTTCACAAATTTTGTATGTTTTGGTTAATCCAGGAATAAACTAGGTTTATTCAAAACATTATCCGTGACTATTTATTGTGGTGGGAACTATGATAGGGCTATGAAGTCATCGTAATTTTTGGGTAGATTCGAAAGTATGTCGAATATAGCTGCAAAAGGATTTTGCGGACCAAAATTGATGGATATTCGTTAGTGTTACGAATATTGGATTGACCCACCGTGAAAAATACTTCGTGGATTCGTGTAAAAAGTATTTATCACATAGGTTATCCTTAAGCCTGAGGTTTTTGATTTGGGATGCGGTAACTGTTGTCTTCTTAGCGCGTTTTAACACCACGCCGTAACAGGGTGGTCATAAAGGCGTGTCTAGATTAAGTGGGAGCCGTATTGCCAGATGCAAATATGCAAGATGGTAATTGCACCTCCTTTTTAGGAGAGATATTTCCGGGCCCCTTGACTGATTAGAGAAACCGGTAAAGGCACGGTCGTGCCTAAACGAAATGATCTGTTCTTTGTCGTTTATCACGCAGTTTTGAAATCAAGTATGTCATGAACAAAGTTCTTGAGTCTCTGAGTTGACACTCTCCATGCTCATGCTCAAAATTGAAATATCGCGCTTCAAGGGACAAACCTATATATATATATATATATATATATATTTATTTATTTATTTATTTATATATATGTATAAAACGTACCCATTCATATACAGAGCGTTTATGATAGTTTAGTTTATAAACATTTAGTCTATAACAAATTACTCCTATGCAGGTTGCTTATGAGGTTTTATCACAAGTTACTCTAGGGTACAAGAGTTCTTATAACCTGGTAACCCTAAGTGTCTGCCTAGGGACCGCCTTAGGCCAACAATGTGTAGTAACTATTACTTATCTTGCACAAGTGGGAGTCAGTTAGATTATGTGTAGAGATAATTAATGGACACATTGTATCCAATGTTATATGAGACTAAAGGGTCACACTGCTACACACCCAAATTTGAAAAGTTGGATTTTACCATAAATCTGTGTGGAAATAATTAATCAGGTTGGATTAATTATTAAAGAGAGAAACAAATAATTAATCAGTTTGTATTAATTATTAATAGGAAATAAATAATAAATAGTTATTTATTATTTAAGGAGAAATTAAATATTAAGTTTAATATTTAACGGACCAGTTAATAGGTAATTAACTAGAAAAATTCCAGGGGGTCAAAGTGAGAGAAATGAATGTTTAATTAAAACAAGCGAACTTTTAATTAAACGGGTATGGGTCCTTTTAAAGGTCTATATATAGCCTTCAAGCGTTAAGGGTTATTAAGGATTAACAAAGTGATAACCCTAGCCCCCACTCTCTCTCCCTCCTTATCGATCTCGCTCTCTCTCTCTCGTCTCCTCTCTCTCTCGTCGAACTCGAACAGAGGAAAAACACCAAGGGTGTTTTTCGATTGGTGGTCGACGCAAGGCACACACACACACACTCGGTTTTGAGTGTTAAAGCTAAGGTAAATCCAGGAGCGGTCTAACAGCCAGTTCTTTGGAGGTGCAGTAGTGGTGGACTACTTTGGCAATCCCAAGATTACAAAGAGGTATTTTTTCTTGTAACTCTTTTCTATGGTTTGTTGATTGTAAAGAAACTATATAGATCATCAGTTTAAAAGATCCTAACCCTTTTGGGGTTTAGAGGGTTGTGTTCAATCCAGTTCCGCTTTAGGATTGAACCAGTAGAATCAAACCCAGCTTTGACCAGTCTGTGTCATTAGGTGGTTTGGTCAGATCAAAACCCTTCAAAACATTGGTGTGGAACATGTAAGTCAAGTTAAAATGGTACTTGCACACCGCAAACTCATCGGTGTTTGTGTTGCGGTAGGTTTGGTCACGAGCTATAAGATTTCCGGTTTAAAACCAATATTTGTTGGAATTGTCATGAGGAAGGTCATTGATCTGGAGCTTGCACCAAACAAAAGTCAACGGGGACGTGGCAAGGGGTAGCCGCTATCGGGGGATCGTCTTCTGCAGGTCAGAAGCGTAAGGTTGCACCTTCTGCGGAAGGGAGAACCTTTAAGATGACTGTTACTGAGGCTGAAGAGAACAGTGATGTGATCACGGGTATGTTTTTAATAAACTCTGTGCCTGCCCGTGTGTTATTCTGTGATTGCTTCTCCTTTAGAGGTAGAAATAGCAGATGGTAAGTTAGTGCTTGTATCTTCTTCAGTGACTGGGGTGCTAATAGATATAGATGGTACTAATTTTCTTGTAGACTGTTTGTTGTCGCGTATACCGGGGTTTGACTTAGTACTAGGCATAGATTGGTTAAGTCACCATGGAGCTAGTATCCAGTGTCACAAGAAACTGATTACTATTCCTTTGGCTGACGGGTCGCATGTCATGGCTCGTGGGGATAGATCCCAACCTTCTTTCCCGATCATCTCGTTTATGAAGGCTAGAAAATCTTTAGTCAAAGGGTGTGCGTCTTTTCTAGCTTACGCCATTGATGTGAAGAAGGAGAAGAGGCCTGTCACCGTTGTTCGAGTTGTTTTCGAATATCTAGATGTATTCCCAGATGATCTGCCAGGGTTGCCACCTGTACGGGATGTTGAGTATAAAATAGACCTGATACCTGGTACTACACCTATCGCAAAAGCTCCGTATTGTTTAGCTCCTTCAGAGATTTGGGAGATGATGATACAGATACAGGAACTACTAGACAAAGGATTCATTCGTCCGAGTTCTTCGCCTTGGGGTGCACCAGTGTTATTTTTTAAAAAGAAAAATGGGACTCTTCGTATGTGCATTGATTATCGGGATTTGAATAAGAGGACCATCAAGAACAAGTATCCGTTGCCCAGAATTGATAACTTGTTTGATCAGTTACAGGGAGCTTCTTATTTCTCAAAGATTGATTTAAGATCGTGATATCATCAAGTAAGGGTAGCAGAAGAGGATATACCTAAGAGTGCTTTTCGCATACGGTATGGTCATTACGAATTTCTTGTGATGCCGTTTGGTTTAACAAATGCACCTGCAGTATTTATGGATTTGATAAATCGCGTCTGCAGACCGTTCTTAGACAAGTTCGTTATCGTGTTTATTGACGACATTTTAGTGTATTCTAAAACGGAGGATGAACATGAATAACACTTGAGACAGGTTCTGGAGATTTTAAAGCGACACAAATTATGTGCTAAGTTTTCAAAATGTGAATTTTGGATACCTGAAGTTCAATTCCTGGGGCATGTAATTTGTCAAGATGGTATCAAAGTTGATCCGTCCAAGATAGAAGCAGTGATGAACTGGAGTGATCTGAGAACTCCGACAGAGATCAAGAGTTTTTTGGGATTAGCGGGTTACTTCCAACTGTTTATCAAGGATTTCTCTAAACTTTCCGGTCCGTTGACCAAGTTGACTCAAAAGGATGTTCCGTTTCAGTGGGGTTCAGCTCAGGAGAGTGCTTTCCAGACTCTAAAACAACTATTGTCACAAGCTCCTATCTTTTCATTACCTTAGGGTTCAGAAGACTTTGTGGTTTACTGTGATGCTTCTCATGCCGGGTTAGGATGTTTTTTGACGTAGAGAGGTAAAGTGATAGCTTATGCTTCAAGACATTTGAAACCGAACGAACTGAATTACCCAACTCATGATTTAGAGTTACCTGCCGTGGTGTTTGCATTGAAACTATGGATACATTATCTGTATGGAACCAAATGTATGATATACATAGATCATAAAAGCCTTCAGTATGTTTTTACCCAGAAGGAGTTGAATATGAGACAACGCCGTTGGTTGGAATTCATCAAAGATTATGACTGCGACATACAGTAGCATCCGGTTAAGTCAAACGTAGTTACTGATGCACTCAGTCGAAAGGGATCATTTGATATAGTGAAATTTATGCATTTGGAAATTAAATCTGATTTAGTTGATCAACTTTTAGCCGCTCAACTTGAAGCCTTGAATGATGAAAACTTGAAGGATGAATTGATGGTTAAACGACAACATGAATTAACTAACAACACACGTGGTTTGAAGGTTTATCATAAACGTGTTTGGGTACCAATGTTTGGAAACTTAAGGGAGTTAATTTTGAATGAAGCTCACAAGTCCAAGTTGTCAATACATCTGGGCAGTACAAAAATGTATCATGATTTGAAAACTCTTTATTAGTTTGAAGAATATGGATATCATACCTTTTCTTACCTTAGGGTTGCTCAAGTAATAATCCACCCGTGATGAAGCAACACGAGATCTTGCTAGAAAGGTAGCAACCACGAACCATACGATCACACCGACTTGTTGATCGATCAAAACCGGCTCTCGGTTTTTCTTGGGGTGTTCAGCTGGACCCAAAAGGAGAGAGGAGAGGAGAGTGTTTTTCTTCTAAAAACTATAGAATATTGTAACCCATAATTCAACATCTAATCTCCTATTTATAAGAATAAGAAATAGGATTAGATTAGGAAACCTTTTGAATGTTTCCTTATCTTGAATTAGTTAACTTAACCACCAAGTTTAGCTTAATAATAATAATAATAATATTAGAAAATAATATTTAATTAATATATATATTAATGGCATACGTCATACACACACACACACACACACACACACATATATATATATATATATATATATATAATTATAATATATTTTCTTTATTACTTTTCTTTTATTATTAATCCTTATTCAAAATTAATAATTTAAACTTAAATCATTAATCTTGAATATTATTAATTAAAAATATATATATTTATTTACTAATAAATATATACATCCTTGTTAATTAATTTAAACTTTGGAATTTATCCTATCCGTAAGTTAAAATCATAACTTACTAACACTAGCTTATAACTAACTGTTACTAATCCGTTCTCTCACTTGTGGTTGCATTACTTCTCGGATTACATGCTCTCACAAGTGTGACCCTTGAGTGCCTTATGGCATTGGACGTGGCATCAGGGTTCGACGGTCATGCACATAAATCCTATCACAAATTACGTGTTATACTGATTATGTATTGGTGTAATACAACAGTGTAAATAATATTTTTGTAAGTCAAGAATATTATTTTACAAACTTATCTGTTGGGATATGATGTGTTTCATCTTGATTATTGTTACATCTATCTGTAAGTTTGTTAGAGTAACGGATAAATAGGGATTTCCAACGGTAACTTTTCTCTCTCCTCAAAAAGGTATATATCGTTTGTAACAGAAATTCAGAAGTTTACGCCTACTTGACTTCTGATATACTCACTACACCTTCTACAAACCACATATTTGCTAAGTACAATTCACCGTTCACTCGAATTTCAAACCTTAATCGCTTACTGCGACTTGTGCATTTACTAGGTGTGAATTGAAATTTATTTACGATGGACGGAACCGTTCTAACTCTAAGTGATCGAATGGTAAGGGGTGTTGCCTTCAAAAACAACAGATTGCCGTTGATTAAAATAAACAATCAACGAGTTTATCTCGCAATCCCTGAACACAAAAGAAACAGGGGATACGTAGCGTGGGTGGATTATATCCGCAAATGCCCACTGGCATTCGTTTTCACTGGAACACCGATTCATGTGGTTCCTCAACATCTACTGAGTTCTGTTACCCGTGTGTTTTTTACTAGGAAAGAGGCAAAATCAGAGGCATGGTGCAGAATGGGGAGAGAATCATTGCTCTCACAGTACAATGGCTAAGGGAGGTTCTTCAACTTCCTCAAAACGATGCGTTCGAGCCTGCTGTGACGAGGCAGGTGGCCATGTCAGTCCTACCCCGAATGGGTCACCCACAAACGGAGGGTGTAATAAAAAAGGCCACCTTTCCAACCGGATGGGGTTTTATGGTATCCACCGTGATTCGTTCACTTGGAACCATGGTTGGAGGATTGGACCAAGTAAATGATTTTGAGATGCAGCTGCTATACAACATCTACTTTGCACGAAATCTAGATTATGCACTACTCATCTTCAACGAACTCAAGGTCCTAGTGATGAAGACCACGAGGGATCTTTATGTACCATTTATAATGTACCTATATTTGGCATTAGAAGCTGAGTTAGGGATAGCACTGTATGAAGCTGGTCAGGATTTATTCCTCACACCAGTACTCAGCCCCAAGATGTTCAACAATGACATTTTTCCAGAGCAGGAAGGCCTAAGGGAGCCTATGCAATAGATAACATTGAGGGTTTCTTCTGAAAGTAAAGCTGAGGGGTATACTCAAGGGGGAGCAGCTCAAGCTGATCCAGAGATTCAAGCTGAGCACTTTGCTCAAGCTAAGCCAGCAAACATTCAAGCTGCACCTGGTAAGATCTCTCAACTTTCTTCTTCTTCTTACTTTTCTCCATCTTCTTTTGGAGATAAGACTGTGGTAATCCCAACCTAGTCTAACCCATCTCCTACACCTTCTTTTTATCATAAACTCTAATCTAAAGCCAACCTTGGTGTGCCCACTACTACCAAGAAAAACCTCCAAACCTATATACGAAAAATTTCCAAAGGTGGTGCCACACCTAAAGGTACCACTGGAGCTGAAATCACATTGATTCCTCCATCGACAGGAATTGAGGGGGAGACACAGACTCTTCTGCTACTAATCTCAAGGCACACTCAAACCCTACAGCCTAAACTGGGTGTGGTGACTACTCTGCCCACACTTACTCGAGTCATGGGAGAGCCTACTACTGTGCCTAAGCAGACACACTCAGGTAACATTGAAATTATGACCAATCCCAGGGTCAATCACCCCACACTCACCAAATAAGCCAACCACCTACCCACTCTCACCATATTTCGAGCCCAATTACTTCTCTTCACTTCTCACACTCTCCAGCACGACCTGTCAATGATTCACCTCAATACCAAGGTGAGTTACAGGGCTCAACTTCTGGTGCACATGACTTTGAGGGTATACACCAACCCTTGGACGATGCACCCAAATTCTCTCCTAAGAACCTTGACTCGTTTACTATAGAGGAACAACAATTTGAGTTCAAGGGCAGGAGTCAGTCTCCTTGAACTGAAGCTGCCTCCTCAGGTATTGAAGAGCTGAAGATATACATTGAAGCTCAGTTCGGTCTGTTTTACCTCAAGCAAAAGAAGAACAAACGCCAAATCTATCAGAGGCTTGAGAAACTGACTTATGATGTTAAATAAATTGCCTCTGCTGTTGCTGATCTACAACAAAAAAAGACTTCGAACACTGTTGATAACAAAAAGGGGGAGAAGGTTCAAGCTGAGGCTGATGCTGAGTTAGTTCAAGCTGAAGCTGAGGCTCTACTTGTGCTAGCAAAAGGAGCAGAGAGACAAGCTCAGATTGAGGGGGAGCTGGAGAAAGAGGAACCTGCAGCTAAAAGGCGAAAAGTGATAGAATCTGAATCTAAAGCTGACAGTGCCTCCGAAACAGAGGAAGAGAAAGCTACAAGGCTAATGATTGAGATGCTCGAGCAAGAGGAAGCTGATGACCTTGGGATATCTGAAGTTAAACTAAAAAAGAGGAAAGAAAAGGAAGTGAGGGACCAAGAAAGTGAAAAAGAAAGAAAGGCTTTAGCTCAAGCTGATTATTCTGGTCCAAGGCCTGATCCAATCCCATATACAGATGCAGATACTTAGGAGTACAACTTCAGACGAAGCACTAGCAAGGAAATCAAGAGCCTGACTCTAAGTAGGGTAAATGGAGCCATCATTCTTACCTTTCAATTTGATGATAAATCAACCGTGGGAATGGACCTGAGATATGTACACAGGATGGGCTACATTGAGTGGAAAAGAATAATGATGATGCTCAAGAAATTCAAAAAGAGTCAGATCAAGAAAGAGATTACAACTGAAGTCTCTGAGCTGATTTCTCGAGCTGAGGAGCTGAGATGTGTTCCAGTTCCTAGTCTGCAATGAGAGAGATTATTTAAGATACCTGAAGGTGTGACATTTGATGAAAATCAAGTAATAGAAACATCAGTTCAAGGATTTATATTTAAGGATCAGGCAGGCAATCCTAGCTTTATTAAGCTTTTCAGAGATATGTTATCTGAAGGCTAAGGATTCCTCACAAATAAGGACTTGCTGTGGTGATGAAAGTGCAAATCATTTTGTCAGATACAAGCTGAACAAAATCATTCTCATGCAACAAAAGAAACTCAAGGGAAATGCAGAAGCTGAGATTCTATTAGAAGAAATCAATAGAGAAATTATACTCTTGGAAGCTCTACATCCAGAGTTCAAGAGATAGATTTTTTGTAATAGATTAGTTCTATCTGTAATTATTAGATTAGTTCTAATAATTTGTAAGCACTAAGTGTGCATGATCTAAGTGACCAAAATTTTGTATTCTGATATGTTAAATTTAATGAATACAAATATTGGTTTGACATGTTCAACTGTTTATGATATGTTTATAGATATTAGTCTGATGAGTTATGCTTGAATGAACAATTTGATTAGTTCTTGTTCATTAATGTGATTGGGTGGTATGTTCAACTTATAATTGATAAGTTTAATTAAATTTGATAAGTTCAATTAATATTTGATAAGTTCAAAATTAAAAATCTTAGTAAGTTTATGGTTTAAAACATAATTCTGTTCAAGAAACTTAAGAACTGTTTGATGGTTTTGTCATCATCAAATAGGGGGAGTTTGTTGGTCAAATGATCTTATCAGTTGAGATTTGATGAGACAAAGTTAAGTTTTTAAGATATGTTCTAAATACAACTTAAAAAGAATTATGAAGCTTGATCAGACTGAACACTTATAGTGTTTCAGACCGAGTATAAGCTGAGCATATAGTTGATAAGCTTAGACTATATCTTAGTGACGTTATCATTATGTTTAATAAGCTGTGTGTGTCACCTAAGGTATAGATTAAGTATTCAGCTTGATGCATTTCGAGCTGAGTGACTCAACTTATTGACTGAGTCAGCTCAACAGAGTTGCTAAGTAAGTTCTAGCTAACTCTCATGACTTCTAAGGATGAGTTAGTCATTATACATGTTAGTACATGTTTGATTTCGGGTTTGTCCTCGAAGAACTCAGCTTGATGAGTTTCAAGCTGAGTAACTCAGCCCGACTAAAGAAGTCAGTTTAAGAGAATTTAAATATGTTTTAAATTCCTTTTACTCTCTATATCTAAGGCATGGATAAGAAGATTCCAAAATCAAGATTGAAGATTGAATAATCAAGATAGAAGATTCAAGATTCAAGATTCCGGGTTATCCGTTAGTTTGTTAGCAGATTAGGTTAAGTTCTAGTTTGTTAGGATCCGTAGGAACAGGATTATAAATTATTATCTCCTGATAACTTTAGAGGTACGAGTGCCAGATTCTAATCTCACCGCAACCTATTGATCGTATGTGTTAAGAATCTTGATACACCGTTTGTAAGTTCAACGTGATCAAGAAATTCACAGATTGCCAACATTGTTCGTGTGTTCGATCTTCACGTTTGTTGTGAAGTTAGTAATTATTCAATCTGTGAATAAATCCTGTTTAGACAGTCTGTCTGTATCTATAATCATAAGTTGATTATAGATAGCAAAGTTTGAGAGATTGAGAGATTTGATTTATATTAGGTGTTTACATATCAAGTGTTGCTTACTTGATTGTTCCTGTAATCATCTTCTTATTAATGAAAGCATTCGATTTCATGTGGTTTGATGTGTGTTAACACTTTTTATTGATTTGCTAAATTTTCCGCACAAAGTGTATTCAACCCCTCCTTCTACACATTACTTGCTTGTTCATACTATCACCAAG
Source organism: Pulicaria dysenterica (assembly GCA_947179395.2). Lineage (NCBI taxonomy): Eukaryota > Viridiplantae > Streptophyta > Magnoliopsida > Asterales > Asteraceae > Pulicaria > Pulicaria dysenterica. The sequence goes on from OX359294.1 coordinate 41,068,488, forward strand.
GGACGAACACCCCTGCCATTGCGCCCCTTCCTCTTCTTAGTAGCTCCATTTTCCACCACTATGACATCCTTGGACTTGTTACCCAGATTCGGCTTCGCTGTCTTAAGCATGGAATGCACCCCATGATGTTCATGTTACAGTTGGCTATGAAAGGCTTATAGTCATCAGACATCGAGTTAAGAATCAGGTCCGTTGCTAGCTACAATGGTACCGGGTGTCCAAGCTATTCGAGGTGGTCCATATACCCTTTTATTTTCATGACATGGGTGCTAACAGGAGTACCCTTGGCCATATTGAAAGTATTTAAGAGCTTTCGTGACATCATAACGTTCTGAACGGGCCTGCTCTTGAAACATATCCCTCAGCTGACGGATCATGTCATAAGCTAATGTATCCATCATGCTTGTTTGCAACTCTGGATTCATAGTCGCAAGCATGAGGTAGCTTACATCTAGCGCATCATTGAAAAGCTTCTGGTAAGCCTCCCTAACATCAGCCCTCGCATTGTTGGCTTGGGCATTCCCTACCGGCTCCTCTAGGTTGTACCATTTCCTCTCATGCCTGAGCACAATCCGCAGATTGCGCTCCCAGTTGAGGAAATTAGGTCCTGTGAGCTTATCCTTTTCTAGGATGAAGCGGAGTGAGAGGTTGTTTGTGTTGGTAATGTTTTCCATCTACAATTTATTCATGTAGTCCAATTAGTAACACAAAAGAGAATTTGCAAAATACGAATTCATAAAAACCCTTAAATGATTAGGTATTGACCCTAGGATCCTTATTTCACACGTGTTGGTGCACGATTTGGGCATGACAACACCAACCCCGTGTTATATCAGGTAGGTAGGTTCCTTTACCAATCGTATCTAACTTGACACGACTCCTAAACCTTGTAGAGATCTTTAGATGAAACTATCTAAGTATGTTTATCTCTATACTAAGTGTATTTTGGGCCCGTCACATCAGAAAATCACCAAAATAGACCACACCAATTAGGACAGGGTGTGATGGGAAAATGATCTCATCAGTCTAGATTTGATGAGACAAAGTTAAGTTTGTAAGATGTGTTCTACATATAACTTAAATAGAATTATGAAGCTTAGTCAGACTGAACACTCATAGTGATTCAGACTGAGTATAAGGTGAGTGTAAGCTTTAAATATGTTTGATCAGCTTAGACTATATCTTAGTAAGATTATCAATGTGTTTGATAAGCTGTGTGTCACCTAAGATATATATATATATTGAGTGTCAGCTTGATGAGTTTCAAGCTGAGCGACTCAGCGTGTATACTGAGTCAGCTCCACAGAGTTGCTAAATAAGTTCTAGCTAACTCTTAGGACTTCTTAGGATGAGTTTATTAATAAATGTGTTAGTTCATGTTAATTCTCGAGTGTGTTCTCGAAGAACTCAGCTTGATGAGTTTCAAGCTGAGTAACGCAGCCTGACTAAAGAAGTCAGTTTAAGAGAATTTAAATATGTTTTAAATTCCATTTTAACTCTCTAAATATACGGCAAGGATATGAAGATTCCAGAATCAAGATTGAAGATTGAATACTCAAGATAAAAAGATTCAAAAGTCAAGATTCCGGGTTATCCGATAGTTAGTTAGCAAATTAGGATAAGTCCAATTTGTTAGGAACCGTAGGAATACGATTATAAATACTTATCTTCTTATAAGTTTAGAGGTACCTCACCTCAAACGTATGTGTTACGATTCTTGAATCACTGTTTGTTAGTTCAACGTGATCAAGAAACTTACAGATTGCCAAGCTATTCGTGTGTTCGAATATTCATATTAGTTGTGAAATTGGTAAGTTATCAATCTGTGTAAATCCTGTTTAGAGAGTCGTCTAGTATCTATAATAATAAGTTGATTATAGATAGCTAAGTTTGAGAGATTTATAGATTTATATTAGGTATTTACATATCAAGAGTTGCTTACTTGATAGAGTCTGTAATCATCTTCTTATTAATGAAAAGCAAAGAATTCGATTGTGGTTTGATTTACTTTGTGTAACACTTTTATTTTGATTTGTTCAATTTCCGCAGAAAGTGTATTCAACCCCTCCTTCTACACATCTGTTGCTTGTTGTTATTCTCACCAAGGAACCAACAACTGGTATCAGAGGAGGTTGAACAAGTTCATACGTTGAAAAGTTCAAGATTCTGAGAAAGTTCAAGATGTCTACAAGCAACAATTCTTCAAACTTTTCTCAGATGTCTTCCAAGGGTTGTCCTATCTTTGATGGATCTGATTATCCTATGTGGAAATTCAGAGCCATGTTATTCCTCAAGTCCATTGACAATCGTATGTTCGATGTCATCACAAAAGGACCAATAATCCCCAAGATTCCTGCAACTGTCAGTGATTCGTCTCCTGTCAGATCTAAAAAGGATATGAGAAAGCTTGTTGCATTCTGGACTGAAGAATTGGAAACTACATTCTTTGTATGACAAGCCAAAGAGTGTTATGGCAAATGCCCTTACAAATGAGACCTTGCATACAGTGACTGGGTGTCAAACTGCGAAAGAGATCTGGGATACATTGAGTATTACATATGAGGGCACTGATCTCGTCAAGTAGCAGAAGAAGAATCACTTGAATAGATCCTATGAAAACTTCTTCTCTAAGAAGAATGAAACCTTGCCTGATCTGTTCACAAGGTTTCACTGGTTGATAAATGACCTACTAAGTGTGGGTGTGAAGAAAGATGAAGTTGAACTTGTGCTGAAGTTTCTGGATGTGTTACCAGAAAGGTTCAATGAAGTAACCACAACACTAAGAGCTGGCGGACCACTACATATGTACAACCTACAGTCCATCTATGTGTTCTTGCTTAATCATGAACAGATTACAGAACACAAGAAATCTTCTCAACAACAACTTAAGGATTTGTTGGATAAAGCTGATATTGCATTAGTTGCACAGAAGAAGAAGAAAAGTTCCAAGGCGTTAGTTGTTGAATCTGAGACTGAGTCAGAATCTCAAGCTAACCACTCAGACTCAGACTCAGGTGATACTGATGATGTTCAGACTATCACTAAGCAAATGGCAATGTTAGCTAGACGATTGAGAAGAGCTCAAAGGAAAAGTGGAAGATCTGACAGGAGTAAAGGAAAGAGTTCTTTTGATCCTAAGAATGTTGTGTGCTTCAACTGTCAGAAAAAGGGACACATTGCTGCTGAGTGCAGATCAAAGAAGGTAGAATCAGCATCAGTTGCTGATAAGAATGCTTATAGAGCTGACAAATACAAGAAGAAATATACTCAGCTCAAGAAAGGAAAGCCAAAAGACAAACCCATTACAAAAGGATTATATGCTGAAACATGGGATACAGAATCATCTACATCAGATGATGATGTATGTCTAATGGCTCAAGAAGATGAAGAGTTTGAAATTGACGAAGTTGATTATGGTTTGCCCGAGTCAACTTTTGAAGCTGACATGCTGAGGAGAACAGCAAACTTAGTGATTGGGATCCTGCTTCCATGTACAAGGTTAGTAATTTCAACTCTTACACCGATGAAGAAAAGGGTCTTGCCTTTGATTACATGTTGAATGATTTCAAGAACAGTCTTAATTCTCAAAAGGACCTCAAAGCTGAGATAGCTAAACTAAAGAATGAGATTAAGGAAAATCAATCTCTCATTGATGTTGGAAAGAAAGCACAATGTGATCTTGAATGTCAAAGACACATTAATAAACTTCTAAGTGAAGAACTTCAGAAAGCTAATGACAAAGCTGATAAAGTTCAAAAGGTCACTGGGTCTTGGTGTAAGTCATCAAAGCTTGCTGAAAAGTGCATAAACCAACAAATGCCTAAACATGTAAAAGTTGTACTTGGAGGTGACTATCAAACTGCAGCTTATGTAGCTGATGATGAGATAACAAGTGTAACACCCTCCTTACCGGCCTAGAATTATGAAGTAATTAATTAAGTTAATATTTGGATTTAATTTGATTATGTGAATTATTTGTGATAATTATATGTTTATTATTATTTAGACATTAATTAAATATTTATGGAGTTAGTGGAATGGTGAGTGATTGGTTTAGTGGTGTTAGTCACCAACAACACACATTCATATCTCATTACATGCAATTATGTTAAGGTGTGTGTGTGTTTTTGTATTTTTGGCCAAGAATAAGAAGATAAAGAATTATCTCCATTGTTAGATTCTAATCTGAAATTTGATTCATCTACATTGGATTAGAAGGTTAGAACACTGATTTATGATGTTAGTTAATAATTATATTCGGTTTTAGTTATTTATATGTGTAACTACCCGGATGCATGATGATTTGATGAACTTAGGATGTGTGCATGTTAGAAATCTATGTGAATCTATGTTCCTTATGTGTTTATAATGATATTTGAACATAAGGATAACAATGCATGCTTAAGAACAACTTAGAATGGAAGAGAGAATGAAAAACGATATGAAGAATGAGATGATTCGGGAATTGGGAAGAAACCGGATGTTTTATGCGGGTATGGTCTATTACCGAATATTTATACCCTATATTTATGCCTTAGCTTAAAATGGATTTGGGATTCGGGATGTTGATTGGATCCGGGATGTTAGAACTTACCGAATGAATTGATTCGGGAACTTTGATCCAGGAAGTTGGATTCGGGAACTTAGATCCGGTAATTGCCTTAACTTATGAAATTATAGATCAGATTCGGAAATGCCTTGACTTACATGGATGATGAATGTTTTATCCGGGAATTGAACAAACCGAATAATCATTCGGGAATTTGATTCGGGGATTTGACAAACTGAATGACACATTCGGGAATTGAAAATTGATGAATTTCCTAACACTTTATCCGGAAATTGGCCTATGCTTGGAAATTGGGACTTTAATGAATGAAACCGAATGAAGATGCCATGAGAATGACTTCTTGATGATATTGATGATAATATGATTGATAATGGATTTACATTCATTGTGGCCTTGACATATTGGATGGAATGTATGTATTGCCTAAGCTAAGGAGTTGAACAAATTCACAGAATTACAAGTTGAAAACGGTAATTGTGAATACGGGTATATTTATATGAATATGTACTTGTAGATTATTGGTACATGTGATATGTAGATATATGTATTTGTTGATTTTATTGTATATATGATTGTATGTTGTATTGTGCTTAAAGTGGATTGTTAAGCAAATACTGACTAATAGTTGTATGTTTAGGTGGTGACAAGGCTTAGTATATAAGATTGCTGAGTAGCTTGAACCTGTTGAAGATTTTGGTGAGTGGATAAATATCTTTGGATGTATGAGATATAATCCTGGTTGACTTGCTCTTTGAGATCTTGTATCTTGTTTATCTGTATATATACATGACGTTTTGGAGATCAGCTTGGCGGATGTTTTTCGGCTGGGCCTATGTTTAGGGATATACAGTATTAGCTATCGTCTCGATTTTAATTTTTTGTATTCGAGAGGTACTAGTATTGTTATCCATGTTAACTAGGCTATCGGTAAACCTATGCTTTGGCCGGCATTTGGTTGTAGGTTCGGCAGGACTGCCGGTTCTCTTTGTTTGTATGAGCTTTGTGTATTGGGATTTATGCCTTGTATGTTCTTTGATATCTATTCTCTCACTATCTTTGTGCTAATCCCCCACTGTTGTAATCTTTTACAGGATACTCCTAGTATGTGGATATAAAGCTGGAAATTTTGACTGATCTAACTCTGATATTGAATGTCTTTTGTATAGAGCCTGATTTTGAAGTAACACTGTGGTGGTGTTTTGTAAATCAAACAAGTTAAAAAATTGTATTTACAATATTATATATATGTAATTATGTTATTAACTTCCGTGCATATTCCAAAGTTGTCTAGAAGATACGGTGTTACAATTTTTGGTATTAGAGCACTGGTTTGAGGATTTGCATTGATGACTTCGTGCAATAATTGGACCAAGGCTCTGATCAGTCCAGTAATTCCAGGGTGGGTAATTATCAAGGTAGCTATAGAGAATATGACGTTTGTATTAACGGATTATAATCTGACAACTGGTGAGATGTTGTGTAGAACAGATTATGGCTGATAATAACGAGAACCGGTTAGCTACCCCTCCGTCCCGAAGAAGGCAGAACAACAATATGTCCTCGACTGCAACAAATGAGCAACTTAACAGAGTGGGTACTTCACATATGATGAATCCGACAATCAGGATTATGTACTGCAACTGGAAGATACTTTGCAGACTTTGAGAGATAGGATACAACAGTTGGAACAACAGCAAAATCAAACCCAATCTTCACAACCAACCTCTACGATTCAGATGCTTAGGGTTACAGCTGTATATACTCAATCAGTGCCACCACCCGTCTTTACCACAGCTCCTGTGAGCACAGTGTCAACACAATATGGATCATTACCGTTTGTTACTATACCTCAAGCGGTGTCTTCTCAACATCAACCTCAGCAGCAGAATTTATTTATTCCATACTTTCCTCAATTTGGAAACCAGCAGAAGTGTCGTTACAAGAATTTCATGGATTGTGGACCGCCAGAATATTCGGGAAATTCGGACCCGAATGTGACTTTGCATTGGTTAAAAGAAACAGTAAAAGTTTTGGAAGCCTGCAATTGTGACAAATCGGAGTGGGTGAAGTTTGCCACTAGACGATTGAAGGGTCAGGCTTCGACATGTTGGGATTCGTTGACCACACTTCTGCTAAGAGAGGTTGTTAATGCAGTAACTTGGGAACAATTTCAAGAAATGTTTTGTGAACAATTCTGTAATGCCTTTGACATGGCAAAGATCAAGAGGGAGTTCTTGGATTTGACACAGACTGATAAAATGTCGGTAGATGAGTTGATAACCAAATTTCAAGAGACATTGAGGTTTGCTAAGCAATGGGTACCCGATGAGCAGTCACAAATTCAACATTTGGTACAAGCCTTGCTACCAGAGTATCAGGGTAACTCCCGTATGGCGACATCGCTTGTACAGGCATTCACCTTAGCAAGAGCTGCGGAGTCTGATGTTAAAGTACGTGAAAAGATTAGTAGAGGATCTTTCAACAGGTCAAGTGTAGGCTCAAGCGGGAACCAAGGTAATGGTAAGGGACAAAATTACCAGGGTAAGACAAATCATAAGTCGAAGAGTTTGGGATTTTCGCAAGGGAAATCATGGTGTGGTAGTTGTAAGTCTCGTCACACCAGACCATGCACGCTTCAGACACGTAGATGTTTGAGATGTGGTGAGACTAGCCATGATATTGAAGCTTGTAGGTTCGCTACCTATGTCTGCTGGAACTGCAAGGAAGAGGGTCACAGAGCTAGAAGGTGTACAAAGCTGAGACCAACGGGGACTGGGGCAGGGGTAGGAAATACCGGGGGATCGTCTTCTGCAGGTTAGAAGAGGAAGACCACACCTTCTGCGGAAGGGAGGGTCTTCAAGATGACTGCGAAGGAAGCTACAGGCAATGATGATGTGATTACCGGTATGTTTATAGTTAACTCTATACCTGCACGTGTTTTGTTTGACTCTAGTGCAAATAGATCGTTTATTTCTATGACTCTATGTGACAAGTTGAAACTGCCTGCTTCTGTGAACACCATACCATTAGAAGTAGAAATAGCTGATGATAATGTTGTACTTGTGACTACTTCTGTGTCTGGAGTACAGATAGATATTGAGGGTACTAGTTTCCCTGTAGACTGTTTGGTAATGCCTATACCGGGGTTTGATCTAGTATTAGGCATGGTTTGGTTAAGTCACCTTAGAGCTAATATCAAGTGTCATAAGAAACTGATTACTATTCCTCTGGCTGACGGGTCGCATGTCGTGGCTCGAGGGGATAGATCTCATTCTTCTTTTCCTATGATCTCGTACTTGAAGGCTAGAAAATCTTTAGCCAAAGGGTGTGCATCTTTTCTGGCTTATGCTATCGATGTGAAGAAGGAGAAGAGACCTGTCACTGATATTCGCGTTGTGTCTGAGTATCCGGAAGTATTTCCTTATGATTTACCTGGGTTACCGCCAGTTCGTGATATTGAGTATAAGATTGATCTGATACTCGGTACTACACCGATTGCTAAAGCTCCATATCGATTGGCTCCATCTGAGATCCGAGAAATGGTGACTCAGATACAGGAATTGTTAGACAAGGGATTCATTCGTCCGAGTTCTTCGCCTTGGTGTGCACCGGTACTTTTTGTAAATAAGAAAGATAGAACCCTGCGTATGTGTATTGATTACAGAGATTTGAATAAGAGCACCATCAAGAATAAGTATCCGTTGCCAAGGATAGACGATTTGTTTGATCAACTCCAGGGGGCTTCGTACTTCTCGAAGATTGATTTGAGATCGGGGTACCATCAGGTGAGAGTATCAGAAGAAGATATACCAAAGACGGATTTCCGTACTAGATATGGTCATTACGAATTTCTTGTAATGCCGTTTGGTTTAACAAATGCTCTTGCAGTGTTTATGGATTTGATGAATTGTGTGTTTAGACTTTTTCTAGATAAGTTCGTCATTGTGTTTATTGATGATATTTTGGTGTATTCGAAGACAGAAGATGAGCACGATCAACAACTGCGACAAGTTTTAGAGATTTTAAAGCAATACAAACTATATGCCAAGTTATCAAAGTGTGAATTTTGGTTACATGAAGTCCAGTTTCTGGGTCATGTGATTTGTGAAGATGGTGTCAAAGTGGATCCGTCAAAGATAGAGGCTGTGATGAAGTAGAATGCTCCGAAAACACCAATAGAGATCAAAAGTTTTCTGGGATTGGCAGGTTACTACCGCAGGTTTATCACAGACTTTTCGAAGCTTGCTGGTCCGTTAACTAAATTAACTAGAAAGGATGTGCAATTTCAATGGGGTGAGGCGCAGGAGAATGCTTTTCAGACCCTAAAGCAACTTCTGTGTCAAGCTCCTGTTCTTGCGTTGCCAGAAGGATCTGAGGATTTCGTGGTATATTGTGATGCTTCACATGCCGGATTGGGTTGTGTACTAATGAAGAGAGGTAAAGTTATAGCCTATGCTTCTAGACACTTGAAAACCAATGAAAAGAATTATCCGACTCATGATTTAGGTTAGCAGCAGTGATATTTGCTTTGAAGTTGTGGAGACATTATTTATATGGAACCAAGTGTACGATTTGCACTGATCATAAGAGTCTTGAGTATGTATTTACTCAGAAAGAACTGAATATGAGACAGCGCCGTTGGTTAGAGCTGATTAAAGATTATGACTGCGATATTTAGTATCACCCAGGAAAAGCTAATGTGGTTGGTGATGTACTTAGTCGGAAGGGGTCTACAGATACTGTGAAGTTTATGCGATTAGAAATTAAATCAGACTTGATTGATCAGTTATTGGCTCCTCAATTGGAAGCATTGAAAGAAGAGAACTTGAAAGACGAATTGATAATGAAGAGACAGCATGATTTGACAATTGAACCTCGTGGTTTGAGAATGTATCAGAATCGTGTTTGGGTGCCCAAATTTGGAAAATTAAGGGAGTTAATATTGACAGAAGCTCATAAGTGCAGAATGTCTGTCTATCCGGGTAGCACTAAGATGTATCAGAGTTTGAAAACCTTTTATTGGTGGCCTACTATGAAGCTGGATGTTGCTCGATTTGTAGAGTCATGTCATATATGTGCACAAGTGAAAGCTGAACACTAGAAGCCGTATGGATCTTTGAAATAGTTAGCAATACCCGAGTGGAAGTGGGATCATATCACAATGGATTTTGTAACCAAACTTCCGCGAACTCAGAAAGGGAATGATATGATATGGGTTATTGTGGATAGATTGACCAAGAGTGCACACTTTCTTGCTACTGTTGAAACTACAACTTTGAGTAAGTTAGCCAAGTTGTATATTGATGAGATAATATCTAGACATGTGGTTCCATTATCTATTGTTTTAGATCGGGATTCGAGGTTTGTGTCTAACTTCTGGAACAGACTACAACAGGAATTGGGGTCTAGAGTTAATCTGAGTACAGCTTATCATCCGCAGACAGATGGCTAGTCCGAGAGAACAATACAGACTTTAGAAGATATGATTCGGGCATGTGTGTTAGAGTTTGGGGGTTCTTGGGATTCTCATTTACCTCTGGTTGAGTTTGCGTATAACTGTTGGGTTTACAGGAACGCAGCGGAAGCAATGAAAACAAATAGCGAAGCCATGGTACAAGCATGCAATGCATAATACCCAAAAGAGGACCAATCTTTATTACTAGTATTTGCAACATGAAAAAGAAGAGAAAGAAAGTTATACCTTTCTCCTTAGCTCCAGCAACCTGTAGAATGAGAATGGTGATGACTAGAAAACAAAGGAGTTTCCCTCTATTGCAAGTCCACACCGGGTTTGCTCAATCCACTTGTACTAGCAACTTCTTGATGTTCTACCTTAGAAACCACCAAAGAAAACAGCATGCTTTCCTTCCTTCTCTCTTGGACTCAACTCACAAGCACTCTAAAATGAAACCCACCATGGAGCTCTAAGTGAGTGAGAGAGAAGAACAAAAAATTCTTGAGAGAGAAAGTTGAGAGAGAGATAAACCAAGATGAGAGAGTGTTTTCTTCCGTAGAATAAATGAACTAGATACACCCCTTTAAGTCCCCAAGGTCGGCCTGCAAAAGCAAGCCTAACCATTGGTCCAAAAAGGAGGTGGAACCAAAAGTTAAATGCAGTCTGACACATTTACGCGACGCGTACCCGTAGGTTTCCGCGTCGCGGAAAATCCGCGTCGCGTACCCTAACAAGCACCGCGTCGCGTAATCTTCCTACACACCAACTTCTCCACTTTAACACTTTCAGTCCCTCATCTTTCATTGCTGTCAGGATTAATCCCCGACGTGTGACCCAATAGGCCCATACTATATTGGCAGTGATACTAATGGCGTACGTGCGTCAGTGAGCATACTCCAACAGACTCCCAGTTGCATATGACACACCGTACCAATAAACCACAGACAAAGAGCGGCCTCTAGTAAGACATCTCTGCCCCCAACAAGCATGGGTTTTGTCATCAAGAACAAAAACCAAATCCAGAATCAGATACGGAATGGTCCTATAGATAAGTGATCATTCATCCCTTCGTTCGCGATATCCGTGTGAACACGAGACATTGCTAAATGTCAATATCCAGATCGTTCACGATTATGTTTCTCGATCTTGATTGATGGTGACCCAAAATCTAGTTGCAATCGATCAAATATCATCGCAACTTGAGAATGGCCATGCATTTTACGTTAGCGCTCAATCATCGAGGGGCCCAAGGATATCTCTCTAAAACTAGAGGAACGAATCCCTTCGACTACATTGCTCCGCCACATACACCATACTTTACCTAAAAGCTCCCTTTATAACAGCCAGTTACGAACTGCGTTTGAAAGAAATCAAGGCAAAGCAGATCCATGCTTTGGAACACATGTATCTCCAGTCTAGGGACAAAATGATATTATCATCCTGACTTACTCGTGGCATAAACCATGAAGTAAGTTCAGGTGTGGGTCGTCCAGTCACTTGACCATTGCAAGCACAGGCGAAGTGTTGCGTCTCTTTTATCTAATACATTATTAGATAGCGACCAACCACTTCCCTCAGCCTTATCTCAAACTTCCTCCCCGTGTAGAATGACCGGCTGTGGACATTTAGAATGAAAATAGCATTCTGGGAAGTGTTAAACATGCTAAGATGGAACACAGTAAGGATTCATAAAATATCCGCCCTCGACACATTATTAAATCACATTTAATAATCAATATAGTATGAAGTACAATACTGCTTAATGTTCCCCAAGATAATATATACCAAACATATAACTAAAACAAACTTAAGCTTTGTTCACTTAGGCCTAGTATAGTAAACATCACTAGCCCGTGACAACAGCTTAGTTAACGGATCTGCCATAAAGCCATCCATGTGAACTCTACTTGCGACCATGTCTCTACCTCAACCAATCACTCATAAAGTAAGCGTTGGTGAGACCATGACGCTTCTTTCAACTCATCATACCTTCATTGTTTCAGAAGAACCCAATAAGGTAAATGATTACTCAAGACTTTGGTTCTTCTAGTAAAGCCATCCTACCCTCATTGTCTCAGAACAACCCAATAGGGTCAGTGATGCTTCAAGAACCATTTTGATCAACAACACCATATTTTGTAGGATCAAGAACTCCGATTGAGATCGGTAGTTATCCCATTCTATTCAGAAGCTAACACTAGAGTAACAGTTTACTCTTGCTTCTTTTATAATAGAGTACCAAGAACATATCTAAATATTTCTTGATGCCCTAAATAGGTTTTGTATATTCTATAGTCGTTATGGATGCATAATTCCTTACTTTATCTTTTGAACAATATAAGGTAAGGACATTATCTCCATTTCATCGTAAATATAGAATAATGCTCCCACTAGCCCTGAAATTTATTTGTGTTTCATCCTTGCTCATTGAAAACTAAAACAATTGATTTTTATATCAAAGCAAAGGTTGTAACCTTGAGATGCTTATTTAAGTCCACCATGGGACTCCTTTTGCTTGTAGACTTTACAAGTATACACCTAATGTAACAGACCATCGGATAGTGTTATGAGTACTTCCTTAAAGAATTCCTATTAAGGAATGTGGTCTTTGCTTTAAGTTGTTGTAGCCATGAAAAGGCACTAAAATCACAAGTATCCGAGTTTACTTCAACATAACCACCGGTAGAGAATTTCTAGATGATACACTTCTCATGGTCAATCATCGTAAAACTATCTCCTACTAGTCGGTATTCGAAGTTGTCTACGAACTCAATATTCGACATAGCCACTGAGAGAAAGTCATCATATGATACCTTCCACATGGTCAATCATAGATCTTTCCTATCAGTCGGTATTCGAAGTCATAAACTTATCCATGTTGGCCTCTTTCAACAAAGAACCATTTTTACCCTTCGAGTTTCAACCTAAGGGTTGGAATTACCAAGTCCAATACTTGGATATCCCTCATGGATCACATCTCATTTTCATCGCCTCTTCCTTTCTAGCAGACTCTAGGCCCACTCTTGTTTTGGTAGTTTGATATAAACATAATTAAGTCGTCTCCTTCAGATATAAAACTATATCTTTCCGGCATTATGACAACTATTACCAAGTGTAAAGAGGTAACGATTTAATGTCAGGTGCTCCAGCATAGCCATGCTGAGCTTTAATCACAATTGATTGCTAGTACCAACATCAGGTTTTTCCATTCAAGGTAAACTTTACTCCCGCTGGCACCCGCAGATATTTGAAACCTTTTTCTTTTGAACAACATATTCTTGTTCAAATATACCATGGCCACAGCAGAATACCTAATGGAGTAGCACCTCTAGATTCCGTACTCCTCCAACTCACCCTAAACAAAGGTTGAGGAATTCGAACTTTGTGATGTACTAGCAAAGACACACTTTCTAGTATCGTCATCTAAGGTGCGTACATAACCATCTTTGTTGGTATGACTTTTGGAACATTTCCCGCCACTCTCAAAGTACTCCCAAAACAATAGGGTACTTTAGTTAAACCCATCACAATCGGACCATAACTAGAATGTCCGGTTCCTCCGCTTGGCGACCCATATAACAATATGTCCTAGGAGGATCGAATTATGAGACAAAACCATAATTCTTATAATGGTTACAGAACTCAGAATTATATCCTCAACATCTCCATTAGATTTCAGTATAATAGTCTTTTGCCCTCTTAGTCATGTACTTTGTCGTGGATGTGTGATATGCGTTAAGAGTACTAGTTTTACATTTATAATTCCGTGTTATTTGTACCAAAAACGCAACGAATAGACAAGTGTACCTAATCGGTTTTCTTAGTATATTCAGTAAGCACGGGTGTCGAACTCAAGGGGAACGAAATGATTTGATAATAATTATAAGAATTTAGAGAATAAACTAAATTAAACTACTAAACCAAAAAAAAAAAGCAATAAAGGGGGATTTAAATTGAGTTTTAGAGATTACCAATGAGCCAGAGTCACCAACACAAAACTAATCAAGAACTAAAACAAGCAAAGTAAACAAGTAGCAAAATAATCGGATTTTACTTATATGAAGAAAGACTTCCCTCCCTAGATTCGATTTCACCCTTTTCCAAGTCAACAATAATTCATAGAATGTGTGCTATTTAACAATTAAGACTAATATCGATTCAAAAATTGATTAGACTCATGTTCAGAAAATCTAACCCTATAATTGTACTCATTAACAACCCTAATGGTCATAGGATTAAATAATTCATCCAATTAGTCAATTAACTCAACTTATGAAAATCTTTAACCACAATGAGTTGCTAAATGCCACAAGTCATTAACCAACACACAAAGGTCATCATCTGTTAAATCACATGCAAAATATCCAATTTTTAGTTATCTAACCTAGGATTAATCAACCACTAGTCAATATCATCCAATGATCATAGACAATAAAGATCTAAGCTTTATGAAAAATAGAATGGTCATAAAACTTTTAATAAAACTCAGATTATAAACAACCCAAAAACAGATCTAAACTCGGATTATAAGTGATTGAAAGATTCATAACATTAACATGGATTAAAAGCACACAAACTCATTAAAATCATTAACTTGTTATTGGGTTCATCTCCTCTAGGGAGGAAAAACGAAATCTAGCCTAGCATGTTCATTCTAATACTCTGGAAATAATGAAAGGGTAGAAACATGATAGAGTGGAATGAATAAACCATAAAAGATGATGATGCTAAGCCTTCAATCTTCACTTCAAGCTTCAAATCCTCAAAATTATGCTCCAAGCCATACTGGATAGCCTCTGGTACGAACTAGGGTTTGTATGTCGGTGAAAAGTGATTGAGAGATCCCCAAACCGGATAGGAATGCGACTATTTATAGATGGAAGATCCTGCGAGTTAGCGCCGCTAACAATAACTTAGCGCCGCTAACTAAAAGTTAGGACCGCTATCTCTATTTTATCCCAAAGTCATCGCAGATTTGAAATTCAAAAACTCTATCCTTATCTTCCGCGGTCGCGGCACTAAACACTAAGGTTTAGCGCCACTAACTCTCTAACTGTAGCGCCGCTATCTCCAATTTTCATCACTTTTCGATCTTCCAACTTGTTATCTTCTTTTAACATTCCTCTGCATGTTAGAGCCTGAATTCAACAAAGAAAGGAAAACACACCTTTTTTACATATAAAGCATAAATTCACGGCTAAAACTCCCCGGATATCGCATAAAATGTATATATAAAACCGGCGATTTCAAAATACCCCACACTTGAACTTTGCTTGTTCTCAAGCAAATCACAATTTTATCCAGGCTAAGGTATTTAAACAAATAATATCATTCTCATAAACACTAAATATCGCTGAAAAATGTCAACATGTTTGATTAGGAACAACCCATTAATTACACCCAGATTTATACATATACCCGTGTTGTGGTCCTCTCTTAACTTCTCACCATCCCAAATGCATTCTCTTTTTATCAATTACCAACCCTTAATTAATGAATATTTGTGGTTAATTTACCCCTTAAGAACCCCCCTAACCTCAAGACTTATCGCAGATTTCTCAATTCTACTACACACATGCTTTTATTATTGCTCATATAAGCCTATGACTTTCGATGGGACCCATGTAGCGAACTTTCTGCCCAACCGATTCCAAACCAGTTGGCTTTAGGTGATTAGGTGTAGAACACCCCTCAGAGCTTACTTGTTCGAGTCCCAAAGGCCACATGTTTGACTTATACTACTAGCCTTTTGGCTTTATTGCTGCTCTATTTTTTTTATCTTTTCTAATTTTCTCAATTTTTTTGGATTTTCTCAATTAAGCATACACATGTTTGGTAATAGAGGAAATTCACACTCAGCCTATTTTTGTCGAGCTTAGATTCAGAAAGGGCTTAACCATTTATTTAGATTCAAAAATTAAAAGTTGGTTACCATAAATGGAACTTTCTCTTGAACAGTGAAAAGCCACAAAATATTATGCATAAATACCAGGTATAACCTCTGAATTTGTTCACAAATCAAACATTTGACACCTTCAACCAATATCTAACACTTACTCGAATAACATTAAAAATTTAAAAATTATAGCCCAAATACCATCATAACTTAATCAAGGACAAATTAAGTTCAAGCTAGGAATCTTTTTCTAACCCCCTACCCCACACTTAAATCGTACAATGTCCCCATTGTACATAATCAAACACTAAGGTAGAAAAAGATCAGAAATAAACTCCCTGGGTATCAACTCGGCAAATGGAGTAATAATGAATTTCGCTGAACTGACTTCCAGCATATAAGTAATTCAATTGTGCCATAAGGGAACACCTTATTTACCACGAATGGACCGTACCATCGGGTTTTGAGTTTACCGGGAAACAAATTCAACCGTGAATTAAACAAGAGTACTTTATCCCCAGGTTCGAAGTGTTTGTTTCCTTTCAACCGAGCATCGTGCCATTTCTTCATTTTGTCCTTATAGATCAAGGAATTCTCATAAGCTTCGTTTCTCAATTCATCTAACTCGTTGAGCTGCAAGAAACGATGGTCACGTGCTTTGTCAAGATCGAGGTCGCAAGCTTTCAGTGCCCAGTATGCCTTATGCTCTACTTCCACCGGGAGATGACACGCCTTACCATAGATCAACTGAAAGGGTGTTGTACAGAAATGTGTCTTGTAAGCTGTTCGGAATGCAAAGAGCGCGTCATCGAGTTTATCGGACCATTCCTTACGATTCCCGTTTACCGACCGTTCAAGAATGCGTTTAAGCGCGCGGTTGGTAATCTCGGTTTGTCCGCTGGATTGAGGATGATAGGTATCACAAATCTATGGTTGACACCATATTTATGCAAATCCCTCTCCAATTGATTGTTAGCGAAATGTGTACCCCTATCACTAATTAAAGCTTTAGGAATACCAAACCGAGAAAAGAGTTTCTTCAGGAACTTCACCACGACACGTGCGTCATTAGTGGGTAAGGCTTGAGCCTCATCCCACTTCGACACATAGTCAACGGCTACTAAGATATATTTGTTTCCTCGAGATGAAGGAAATGGTCCCATGAAGTCGATACCCCACACATCAAATATTTCGCAGACTTGAATGTTGTGCTGAGGCATCTCATTTTTAGAGGAGATATTCTCGGCCCGTTGACAAGCGTCACACTCTTTCACCAGGGTATGTGCGTCCTTAAAAATCATGGGCCAACAGAATCCGGATTCAAATACCTTTTTCGCGGTGTATACCGCACCGTGGTGTCCCTCGGTGGGTCCACTGTGGAAATCCCTCAGTACTTCCCTAGCCTCTTCTCCCCAAATCCACCTCCGTATCACGTTATCCGCACAGTGCCGAAACAGATAGGCATCATCCCATAGGTAATATTTCACATCGCTTAAAAATTTCTTCTTTTGCTGATGTGACATTCCCTTAATGAGATTCCCGCAGCTAGATAGTTCACGAAATCGGAAAACCAAGGAGGTTCGGTGCAAACCCTCATCAGATACTCGTCTGGGAAATTATCAAGGATATCTGAATCACGAAATTCCTCCAGATTCGGATTCTTCAACCTCGATAAATGATCAGCTGCCACATTCTCAGCCCCCTTCTTGTCTCTAATCTCGATATCAAATTCTTGCAGAAGCAAGATCCATCGGATGAGCCTCGGCTTTGCGTCCTGTTTGCTGAACAAGTATTTCAAAGCAACATGATCAGTGAAGACAATGGTTTTGGAGAGGACCAAGTAAGAGCGAAACTTGTCAAAGGCATAAACCACGGCTAGAAGTTCCTTCTCAGTTCTGGTGTAATTTTCTAAAGCCGGGCTTAGGGTTTTACTAGCATAGTAAATAGGTCGAAACCGATTGTCAACCCTTTGACCTAAGACAGCACCAACCGCATAGTCTCTAGCATCGCACATGAGCTCGAAAGGCAGGTTCCAATCGAGAGCTACCATGATTGGTGCGGTGGTGAGTTTCTCTCTTAGGGTGTGGAAAGCTGCTAAACACTCGTCAGAAAACTCGAATTTAGCATCCTTCAAAAGGAGTTGTGTCATAGGCCTTGTGATTTTGGAAAAATCCTTTATGCAACGGCGGTAGAACTCCACATGACCTAAGAAACTCCTCACCCCTTTCACATCGGTGGGCGGTGGTAGTCTAGATATCGTATCTATTTTGGCCCGATCCACCTCAATCCCAGCTTGTGAAACTTTATGGCCCAACACTATACCTTCTCGTACCATGAAATGGCACTTTTCCCAGTTCAGCACAAGGTTGGTTTCTTCACATCGGGCAAGCATTTTGTCTAGATTGGCTAGACATGAATCGAACGAATCACCGAATACGGAAAAGTCATCCATGAACACTTCTATAAATTTCTCAACCATATCATGGATTACGGTGGTCATGCAGCGCTGGAAGGTTGCTGGAGCATTGCAGAGTCCAAACGGCATCCTCCGGTAAGCAAATGTCCCGTATGGACATGTGAACGTCGTCTTTTTCTGGTCTTCTGGATTGATAGGAATTTGGAAGTAACCAGAAAACCCGTCGAGAAAGCAGTAATAACCATTACTAGAAAGACGTTCAAGCATTTGATCTATAAATGGAATGGGAAAGTGGTCTTTTCGAGTGACATCATTCAATCGGTGATAATCGATGCACACCCGCCACCCGGTCACTATACGAGTGGGAATGAGTTCATTCTTTTCGTTAGTGACCACTGTCATTCCTCCCTTCTTCGGAACCACGTGGATTAGGCTAACCCATGGGCTGTCGGAAATCGGGTAGATCATACCGGCATCCAAGAGTTTGAGAACCTCTTTCTTCACAACCTCTTGCATTTTCGGATTCAGTCGGCGCTGAGGTTGAACTACCGGTTTGGAATCATCCTCCATAAGAACTTTATGCGAGAAAAATGACAGATTGATTACCTTGATATCGGAGATGGACCAGGCGATCGCATTTCTCCTCTTCTTCAGATCATCGACCAATTTGATTTTATCAGACTCGGAAAGGGCTGATGATATGATGACGGGGAATTGAGATTCTTCACCCAAATAGGCATACTCTAGATGCGGAGGTAGCACTTTCAGTTCAGACTGAGGTGTAAGACTAGGGGTAACATCTTGTGGTGTATCGGTCCTCACCTCAGCGATCTCAACTCGCAATGACCCAAGTGGTCGCGACGCGTTCATCGCGACACGTGCCGCGACGGCTGAAAATCCTGTTCAGCAGGTTCAGTTCCGTGCCCTTTAGTTAGTATGTGAACTAACTCCTCGTGGTCTCTCTCAGGATCGATGAGACCTTCTCCAATGGGCATTTGGCCATTTGCCTCCTTCATACTCGGTCCTCGCAGCTCATTGTCGAACATGGTGTCGAAAATATCAACAATGAACGCAGAATCATCACAGCTCTTAGAATAACACTTGGAATGGTTGAGACCGAAGGTGACTGCATCGGCCCCAACCTTGAGTGTCAGCTGAGATTCCTGTATATCGAAAAGAGCGCGAGTTGTACTCAGAAAAGGTCTTCCTAGAATGATAGGCACCTTGTCATCCTCCTCCATATCAATGACGATGCAGTCCACCGGGAAGATGAATTTGTCAACCTTTACCAATAAATCTTCCACTATCCCTCGCGGATAAGTAACAAATTTGTTTGCTAGATGTATCGCCATGTGGATCGGTTTAGGTTCAGGCAAGCCGAGTTTGGCGAAGAAAGAATAGGGCATCAAATTCACACTTGCCCCAGAGTCAGCCAATGCGTGGCTAACAGGCAAGTTGCCGAACTGGCACGGCAAGGTAAGACTCCCAGGATCAGTCATCTTCCTCGGGATTTTATTCAGCATAGCTGCAGAGCACTGATCATTGAGCGTCAAGCTCGAGACCGCCTCCAGCTTCTTCCGGTTCGTCCGGAGGTCCTTCATGAACTTTGCATACTTAGGCATTTGAGCCATAGCCTCAAGAAAAGGGATGTTGATTTGCAAAGATTTCAGGTGCTCTAGGAACTTGCGATACTGATCATCCTGCTCGTCTTTTCGGAGATGCTGTGGATATGGTATCGGAGGACGGTATGGTGGAACAGGAGGTGGACCAGAAGGTGGAGCGGATGGTGTAGTAGGAGGTGTAGGAGGTACCTCCTTTTCTTTCTCAGGTTGTTGAGGAGGCTGCACATTAGGGACAGGGGTAGCACCGAAAGGACGTGGATCAGGAGGTGTTTTTACAATACTAGTAGAAACAACATTAATGGCAACTTTTGGGTTGGTTTTGGTATTGCTCGGAAGAGTTCCAAGAAAGCGGTCCATGAGAACTCGAGATATCTGCCCAACCTGGGTCTCGATGTTATGAATGGATGCTTGATGATTCCTAAGCGCTGATTCAGTGGATGATCCGATCCTTTTCACTAAATCTTCAGTCTCCTTATGCCTTTGCTCGGATGCTGCTGCAAATCGGGAAAGCATATCCTCGAAATCAGACTTCTTCTCCGGCACCCTTGGTGGGTCTTTTCTATAAAGCCCTGGACCTCGCTGCTTGTACTTAGCATCCATCTCCTTACGATACTCTGGATAGAGCTTCCAAGGACGATTGTGGTAGGGGTGATGGGGAGCACGCTCTTCATCAATCGGGGCGTCGTACCCGTTATCGTAAACAGGGCAAGCAGACTCCTTAAGATTTCCGTTTTCATCATATGGGCAATCTTTCTGGAGATATGGTCCACTGCAGTTGTCACAACCAATCTGCATAGCACACATATTTTGCTGAACCTTCTTCACATCACGCCCCAATGCATCCAGTTTGGCATTTAGGGCGGCCAAGCTATCAGAGCTATTGGAATCGCTGGACGTCTTCTTACAAAAGGAAGGATCTCTCGCAGAGTGCCACTTATGGGAGTGCTGAGCCAACTCCTCGATGATGGCATACCCCTGAGCGGGGGTTTTCTTCGGTATCGGTCCTTGAGAGTCGACCATCTATCTAGTGCAGACATTGATACGGTTGTAGAATGTCTGGACGACCTGGTGATCATTTAAATCATGCTAAGGACAATTCTGGAGCATCTCCTTGTAGCGATCCCAGGCATCGTAGAGAGTCTCCTTATCCAATTGTGTAAAGTTCTGGATTTGCATTTTCATTTTTGCGATTTTGGAAGGAGGGCTGGATTGTTTGATGAACTTTGTCTTGAGCACTTCCCATGTACGGATAGGTGGTTCGGATCTTTAGCCAACGTTTGGCTGCACCCTGGAGTGTTATCGGAAACAATCATAACATAACGGCGTCTTTGGTTACTCCCGGGATGTGGAAGTAATCAGCAATCTCGAGAACGGCCTCGACATGATGGTTGGCATCCTCGTGATCCTTTCCGGTGAAAGGAGTTTCACGCAAGATATAGAGAAACTGCCCCTTAATCTCAAAGTTTGTTTGCTCGGGAATTGCAGGGAGATGAATACCGGCGGCGTTTCCTTCGCGAAGACGACTTGCATATTCCTCTAGGGACAAATTATCCAGATTTTCAGCCATTTTTCGTAAGTGCTCTCTCTCACGTGCGGCTCTTCGCAAACGTCAAAATTCTCGCTTGGGTTCTTCAAAAGGCTCGACTAGCTTGGGAGACGAGGCACGGGACATAAACCAAAAGCAACCCTAAGGATGTCTAAAGGCAGAGAGCACTACCCTACCAGGCCTGGAAAACATAAGCTCAATCTAGAAACAGAAAGCGAGAAAAAAGAAAACGAGCAAACTGTCAGCGGCGATTGCGCCGCTAACCAATAAGGTTTAGCGCCACTAAACACTACCTGTTAGCACCGCTAACTGATGGACAATGAACAGAAACTTTTCGTTTTGAGCCAAAACTCGCAGAAAAGCTGGTTTATTTTGTAAATTAATATAATTATCTCAAATGAAACCGCTCCCCGGTAGCGGCGCCAAAAACTTGATATGCGTTAAGCGTACTAGTTTTATATTTATAATTCCGTGTTATTTGTACCAAAAACGCAATGAATAGGCAAGTGTACCTAATCGGTTTTCTTAGTATATTCAGTAAGCACCGGTGTCGAATTGAAGGGGAACGAAATGATTTGATAATAATTATAAGAATTTAGAGAATAAACTAAATTAAACTACTAAAGCAAATAAACAAAGAAAGCAATAAAGGGGGATTTAAATTGAGTTTTAGAGATTACCAATGAGCCAGATTCACCAACACAAACCTAATCAAGAACTAAAACAAGCAAACTAAACAAGTAGCAAAATAATCGGATTTTACTTATATGAAGAAAGACTTCCCTCCCTAGATTCGATTTCACCCTTTTCCAAGTCAACAATAATTCAAAGAATGTGTGCTATTTAACAATTAAGACCAATATCAATTCCAAAATTGATTAAACTCACGTTTAGAAAATCTAACCCTATAATTGTACTCATTAACAACCCTAATGGTCATAGGATTAATTAATTCGTCCAATTAGTCAATTAACTCGATTTATGAAAATCTTTAACCACAATGAGTTGCTAAATGCCACAAGTCATTAACCAACACACAAAGGTCATCATATGTTAAATCACATGCAAAAGATCCAATTTTTAGTTATCTAACCTAGGATTAATCAACCACTAGTCAATATCATCCAATGATCATAGACAATAAAGATCTAAGCTTTATGAAAAATAGAATGGTCATCAAACTTTTAACAAAACTCAGATTATAAACAACCCAAAAACAGATCTAAACACGGATTATAAGTGATTGAAAGATTCATAACATTAACATGGATTAAAAGAACACAAACTCAATAAAATAATTAACTTGTTATTGGGTTCATTTCCTCTAGGGAGGAAAAACGAAATCTAGCCTAGCATGTTCATTTTAATACTCTGGAAATAATGAAAGGGTAGAAACATGATAGAGTGGAATGAATAAACAATAAAAGATGATGATGCTAAGCCTTCAATCTTCACTTCAAGCTTCAAATCCTCAAAATTATACTCCAAGCCGTCCTGGATCGCCTCTGGTACGAACTAGGGTTTGTATGACGGTGAAAAGTGATTGAGAGATCCCTAAACCGGATAGGAATGCGACTATTTATAGATGAAAGATCCTGCGAGTTAGCGCCGCTAACTAAAAGTTAGCGCCGCTATCTCCATTTTATCCCAAAGTCATCGCAGATTTGAAATTCAAAAACTCTATCCTTATCTTCCGCGATCGTGGCGCTAAACACTAAGGTTTAGCGCCGCCAACTCTCTAACTGTAGCACTGCTATCTCCAATTTTCATCACTTTTCGATCTTCCAACTTTTTATCTTCTATTAACATTCCTTTGCATGTTAGAGCCTGAATTCAACAAAGAAAGGTAAAACGCACCTTTTTTACATATAAAGCATAAATTCACGGCTAAAACTCTCCGGATATCGCATAAAATGTATATATAAAACCGGTAATATCAATGTGTCTTGAACACCTCTCAAGTCTCAACGCTTCAGACGAGTGTACAATAATTAAACATATTCATCTATTTACCTTCACTGGTAAGGTAACAAAGTATCCAATGTTACTCCTTTTGTTTTGTTTGAATGGTATACACACAAAAGTGTGAACGAAATCCAAAGAGCCATAATTCCTCTCACATACATAAGTGAAGGATGTTTGAGTCATTCTAGCCTAATAAATAAGATTTACAATCATCAATTGATCCTAGATCAAAAGATCCAAGTTCCTAACCACATGGAGCTTGGTGATGCAAGTCTTATATATATGGTTAAATTGACTTTAGCAATAAGAGTAACATGTACCAATCATTCATGATCAATCTATTACTTCATAAGCAAATGCTTATAATAAATGCCACAACATGGATAAACTATAAAATAAACCACTAAAAACATAATGCAAAAGAAGTTTATCCATCGTTATCAAAAGGCATAGAAGATAAATTCTTTCTAGCCACGTAGGGTGTAAAACATAGATCTAGTAAAGTAATAGACTAGCTGGAAGGAGTGGCAAGATCCCGACTTCCAATCCTTTTCAAATAGGGACAACCATCTTGTTTCCTGTTGTGAAGTCCAGCTCTCTACAGCTTCTACTTCTTTCTAACACCTGCACTTTGCAACAAACAAATTTATGACAAACGTGAGTGTTGTGGCTAGTATCCAAAACTTGCCCACAGAAGAAGATAAGTAGTAGAGTTTGATCATGAATGTACCTGCGGCTTCGGAGCCAATATTTCTCATCTTGTGCATCCTCAGCTCATCAAGGCACTTAGGGCAGGCGTAGCGGCGCCAATTTCCATACTTTCCACAAAAGTAGCAAACTTCCTCAATTGGAATCTTATCTTGAGGCGCAAAGTTATTGCCCTTTCATTCCATAAACATGGTGAGCTTAGTAGAACCAAGCTTTCCTTTTGAGGTAGTTCACTTCTCATAAGCCTTAGCGAGAGTGGACAAGGTGAGCTTACTTTTGGCCATGTTAGACTCAAGAGTCTTCAACATGCCATGAAGCTCCATCAAGGATTTATCCATACCATGCATGTGATAATTCATAATGAATTGCTCATATGATGGTGGGAGTGATCGGAGAACAATATCCACCACCATTTCCCTTTCAATGGTAAATCCTAGCCTCTCTAAGCATTCCACAAGTGCTTTCATCTTAAGCATGTGAATGCTTACGCTCTCACCATCCTTCAGCCGGCAACCAAGTAGTTCATTTAAACACCCATACTGTTCTTGCCTCGCTTGTTGTTGGAAAATGTCCTTCAACTCAAGCATCATCTCGTATGCACTTAGATCTTCTAATTGCCTTTGCAAGTTGGGGATCATCATGCTTAACATGAGGCAAGAGACCTCGTTGGTGTCCCTGACGCGTTTGTCATACGCATCAAGAATGGTCCAACTTGCGTTGGTAGCAAGGGCTTCCGGAAGGGGCTCCTCAATGATTTGACTTGGGAGACTGAAGCTGATATAAGAACTCGTTATCCTTCTTTGTTTGAATGCGGTGAGATTCCGAGGACGGAATCTTCTTAAGGGAGAGAGATTTGTTACACCCTCCTTACCGGTCTAGAATTATGAGGTAATTAATTAAGTTAATATTTGGATTTAATTTGATTATGTGAATTATTTGTGATCATTATATGTTTATTATTATTTATACATTAATTAAATATTTATGGAGTTAGTGGAATGGTGAGTGATTGGTTTAGTGGTATTAGTCACCAACAACACACATTCATATCTCATTACATGCAATTAAGTTAAGGTGTGTGTGTTTGTATTTTCGGCCAAGAAGAAGAAGATAAAGAATTATCTCCATTGTTAGATTCTAATATGAAATTTGATTCATCTACATTGGATTAGAAGGTTAGAACACTGATTTATGATGTTAGGTAATAATTATATTCAGTTTTAGTTATTTATATGTGTAACAACCCGGATGCATGATGATTTGATGAACTTAGGATGTTTGCATGTTAGAAATCTATGTGACTCTATGTTCCTTATGTGTTTATAATGATATTTGAACATAAGGATAGCAATGCATGCTTAGGAACAGCTTAGAATCGAAGAGAGAATGAAAAACGATATGAAAAATGAGATGATTCGGGAATTGGGAAGAAACCGGAAGTTTTATGCGGGAATGGTTTATTACCGAATATTTATACCCTATATTTATGCCTTAGCTTAAAATGGATTTGGGATTTGGGATGTTGATTGGATCCGGGATGTTAGAACTTACCGAATGAATTGATTCGGAAACTTTGATCCGGAAAGTTGGATTCGGGAACTTAGATCCGGTAATTGCCCAAACTTATGAAATTATAGATCAGATTCGGAAATGCCTTAACTTAAATGGATGATGAATGTTTTATCCGGGAATTGAACAAACCGAATAATCATTCGTGAATTTGATTCGGGAATTTGACAAACCGAATGACACATTCGGGAATTAAGAAACTGATGAATTTCCTAACACTTTATCCGGAAATTGGCCTATGCTTGGAAATTGGGACTTAAATGAATGAAACCGAATGAAGATGCCATGAGAATGACTTCTTGATGATATTGATGATAATATGATTGATATTGGATTTACATTCATTATGGCCTTGACATATTGGATGGAATGTATGTATTGCCTAAGCTAAGGAGTTGAACGAATTCACAAAATTACAAGTTGAAAAGGGTAATTGTGAATACGGGTATATATATATATATGAATATGTACTTGTAGATTATTGGTACATGTGATATGTAGATATATGTACTTGTTGATTTTATTGTACATATGATTGTATGTTGTATTGTGCTTAATGTGGATTGTTAAGCAAATACTGACTAATAGTTGTATGTTCAGGTGGTGACAAGGCTCAGTAGATAAGATTGCTGAGTAGCTTGAACCTGTTGAAGATTTTGGTGAGTGGATAAATATCTTTGGATGTATGAGATATAAACCTGGTTGACTTGCTCTTTGAGATCTTGTATCTTGTTTATCTGTATATATACATGACGTTTTGGAGATCAGCTTGGCGGATGTTTTTCGGCTGGGCCTGTGTTTAGGGATATACAGTATTAGCTATCATCTCGATTGGCATTTGTTGTATTCGATAGGTACTAGTATTGTTATCCATGTTAACTAGGCTATCGATAAATCTATGCTTTGGCCGGCATTTGGTTGTAGGTTCGGCAGGACCTCCGGCTCTCTTTGTTTGTATGAGCTTTGTGTATTGGGCTTTATGCCTTTTATGTTCTTTGATATCTATTCTCTCACTATCTTTATGCTAATCCCTCACTGTTGTAATCTTTTACAGGATACTCCTGGTATGTGGATGTAAAGCTGGAATTTTGTACTGATCTAACTCTGATATTGAATGTCTTTGGTATAGAGCCTGATTTTGAAGTAACACTGTGGTTGTGTTTTGCAAATCAAACAACTTAAACAATGGTATTTACAATATTATATATATGTAATTTTGTTATTAACTTCCGCGCGTATTCCAAAGTTATTTAGAAGATACGGTGTTACAACAAGTACAGACTCTGGGGAGGATAGATAACTGATTAAGTCTCAGAAGTCAACCTCAGAGAAGAAACATGGTCAAAACCTTAAATACAATATGTTTGTAAAGGCTAAAGATCATGGAAATGAGTGCTCAACATCCAAATAGCATGGTAAATCTGTGCTGGACAGATTAGGCACTCAACCTATTCAAAGAATTTCAGTCATAGAAAGGCTTAATCCAAATCCTTTCAAAAGATAACATTCTCTATCTGGCTCGGAGAGTAGTTACAAGAATAGAAAGACCACTGTAAGTCAGAGGTCAAATCACAACAATGGTAAGTCCAAATTTGTAGATCTTGGTAAGTCCAAGAAGATCAACAGTGGTAAGTCCAAACCTGTTGAAACTGGTGAGTCCAGTAAGCATGACAAAGGTAAGTCCAAGGTCATGGAAAAGAAGTTTGTTGTTCAAACTTGTAATCAAAAGGATAACAAACAAAGATCTGACAAAGGTCAGTCCAAAGTAAGTGAGCATCAAGTGAATTAACTAGTAAAGAAAGTTGAAAAGTTATCCACCATATATAATCCTAAGACTGAGAGCAAGTTCTCACAAGGATTATTGGACACTCTACCTCCTGTAATCATTGGAAGAAGGAGATGCTACAAGTGTAGAAGTATAGGTCATGAGGCTAAGGACTATGATGTTGAAATCCCAAGGCCTGAACAAGAACAAGATAATCAGGCTACCCAGGACTCAGCTCCTGCTCAAGCTGAACAGTCAGTTCAACAAGATGAAGATGCTAAGTGCTCCTCATCTGAACCCGCCAAGAAGTGGGTTCCCAAAAAAAACTAATGTGTTTAGTTTTTATATCATTTGCAGGGTTCAAGTAAATGGTACTTGGATAGTGGATGCTCAAGGCACATGACCGGGTGGAAAGGACTTCTTAGTGATTTCCAGGAAGGTGAAGATCCTACAGTAACTTTTGGTGACAACTCCCATGGAAGGACTAAAGGCTATGGGAATATGCAAGCTGGCAAGGTCACTTTCCAAAAGGTTGCATATGTCAAGGGTCTCAAACACAATCTGATTAGTATCAGTCAATTATGTGATGAAGACAATATTGTTACTTTTAGGAAGAAAGCAGGAACAATTTATAATGCTAAGAGAAAGACTGTATTAATAGCTAAAAGAGAAAGAGATGTGTATCTACTTGATCTTAATTCTGCTGATCCCTATACTGAAACGTGCTTGTATTCCCAATGTGTTCCTAATCTGAGTTGGTTATGGCATAAACGTTTATCACATCTAAATTTCAAATATATAAAATGCTATCCAATAAAGAGTTAGTCTCTGGATTACCAAAGATCACATTTGTCAAGGACAAATTGTATTTAGCTTGTGAACAAAGAAAACACCATAAAGGGTCCTTTAAATCAAATTTTTTTTTCAATAACAGACCCACTGCATATGTTACATATGGATCTATTTGGACCCATAAGTACTCTAAGCCTAAGTGGCAAGAAGTACACACTGGTGATAATAGATGAGTTCTCAAGATTCACCTGGGTAATATTAATTAAAGTCAAAAGTGACGATGCCCTGGAAATAATAAGTTTTATCAAACAGGAAGAGTTTCATAAAGGTAAGTCTGTAAAGCAGCTTAGAAGTGATCATGGGATTGAGTTCATAAACTTTACTCTTGAAAGTTTCTGTGAACAAAAGGGAATATTACAAAATTTCTCATATGTCAGAACTCCACAACAAAATGGAGTTGCTGAAAGGAAAAATAGAACCTTAATTGAGGCTACTAGAACAATGCTATGTGAGGCAGGATTGAAACTCTATTTGTGGGATGAAGCTGTTAGTACAGCCTGTTATACCCAAAATAGGTCAATCATTGTCAAAAGACATGGCAAGACTGCATACGAAATGTATATGTCTAGAAAGCCAAATATAGGTTATTTCCATTTCTTTGGTTCAAAATGCTATGTGTTGAATCAAAGAGATCAGCTCCATAAGTTGGAACCTAAAGCTGATCCTGGAATATTCATTGGTTATTCCTCAATCTCCAAATTATACAGAGTGTACAACACTAGGAGAAAGGCTATAGAAGAATCAATTCATGTCTCATTTGATGAAGATAGTGTTGATCAAGCTGAGAAAAGACAAGATGACTTGGTTAGTCTGAGTGAGCTTGAGAAGCCTGAGGAAACCAATACATCAAATCCTATGTATGTCATGGGAGATGATAGTGATGATGATGTATGTCCATCAAAGAAATCATCACAAGCTCCAAAGAATTCTCAAGCTGAGAAAGATGATGAGTTCATCAATCCCTTTGGACTTGAAGTAACTCAGACTGAAGATCTTAGTGATCATCAGTTTATTGACAATGCTGCTATTGAGAATGAGGATGTACGTTCACCTCAGAATTCTCAACATCACTCAGATTCAGAACCAGATTCTCCAACTACAACATTTAAATTCCTCAAAGATCACCCTCAGGATCAAATCATTGGAAATGTCCAAGAGAGGGTTATAACCAGATCTAAGGCTACAGCTAACTACACTGTTCACTTTAGTTTCCTATCTCAAATGAAACCAAAGAAGACTGAAGAAGCCTTAGAGGATGAGGATTGGATTGAAGCTATGCAAGAGGAATTAAATGAGTTTGAGAGAAATTAGGTCTGGAACCTTATCCCTGTCCCCAAAGATCATTCATTTATAGGCACTAACTGGGTCTATAGAAATAAAATGGAAAAAGATGGGGTGATAGTTAGGAACAAAGCCAGGTTAAAAACACAATAGTATAAGCAAGAGGAAGGTACCGATTATGATGAGACCTTCGCCCCTGTTGCTAGAATTAAAGCCATACGACTGTTCCTGGCCTATGCAGCATATAAAGACTTCAAAGTCTATCAAATAGATGTGAAGAATTCTTTCCTAAATGGAAAACTTCAGGCGAAAGTCTATGTGAAACAACCTCTTGGCTTTGTTAGTTAAAAGTTTTCACATCATGTCTATAAGTTAGACAAGGCTTTGTATGGTCTTAAACAAGCTCCAAGAGCTTGGTATGATACACTGTCCAACTATCTACTTTCAATGGATTTTACAAGAGGTAGTATAGATAAGACACTCTTCATTAAAAAGAGTAAAGGACATGTGATTTTTGTAGAAATCTATGTGGATGACATTATCTTTGGTTCTACTAATGAATCTCTGTGTTCATGGTTCTCCAAAATAATGTCACAAAAGTACAAGATGAGTATGATGGGTGAGATGACTTATTTCCTAGGCTTACAAATTCAACAAAAACCCTGATAGAATATTCACCCATCAAAGCAAGCATGTTCTTGATTTGATAAAGAAATATGGTTTTGATTCAAGTTCAACCATTAAAACACCCATGTCACCAGCTGTCAAGCTGAGTAAAGACTCAGATGGTAAGTCTATGTGTCAGTCTACCTAGAGAGGAATGATAAGTGCACTACTCTATTTGATAGCTAGTAGACCTAATGTCATGTTTGCTACATGTGTTTGTGCAAGAAATCAGGCAGATCCTAAGAAATCACATCTTCAAGCTGTGAAAAGGATCTTTAGGTACCTTAAAGGTACACCAAATCTAGGCCTTTGTTATCCAAAGGACTCTGGATTTGAGTTAGTTGGTTTTTCAGATGCTGACTATGCTGGGTGCAAGTTAGACAGAAAATCAACTACTAGAGGATGTCAAATGCTTGGAGTGAAGTTAGTAAGCTGGACTAGTAAGAAAGATAACTCAGTGGCTACTTCAACTACTGAAGTTGAATATGTTGCAGCATGAAGCTGTTGTGCTCAAATCCTATGGATGTAACATCAGCTTCAAGACTTTGGTATGAGTTTCAAGAAAACTCCTATCTTCTATGATAACCAAAGTGCTATAGCCATAACTTACAATCCAGTCTTCCACTCAAGAACCAAGCACATTAAAATTAGACATCACTTCATCAGGGACATCGTGGAAAAATGTAAAGTTGATATTAAATTTATCTCCACTGATGACCAATTAGCAGATATCTTTACTAAACTACTTGATGAAAAGAGGTTTATGTATCTGCTAAGTGAATTGGGTAGGCTAAACCCCTAGCTAAGTGTCTAGAATCTGAGTTTTCAGTTTGACAAAGACTAAGTGTCTTAAGCTGAGTGCACAGTTTATAAATGAGTTTTCAGAAACTAAATAACCTGTCAAACAGATTGATGAGTTCACATGCTTGGTAAGTTCCAAACACACATTAACTACTCAGTGTTGTTAAAATGTAAGTTTGAGTAAGTCTCAAACATAAATGACTAAGTGCCATTGAGTCTTAGCTATGTGCTTAACTCAAGCTGTGTGATTGGTTATCACGTTTGGTAAGTTCCAAACATATATTAACTACTCAGTGTAGTTAAAATGTAAGTATGAGTAAGTCTCAAACATAAATGACTAAGTTTCATTGAGTCTGAGCTATGTGCTTAACTCAGGCTGTGTGATTGGTTCACACGTTTGGTAAGTTCCAAACATACATTAACTACTCAGTGTAGTTAAAAAGTAAGTTTGAGTCAGTCTCAAACGAAAATTGCTAAGTGTTATTGATCCTGAGTTGCAAGCTCCACTCAAGCTGAGTTTGAACCTCACGCTGAGTGATCAATTCAAGCTGAGTGCTTGACTTTGACTGAGTAATATGTTTACTCAGCTTGGTGTGTCCAAACTATGATTTAATTGTTAGAAAATGCCCACTAATGCACATACGCCATATAGACCACTTCTGATGATGTATGTGCCTATTGGGTCATACACCGGGGTCTAACCTGACAGTAACTAAAGTAAAGGGACCGAATTTGAGAAAAGACAAAAGTTGACATTACATGTGTCAAATGCATGTGTGACATGTGTATATGACTTTGGCCGGTAAAGGAAAGATATATGTATATCTGGAACTCAATTTAATAGGTTGGTAGAATTGTTTCTCTCTCAAGGTGAAAAACACACACATAAATGTTCTATAAAGTGCAATATTGGCTTTGAGAGAGTTTTCATAGAGAGAGCTCTAGATTTAGTCTCATAAGTAGATGTTCCAGAAGTGGTATTCAAGTTGATGTACCATAGAGGCGAGCTAGCACTCGAGGTTGGTGTGTTACCGGGGTATACCTCAATAGAAGATCCGCGTTTTTCGTTCTTGAAGGATCACCACCACAACATCCATCATTTCTGGAGCTAAGGAGAAAGGTATAACCCTCTTTCCTTCTTACATGTTGCATTTCTTTACATAGAGTTTGGTCCTCTTTTAGGATTTCTCGTTTTGTGCTTTGATGTGTTGTACATTGGGCAATTTTTCTTGTTCTTTGCTTCCTCTACTATCCCACGAAATCCCAACAGTGGTATCAGAGCCATCTCTATTTTAGATTTGTACATGGTGGCCTTAAAATCCCGAAATCGAAATGTTTGTTTTCTGTCGAACCCGGGTTAGCGGCGGTAACCTTGAGTTAGCGGCGCTAACTCCTAAAAGTTAGCGGCGCTAACCGCGCTATAACAGGTTTTGGTTTCGTGTTAAAAACAGTTTTGGTCTCGGGTATTTTAGGCTTTTTTGAGATTTTGAAAATTTGTTCCAGATTTTGATATGGAAATTTTGTTACCATTTACTATGTTTGGTTGTATGTGTTTGATTTTTAGATTGGTAACCTTGCCTTTGACCTTGTGGTAGACTTTGTGTGTTTGGATGCATTTGGTGATTTTATATCACATTGGGCTGTAATATTTATTAATTCAGTTTTGTTTGTAATAATATTGTGGCTTGCATGCCATTTCATTCATCCGTGTAATTGGAATAGATAAATAGGAAATTATTGTGGCTTTTACGCCATTTCAATTTCTATTGTATGTATTGTACAATTTGGATGAAAACACACAAAAGGAGTCGGAAGGATATGGAGTATTATGACCATAGAAGCCGGTGAAGTCTATATGGAAATTATTGTGGCTTCCGTCGCTTAGATTGACCACGTACTTCCCGCTTTGGCTCACGGAAAGAACGCATAGGACTTTTTGGCAAGGGTTACCAATTTAATATATTTATATGCGTGTGATGTGATTTTATAATTCTTGCATGGTTTGCATAGGATTCGCATGCTAGAAATTTTTTTGAGATTAATAAAATCACAAGAGATTTGATAAAAATGGTTTACAACTCTCGCGCGTGCTCACATACAAGATTAACTCACATAGTGAAAATAGGTTTTGTCACTACACAAGTTAATCTGTAACTAAACCTGAAACAAAAGCCCGTTTTCATAAAACGTAAATATTGCACCATCCGTAAGTCGATACCAGCCGAATCTAGAATTATGAGTTTTGGTTGTCGAGCTTAGCACGAGCCAACTCTCATAAAACTGTGTGGAAGGTGACTGTGACAAATTCACAATTTTGTTTGTCGAGCTTAGCACGAGCCAATTTTGGTGGGTTTGACATCGTATGTCTTGACGGACGATTTACAAAAGTAAATTAAAATCCTTGAGTGATTGTCGAGCTTAGCACGAATCAACCAAGAATTTTAATTTGGAATTGGTGCAAGTAGGGATCAAACATGCCAAATGACCAATGGTTTTCGTAGGATCTCGCAAATGTCTAAGAGTTGCAATAGAGATTGCAATCGATAAAATGGTTATCGGCCTAAATAGCTCCATGAAGTGATCCACGGCAAACCCGTCATGAATTGGAGTGAAATATGGTATTTAGCCCTTGTTAAAATATTTTTCGGTACGATATGGGTAATTATTTTAACGAGGATTTAAATCAAACTAACTAATTTGCGTACTCTCTTTAAATATAGGATGTCGACTCATAACCACACCACGTCGAACTTTTCACTTCGTATGTTCCTAGAAAGGGAGAAACTCATGGGAGTGAACTTTGTTAACTGGCTTAGGCAATTGAGAATTGTCCTACGTGCCGAGTCAAAGTTGCACATCCTCAAGGAACCCTTACCTGAACCATCTACTATCAATGTGGCATGGACCATCCGATATGCATATGAAAAGCGTGTCGGGATACGCATGATGTTGCTTGTCTCATGTTATCAAGTATGAGCTCGGAACTGCGAAAGCAATTTGAGCACATGACTGTGTATAACATGCTTAACAAGCTGAAGGATATATTCCAACAGCAAGTTAGGCAAGAACATTATGAGTGTGTTAAAAGTCTAGCCGGTTGTAAGATACGGAAGGCGGGAGTGTTAGTGCCCATGTTTTGAAGATGAAATCGTACATGGACCAAATGGAGAGTTTGGGATTTCCTGTAGAGAGGGAGCTTGGTGTGAATTTCATACTTCAGTCTCTGCCCGCATCATATGAACAGTTTGTCAAGGACTATCATATGCATGGAAATTAAATATCTATAGATGAATTGCATGGAATGTTGAAGGATGTAGAATCTACCATTTCCAAGAATGCATCATCCTCATCCACTCCCGTTCTTGGTTCTAAGGAACAACATATTATGAGGAAGAAGAAATCGATCCCATCAGAAGAAGTTGGAATATCCAATCTTGCTTCAAGTTTTGAGTCTATGGACATTGATGATGTCCTAAAGAGATTCAACAAGGGGTGGTTTGCTACTTCTGTGGAAGATTTAGGGATTGGGTCGGTCATGCCTGCCATTCATGCCGTGAGGATATAAAACTTCTCAGGAAAGAGAGAGTTAATTTTCCTACTTGAGGGTAAATTCATGATTATACTTCATTGCTATTTCCTTAATAAGCTAGGTTGTTTACCCGAGCTATAAGGCTCACGTTTGTCACAAATTTATTTTTGTTACAAAGTGCAGGTCTATTCGTTGCAAGAAGTAAGAGCTTGAAGAACCAGATCTCTAAAGAGGAAACTCTGTTGATTGTCCTCTACAAGAGAATTGGGAGTGTTAGTCTCGCCATTATTTCCGGATTAGTTATTTTTTTGTATTTATGCCCTGCGTTGCAAGACTTGCTTTATTGTATGTTCTTTTGAAGATGATGGATGTATTTTGTATCTTGTAATTTTATGAAAAGATTATTCATTTTAGATGGTTTCTTTTCAAATTCTATTCGTGTCAATGCTTATTTGTAATTTTGACCATTTGTGGTGCTCAAATTACATATTAGATGACGATGGATATGACTTCGAATTGAAACATTTTGAAAATTTGTTTATGAAATGTTTTTTTATCAAAACTTATCCATATCATAGCATATATAAAGACTCGTTATAAGTAATAAGTCAATCATGAATAATTGATTCTTAGATCCAAAGTGGTTTGGATACATTAGCTCTATGGCATAATCAAACTTGACCAAGTAAACAACATTTACATCGCTTAGATTCATGTGGTTAGGATCTTCGTAAAAGTTTAGCCTCGGGTTAAATGAAAGATGCAAATCTTTTTTATTGGACTTGGGTGATTAAGAAATTATTCACCAGTGATGTAGGAAGAATTGAGACTTGTTGGATTTTGATCACACTTGTGTGGATAATCCGTTCAAGTATGCCACATAGAGTGACACTAGTAAAATTCTCCATCACCATCTTAATGATAGTTGTTGGGAGAATATTTAACTAGACAAAAGGGTTTTGTCTGAAACCTGGAGGTGTTCGGAAATAACCTAAGGAAAATAAGAATCACTAAGGGCATAAAGATATAAATTCTTAGATCTAGACAAGATGCTAATTTTTCTTATCTATATTGATTTAAACATAAAATGAATCATGGGTTTAACCCATAATTCGTTTTCTCTTAGAGACATATTTGTACATGGTGTCACATTAAAGAAAACCAGATATCTTTGTTGATGATCTGGTGAAAGGCAAGCCTAAAACATGTATTCAATGTGATTGGTATACATTAATTTTTTTGAACCAAGTCCTCAATCTAAATCGCAACATAATGGTGACCTAAGCATCTAATGAGATTTTGACTAGAAAGAGTCCTTTGCTTGTCAATCTCATAACTTAAAATTATACAGTCTACATTCAGTGGGAGATGGATGAATTATAAACTAAGTTGATACTTATATATTTAAGTAGTTCATCCAAGTTTTGGATAGTTGTTTCTTGGACTTATGGGAACCATGTTTGGTTGATCAAAAGGAGAAGACAATATCCAAAAGCATTCCAGTGGAAGAACGTAGAACTTAAATAAGAGACCTAATGTTGACACTAGCATTTAATCAGTATAGAGATGTTGGTAAAACCTGACAATATCCATTTCTTCTTTAAATCTGATGGAAGTCAAGAAGGCTGTTTAGATATGAGGTTGTCATATTTTAGTAACAGCAGCTTGATGGTGAATCATTGTGAGGTCACCATTCATCGGAAACATAGTGGACCCAGTGTTCACTAGTGAATATAAGAAGGAAATGGTATACATAACCTATTTGCTGCAACCAAGTAATTGACTTGGGTTAATCCCACACCGAAGGTGTAATCCAAGAAGGGTGAAGGGAGTAACATATATGCAATAATAGACAACTTCAAATACCGACTAGAGACAAAGTATTTCTTTTTGATTATATGGAAACATGTTCTAGTGGTTATGTTGAAGATGACTTGGATAAAGTGAAATACTGTTGTCGCCTTGCGGAAACAAGTTAGTTCACTTGGACGTAAGAGACCTGAATCCTTCATAGGATTATGTTAAGGAAATGCTTGAGGCACCTTCCGAGGGTCTCACTCATCCATAATATCCAGATTAGGTATGGATTATGTGAAGCATTGTTGTTGCTTTGGGGAAACAAGTAAGTTCACATGGAAATGAGATGACCTAAATCCTTCACATGATAAAGTTGAGGAAATGTTTCAAACATGTTCCGAGGTCTTACATATCCGTTATATCCAAGTTGTGTCCATGACTGAAGTCGATAAAACTTGCATCTTATGGTTGCAGTCTTGCTTTACGAGAAAGTCAAAGGGATGAGTTTTCTAAAAAGCATAGATTAAGCCAGATAAACTTGTCAGGGCTAGTGGGAGCTTTATGTGTTCCTAGTAAAACATACTCAAATAAAAAAATGTTCTGATTTAGGGTTGTTTTCAACCTATTGATGGAATTATTGTTCTACGAATACAAATAGAGAATATGGACTAAAGTGGATTCTAAAATTTTAGAAATACTGAAGTATGTTCTTGATGTTCGACGAAGATAGAGTTGTCTTGAGTAAGTTTTACTGCAAGTCAATCTATACTAATAAGACTGTCGATTTTGAATCGAAGTTTTGGATAAACAAATATGTGGTGTAAACACGACATTTAAATTCCAATGAGTGTCATTGACCCTATTGTGGACTTTGGTAACATTAAGGGTATGTCGACTCTAATAAAAGTGAGTGTCAGTGACTCTATTGTGAACTTGGTTACATTGAGGGTATGTCGACTCTAATAAACATAAGTGTCATTAATCCTATTGTAAGACTTTGGTAACATTGAGGATATGACGACTATGATAATCTAATGTGCAATCTCTTTGAAAAACACTATGCAAGTGGTTTAATGAGAGAATACAAAAGAGTACAAAGGGATATTGTGTTGATGATCCCATCATTAAGCCGTTGTCAAATACTAGTGATGAATTTCATACTAGGTATAATAGCATTCTTTACTAATAAGCTTTGGGAACTGTAAGCAGTACTGCTAAACGATGATTGTATCGATATATAGTGGAGACTATATATACGCATGAAGCGGTTACCTTCATTGTTATTTACTGTGTTCCATCTTAGCATGTTTAACCTCTTCCCAGAATGTATATACATTCTAAATTTCCACAGTCAGTCATTCTTCAAAGGAAGGAAATTTGAATTAAGACTGAGGTTAGGTGTTGGTTATGCATTGATCAAGGATTTAGTGCATGAAACGCAACAGTAACCTGTGCTTGGAAGGAGTTTCAAGTGACTAGAAGACCCACACCTGAGTTCACTTCATGGATCACGGTCACAAGTAACTCGGGATGGTAATATCATTACGTCCTTCGACCTGAGATGTATGAATTACTATAGCATGAATCTTTCTTACGTTGGCTATTTCAAAACATAGTTCGTAATTGGCTACTATAAAGGGAATAGTTAAGTAAGATAAGATTCACGCTATGAGATTGTACAGTCAACGGAATTTGTTCCTCTGATATGAGAGATATCCCTGGGCCCCTGGATGATTGGGAGCTGACACCAAAACTAGCATGGCCATGCGCAAAGGAATATTGATTTTGAATCAGATATGTCCTTAAATTTTGGTCACCACCAATCAAGATCAAGAAACATAATCGTGAACGATCTGGAGATTGACATACTAATCCATGTCTCGTGTTCACAAGGATATCGCGAACTAAAGGATGTTTGATCACTTATCTATAGGACCACTACGTTCTTATAGGTTATGGTTTTCTGCAAGGAGGCGGAACCCATACTAATTTGGGGGCATCAATTCTTTGCTAGAGACCGCTCTTTGTCTGTGGTTACATGGGTACGGTGTATTATGTGCAAGTGGGAGTTTGTTAGAAAATGCACACTAATGTACGTACGACATATAGACCGCTGCTGATGATGTATGGGCCTATTGGGTCATACACCGGGGTCTAACCTGACAGAACTCAAGTATGGGTATAGCGCCGCTAAACCTTAACAGTTAGCGCCCCTAAGGCCACATGTACTTTGTGTCATGTCACTGACAGGCCGCGTTAGCGCCGCTAACTTTAATGGTTTAGCTCCGCTAAACCCTAAGGGTTAGCGCCGCTACGGCTGCATGTGCTTTTTCTCAAATCACCTCCAATGCTGGCCAATGCATGTGTGAAATGTTTATATGACTTTGGCCGGCTAAGGAAAGATATACGCATATCTGGAACTCAAATTAATAGGTTGGTAGAATTGTGTTTCTCTCAAGGTGAAAAACACAAACATAAATGTTCTCTAAAGTGCAATATTGTCTTTGAGAGAGTTTTGTTAGAGAGAGCTCTAGATTTGGTCTCATAAGTGGTTGTTGCAGAAGTGGTATTCATGTTGAAGTACCATAGAGGCAAGCTAGCACTCGAGGTTGGTGTTTTACCGGGGTATACCTCAATAGAAGATCCGTGTTTTTCGTTCTTGGAGGATCACCACCACAACACCCATCATTTCTGGAGCTAAGAAGAAAGGTATAACCCTCTTTCCTTTTTACATGTTGCATTTCTTTACATAGAGTTTGGTCCTCTTTTGGGATTTCTCTTTTTGTGCTTTGATGTGTTGTACATTGGGCTATTTTTCTTGTTCTTTGCTTCCACTGCTATCCCACGAAATTGTTGGGATTTCGTGGGCTAGCAGCAGAAGCAAGGTATAACAAAAATAGCCTAATGTACAAGTGAACAAAGTATAAAAACAAGAAATCCCAAAATGGACCAAACTCTATGTTCAAGAAATGCAACAAGGAAAGGAAAGAGGTGGTTATACCTTTCTCCTTAGCTCCAGAAATCTTCAAATCTCGTGGTTGTGATGCTCTAAAACCCAAACACGGATCAACTATTGGGATGTACCCCGGGAACACGTCAAACCACGAGTGCTAGCAAGCCGTTGTGGAACTTCACCATGAAAACCACTCCGGGACAGCAACAATATGAGACCAAATCTCCTGGAACTATTCTTCTTGGCTTACTCTTGTGAAACTCTCACTTGATCTTGTAAGCACCAAAGAGAGTGTTAAAGTGTGTGTATTTTCACCTTAAGAGAAAGTGAAGTCCATAATCCCAAATGAGAGTTCCAGATGTGGTTTTAATCTTCCAAAGCTGGCCATAGTGGAAAACACATGTCACACATGCATTGGTTAGCTTTGGAGGTGATTTGATAAAAGGCACATGCAGCCGTAGCGGTGCTAACCTTTAGGGTTTAGCGGTGGTAACGCCTTAAAGTTAGCGGCGCTAACGCGGCTTGTCAGTGATTTGACACAAAGTACATGCAGCCGTAGTGGCGCTAAACTTGAGGACTTAGCGATGCTAACCCTTAGAGTTAGCTGCGCTAACGCGGCCTGCGATGTCAACTTTTGTCTTTTGCCATATTTGGTCCCTTAACATAAATTGCTGTCAGGTTTGACACCGGTGTATAACCCAATAGACCCATACATCATCAGTAGCGGTCTATATGGCGTATGTGCATTAGTGGGCATATTTCTAACAAACTCCCACTTTCACATAGTGCACCGTATCCATGTAACCACAGACAAAGAGCGGCCTCTAGCAAAGCATCAATGCCCCCAAGTCAGTATGGGTTCCGCTTCTTTGCAGAAAACCATAACCTACATAGAACGTAGAGGTCCTATAGATAAGTGATCAAACATCCTTTAAGGATATATCT
Organism: Pulicaria dysenterica; assembly: GCA_947179395.2. Classification (NCBI taxonomy): domain Eukaryota; kingdom Viridiplantae; phylum Streptophyta; class Magnoliopsida; order Asterales; family Asteraceae; genus Pulicaria; species Pulicaria dysenterica. Next base: position 41,108,824 of record OX359294.1, read on the forward strand.
GATTCTCAATCAATATTCCTTTGCGAATGGCCATGCTTATTTTAGTGTTAGCGCCCAATCATCGAGGGGCCCAGGGATATCTCTCATACCAGAGGAACAAATTCCGTTGACTGTACAACCCCATAGCGTGAACCTTGTCTTACTTAACTATTCCCTTTATAATAGCCAGTTACAAACTATGTTTTGAAATAGCCAAAGTAATAAAGTTTCATGCTATAGTAATTCATACATCTCAGGTCAAAGTACATAATGATATTATCATCCCGAGTTACTTGTGACCATGATCCATGAAGTGAACTCAGGTGCGGGTCTCCCAGTCACTTGAAACTCCTTTCAAGCACAGGTTACTGTTGCGTTTCATGCATTCAATCCTTGATCAATGCATAACCAACACCTAACCTCAGCCTTAATTCAAACTTTCTTCCATTAAAGAATGACTGACTGTGGACATTTAGAATGTATAAACATTCTGGGAAGTGGTTAAACATGCTAAGATGGAAAATAGTAAAGACCAATGAAGGTTACCGCGTCAGGCGTATATATAGTCTCCACTATATATCGATACAATCATTGGAGAGCAGTACTGCTTATCGTTCCTAAAGCTTATGAGTAAATCAAACATTTACTAAAACGATATTCAAGCCTAGTCATAAGCATGAACAATGTTATTATACCTAGTATGAGATCCATCACCAGTATTTGACAACGGCTTAACTATGGGATCATCTACACCATATCCCTTTGTACTCTTTTGTATTCTCTTATTAAACCACTTGCAAAGTGTTTATCAAAGAGATCATACATAATATTATCATAGTCGTCATATCCTCAATGTTACCGAAGTCTACAATAGGATAAATGACACTTATGATTATTAGAGTCAACATACTCTCAATGTAACCAAAGTTCACAATAGAGTCATTGACACTCATGTTTGTTAGAGTCGACATACCCTCAATGTAACCGAAGGGCGCAATAGGGTCAATGACACTCATTTAAATCTAAATGTCGTATCTACACCACATATTTGAATATTCAAAACTTCGATAAAATCGACAGTCTCATAAGTATAGATTTGCTTGCAGTAATAACTTACTCAAGAGAATTCTAATTTCGTCGAACATCAAGAACATACATCAGTATTTCTTGAATTTAGAATCCACTTGATTCCATATTTTCTATTTATACTCATAGAGCAATAATTACATCAATAGGTTGAAAACAACCATAAATTAGGACATTATTTTCATTGAGTATATTTTACTAGGAACACATGAAGCTCCCACTAGCCCTGACAAGAGTATCTGGATTAATCTATGTTTTATAGAAAACTCATTCCTTTGACTTTCTCGTAAAGCAGGATTACAGCCACAAGATGCAAGTTTTGCTGCCTTTAGTCATGGACACAACTTGGACATAATGGATATATAAGACCTCGGAACATGCTTCAAACATATCCTCAACTTAACCCTGCGAAGGATCTTGGCCTTCTATTTCCATGTGAACTTACTTGTTTCCCCAAAGTGACAACAATGCTTCACGTAATCCAGACCTAATTTGGATATTATGGATGTGTAAGAGCCTCGGAAAGTGCCTTAAGCATTTCTTCAACTTAATCCTATGAAGGATTCAGGTCTCTTACGTCCATGTGAGCTAACTTGTTTCCGCAAGGTGATAACAAAATTTCACTTTATCCAAGTTATCTTCAACATAACTACTAGAACATGTTTCCATATAATCAATATGAAACACTTTGTCTCTAGTCGGTATTTGAAGTTGTCTATGATTGCATATATGTTAGTATCTTCACCCTTCTTGGATTACACCTCAGGTGTGGAATTAACCCAAGTCAAGTACTTGGATGCAGCAAAAGATTACATCTATGTATACCATTCCCTTCTTATAATCACTAGTGAACTCAGGGTCCCACTATGTTTCCGATGAATGGTAACATCATAATGATTTACCATCAAGCTGCTGTCACTAAAATATGACAACATCATATCTAAACAACCTTCTTGAATTCCATCAGATTTATAGAATTAATGGATATTGTCAGGTTTTACCAGCATCTCTATGCTGATTAAATGCTAGTGTCAACATTAGGTCTCTTGTTTAAGTTTTACGTTCTTCCTCTGGAATGCTTTTGTAAATTGTCCTTTCCCTTTTGAGCAACCAAACATGGTTCCCATAAGTTCAAGACACAACTTCCAAAACTCAGATGAACTACTTAAATATATGAGCATCTACTTAGTTTATAATTCATACATCTCCCACTGAATGTAGACTTGATAATTTTAAGTTATGAGATTGACAAGCAAATGACTCTTTCTAGTCAAAATCTCATTGGATGCTTAAGTGACCATAATGTTGTGTTTTAGATTGAGGACTTGGTTAATAATATTAATGTATACCAATCACATTGAATACATGTTTTAGGCCTACCTTTTACCAGATCATCAACAAAGATATCCGGTTTTCTTTAATGTGACACCATGTACAAATGTGTCTCTTATAGAAAACGAATTATGGGTTAAACCCATGATTCATTTCATATTTAAACCAATATAGATAAGAAAACTTAGCATCTTGACTGGACCTAAGAATTTTATATCTATATGCCCTTACTGATTCTTAGTTTACTTTAGGTTAGTTCCGAACACAACTAAGTCTCAGACACAAGCCTTTTCTCTAGTAAACATTCTCCCAACAACTATCATAAAGCTGTTGATGGAGAATTTCACTAGTGTCACTCTTTATGGCATACTTGAACGGATTATCCACACATGTGTGATCAAAATCCAACAAGTCGTAATCATTCCTACCAACACTGGTGAAGGATTTCTTAATCACCCTAGTACAAAAAAACAATATTTATACCTTTCATTTAGCCCGAGGCTAAACTTTTACAAAGATCCTAACCACATGGGTCTAAGCGATGTAAATGTTGTTTCCTTGGTCAAGTTTGATTATGCCATATAGCTAATGTATCCAAACCACTTTTGGATCTAAGAATCAATTATTCATGATTGTCATATTACTTATATCGAGTCTTTATGTATGCTAAGATATGGATAAGTTTTGATAAAAGCATCTCAAAAACAGTTTTTCCAAAAATGTTTCAATTCCAAGTCATATTCATCGTCATCAAATGTGTATTTGAGCACCATAAATGGTCAAAAATAACACATAATCATTGACATGGATCGAATTTGAAATGAAAAAACTTTTCAACAAAATACAAGATTCAAAATATATCGATCATCTTCGAAAGAACATACAATAAGGCAAGTCTTGCCACGCAAGGCATTTAAACAAAAAGTAATAACTAATCCGGAAATAGTGGCGAGACTAACACTCCCAATTCTCATGTAGAAGACAATCAACAAAATTTCTTCTTTAGAGATCCGGTTCTTCAAGCTCTTCCTTCCTGCAAGGAACAGACCTATACTTTGCAACAAAAATAATTTTGTGACAAACGTGAGTCTTATAGCTCAGGTAAACAACCCAGCTTATTAAGGAATAGCAATGAAGTATAATCATGAATGTACCTCAAGTAGGAAAAATAACTCTCTCTTTTCTGAGAAGTTTTATATCCTCTCGGCACGAAGGGCAGGCATGACGGTGCCAATCCCCAAATCTACCGCAGAAGTAGCAAACCACCCCTTGTTGAGTCTCTTTAGGCACATCATCAATGTCCGTAGACTCAAAACTTGAAGTAAGCTTGGATACTCCAACTTCTTCTTGTAATGGGATCGATTTCTTCTTCTTCATGTTATGTTGTTCCTTAGAACCAAGAACGAGAGTGGATGAGGATGATGCATGCTTCGACATGTTAGATTCAACATCCTTCAACATTCCATGAAAGTCATCTATAGATATTTCCTTTCCATGCATATGATAGTCCATGACAAACTTTTCATATGATGCGGGCAGATACTGAAGTATGAAACTCACACCTAGCTCCCTCCCTATAGGAAAACCTACTCTCTCCATCTGGTCCATGTATGATTTCATCTTTAAAACATGGGCACTAACACTCCCTCCTTCCCGCATCTTACAACCGGTTAGACTTTTAACACAATCATAATGTTCTTGCCTAACTTACTGTTGAAAAACATCTTTCAGCTTGTTAATCATGTCATACACAGTCATGTGCTCAAATTGCTTTCGCAGTTCCGAGCACATACATGATAACATGAGACAAGCAACATCGTGCGTATCCCGAACACGCTTTTCATACGCGTATCGGATAGTCCATTCCGCATTGAATGCAGGTGGTTCAGGAAGGGGTTCCTCAAGGATGTGCAACTTAGACTCGGCACGTAGGACAATTCTCAATTGCCTAAGCCAGTCAACGAAGTTCACTTTCGTGAGCTTCTCCCTTTGTAGGAACATGCGTAGTGAAAAGTTCGACGTGGTGTGGTTTTGATTCGACATCTTATATTAAATAGAGTACACGAATTAGTTAGTTTAATTTGAATCCTCGTTAAAATAATTACACATATTGCCTCGAAAAGTATTTTAACAAGGGCTAAGAACCATATTTCACTCCAATTCATGACGGGGTTGCCGCGGATCACTTCATGGAGCTATTTAGGCCGATAATCATCTTACCGATTGCAATCTCTATTGCAACCCTTAGACACTTGTGGATCCTACGACAACCATCGGTCGTTTGGCATGTTTGATCCCTACTTGCACCAATTCCAAATTAAAATTTTTGGTTGACTCGTGCTAAGCTCGACAATCACTCAATGATTTTTATTTGTAATTGTAAATCGTCCAACAAGATACAGGGTGATACCTCTACAACTACCGGCTCGTGCTAAGCTCGACAACCGATAATTTCAAGATCCCACACTCACCTTCCACACAGATCCACATGGAATAACTCGTGCTAAGCTCGACAATCACTCCATGCTTCACTAGATTCGGGTGGTGTCATCTTTTGGATGGTGCAAGATTTACGTTTGATGAAAACGGGCTTTTGTTTTCGTCTTGGTTACAGATTAACTTGTTTAGTGACAAAACCTATTTCCACTAGGTGAGTTAATCTTGTATGTGTGCGCGCGCGAGAGTTGCAAACCATTTTTACCAAATCTCTTGTGATTTTATTAATTTCGAAATTTTTTCTAGCATGCGAATCCTAAGCAAACCATGCAAGAATTATAAAATCACATCACACGCATATAAACGAAATAAATTGGTAAGGCTTGCCAAAATGCTATGCGTTCTTCCCGTGAGCCAAAACGGGTAGAACGTGGTCTATCTAAGGGACGGAAGGGCTTCAATGCGAGCTCCCACTAGAACCGCTATCTCCATTGGACTTCACCGGCTTCTTTGGACACACTCGATCACCTTCCGACTCCAAATTGTGTGTCTTCATCCAAAATGTACAATACATACAATAGAAATTGAAATGGCGTACAAGCCACAATAACTTCCTATTTATCTAGTACAAATACACGGATGAATGAAATGGCATGCAAGCCACAATATTATTACAAATATAACAATTTTAATAAATATTACTGCCCAGTGTGATTAAAATCACCAAATGCATCCAAACACACAAAGTCAACCACAAGGTCAAAGGCAAGGTTTACCAACTTCAAATAAATCACATACAACCAAACAAACAAGATGGTAACAAAATTACCAAAACAAAATCTGGAACAAATTTCCAGAATCACAAAATGCCTAAAATACCCGAGACCAAAACTGTTTTTAACTTGAAATCAAAATCTGTAACAGCGTGCGTAGCGCCTCTAAGTTTTAAGAGTTAGCGCCGCTAAGTCAAAGTTAGTGCCGCTAACCCGGTTCGAACAGAAAACAAACATTTCGATTTCGGGATTTTTCAGGCCACCAAGTGCAAATCTAACATAGAGGTGGCTCTGATACCACTGCTGGGATTTCGTGGGCTAGCAGCGGAAGCAAGGTACAACAAAAATAGCCCAATGTACAAGTCAACAAAGCATAAAAACAAGAAATCCCAAAATGAACCAAACTCTATGTTCAAGAAATGCAACAAGGAAAGGAAAGAGGTGGTTTACCTTTCTCCTTAGCTCCAGAAATCTTCAAATCTCGTGGTTGTGATGCTCCAAAACCGAAACACGGATCAACTATTGGGATGTACCCCGGGAACACTTCAAACCACGAGTGCTAGAATGCCGTTGTGGAACTTCACCATGAAAACCACTCCGGGACAGCAACAATATGAGACCAAATCTCCTGGAACTATTCTTCTTGGCTTTCTCTTGTGAAACTCTCACTTGATCTTGTAAGCACCAACGAGAGTGTTAAAGTGTGTGTATTTTCACCTGAAGAGAAAGTGAAGTCCATAATCCCAAATGAGAGTTCCAGATGTGGTTTTAATCTTCCAAAGCCAGCCATAGTGGAAAACACATGTCACACATGCATTGGTTAGCTTTGGAGGTGATTTGCTAAAAGGCACATGTAGCCGTAGCGGCGCTAACCTTTAGGGTTTAGCGGCGCTAACCCCTTAAAGTTAGTGGCGTTAACGCGGCTTGTCAGTTATTTGACACAAAGTACATGCAGCCATAGCGGCGCTAACCTTGAGGGCTTAGCGGCGCTAACCCTTAGAGTTAGCGGCGCTAACGCGGCCTGCGATGTCAACTTTTCTCTTTTGCCATATTTGGTCCCTTAACTTGAATTGTTGTTAGGTTTGACCCCGGTGTATGACCCAATAGGCCCATACATCATCAGCAGCGGTCTATATGGCGTACGTGCATTAGTGGGCATATTTCTAACAGAAATCCCAACATTAATTACTAAGTGTTATTAATTCATCTATAAATATGTATTTGAGCGAGTTTCAAATCGCATCGTATATCAATTGTGTATTGGTATACTTCAACAGTGTTTATAATATTATTATCAGTTAATCATATTATTTTACACTTGTATCCGTTAGAAGATGATGTGTTTCTACCCTCTCACTGTTACATCAAAGCCATAATTTTTTCGGCATAACGGATAAAAAGGGATTTCAAAGGTAACTTTATTCTCTCCTCGAAAATGTATATATACCGATCATAACCGGTTTAGAGTAGTTTACGCTTAAAACTCTGACTTCTCACCATCTAAAATACCTTTCGCAAACAACCACAAATTGCTCAGTGCAATTCTTCGTTTCTTCGATCACGAAACCCTAAATTGCTAAGTGTGAATCCAATATCGCTCAGTGCGACTTAAATTACTCAATGCGAATAGAACAGTTACTTAGTGTAATCTTCTACATTCAACGATGGACGGAACCATTATGAATCTCCGTGATATAATGGTAAGGGGTGCTGCATTCAAGAACAACGGATTTCCGCTTATCAAAATCAAAAAATATAGTAAGGGACATTTAGGTCCCTGCAAGCCAACTGGCTACAAAATTGAGCATATTTCTCCTCATGCAAACTACAATCAGCGTGCCTGCCTTGCAATCCCTCAACGCAAAATTAACAGAGGTGTTGGTCCCTTGGTGAGAATAACAACAAGCAAAAGGTGTGTAGAAGTGGGGTTGAATACACTTTCTGCGGAAATTGAACAAATCAAATAAAAGTATTACACAAAGTAAGTCAAACCACAATCGAATGCTTTGCTTTCCATTAATAAGAAGATGATTACAGACTCTATCAAGTAAGCAAATCTTGATATGTAAACACCTAATATAAATCTCTCAATCTCTCAAACTTAGCTATCTATAATCAACTTATGATTATAGATACTGACGACTCTCTACGCAGGATTTAATCACAGATTGAAAACTTTCCAATCTCACAACTAATGTGAGTATTCAAACACACGAATAGCTTGGAAATCTGTGAGTTTCTTTATCACATTGAACTGACAAACAATGATTCAAGAATCGTAACACATACGGTGAGGTGAGATTTTTGGCTATGCAACACTAAGTTGTTTTTTAGTTGAAGTCATACCTCTAAACTTATCAGGAGATAAGTATTTATAATCCTGTTTCTACGGTTCCTAACAAATTAGACTTATCCTAATTTGCTAACTAACTACTGGATGACTCGGAATCTTGAATCTTGAATCTTCTTATCTTGAGTCTTCAATCTTCAATCTGGATTCTGGAGTCTTCTTATCCGCGTCGTAGATATAGAGAGTTAAAACAGAATTTAAAACATATTTAAATTCTCTTAAACTGACTTCTTTAGTCAGGCTGAGTTACTCAGCTTGAAACTCATCAAGCTGAGTTCTTCGAGAACAAACCCGAATTCAAACATGGACTAACATGTATAATTATTAACTCATCCTTAGAAGTCTAAATAATTAACTAAAACATATTTAGCAACTCTATTGAGCTGACTCAATTTTCACGTTGAGTCACTCAGCTTGAAACTCATCAAGCTGAAACTCAATATGTATCTTAGGTAACACACACACAGTTAATCTTACTAAGATATAGTCTAAGCTGATCAAACATATTTACATCTTACACTCAGCTTATACTCAGTCTGGATCACTATAAGTGTTCAGTTTGACTAAGCTTCATAATCCTGTTTAAGTTATATGTAGAACACATCTTACAAACTTAACTTTGTCTCATCAAATCTAAACTTATGAGATCATCTTCCCAACAAACTCCCCCTATTTGATGATGACAAAACCATCAAACAGTTATTAAGTTTGTTTAACAGAATTATGTTTTAAATCTTAAACTTATCAAGATTTTAAATTTGAACTAATCAAATATTAGTTGAACTTATCAATTTTAATTGAACTTATCAATTTTGAGTGGAACACGCCAACTTTAAGTTGAACATACCAACCAAATACATTAATGAATAAGAACTATTCAATTATTCATTAAGCTGAACTTATCAGACTTACAAGTATGAACATATCACAACACAGTTGAACATATCAAACAAATATTTTGTATTAATTGAGCATATCATAATACAAAATGATTGATCACTTAGATCATGCACACATAGTGCTTACAAAAATTAGAACTAATCTAATTTAAAATAGAACTAATCTATTATCTTATAAACTCAGGATGTAGAAGTTCCCAGTTTATAATTTCTTTAGTTATATCATACAGTAGCTTTTCAGCTTCTACACTACCACTAAGTTCCTTCTGATGAACTTTGATGATTTTATTCAGCTTGTATTTTAAGAGTTGATTTGAAGCATCATCACCACAACAGCTTCTAATATGCACAGCATCCTTAGTTTTTAGATAGCAAATTTAATCAAATTTTATAAAACTAGGCTTGCCTGCTTGATCCTTAAACATAAACCCCTAAACAGGTGCATCAATGAATTGATTTTCTTTAAAGTCCACACCTTCAGGTACATCAAATAGTTTCTCCCATTGTAGACCAGGTACTAGAACATATCTTAGCTCCTCAGCCCTCTTTATCAGCTTGGAAACTTCAGCAAAGATCTCTTGTTTGATTTGGCTTCGTTTGAACCTCTTGAGCATCATCATTATTCTTTTCCATTCTATGTAGCCCATCCTGTGAACATATCTTAGGTCCACCCCCATTGTAGATTTATCATCAAATTCAAAGTTGAGGATGATGGCTCCATTGATTCTGCTCAAGGTCATGCCTTTGATCTCTTCACTGATGCTTCTTTTGAAATAGCATTCTTGAATCTCTGCATCATTGTATGGGATAGGATCAGGTCTTGGACCAGTATAGTCAGCTTCAGCTTCAGCCAAAGCATTCTTGAATCACTCCATCCTTATCCATTTTATTTCTATAGACCCACTTAGTGCCTATAACTGTATGATCTTCGGGGGCAGAGATAAGGTTTCAGACTTTTTTCTCTCAAACTCATCTAATTCTTCTTGCATAGCATCAATCCAATCCTCATCCTCTAAGGCTTCTTCAGTCTTCTTTGTTTCCATTTGAGATAGGAAACCAAAGTGAGCAGCGTAGTTAGCTGTAGCCTTAGATCTGGTCATAACCTTTTCTTGGACATTTCCAATGATCTGATCTTGAAGATGATCTTTGAGGAATTTGAATGTAGTAGTTAGAGAGTCTGGTTCAGAATCTGAGTGATGTTGAGAGCCCTGAGGTAAACTTATCTCCTCAGTCTCAACACCAGCATTGTCAACAAATTGTTGATCACCATGATCTTCAGTCTGAGGAATGTCAGCTCCAAATGGATTGATGAACTCATAATCCTTCTTAGCTTGAGAATCCATTTGAGCATGTGATGATTTATTTGATGGACACACATCATCATCACTATCATCTCCTATAACATACATAGGATTTGATAAGTTGGTTTCCTTAGGTCTTTCAAGCTCACTCAGACTGACCAAGTCAGCTTGACTTTTATCAACTTGATCAAAACTGTCTTCATCGAATGAGACATGAATTGATTCTTCCATGGCCTTTCTCCTTGTATTATATATTTTATAAGACTTGGAAATTGAGGAATAACCAATGAATATTCCAAGATCAGCTTTAGGTTCCAACTTATGGAGCTGATCTCTTTGATTCAGCACATAGCATTTTGAACCAAAGATATGGAAATAACTTATATTGGGCTTTCTAGACTTATACATCTCATATGAAGTCTTTCCATGTCATTTGACAATGATTGACCTATTTTGGGTATAGCAGGCTGTACTAACAGTTTCATCCCAAAAATAGAATTTCAATCCTGCCTCACATAGCATTGTTCTAGCAGCCTCAATTAAGGTTCTATTTCCCCTTTCAGCAACTCCATTTTGTTGTGGAGTTCTGACAGATGATAAATTTTTTAATATCCCTTTTTGTTCACATAAGCTTTCAAGGGTTGAGTTTCTGAACTCAGTCCCATGATCACTTCTGAGTTGCTTTACAGAAAAAACATTCTGCAACTCTTCGTGTTTGATAAAACAGATTATCTCCAGGGCAGCCTCACTTTTGGCTTTAAGGAATATTACCCAGGTGAATCTTGAGAACTCATCTACTATCACCAGTGTGTATCTCTTGCCACTTAGGCTTGGAGTACTTATGGGTTCAAACAAATCCATATGCAACATATGCAGTGGGTCTGTTATTGAAAAAAATTTCTTTGATTTAAAGGACCCTTTATGGTGTTTCCCTTGTTCACAAGCTGAACACAATTTGTATTTGACAAATGTGATCTTTGGTAATCCAGAGACTAACTCTTTAGTGGATAGCATATTTATATATTTAAAGTTTAGATGAGATAAACGTTTATGCCATAACTAACTTAGCTTAGGAATAGATTGGGATCAGCAGAATTAAGATCAAGTAGATACACATCTCTCTCTCTCTCTTTTAGCTATTAATGCAGGCTTTCCCTTAGCATTATAAATTGTTCCCGTTTTCTTCCTAAAAGTAACAATATTGTCGTCATCACACAATTGACTAGTACTAATCAGGTTGTGTTTGAGACCCTTGACATATGCAACTTTCTGGAAAGTGACCTTGTCAGCTTGCATCTTCCCGTAGCCTTTAGTTCTTCTATCGGAGTTGTCACCAAAAGTTACTTTAGGACCTTCATCTTCTTAGAAATCACTAAGAAATCCTTTCCACCCGGTCATGTGCCTTGAGCATCCACTATTCAAGTACCATTTACTTAAACCCTGCACATGATATAAAACTAAACACATTAGTTTTGTTTGGGAACCCACTTCTTGGTGGGTTCAGATGAGGAGCACTTAGCATTTTCATCTTGTTGAACTGACTGTTCAGCTTGAATAGGAGCTGAGTCCTGTGTGGGCTGATCAGCTTGTTCTTTTTCAGGCATTGGGATTTTAGCATCATTGTCCTTAGCCTCACGACCTCTACTTCTGCACTTGTAACATCTCCTTCTTCCATTGATTACATGAGGTAGAGTGTCTAATAATCATTGTGAGAACTTGCTCTCAGTCTTAGGATTATATGTGATGGATAACTTTTCAACTTTCTTTGCAAGTTGATTCACATGATGATCACTGACTTTGGACTTACCTTTGTCAGGTCTTTGTTTGTTATCCTTTTTATTAGAAGTTTGACCAACAGACTTCATTTCCAAAACTTTGGACTTACCTTTTTCATGCCAACTGGACTCACCAGTTTCAACAGGTTTGGACTTACCACTGTTGATCTTCTTGGACTTACCAAGATCTACAACTTTGCACTTACCATTGTTGTGATTTGACCTCTGACTTGCAGTGGTCTTCCTATTCTTGTAACTTCTCTCCGAACCAGATAGAGAATTCTGTCTTTTGAAAGGATTTGGATTAAGCCTTTCTATGACTGAAGTTCTTTGAATAGGCTGAGTGCCTAATCTGTCCAGAACAGACTTACCTTTGGATGTTGAGCACTCATTTCCCTGATCTTTAGCCTTTACAAACATATTGTATTTAAGGTTTTGACCATGTTTCTCCTTTGAGACTGACTTCTGATACTGAATCAGTTGCCTGTCTTCCTCTGAATAAGTACTAGCTATCTCATCATCAGCTACATAAGTTGTAGTTTGATAGTCACCTCCAAGTACAGCCTTTACCTGTTTAGGAATTTGTTGGTTTATGCACTTTTCAGCAAGCTTTGATGACTTACACCAAGACTCAGTGACCTTTTGATGTTGGTCAGCTTTGTCTTTAGCTTCCTGAAGTTCTTCACTTAGAAGTTTATTCATGTGTCTTTGCCATTCAAGATCACATTGTGCTTTCTTACCAACATCAATGAGAGATTGATTTTCCTTAATCTTGTCTTTTAGTTTAGCTATCTCAGCTTTGAGGTCATTTTGAGACTTAAGGCTGGTTTTGAAATCCTTCAGCAGATAATCAAAAGCAAGACCCTTTTCTTCATCGGTGTAAGAGTAGAAATTACTGACGTTATACATGGAAGCAGGATCCCAATCATTGAGCTTGCTGTTTTCCTCAGCTTCATTCATGTCAGCTTCAAAGATTGATTCGGACAGACCATAATCAACCTCATCTATTTCCAATTCTTCTTCTTCTTGAGCCATCAGACATACATCATCATCTGAGGTAGATGATTCTGTATCCCAGGTTTCAGCATATAATCCTTTTGCACTGGGTTTGTCTTCAGGCTTTCCTTTATTGAGTTGAGTATATTTCTTCTTGTATTTGTCAGCTGTATAAGCATTCCTATCAACAACTGATGTTGATTCCATCTTCTTTTATCTGCACTCAGCAGCAATATGTCCCTTCTTTTGACAGTTGAAGCACACAACATTCTTGGGATGAAAGGAACTCTTCCCTTTGCCCCTATCAGATCTTCCTCTTCCCCTTTGAACTCTTCTCAAACTTCTGGCTAACATTGTCATTTGCTCAGTGATATTCTGAACATCATCCATATCACCTGAGTCTGAGTCTGAGTGTTCAGCTTGAGAAACTTCAGCACGAGTTCAGCCTCATCTTTCTTTACACCCACACTTAGTAGGTCATTTATCAAGCAGTGAAACCTTGTGAACAAATCTAGCAAGGTTTCATTCTTCTTAGAAAAGAAGTTTTCATAAGAACTATTCAAGTGATTTTTCTTTTGCTGCTTGACCAGATCTGTGCCCTCATATGTAACACTCAGCGTATCCTAGATATCTTTTGCATATTGACACCCAGTCACAGTACTCAATATCTCATTAGTCAGGGCATTTGCTAGAACACTTTTAGCCATGTCATCCAGATTGTAGAGTTTCCAATCTTCATTAGTCCAGGATGCAGCAGGCTTTCTTGTTTCCTTTTTTGTTCTTCCAGGAGATGTATCACTGATAGTTGCAGGAATCTTGGGGATGATAGGTCCTTTTGTAATGACATCAAACATACAATTGTCAATGGACTTGAGGAATAGCATGGCTATGAACTTCCACATAGGATAGTCAGATCCATCAAATATGGGACATCCTTTGGCAGACATCTGTGGAAAGTTTGAAGAATTGTTGCTTGTAGATATTGTAAACTTTCTTAGAATCTTGAACTTTCAACCTATGAAATCGTTCAGCCTGCTTTGATACCAGTTGGTGGTCCCTTGGTGAGAATAAGAACAAGCAACAGGTGTGTAGAAGGGGGGTTAAACACACATTCTACGGAAATTGAACAAATCAAATAAAAGTGTTACACAAAGTAAGTCAAACCACAATCGAATGCTTTGCTTTCCATTAAAAAGAAGATGATTACAGACTATATCAAGTAAAAAAATCTTGATATGTAAACCCCTAATATAAATCTCTCAATCTCTCAAACTTAGCTATCTATAATCAACTTATGATTATAGATACTGACGACTCTCTAAATAGGATTTAATCACAAATTTAAAACTTACCAATCTCACAACTAATGTGAGTATTCGAACACACGAATAGCTTGGAAATATGTGAGTTTCTTGATCACGTTAAACTAACAAACAATGATTCAAGAATCGTAACACATAAGGTGAGGTGAGATTTTTGGCTCTGCAACACTAAGTTGTTTTTTAGTTGAAGTCGTACCTCTAAACTTATCAGAAGATAAGTATTTATAATCATGTTCCTACGGTTCCTAACAAATTGAACTTATCCTAATTTGCTAACTAACTACCGGATGACTCGGAATCTTGAATCTTGAATCTTCTTATCTTAAGTCTTCAATCTTCAATCCTGATTATGGAGTCTTCTTATCCACGCCGTTGATATAGAGAGTTTAAATAGAATTTAAAACATATTTAAATTCTCTTAAACTGACTTCTTTAGTCAGGCTGAATTACTCAGCTTGAAACTCATCAAGCTGAGTTCTTCGAGAATAAACCTGAATTCAAACATGGACTAACATATATAATTATTAACTCATCCTTAAAAGTCTAAAGAATTAACTAAAACATATTTAGCAACTCAATTGAGCTGACTCAGTTTTCACGTTGAGTAACTCAGCTTGAAACTCATCAAGCTAAAACTCAATATGCATCTTAGGTAACACACACACAGTTAATCTTACTAAGATACAGTCTTAGCTGATCAAACATATTTACAGCTTACACTTAGCTTATACTCAGTCTGAATCACTATAAGTTTTTAGTCTGACTAAGCTTCATAATTCTGTTTAAGTTATATCTAGAACACATCTTACAAACTTAACTTTGTTTCATCAAATCGAAACTTATGAGATCATCTTCCCAACAAGAGGATACGAACCATGGGTGGACTTTATTCGTAAATGCCCATTGGCTTTCGCTTTCAATGGTGCACCATTACATGTGGTTCCTCAGCATCTGCTCGAGTTTTGGTATACGTGTGTCTACGACTAAAATAATGATGACATCTGGGGCACAGTGCTGGATGGATAGAGGACCACTCTCACAGTAAACAGGCCAAGGGAGGTTCTTCAACTCCCTCAATCTGATGAGTTTGAGCCTGCTGTGACGAGGCAGGTGGCTAGGTCTGTCCTACAAGAATAGGACACCCGCAGACAGAGGGTGTAATAAAAAAGGCCACCTTTCTAACCAGTTGGGGTTTCATGGTTTCCACAGTGTTTTGTTCACTTAGTACCAAGGTTGGAGGATTAGACCAGGTCAACGAGTTCGAGATGTAGCTTCTATACAACATATACTTCGCTTGATATTTAGATTATGCTCAACTCATCTTCAACGAACTCAGGGTCCAAGTGATGAAGCCCACAAGGAATCTTCATGTGCCTTTCATAAGGTACCTGTCCTTGGCTTTTGAAGTCGAGCTGGGGACAGCACTCTATGAAGCTGATCAGGATGTGTTCCTGTCTACTACCTCAGCCCTAATATGTTCAACAACGACATCTTCCTAGAGCAAGATGGTTTGAGTGAGCCCATGCTACTGATAGCTGAGGCAGCTTCATCAGAAAGTGAAGAAGAGGGATCCAATCAAGGGGGAGCTTCCCAAGCTGACACAGAGATTCAAGCTGAGTAGTCGGCTCAAGCTCAACCAGTAAATACTGAAGCTGCTTCTGGTAAGACCTGTCCACTTTCTCTTTCTTCTCATTTTTCTCCATCCACATTTGGAGATAAGGCTGTGGTGAACCTAACCCAGTCTAACCCATTTCCTCTACCTTCTGTTCATCTTAAATCCCAATCTGAAGCCACTCCTAGTATGCCCACTTTTGCTATTAAGAATATCCGAACCTATACAAGAAAAACTACCATAGGTGGTGCCACTCTTAAAGGCATCACTGGAGCTGATATCACAATGATCCCTCCACGGGCAGGAGTTGAGGGGCAGACGCCTACTCTTAAGGTGTCAACCTCGAGGCTCATATCAACCCTAAAGCCTATACCGGGTGTGGTGTCCACTCATCCCACACTCTCCAGTGCTATGCGAGAGCCCATTAATGTGCCTAAGCAGACACACTTAGGTAACATTGAAGCAATGACTAACCCATAGGGTCAATTACTCCCCTCCAACGCAATTAGCCAACCACCTACCCATACATTACACGTTTCTAGCCCACTTACTTCTCTTTACTTCTCACACCCACCAACACGACCTGTCAATGTTTCATCTACATATCAAGGTGATTCACAGGGTCCAGACTCCGGTGCAAATGAGTTTTAGGGTCTACACCAACACTTGGATGATGCACCCAAGTTCCAACCTACTCAAGCTTACTTAGATGATTTGATAATTTTCTTCAAAAGTCAGTTTGATACATTACACCTCAAAAGAAAGGAAACAAAGAAGGATATGCTGATGATTCTCGGTCATCTAGATGAGGAGGTGCTAAAATTGAAATCTGCAGTTGCTGCCCTACAACAACAAAGGACTTCAACCCCTATTAATGATGACAAAAAGGGAGAGAAGGTTCAAGAAGCTGAAGATGAGTCGGTAAAAGCTGAAGCTCTACTGCTATTAGCAAAAGGAGCTGATTAGATTGAGGGGGAGAAAGAATTTGAAAAAGAAGTTGAGCTGACTGAAAAAGATAAAGGAAAGAAACTAGCAGTGGTCAGCTTAGAAGAGTCAGAACCCCCTTAACAGAAAAGAAGAAAAATGATTCTTAGTGAATCATCAGCCTTAGATGAAGACACTGCTGACAAAATGACTTTACATGAAAGAGCTTCACTGATGGCAGTAAGAAGAATGGAACAGGAAGATGCTGACCAGCTTGGGATATCTATAAATGAGTTAAGAAGAAGGCAATTGGAGTTAATGAGAAAGAAGCAAGAGAAAAGGCCTTGGCTGAGAAAATCGAAAAGTAGAATGAGAAATTAGCTAAACTTAAACTACCCATTGTGCCCAAGGAGGAAGAGGAAGAAGAACCTCCTGTTCAAGATCAACAAGAGGAGGAGACTATAACTCATTGTTATACAAGAACTTTCTTATCTTCTAAAATTGATTCACTCAAGTTGAGTTCAGTTCAAGGGATGATCATCATGGAGTTCGTCTTAAATAATGGTGAAACACCTTCTTCTGAGCTGAATCAACTTCATAAACTGGGTTATGAAGAATGGAAGCAAGTTTTCATACTTATCAAGCAGATGGAAAAGTCCTCTACTAGAAATCAAGTTAAAGATGAATTGTTAAGGCTACTTGCAAGAGCTGATTCGATAAAAATCATACCCAGATCTGAGATAGCTACCCTACTCACTTCTTTTCATAAAGTTGTAAAGAAGAAGCTAACAAAGCTAGCTGGATTAGAAAATCTAGACACGTACAGTCTTAATCTTCCTGAAGGCATGGAATTCAAAGAAAATACATATGTGAAAAGGCCTAAGAAAGGGTTCATGTACTTGGATAGAAATGGAAAACAATGCTTCCAGTCTGATGCATGTATCTATACATGTGGGGTATCTTAGGTGTTTGCTCTGAGACAATTGATGGAAAAGACTGAACAAACTGCAAGGTTCAGATACAGAATAAACAGGGCAATCGGATCACATAAGGATCAGCTTCAACACTTACCTAATTTGCAAGAGACCCTTGAAGAAATCAACAAGGAGATCAAGGAGTTTGAAGAGCTGCATCCTGAATAGATTAGTTCTATTGTATCTATTAGATTAGTTCTAATTATGTAAGCACTAAGTGTGCATGATTTGAGTAATCAAAACTTTTGTATTATGATATGTTCAATTAATACAAATATGAGTTTGATATGTTCAACTGTGTCAGGATAGGATATAGATTATATCAAATAACAAGAACTAACTTTTAAATAATAAATCAGAGTAAAATAAAAGTTAATCTTTAACTATGATCACAATCAACTAAGAAGTTGCGGAATCACACTTAATTGATTAAAGAAGATTTTGATCACAAAGAGATTTAATCAAATAGTAATTTTATTAATCAACGAGAACGATTACAATAGCAAACTTCACCGCCAATCTAACTTATTATGTTAGACGAAGAACACAAATTGTTCTTAGGTTTCAATGAGAAACTTAGAGGCTTAGCACTATTCAGAAAACAAAATTACAAGTTGAAATAACGAATGCAAAAATATAATCAACGAGTAAGTTCTAATTATGAATTCTAATCTAGCATATATATACTCCTTGATCTTCCTTGATTTGCTGACAGTTAGGTAATCTTCTATCTTCTGAGATAATCTTGATGATCTTCAAAGTATTTCGAGATATCTTCAAAGATAGAATTTTTCCATATATAGCTCAACAGAAACTGTTTAATGAATACAACAGTTCTTGATTCTTCTAACAGTCTTCAGCTTCAAGGTCTTCAAACAGTTGTAGACGTTTACACTAACAGTTCTCAACTGTTTTCATATTTTCAACTAACAGTTTCCAACTGTTACACCAACCTTCACTTAACAATCTTAAAAGTTTTGATTTTTGCATGCATAACAGTTTCAATGACTTAGCCAATTTCCCAACAATCTCCCCCTAACTTAAAGTATTGAACAATACACTTAAGTTGTTTGTTTTAAGGGTTCAATCATAGACAAATTAACATAAGTAAAGAACATATTTATCATTCTATGCAAAATCTCTTCATCAAATCTTCCTTCACTTTTGCAGGGCCATAAAACCTTGCTTTCAACATATACATTAGCTTTGGTTTACTGTGCTTGATGAACTCAAGATCAAACCACTGAGTTTGAGCATTTCCCATCACCATTTGATATACTCTTGATCTTTCATATACTTTCACAGTAATGATTGGAAATCTTTCATCACTTATCAACATGGACATCACTTCCAGTGGATTACATATACTAGATAAGTGCATCATCAAGACTTTTACTTCAACCTCAGCTTCCCTGTCATAGTGACTTGCTCCATATGCATACATCTCCTGTATGTCTCTCTTTGTCACACAATCCATCATTTGGACGAAACTAGAATAACTTTCAATTGGTTCCAGTTCCCTGACAATAGTAAATCCTTGCTTTCCAGTCTCTTCCCTCAAAAATTCAAATCGCCACTCAGTAATGTGGGATTTTTGACCAAGCTACTCTTTTTCTAATTTTTCAATTCTTTCTGCAATCTCCACACTTAGTCTGTCATGAAGAATGGTTTGAACCTTTTCAGCTTTAGCTTTTTCTTCAGACTTTTGGAATGTTTGGGGTTTTCTCTTTTCAACTACTGGCTTGGGAGGTGGAACTGTTTTCTTCTTTACACCTCTTTTTCTTTTTACTCCCTTACCATCCTTCTTCTCCCTTTCTTCCTCATCAATCTGAGCAGTGATTTCATCAGCCAGCTTCTTTGCTATCTCAAAATCAGACTGTTCTTGTTCTCTTTGCTCAGCTGCTAGCCTTAATGCAAATTCATGATCACGCTCTTCTTGTTGTTGTCTTGAAAGCTTGAGCTTAGGACAAACAACAACAATTTCTTTACCTTTGCCTGGAACAGGAGGCAACTTTGATTCTTTCTTTCCTTCCTGGATGACTATGCCTTTATACCCTTTCATTGGTGGTAAAGATTCTAACGTAGCAACCTTTCCATCAAGCCATCCATCATCGATTTTCTGTGCCATTCTTAAAGAACTTATTCCCAGATATTGAGCACTTATATCAACCAAGTAGTTCTGCTTAACTCTTGACCAAGATTTGAAAATCTCAATGCTTGGAACATCCGTAGTTGACACCATTCTATTGATTAGCACCCTATCAACACTTAAAAGCTGTTCTTCTTCTTCTTCATTAACCGCTTGGACACTTGCAACTGTTAGTTGATTTAAAGTTGCAACTGTTGGTTGTCGTGTTGCAACTGTTTGCTCTTTTGAAGCAACAACTGTTTGTTCAGCTTGTGGAACTGTTTGTTGAACCTCTTCTTGCTTAGACTTTCTTTCTCCTTTTGCTTGAGAGGTTGAAGATGATCTCACTGTGGCTTTAGGTTTGTTGAGCAGCTGTTCATGATTATGAAGAACATCAGTTGCCTTCATAAGAGTTTCCCCCAGAAATTTCAGCTGCTTGTCTTGTCTGATCAGCACCTCATTATGCATTCCTATCACCTTAATGACTTCATTTGCCTTTTCCAACTTTTCAGATAGCTCTTTTATTTTCTCATCTTGTTTAATTTTCCTCTTGTTTTGAAAAGTAATCTTCTTCTTTAGGTGTAGGTGAGCAGCAAAGTAAGGTGCAAAGTTAGGATCCGTCAATGCTCGTTGTTTCAGTCTAGTCTCAATGTCATCCAGTGTTTCCACTGTTAGCATATCATTGACAGATTTAACTGGTGGTTTACTCACTTGAGTTTCCCCATCAGTACCCCTCTTTTCTTGGTTCTGGGGATTACCAGAAACTGTTTTACCAGTCTCTGTTCCCATGGTTGAGGTCTTAGCTATGTTAACACTGTCCTGGTTATCCTTTGTGGATAAAACAGTAGTGTCAGCCTCAAAAACCATATGATCACCCTCAAAAGGACTGATCACCTCCTCATTGTGCCTGGGAGACAGCACAAGGGATTCCCTTTGGATATTCTGCACAGGTGAATGCACCTGTTCAGGGCTAACAGTTTCAGTTTCAAGAACTGTGGTGGAAGGAGCACCAACAGTTCTTTTCCTCTTCGTTTGAAATATTTTTAGTGCAGGGGCTTGTGTTGTAGCTTTTTCAAAGGAAGCAGATTGGGAATTTTGAGTATCTTGGACTGTGAGTTCCAGTGTTGGTGGTGTAGCAATACGTTGGGCTTCATGCTCAACACTGGCAGTCCTGTTTCTTGAAAGAAACTCCACCATTTTAGAGAGTGGTGGAGTTATGGCACCAGAGAAACTCTTGCCATTAACCAACAGTTTGCTCAAAGTGGAAGCCACATGAGCAGAGGGAATAATGACCCTCTTGTATATTTTAAGGTTTGGAATCAAAAAGTTTAAACAAGTTTGCACAAACCGTGGATACATCAAAAATAGACCATACTTGGTCCCCAGATGCTTTACCATACCATTAAATATCAATTTTGAAAAATTAAAACATCTGTTGTTGGCTAGACAGATGAGTGCGAGAGCAATGTTGCTCCCAAACTCATTCCAGCCCGTTCTCTTAGGGCTTATGCACTGCTGAAGAGTATGGATAATGAACTTCCAGTGTGCGCAAAACTGCCCTTTGTAGAAGGTACCCTTAACCCCAGGGCCCTCATACCCAAGTTTCAGTAACTCGGTGTGTAGATATTCTAATGCAACCGAATCAGAATACTCGATCACCATTAAGATCATTCAGTTGAAGTGCATGGCGAATAGTGTCTTCGGTTATAGAAACCTACATATCATCAACAGTTTTAGAAATCTGTTGCACTCCATCAACTTCTTGGACTTTGGCATTTTTCCAGAAGTTCTCAATATGTTAGGTATAGATTGTGGGGTTGGCAGTTAGAGCATAATGAATGTTTGATACCGTGAGATAATCAATCATGACGTGGAAAGCGTCAAGATTGTCTGGTTTTTCAAGATAAGCGATCACATTGTGCTCATTGACAAATGGAAGAGGACACATTTTGATTTCGATCTCTGAGAGTTGTTGAGGGTTGGGTTTGTTTCTGATCGAAGTTCGTTTTGGACGTGTGAGTTGCTTGGTAAGGAGGGAATTGCCTTATATATGTTTCGACTGTTGAATGCAATTCAAAGTTTCCAAAATTCTGCAAAGACCAAAACACCCTTTAATAGCTTAACAGTTGACGGACAAAATGACCTAACAGTTGAGGAACTGTTTTCATAAAAAGTGACAACTGTTATTTAAAAGTTAACTTCCTTTTGTTTGATCATTTATTTGGATTAACAGCTGTTTAGTGTTTACAACTGTTTTTCATTTCTCCTCCTTAGTTGACAAATTTCTCCCCCTCAGTTGCACACGGAGTTTGCCTAACAGTTGTGGAAGCCATATACTAAAAGTTGAGAACTGTTAGTATTCATTGAAACAAAATTGTGCAACTGTCAAACAAACTTTAGCTCATATATGTCAAATGCTGAAGCAACAATAACAAACCATTAGTGAACACAGCCATCAACATAAGATGTATTTTATTCATGATAATCACAATTGAGCTACAATAATTTTGAGAAAACAATACTGTCTTTTGCTATAGATCTAAACACAGCTTATATTAACTGTCTTACCTCCGAGATCTACATGGGACAAATTATCGTTAACATTTTGTATCATCAAATCTGAACTTTAAGGGAAGACAATCATCATCACATTCTTGCTCGAGAATGTCTTCATTATTTAAGAATCGAGTTCAGAATAGCCTCTACAGTGCCGCCATAGCCTTACTGAGAAGCCTGTCTTCAAAGAGTGGTCATGTAATGCACAAGCCAATGTTGGTACTGCTTATCTAATTGTGCAAGGCCGTCTCGTAGGTGTGGGAGAACAATGATCTACACCGTAAGTGTAGACAACTTTCTCCGTTAACAGTTGACATGCCTTAAAGAATTTTCAAAACTTAAAACCCACCAATGGGTGTGCAGTAGACCTTCTCATCATATGTATCACCAGAGACGATTGTCATAATTTGCCTCTTGGGAAGATGGTGAATGATACCAATTCAGCATCAGTGGAACTAGTCATCTATTACAATGACTTCCACTGTCTCATCATCCGAGGCCCTCTGGTGGTTATGAGTATTATTTCTTCGAACATTGAACCACACTACGGAGTTTGTAGTGCCTGCCAGGTTCAAGACGAATCTTAGACAACATGGTGTAGGCAATTCATGGAAGAGAGTGAAAATTTTAATATCACCTCTTATACGAATATGATCAATTGGTTTATTTGGCCTACGTGGATCAGGATGTTGTGTCAAGGTGAACCTATCTCGATCATCATGCATCTCAAGAACACATGATGAGTATTGCCAAAGCTCATGCATTCTTACAAATGGGGCAGGGATGGTTACATAACTATGTCTAACATTAATTTCTTTGAAGTTTATGAGAAAGAAGTTAGTAGCCATTTGCAGAGAGAATTGTGTGCAAAGGTAGGTGTGATTTGTGAAGTATGGGTGCAAGGCTATTTATAGATAAACTGGGAGGCATTAATGTCCATTAATAGCCATTAATGACCATTAATGTCTAATAATTTCCATTAATAGCATGCAGTGACTTGTCATATCAAATTCACTATATTACAAGCAAAATGACTCACCTTTATCAGTCTGGAACTGTTGATTCAAGAAAGTGAATTTACCTTTACCTCTTAACAAGGACAGTCACGGGTGTGAAAACTGTTTGTGAGACAGGTAAGCAGATATGGCCAAAACTGATGTGTGAAATTGCATTTCCTTCTCTGAATACTTAAAAGACAACAGTTGTTAGAAAACGTAACTAACAGTTGCAAACTGTTAGTGTGAAAAACATGGAATAATGAACAACTGTTAGTCCAAGTTAATCATTCCAATGTTGGAAATCAAAAAGTTGAATCTGCTCACATCAAAAGCTTTAGTGAACAAATCAGCTAATTGATCATCAGTATGAATTTTCATAACTTGGATTAATCTCTTTTCATTGCAGTCTCCTATGAAGTGAAATCTGATTTCAATATGCTTGGTTTTAGAATGATTCACTGGATTATTAACTATGCTAATAGCACTGGTGTTATCAACATAAATAGGGGTATTTAAGAAAGACAAACCATAATCCAGAAGCTGATTTTGGATCCATAACACTTGTGAACAGCAGCTTGATGCGGCAATATATTCAGCCTCAGCTGTTGAAGTTGAAACTGTTGTTTGTTTCTTGCATTGCCATGAAACCAGCCTTGATCCAAAGAATTGACATCCTCCAGAGGTTGATTTTCTGTCCACATTGGCTCCACCATAGTCACTATCAGAATATGCCACCAAATCAAAAGGTGAATCTTTAGGATACCAAAGTCCCAATTTTGGTTGGCCTTTGAGGTATCTAAAGATCCTCTTTACAGCAAACATGTGTGACATTTTCGGACTGCATTGGAACCTGGCACAAACACACACAGCAAACATTATATCAGGTCTAGAAGCAGTTAAATACATTAATGAACCTAGCATTGACCTATAAAGATGTATGTCAACATCCTCCCCCTCAGAATCTGCTCCCAACTGTTTGTGTGTCTCCATTGGAGTACTTGCCAGCTTCACATCTTGATAGCCAAACTTGTCCAATATGTCCTTGACATACTTAGATTGACTTAGAAAAATACCAGTGGGCTTCTGTTTGACTTGTAATCCTAAGAAAAATGTGAGTTCACCCATTGAACTCATCTGAAACCTTTTGTGCATGATGACTTAAAATTCTTTGCACAAGCTGTCATTAGTGGATCCAAAGATTATATCATCAACATAGATTTGAACAAGCAAAATCTATGTTTTAACAATCTTTGTAAACAATGTTTTGTCAATTGTGCCTCTCTTAAAACCATTCTCAAGAAGGTAGGATGATAATGTCTCATACCAAGCTCTAGGAGCCTGATGTAGTCCATATAGAGCTTTATCCAACCTATATACCTTGTCAGGGTACTTTGAGTCTTCAAAGCCAGGGGGTTGACACACATATACCTCCTCATCAATAGTTCCATAGAGAAAAGCAGACTTGACATCCATTTGATACACCTTAAATCATTTGAAGCTTGCAAAAGCAAGAAATAGTCTAATGGCTTCAATCCTTGCAACAGGTGCAAAAACGTCATCATAGTCTATTCCTTCCTCTTGTGTGTAGCCTTGTGCAACCAGTCTTGCCTTATTCTTGATTACAATCCCTCTTTCATCTTTCTTGTTTCTGAACACCCACTTGGTGCCAATTACTCTTTTGCCTCTTGGAAGCTCAACCAACTTCCAAACTTGCTGAATTTGAAATTGTAAGAGCTCCTCTTGCATTGCTTCCACCCATGAAGGGTCTTTCAATGCCTCAATTGCTTTCTTTGGTTCTATTTGAGATAGAAAGCAAGCATTCACATCAAATTGGGCAAGATCCACACCACTGTTTTCATTTTGCAGCATATTCCTTGTTCGGATAGGAGTGGTTGGATCACCAATTATTTGTGATATTGGATGAATCTTGTGAACTCTTGATGTAGGAATGTTTTCTTCAGTCAGTTCATTCCCTAGATTAGACAGATCAAACTCACGTTCATTTGAATTTTCAGCATTTTCACACACTTGATCAGCAACTGTTTGGGATGCAGAGTCAGTGTGTTATTGAGGATCATGAGATTCCATGTCCTTTGAAGATTCAGCATCAATCAATGGATCAACAGCATTAGAGAACTCTTGTTGAAGCATAGGAAT
Source organism: Pulicaria dysenterica (assembly GCA_947179395.2). Classification (NCBI taxonomy): domain Eukaryota; kingdom Viridiplantae; phylum Streptophyta; class Magnoliopsida; order Asterales; family Asteraceae; genus Pulicaria; species Pulicaria dysenterica. The sequence continues at coordinate 41,134,422 of OX359294.1, forward strand.
CACAAAAAAGTCTTCAGTAACTTTGTTTGAACCAACAGTTGTTGGTTTTGAGCTAACAGTTTCAAAACTGTTCGGGCTGGAGGAAACTGTTTGTTGAATTTCACCAACAGTTGTTGGGGTATCTGTAGCTGTTTCAGTAGAATACTCAAAAGAAAGAGATTTAGATAATGCATCAATATCAAATAACCAATCAGGTCCATTACCTGCAATATTGATCCTATTCTCATTGAAAGAGATATTCATACTCTCTTCTATGATTCTAGTGACATTGTTAAAAACTCTATAAGCTTTACTTTGAGTGGAGTATCCTACAAAGAAACCTTCTTCAGCCTTACTCTCAAACTTGCCTAATTGTGATTTGGTATTAAGGATAGTGCAAGGACAACCAAATGGTTTGAAGAAGTTGATTAAAGGTTTTCTCTTGAGGAACAACTCATAAGGAGTTTTCCCTTTGGACTTGACAACTTGTACTCTATTCTGAACATAGCAGGCAGTGTTCACTGCTTCTGCCCAGAATGTCATTGGAAGCCTAGAATCAGCTAACATGGATCTAGCAGCCTCTATCAAAGTCCTATTCCTTCTCTCAGCAACTCTATTCTGTTGGGGAGTCCTAGGGGCACTAAACTGTCTTTCAATACCTTTACTTTTACAAAAACTGTTTAGCTCATAGTTCTTAAATTCAGAACCATTGTCAGATCTAATGACTTTCACCTTTAAATCAGATTTATATTCAATTTTAAGAATAAGAGACTTAACTAACTCAGCAGTTTCATCCTTAGTTCTAAGAAATTGAACCCATGTGAACCTGGTGAAATCATCAACTATGACTAAACAATATGCTTTCTTCCCTATACTCACCACAGATGTAGGACCAAAAAGATCCATATGTAACAATTGTAAAGGTGCAGTAATAGAAGAAACTTCTTTGGTCTTATAAGAAGTTTTGTGTTGCTTGCCTTTGAGACAAGCTACACAATGATCATCACATGAGAATTCTTTTTGGGGCAAACCTCTTACCGAACTGTTTTTAGCTAACAAGTTCATGGTTTTAAAATTCATGTGACACATCCTTCTATGCCAAATGGCAGACTCATCATGAGATGCCTTTGAGAGTAAACAGCTTAACACATTCTGTTTAGCAATCTTTTGTGTATCTAGACAGTATACATTATCTTTTCTAGGTGTTCTTAAAAGAACATCCTTCTCATTAAGTTTAAAATATTTTGAAAGAATAATGCATTTTGAATCTGTAAACAAAACTTTGTTTCCATTGTCACAGATTTGAGATACACTTAACAGATTGTACTTAAGCTGTTCAGCAAAGAAAACATCATTAAATGTAAGTGTACCTGCCTCAACAGCTCCTTTACCTATGATTTTTCCTCCCTTAGCATTTTCTCCAAATGCTACAAATCCACCATTGATGCTTCTGAAATCCTTCAAACATTGTGGATTTCCAGTCATGTGCCTTGAGCATCCACTATCCACATGCCAGATAGATCCATGATTGGCCCTATGAATGCTCTGTATGTCCTCAGATTCTGGGGAATCCATCTTGATGGAGGAGTCAGTCAATGCCATCAAAGCTTTGTTGTTTGTAGCCTCTTCTGCTTGATCACTCCAATCAAACCCATGGCCTTCTTGTGAGACCAATGCTGAGGAGGTTTGATTTTCAGTTGGCCTTTGACCTTGATTCTGGACTTGTCCACCAGATCTGTATTCTCTTGCAAAGTGGCCAAGCTGTTGACATTTGAAGCATCTCACATTTGACTTGTCAAATCCAGCCTTGCCATCAGCTCTGAAATTCATGTTTTGCCTTCTAGTCCTTTTGTTGAACCTCTTGGCTCTAATAGTAAGCATGGCCATCTGCCATTTAAGATCCATCTCCTCAAGATCATCAGGGTGCACTTGTTCAAGATCCTCATTGGTAAGGGTTGAATGTGCATGGCTGGCAAGAAAAGCTTCAAGAACAGCATCTGGAGTGTTCACATCTAGTCCAACAGCAGAACTAGTACCTGCACAATTTTCAAAAGAGTTAGTTAAAGAATGGTTTGATTCCATACCTGAGGATGACAGGAGAGCAGCATTGTGGCTAGAAATAACAGTTTTTCTTTTTCCCTCTATCTCTCCCTCAAACACTATCAAACTATTATAGAGATCATCTAACTCTATGTCTTCAAGAGAATCCTTAGTCCTCCATTGTGCAGCAAACACAGTCCATTCATCACCTAGAGACCTAAGAAACTTTCTATTGATCTCATCTTGATCAAGCCTAACCTTAGCACTCTCTAGTTAGCTTACCAGCTTGTAAAACCTATCAAAGATTTGGTTTATACTCTCATTCTTTCCACTGGTAAAGTTCTCATAGGCTTGTTTAAGGAGATCTCTTTGGTTTCTCTTAGAACTAGCATTCCCAGCAAACCTCTTCTCCAGAGCATTCCAAAGTTCATGAGCATCATCAAATTTCTTGAATTGATGTTGATACTCATTGGGAATTGCAATCTGGAGGATGCTGAGGGCTTTCATCTCAATCATTCTATCCTTCTTTTCAGCATCTGTCTTTGGTGGTGGTTTCTTCTTTGGTTTTCCATTCTCATCCAGTTCAATGGGATTAGTGGGAACAGTTACAATGATTTGCCAAACAGCATAGTCCATTAGTTGGACATGCTGTTTAATTCTTAGTTTCCACATCTCAAAATCAGATGGTTTGAGCATGGGAACACGAATGTTGGACCCTGACCCATTGTTATCAGAAGAACCTCCCGAATCCATTGAAACAAATTGATTGAAAAACAGTTTTCAAAAAAATAAAGCAAAGTAATGCAAACTTCACCCCCAATCTAACTTATTATGTTAGACGAAGAACACAAATTGTTCTTAGGTTTCAACGAGAAACTTAGAGGCTTAGCACTATTCAGAAAGCAAAATTACAACTTGAAATAACGAATGCAAAAATATAATCAACGAGTAAGTTCTAATTATGAATTCTAATCTAGCATATATATACTCCTTGATCTTCCTTGATTTGCTGACAGTTAGGTAATCTTCTATCTTCTGAGATAATCTTGATGATCTTCAAAGTATTTCGAGATATCTTCAAAGATAGAATTTTTCCATATATAGCTCAACAGAAACTGATTAATGAATACAACAGTTCTTGATTCTTTTAACAGTCTTCAGCTCCAAGGTCTTCAAACAGTTGTAGACGTTTACCCTAACAATTCTCAACTGTTTTCATATTTTCAACTAACAGTTTCCAACTGTTACACCAACCTTCACTTAACAATCTTAACAGTTTTGATTTTTGCATGTATAACAGTTTTAATGACTTAGCCAATTTCCCAACAAACTGTATTGTGATATTTGTTAGAGATATGCCCACTAATGTACGTACGCCATACAGACCGTTGTTGATGATGTATGGGCCTATTGGGTCATACACCGGGGTCAAACCTGAAAGCAATTTAAGGTAAGGGACCACATATGACAAAAGACAAAAGTTGACATCGCAGGCCGCGTAGCGCCGCTAACTTTATGGGTTAGCGCCACTAACTCCTAAAAGTTAACGCCGCTACGGCTGCATGTACTTTGTGTCAAATCATTGGCAGGCCCCGTTAGCGCCGCTAACTCTTTTGAGTTAGCACCACTAACTCATAGTTAGCGCCGCTACGGCTGTCGAGTGACATTTGTCAAAACACCACCCAAGCCAACCAATGCATGTAGACTTCATGTCTTCGAGGTTTGGCCGGTTTGAGGAGCTATTAGCATATCTGGAGGCTGATATTAAAGGAGGAGAACTCATTTTTGTAAGAGGGGGGAGTTCTCTCTTTTTCCTTCTCTAACACAAATACTCTCTTTGATGCTACTATGATCAAGAGAGAGTTCGAGAGAGTTTTACTCCAGATTGTTGGTCTCATACAGTAGCTGTCCCGGAGTGGTTTTCTTGGTGAAGTTCCACAACGGCTTGCTAGCACTTGTGGTTTGACGAGTTCCCGGGGTACATCCCAATAGTTGATTCGGTTTTGGAGCATCACAACCACGAGACAGGCAGATATCTGGAGCTTAGGAGAAAGGTATAACCATCTCTTTCCTTTCCTTGTTGCATTTCTTGAACATAGAGTTTGGTCCATTTGAGGGATTTGGGTTTTTATGCTTTGATTGCTTGTACTTTGGGCTGTTTTTGTTGTACATGATTCCGCTGCTCTGCCCACGAAATCCCAACAGTGGTATCAGAGCCACCTCTATGTTAGATTTGCACTTGGTGGCTTGAAAAATCCCGAAATCAAAATGGTTGTTTACTTTTCGAACAGGGTTAGCGGCGCTAACCTCAGGTTAGCGGCACTAACTCATAATTGTTAGCGGCGCTAACGCGCTGTAACAGTTTTGATTTCAAAGTTAAAATCAGTTTTGGTCTCGGGAATTTTTAGCATTTTTGTGATTCTGGAATTTTGTTCCAAATTTGTTTTGGTAATTTTATTACCATCTTGTTTGGTTAGTTGTATGTGATAGATTTGAAATTGGTAACCTTGCCTTTGACCTTGTGGTTGACTTTGTGTGTTTGGATGCAATTTGGTGATTTTATATCACATATGGGCTGTAATATTTATTAAAATTGTTATATTTGTAATAATATTGTGGCTTGCATGCCATTTCATTCATTCGTGTATTTGTACTAGATAAATAGGAAATTATTGTGGCTTGTATGCCATTTCAATTTCTATTGTATTTGTTGTACAATTTGGATGAAAACACACAAGATGGAGTCGGAAGGAGATGGAGCGTGTCCATAGAAGCCGGTGAAGTCCATTGGAGATAGCGGTTCTAGTGGGAGCTCGCATTGAAGACCTTCCGTCCCTTAGTTGACCACGTTCTACCCGTTTTAGCTCACGGGAAGAACGCATAGGATTTATGGCAAGGGTTACCAATTTATTTCGTATATATGCGTGTGATGTGATTTTATTTTATTCTTGCATGATTTTCTTAGGATTCGCATGCTAGATAATTTTTCGAAATTAATAAAATCACAAGAGATTTGGTAAAAATGGTTTACAACTCTCTCGCGTGCTCACATACAAGATTAACTCACCTAGGGAAAATAGGTTTTGTCACTAAACAAGTTAATCTGTAACCAAGCCGAAAACAAAAGCCCGTTTTCATAAAAAAACGTAAATCTTGCGCCATCCAAAGGATGACACCACCCAAATCTAGTGAAGCATGGAGTGATTGTCGAGCTTAGCACGAGTTATTCCATGTGGATCTGTGTGGAAGGTGAGAGTGGGATCTTGAAATTATTTGTTGTCGAGCTTAGCACGAGCCGGTAGTTGTCGAGGTATCACCGTGTATCTTGTTGGAGGATTTACAATTGCAAATTAAAATCCTTGAGTGATTGTCGAGCTTAGCACAAGTCAACCAAGAAATTTAATTTGGAATTGGTGCTGGTAGGGATCAAACATGCCAAACGACCGATGGTTGTCGTAGGATCCCGCAAGTGTCTAAGAGTTGCAATAGAGATTCCAATCGGTAAAATGGTTATCGGCCTAAATAGCTCCATGAAGTGATCCGCGGCAACCCCGTCATGAATTGGAGTGAAATATGGTTCTTAGCCCTTGTTAAAATATTTTTCGAGACGATATGGGTAATTATTTTAACGAGGATTCAAATCAAACTAACTAATTCGTGTACTCTATTTAATATAGGATGTCAAATCAAAACCACAACACGTCGAAATTTTCACTTCGTATGATTCTACAAAGGGAAAAACTCACGGGAGTGAACTTTGTTGACTGGCTTAGGCAATTGAGAATTGTCCTACGTGCAGAGTCTAAGTTGCACATCCTTGAGGAACCCCTTCCTGAACCACCTGCTATCAATGCGGAATGGGCTGTCCGATATGCGTATGAAAAGCGTGTTCGGGATACACACGATGTTGCTTGTCTCATGTTATCAAGTATGAGCTCGGAACTGCGAAAGCAATTTGAGCACATGACTGTGTATGACATGATTAACAAGATGAAGGATGTTTTCCAACAGCAAATTAGGCAAGAACATTTTGAGTGTGTTAAAAGTCTAACCGGTTGTAAGATGCGGGAAGGCGGGAGTGTAAGTGCCCATGTTTTGAAGATGAAATCATACATGGACCAGATGGAGAGATTAGGTTTTCCTATAGGGAGGGAGCTTGGTGTGAATTTCATACTTCAGTCTCTGCCCGCCACATATGAAAAGTTTGTAAAGGACTATCATATGCATGGAAAGGAAATATCTATAGATGAATTGCATGGAATGTTGAAGGTTGTAGAATCTAACATGTCCAATCATACATCATCCTCATCCACTCCTATTCTTGGTTCTAAGGGACAACTTCTAGCCAAGTAGAAGAAATCGATCCCATTAAAAGAAGAAGTTGGAGTTTCCAAGCTTGCTTCAAGTTTTGAGTCTATGGACATTGATGACGTGCCTAAAGAGACTCAACAAGGGGTGGTTTGCTACTTCTGCGGTAGATTTGGGGATTGGGGCCGTCATGCCTGCCCTTCGTGCCGAAAGGATATAAAACTTCTCAGAAAAGAGAGAGTTAATTTCTTACTTGAGGTACATTCATGATTTTTACTTCATTGATATTCCTTAATAAGCTGGGTTGTTTACCCGAGCTATAAGACTCACGTTTGTCACAAATTTATTTTGTTACAAAGTGTAGGTCTGTTCGTTACAAGAAGGAAGAGCTTGAAGAACCGGATCTCTGAAGAAGAAATTTAGTTGATTGTCTTCTATAAGAGAATTGGGAGTGTTAAATCTCGCCATTATTTCCGGATTAATTTATTACTTTTGTATATTTGCCCTGCGTTGCAAGACTTGCTTTATTGTATGTTCTTTCGAATATGATGGATGTTTTTGTATCTTGTATTTTGATAAAATGTTTTTTCAAATTGAAAGTTTCATTTCAAATTCGATCCATGTCTATGCTTTGGTGTTATTTTTGACTATTTTAGTTCTTAAATACACATTTGATGATGATGGATATGACTTAGAATTGAAACAATTTTGAAAAATTATTTTGAGATGATTTTATCAAAACTTATCCATATCATTGAATACATAAAGGCTCGTTATAAGTAATAATGCAATCATGAACAATTGATTCTTAAATCCAAAAGTGGTTTGGATACATTAGCTCTATGGCATAATCAAACTTGACCAAGTAAACAATATTTACATCGCTTAGATCCATGTCGTTAGGATCTTTGTAAAAGTTAAGCCTCGGGCTAAATGAGAGATGCAAATCTTGTTTATTGGAATAGGATGATTAAGAAATCCTTCACCAGTGTTGGTAGGAAGGATTGTGACTTGTTGGATATGATCACATTCGTGTGGATAATCTTTTCAAGTATGCCACAAAGAGTGACACTAGTGAAATTCTTCATCACTATCTTTATGGTGGTTGTTGAGAGAATGTTTACTAGAGAAAAGACTTGTGTCGGGAACCTAGTGGTGTTCGGAACTAACCTAAAGAGAATTAAGAATCAATAAGGGCATATAGATGTAAATTCTTAGATCTAGAATAGATGCTAAGTTTTCTTATCTATATTGGTTTAAACATGAAATGAATCATTGGTTTAACTCATAATTCGATTTCTCGAAGAAACACGTTTGCACATGGTGTTACTTTAAAGAAAACAGGATATCTGTGCTGATGATCTGGTAAAAGGCAGGCCTAAAACATGTATTCAATGTGATTGGTATACATAAATTTTATGAACCAAGTCCTCGATCTGAAACACAGCATTGTGGTCACTTAAGCATCGAATGAGATATTGACTAGAAAGTGTTCTTTGCTTGTCAATCTTATAACTTAAATTATCCGGTCTACATTCAGTGGGAGATGGATGAATTATAAGTTGATGCCATTATATTTAAGTAGTTCATCTGAGTTTTGGATAATTGTTTCTTGAACTTATGGGAACCATGTTTGGTTGCACAAGAGGGAAAGGACAATTTACAAAAGCATTCCAGTGGAAGAACATAAAACTTAAATAAGAGACATAATGTTGACACTAGCATTTAATCAGCATAGAGATGCTGGTAAAACCTGACAATATTCATTGCTTCTTTATATCTGATGGAAATCAAGAAGGCTGTTTAGATATGAGGTTGTCATATTTTACTAACAACAGCTTGATGGTAAATCATTGTGATTTTACCATTCATCGGAAACATAGTGGGACCCTGAGTTCACTAGTGAATAAAAGAAGGGAATGGTATACATAAATGTAATTTATTTGTTGCATCCAAGTACTTGACTTGGGTTAATCCCACACCTAAGGTGTAATCCAAGAAGGGTAAAGGGACTAACATATATGCAATTATGGACAACTTCAAATACCGACTAGAGACAAAGTGTTTCATGTTGATTATATGGAAACATGTTCTAGTGGTTATGTTGAATATAACTTGGATAAAGTGAAATATTGTTGTCACCTTACGGAAACAAGATTAGTTCACTTGGATGTAAGAGACCTGTATCCTTCATAGGATTAAGTTGAGGAAATGCTTAAGGCACTTTCCGAGGGTCTTATTCATCCATAATATCCAGATTAGGTCTGGATTATGTGGAACATTGTTGTCGCCATGGGGAAACGAGTATATTCACATGGAAATAAAAGACCAAGATCCTTTGCGGGATTAAGTTGAGGAAATGTTTGAAGCATGTTCTGAGGTCTTATATATCCATTATGTCCAAGTTGTGTCCATGATTAATGTCAGCAAAACTTGCATCTTGTGGCTGTAATCCTGCTTTACGAGAAAGTCAAAGGAATGAGTTTTCTAGAAAGCATAGATTAAGCCAGATACTCTTGTCAGGCCTACTGGGAGCTTCATGTGTTCCTAATAAAATATACTCAATAAAAATAATGTCCTAATTTAGAGTTGTTCTCAACCTATTGATGGAATTACTGTTACATGAGTATAAATAGAGAATATGGAATAAAGTGAATTCTAAAATTCAAGAAATACTGATGTATGTTCTTGATGTTCGACGAAAATAGAGTTGTCTTGAGTAAGTTTTAATGCAAGCCAATCTATTTTAAATAAGACTGTCGATTTTAATCAAAGTTTTGGATATTTAAGTATGTGGTGTAGATACGACATATAAAATTCAATGAGTGTCATTGACCCTATTGTGTACTTCGGTAACATTGAGGGTATGTCGACTCTATTAAAAGTGAGTGTCAGTGACTCTATTGTGAACTTTGGTTACATTGAGAGTATGTCGACTCTAATAATCATAAGTGTCATTAATCCTATTATAGACTTCGGTAACATTGAGGATATGACGACTATGATAATATTATGTATGATTTCTTATGATAAACACTTTGAAAGTGGTTTAACAAGAGAATACACAAGAGTACAAAGGGATATCGTGTAGATGATCCCATAATTAAGCCATTGTCAAAATTCTAGTGATGAATTTCATACTAGGTATTATAGCATTGTTTATGCTTATGACTGGGCTTGAATGTCGTTTTAGTAAATGTTTGATTTACTTATAAGCTTTGGGAATGATACAGACAGTATTGTAACTTATGCTTGTTTCGTTATGCGTGTGATACGGTTACATTCATAATACTTTACTGTGTTCCATCTTAGCATGTTTAACCACTTCCCAGAATGTTTATACATTCTAAATTTCCACAGTCAGTCATTCTTCAAGGGAAGGAAGTTTGAAAAAAGGCTGAGGTTAGGTGTTGGTTATGCATTAATCAAGGATTGAATGCATGAAACGCAACAGTAACCTGTGCTTGAAAGGAGTTTCAAGTGACTGGAAGACCCACACCTGAGTTCACTTCATGGATCATGGTCACAAGTAACTCGGGATGATAATATCATTACGTCCTTCGACCTGAGATGTATGAATTGCTATAGCATGAAACTTTCTTACTTTGGCTATTTCAAAACGTAGTTCGTAACTGGCAATTATAAAGGGAATAGCTGGGTAGGACAAGGTTCATGCTATGGGGTTGTACAGTCAACGGAATTTGTTCCTCTTGTATGAGAGATATGCCTGGGCCCCTCGATGATTGGGCGCTGACACCAAAATAAGCATGGCCATGCACAAAGGAATATTGATTGAGAATCAAATATGTCCTTAAATTTTTGGTCACCACCAATCTAGATCGAGAAACATAATCGTGAACGATCTGGAGATTGACGTATTAATCCATGTCTCGTGTTCACAAGGATATCGCGAACAAAAGGATGTTTTGATCACTTATCTATAGGACCTCTACGTTTTATGTAGGTTATGGTTTTCTGCGAGGAGGCGGAACCCATACTGACTTGGGGGCATCGATGCTTTGCTAGAGGCCGCTCTTTGTCTGTGGTTACATGGGTACGGTGCATTATGTGCAAGTGGGAGTCTGTTAGAGATATGCCCACTAATGTACATACGCCATATAGACCGCTGCTGATGATGTATGGGCCTATTGGGTCATACACCGGGGTCAAACCTGACAGCAATTTAAGTTAAGGGACCAAATATGATAAAAGACAAAAGTTGACATCGCAGGCCGCGTTAGCGCCGCTAACTTTATGGGTTAGCGCCGCTAAGTCCTAAAAGTTAGCGCCGCTACGGCTGCATGTACTTTGTGTCAAATCATTGGCAGGCCCCGTTAGCGCCGCTAACTCTTTTGAGTTAGCACCGCTAACTCATAGTTAGCGCCGCTACGGCTGTCCAGTGACATTTGTCAAAACACCACCCAAGCCAACCAATGCATGTAGACTTCATGTCTTCGAGGTTTGGCCGGTTTGAGGGGCTATTAGCATATCTGGAGGCTGATATTAAAGGAGGAGAACTCATTTTTGTAAGAGGGGGGAGTTCTCTCTTTTTCCTTCTCTAACACAAATACTCTCTTTGATGCTACTATGATCAAGAGAGAGTTCAAGAGAGTTTTAATCCAGATTGTTGGTCTCATACAGTAGTTGTCCCAGAGTGGTTTTCTTGGTGAAGTTCCACAACGGCTTGCTAGCACTTGTGGTTTGACGAGTTCCCGGGGTACATCCCAATAGTTGATTCGGTTTTGGAGCATCACAACCATGAGACAGGCAGATATCTGGAGCTTAGGAGAAAGGTATAACCATCTCTTTCCTTTCCTTGTTGCATTTCTTGAACATAGAGTTTGGTCCATTTGAGGGATTTGGGTTTTTATGCTTTGATTGCTTGTACTTTGGGCTTTTTTTGTTGTACATGATTCCGCTGCTCTGCCCACGAAATCCCAACAATATTTTCATAATTTTTAATCTGATAAGTTCAGCTTAAATGAATAATTGATTAGTTCTTATTCCTTAACATGTTTTGTTGGTGTGTTCAACTAAAACTTGGTATGTTCCACTTATAATTGATAAGTTCAATTAATATTTGATTAGTTCAAATATAAAATCTTAATAAGTTTGAGATTTAATACATAATTCTGTTAAACAAACTTAAGAACTGTTTGGTGGTTTTGTCATCATCAAATAGGGGTAGTTTGTTAGGAAAATGATCTCATCAGTTTAGATTTGATGAGACAAAGTTAAGTTTGTAAGATGTGTTCTACATATAACTTAAACAAAATTATGAAGCTTAGTCAAACTAAACACTCATAGTGATTCAGACTGAGTATAAGCGGAGTGTAAGTTTTAAATATATTTGATCAGCTTAGACCATATCTTAGTAAGATTATCAATGTGTTTGATAAGTTGTGTGTGTCACCTAAGATATATATATTGAGTGTCAGCTTGATGAGTTTCAAGCTAAGCGAGTCAGCGTGTATACTGAGTCAGCTCAATAGAGTTGCTAAATAAGTTCTAGCTAACTCTTAGGACTTCTTAGGATGAGTTTATTAATATACATGTTACTTCATGTTGATTCTCTAGTGTGTTCTTGAAGAACTCAGCTTGATGACTTTCAAGTTGAGTAACTTAGCCTGACTAAAGAAGTCAGTTTAAGAGAATTTAAATATGTTTTAAATTTCATTATAACTCTCTAAATCTAAGGCAAGGATAAAAAGATTTCAGAATCAAGATTGAAGATTGAAGACTCAAGATAAGAAGATTCAAGATTCTGGGTTATCCGATAGTTAGTTAGAAAATTAGGATAAGTCCAATTTGTAAGGAACCGTAGGAATATGATTATAAATACTTATCTCCTGAAAAGTTTAGAGGTACGACTCCGAATTCAATTCAGTGATGCAGAGCTAAATACCTCACCTCAAACGTATGTGTTACGATTCTTGAATCACTGTTTGTCTGTTCTATGTGATCAAGAAACTCACAGATTGCCAAGCTATTCGAGTGTTCGAATATTCACATTAGTTGTAGAATTGGTAAGTTATCAATCTGTGTAAATCCTATTTAGAGAGTCGCCCAGTATCTATAATCATAAGTTGATTATAGATAGCTAAGTTTGAGAGATTGAGAGATTTATATTAGGTGTTTACATATCAAGAGTTGCTTACTTGATAGATTTATATTACTTTGTGTAACACTTTTATTTTGATTTGTTCAATTTCCGCAGAAAGTGTATTAACCCCCCCCCCCCCCCCCTTCTACACATCTGTTGCTTGTTGTTATTCTCATTAAGGGACCAACATGGTGAACTCTGGCACATCACATCAGGGAATCGCAAAGTCTTTCACCCTCTCCTCACATCGGTTTGAACCCCGGTGTGCACGGTTTGGGGACGACAACCACACCAAGTTACCGGTAACAAGAAAGGTGTAAGACTAGATGGGTACCACTACTGATCTAAGATTTTTGTGGGGTTTATCCATGTTTTAAAAACTTGATTTCCAGTTTTGTAAAATCATTTTAAAACTATCTTGTTTTAAAATCTGTATATCTTAGTATACCTCAAACTAGGTACACAATACCTCTTATGACAAAATCATTTTGAAAAACAAACTGTTTTTAAAATGCTGATACAACAATCATAAAATATTAAATTTTATAAAACTGTTTTCGTACACCAATTTTATCATATTCATGGTTTTACCTCTTGTTTAATAAAAACCATTATTAATCACCTACTTCACTTTCACAGTCGCATAAAACATAAAATTAAAGCACAACCACGCAGTTAATAATATGTTATAGTTTTCCCAACTATGTCCTAAGGGGTCAAACTAAGGACAACTAATCTAGATAGATCTCGTGGCTGGATCTAACGAGTGTTCTCCTTACTCCCACTGGCCTTAACACCTCCGGTCTTAACCCGAGCAATCTCCGTTTGGTTTCTCCGTCTTGTAAAGTCCTTTGAATTCGGTTTTGGTTACAACTCTCTAAACTAGAAAACATAAACCTATTCTATTACGATTACATTATAGAAAGGGGTTGTAAGTGGCATGCAGGCCTCCCCAAAACCAGAAAGAAAAACTGAAAAAGAAACAACACAACCATAGGTCTAAGTTGGCAAAATCTTTAACCTATATGTCCAACCACAATAAGAATATACTGTTGACTTGTTTAAATCAAACACTTGTAGTTGACATGAAAAACTACAAATGTGATTTAAAAATACTAATGCCACTTTAGTATACAAGTCAACTAATTCAACATATACATATGAACAATATATATATATATATATAAACAACCATGCATTAAAAATAAACCAATAATAATGCAAGTATATAAACCTTTTCTCATTACTTCTCAAATTAAAACTATTAATTGAGATGAGAAAATATTTGACAAAACTTGTCAAACCCACTTTAATCAATTTTATATACTTATGGTATAATAACTATTACACCAAAATGTGTTTTTAAACCTAAAACACTTAATTGAATAAATATTTATCCTTGTTTGTATTGTATGATAATAATACACCATTATGGTTATTTATTATATTTTAATCCAAAAATATAATAAGAACATATATTTTAACTTAACTAGTTAAAATAAAACCTTAACAATAATATATATATATATATATATATATATATATATATATATATATATATATATATATATAAGTATGTTAATTTTAAGTATGTAAAATTAATACTTATATATAATATCTTGTATTATTACAATATCCGAATTATCCTTTTTCAAAATTAACCATCCAAGATCCATGGGTCTAAATCCATTCTTGAACTTTTTTTATTGGACCATTAAGCCCATTAAGTTCATTAAACACTTTTAAATCCACATAGGCCCATTTTAATTTAAATAAAATTATTTGTAAATTAAAAGAAAAACTTGGGCTTTTGTGAAAATAAATTAATGAACTACCCGTTTTAACCCCAACTAGGCCATAAACCTACTTGGGCAGCCAGGCCGCCACAATAGGGCCTTGGCGTGGGCCGAGAAGATCATTGGGTCGAGGCCCAATTTCTGGTCGCGACTTGGGTTCTCGCCGTGAACTAGGCTGGACCATAAAGTTCGATGACCCCCTTTGAGCCGAGACCCTTTTGGGTCAATGACCCCCTTTGTGCCGATCATCCATTACCGGTGACCCTTTTAACCGGTTAACATTTATTCGGGATATTTATGTATTAAATATATATACATATAGGGGAGGGTTCAAACGAGAACTGTTTTTTGTACGAGAACTGCGAGAACCAATCTCAGCGTGGAGGGGATCAAGTGTGGAAGGGTGCATGTAAGGAATTCATGGGTGGGCAACGACATTAAAGGAGGGGGAATTGGACGGCTTAGATTGGTTTTCGCAGTTCTCGTACGAGAAACAGTTTTCGTTTGAACTTTTACCAATATATATTCAAAAAATTCCTTTTTATCCAAAATTCAAATTTTAAAACATAAACTTGTTTCATCATTTAAATTTTAAAATTAAATTTATCAACATAGAACTCGTTGATAAAAAGATGAAATTTCTTAGTTTTGAGGTTTATCCTTTAATCTTAAAACTGAACTAGTATTGCACAAATCATTCATGCAAATCCTCAAACCAGGGCTCTGATACCAATTTGTAACACTGTATTTTTTAATTAACATAAAACGGCGTGCGGAAGCTAATTACATATAATTAGATTTAAAATCAAAAGATAAATACAACTTTGCTTGATTGTCATTTACATAAAATGCCACTACAGTGTTATAAACAAAATAGGCTCTATACAAGTTCTTGACATCAGAGTAGTGGTCCGTCTATAATCCCAGACATTATCATCAAGAAACTCACCACGGAGAATCTGCAAAACAATCTAGTGGGGAATTAGCACAAAGCTAAGTAAGAGAACAGATATCTAAACATATACAAGGCCAACATGCCCAAACACAAAGCTCATATATCCCATGAGAACCGGCGGTGTTGCAAGCACCTACAACCAAGGTCGGTCAAAACCAAGGTTTACCGATAGCCCTGCTAACACACACAACAGTACTAGCACCCTTGCATACAACAAATGCATGTCAAGATCTAATACTGTAATCCCCAAGCAACAGGCCCAGCCGAAACCCTGCGACGCTGATCTCCAAAGCAATATGTATACATATTAACCAAGACATACAGTCCAATGAGCAAGTTACAATCAGGATATCATATCCTGTATATCCAAAGATTTAAATCCACTCACCAAAGTCTTCAAAACTCAGGTTACTCAGCAATCTTATCTACTGAGTCTTGTCTCCTCCTGAGAATACAACTACAAATCAGTATTTGGTTAACAATCCACAATAAGCAGAATACATCATATGTACAATTAGTTAACAAGTACATATACTTACATATCACGTGTACCAATAATCTACAAGTACATAAACAACATGTATACTTAAATAAATATACTATTCCCTCACAATTACCAATTCATCTAGTATTTGTGAAATCTTCCAACTCCTTATCTTAGGCATTACATAATCTTTCATTCATATGTCAAGGCCATGATTGATTTAACCATTAATATCTTTATGGAGTTACTTGGTTCAATTCTTAATTCGGATTCATCATCAAATCCCCAATTCCGAGCATGGGCATAATATAATTCCGAACAATTCCTAATTCCGATTGAATTTTATTTCAAATCCAAGTAATGGTAAATTCCGAACAAAGGCACATTCCGAGTATAGGCCAATTCCGAACATTACATGTATTCCGAATAAAGATCTAATTCCGGTCAAGTGTGATTCCGAATGATGTCTAATTCCGATTGATACTTAGTTCCATTCCGAGTTAAGGCAAATTCCGAACAAAAGGTCCAATTCCGAATAATGTCATTCCGAATAAACGATATTCTGAATATAAAGTCAAATCCAAATATTATCAATTACGAGTAAGGGTAATTCATCAATTCCGAATGTTCTTTAATTCCGACCAATCCAATTCCGCATAATATAATCCATATATAGTAAAGGTATTAGCGTTCCGTATTCGATATATGCGGAATACATCAATTCCGGATATTGCATTCGGATTCTCAATCGACACAGGTTAACTCATGCGGAATTCATCCTAATTCCGAATAACTCATTCAGTTTTCTCAATTCCAAATAATTCAATATGTCAATTCCGAATGATTCAAGTTTTTAAACAATTTGTTTCTTAACTTCACTTCTGGTCTAATCGATGATCATATACATATATATATAATTCCAGAAAGCCATTAAAACACATAATTAACATGAATTCACAACAATTGCTAACATGCATTCATCCTAACATCATAAGCATCATGCGGAATTCATAATAAAATCATAAATCCGAATAAAATTAACAATCAACTAACAATTATGCTAACCTTATGAATAAAATATGGTAGAATCCAAACAATTAATCAAAGATTGAATTGAAAAGATGAAGAATCCCCTATCTTCTTCTTCTTCTCGGCCGATAGCTCCAAAACACACACACACACACTCAATTTTGTTTAATTGCATGCAAATGTGATGGTATAGTGGTGGCATGTTAAGTGATGATTAAGCATACATAGTGGACACCTCACAATCCACCATATTCATTTTAATTCATCATCTTTTCTAAATTAAACAAATAATTAAATAAAATAACATATAATAATTACTCACATAATTAACATAATAACAATTAATTTCACATAATCAAATTAAATCTCAAGATTAATTTAATTAATTACCTTAATTAATCTAGGCCGGTTGAGAGGGTGTTACAAATCTACCCCCTTAAGAAGATTCCGCCCTCGGAATCTCATCGCGCTCGAATAGGGAAGGATATCGATTCCTTATATCAGCTTCGGTTTCCCAAGTCAAATCTAAACCCAAGCTATGCTTCCACTTGACCAAAACCATAGTTACCTGCATCTTTATCAACTTAGTTACCTTACGATCAAGTAACTCAACTGGTTCCTCAATAAGTCTTTGATTCGTATCTACACGGAGATCTTGTATCGGAAGAACGTGTGTCTGATCCTCTACGTTACACTTTCTCAGATAACACACGTTCAAAGTATCATGAATACCCGCCAACTCATCAGGAAGGTCCACAGCAACTGTTTGATCATTAACTACACGTCTGATTCTGAAAGGACCAATGTAACGAGGAGCTAACTTCCCGCGTTTAACAAAACGAATTACCCCTTTCCTCGGAGATACCTTTAAATAAACTTTTTCTCCCTCAACAAATGATACTGGTCGACGACGCGGATCTATGTACATCTTTTGACGATCTATGGCAGCTTTTAACTTTTCTCGGGCAATTGCTACATTATCAGCTGTCATCTGTACAATGTCAGGCCCGGCGAATTGGTTTTCCCCAGCTTCTAACCAACAAGTCGGAGTTCTACAAGGATGCCCGTATAACATATCATACGGAGGCATACCGATACCGGAGTGATAAGAATTATTGTAAGCAAACTCAACCAAAGGTAAATGTGAATCCCACGAACCACCAAACTCTAACACACATGCCCGAAGCATATCTTCTAAAGTCTGAATTGTTTTCTCGGATTGACCATCTGTCTGCGGATGATAGGCTGTACTCAAATTCACCCTAGATCCCAACTCTTGTTATAATCTGTTCCAAAAGTTAGACACAAATCTCGAATCCCGATCTGAGACAATGGATAAGGGAACTCCATGTCTAGATACTATTTCATCAAGGTACAATTGTGCTAACTTACTTAAAGAAGCAGTTTCGGCAGTAGCAAGGAAATGTGCACTCTTGGTTAACCGGTCGACTATAACCTAATTCATGTCATGACCTCTTTGAGTTCGTGGAAGTTTAGTTACAAAATCCATCGTAATATGATCCCACTTCCACTCAGGTATTTCTAACTGTTCAAGGATCCATATGGTTTCTGATGTTAAGCTTTAACTTGAGCTCAGATGTGACAAGTCTCAACAAATCGAGCAATATCCATTTTCATCGTGGGCCACCAGTAAAGAAACTTCAAATCATGGTACGTTTTTGTACTACCTGGATGGATTGACAACCTGGACTTGTGAGCTTCATTCAGAATTAATTCTCTCAAGTTTCCAAACATTGGTACCCTAACATGTGTACGATATATCTTCAAACCATGCGAGTCAGTAGTTAATTCCTATTGTCGTTTTATCATTAGTTCATCCTTTAAGTTTTCATCCTTTATAGCTTCAAGTTGAGCGGCTAAAAGTTGATTTATTAAATCAGATTTGATTTCCAAACGCATAAATTTTACATTTTCCGAGGATCCCTTTCTACTAAGTGCATCAGCAACTACGTTAGCTTTAGCTGGATGATACTGAATATCACAATCATAATCTTTAATTAATTCCAACCAACGACGTTGTCTCATATTTAATTCCTTCTGAGTAAACACATACTGAAAACTCTTGTGATCAGTGCAGATCGTATATTTGGTTCCATACAGATAGTGTCTCAATAGTTTCAACGCAAAAACCACTGCTGCTAATTCCAAATCATGAGTCGGGTAATTTCATTCGTTCGGTTTCAACTGTCGCGAAGCGTAAGCAATTACCTTACCTCTTTGCATCAAAACACAACCTAACCCAGCATGTAAAGCATCACAGTACACAACAAAGTCTTTCGAACCCTCACGTAGAGAAAGAACAGGAGCTTGACACAACAACTTCTTCAGAGTTTGAAAAGCATTCTCCTGAGGTGAACCCCACTGAAACAGAATATCCTTTCGAGTTAACTTGGTTAACGGACCAGTAAGCTTAGAGAAATCTTTAATAAACCTGCGATAATAACATGCCAATCCCAGAAAACTGTTAATCTATGTCGGCGTTTTTTGAGCACCCCAGTTCATCACTTCTTCGATCTTGGACGGATCCACCTTGATAACATCTTGACAAATTACATGCCCCAAAAATTGAACTTCACGTAACCAAGATTCACATTTCGAGACCTTGGCATATAATTTGTGTTGCTATAAAGTTTCTAGAACCTGTCTCAAACGCTGATCATGTTCATCCTCTGTTTTAGAATACACCAAGATGTCGTCGATAAACACAATGACAAACTTGTCTAAGAAAGGTTGACAAACACGGTTCATCAAATCCATAAATACAGCAGGAGCATTTGTCAAACCGAAAGGCATCACTAGGAATTCGTAATGACCGTACCGTGTATGAAAAGCAGTCTTAGATATATCTTCCTCTGCTACTCGGACTTGGTGATATCCTGATCTCAGATCAATCTTTGAAATGTAAGAGGCCCCTTGTAACTGATTAAACAAGTCATCGATTCTGGGCAACGGATACTTGTTCTTGATGGTTCTGTTGTTCAAATCCCGATAATCAATGCACATACGGAGAGTTCCATCTTTCTTTTTAACAAACAATACCGGTGCACCCCACGGTTAAGAACTCAGATGAATAAACCCCTTATCTAATAATTCCTGGACGTGTGTCATCATCTCCCGGATTTCTGAAGGAGCTAAACAATACGGAGCTTTTGCGATCGGCGTAGTACCCGGTATCAGATCTATCTTGTACTCAACATCCCGTACAGGTGGCAACTATAGGAGTTCATAGCAAAACCAAAAACGCAACGGAAGCAAATAAATCGGATTTAGAAAAAAAAGAAATGCATGAACTCCATATACGGTATAAAGGTAAGAAGTGTTATACCTTCCTCCTTAGCTCCTAGCTCCTGGAATAAGGTTGTGTATGAATGGGATGAACAAATCTTGAAGAAAACAGCCTTCAAGCTCTTCCACCGAAGTGATACACCAATGAACTTCACCCTTGTGCTAGCAAGACAATCAAATCTCACACTCCCTTAGTTGAGATATTGATTCCAGCCTTTAAACTTCTGGAAACACACCGTACCCATAAGTATCACAGACAGACAGCGGCCTCTTGCACGACATCTCTGGCCCCAAGTCAGTACGGGGTATGTCATCCCTGACAAGTACCAAATTACAACCGGATAGGTTTGAGATGGTCCTATAGATAAGTGATCAATCATCCCTTTGTTGGCGATATCAATGTGAAGGCGAGACATGGTACTAAGTCATTCTCAGTCCTTCACGATTATGTTTCTCGATTAAGATTGGTGGTGACCAAAATATACAAGTAGCAATCCATTACCCAAATCATTGCACACTCGAGCATGGCCATGCATTTTGGTGTTAGCGCCCAATCATCGAGGGGCCCATGGATATCTCTCTAAACAGAGGAGCAAATTACTTTGACTACACTGCCCACCACATTGACCGTACTTTGCCCAACTGCTCCCTTTATAACAGCCAGTTATGGACTGCGTTTGAAAACAATTAGAACAAAGCAAACCAAAGTGATGCAGACACATGCATCTCCAGTCTAAGGATGAAATGATATTATCATCCTGATCCACTCATGCCTAGTACCACAAAGTGGAGTCAGGTGTGGGTAGTCCAGTCACTTGAAACCCCTTTCAAGTACAGGCGAAGTATTGCGTCCCCGTGTCCCAATCACCATTGGACACATGACCAATCACTTCCCTCAGTCTTCGTTCAGACTTCCTTCCCTTGAAGAATGACTGACTGTGGACGTTTAGAATGTAAGACATTCAGGGAAGTGTAAAACATGCTAAGTTGGAACACAGTAAAGATTTAAAGTAATACCCGCAACTTGCGCATTATAAAATCTCCATTTAATAATCGATAAATACAATAAATACAATACTGATTAATGTTCCCAAGAAGGTAAATACATCAAATATAATAACCAATCAATACAAGATACAAACTCAAACCAAATCGCTAGCAAATCTAATACCAATAGCACAGGTGTGGGCATCGTGATTTGCTTGCGATAATGGTTTAGTGAACGGATCCGCCACGTTGCTATCCGTGTGTACTCTGTTGATGACTATATCTCCACTCTCGACCACGTCCCGAATATAATGATATTTCTACGGAATGTGCCTCGTGCGTCGGTGAGATTTCGGTTCCTTTGCCAATGTAACCGCACCCTCGTTCTCACAGAAAACCTCAACAGGGTCGGTAATGCTAGCAACCACTCCCAGATCAAGGATGAAATTCCACATCCATACAACCTCCTTTACAGCTTCACTTGCCGCAATGTACTCAGACTCGGTCGTGGAATCAGCCACCGTGTCTTGTTTGGAGCTACTCCAGGACATAGCACCACCATTTAGCAGGAACACGAACCCCGATTGAGATCGGCAGTCCTCCCTGTCGGTTTGGAAGCTGGCATCGGAGTAACCAGTTACTCTCAGCTCCATTTCCGCACCATATACTAAGAACATCTCCTTAGTTCTCCGAAGATACTTGAGAATGTTATTCACCGCTGTCCAATGTGCCTCACCAGGGTTGGCTTGATATCTACTTGTCATACTCAATGCACAAGAGACATCAGGCCTAGTACACAACATGGCGTACATGATCGAGCCTATTGCCGAAGCATAAGGTACTCGCCTCATTACTTCCCGTTCCTCAGGGGAACTTGGGCATTGAGTCTTACTCAATACCAAACCATGTGACATAGGTATGAACCTCTTCTTGGAGTCCTCCATCCTAAACCTCTTTAGGACATTGTCAATGTACGTGCTTTGGCTCAAACCAATCAACTTGCGGGATTTATCTCTATAGATTTTAATCCCAAGAATATAAGCTGCATCTCCCAGATCCTTCATTGAGAAACAACTCCCTAGCCAGGTTTTTACACCTTTCAAAGTTGGGACGTCATTCCCAATTAGCAGAATATCATCCACATAAAGAACCAGGAATACAACTATGCTCCCACTAGCCCTGATGTATACGCATGGCTCATCCTTCCTCTTAGAAAAGCCAAACTCTTTGACCTTCTCATCAAAGCACAGGTTCCAGCTCCGAGAGGCTTGCTTAAGCCCATAAATGGACTTCTTAAGCTTGTATCCTTTATCCGGGAACACAGGATGTACAAAACCCTCAGGCTGTGTGATATACACCTCCTCTTATAGTGTTCCATTAAGGAACGCGGTTTTGATGTCCATCTGCCATATTTCACAATCATAAAATGCGGCAATGCCCATGAGTATCCGGATAGACTTCAACATAGCCACCGGGTAAAAGGTTTCCTCATAGTCTACACCATGAATTTGCGTGAAACCCTTAGCCACCAGTCTGGCTTTGAAGGTGTCTACCTCGCCATCTACGCCGATCTTCTTCTTGAAGACACACTTGCACCCGACGGGCTTACACCCCGGTACAGGATCTATCAAGTCTCAAACCTGGTTATCGGCCATAGATTTAATCTCGGAATCCATCGCCTCTTTCCACTTGGCGGACTCAGGGCCCATCACAGTGTCCTAGTAGTTGGTAGGTTCAACAGAAACAACAACCATGTCAGTGCCCTCAGATATGTGAAAGCCATACCTCTCTGGCTCATGCCGACTTCCACCAGATTTTCTTAGAGGTAACGGATCTACATCATTATCTCCAGCATCATCTTCCTAAGACTCAACCCTTGCCGGTTATGAGCTAGTTCCAACATCAGGTTCTACATTGGTAGGCTCTCGAATTTCTTCAAGATCAACCTTATTCCCACTAGCATTCTTGGATATCAACTCCCTCTCTAGGAAGACCGCCCTTTGAGCAACAAATACCTTGTTCTCCGAAGGTTTGTAAAACAAATATCCCATAGATCTAGCAGGATAGCCAATGAAGAAACACCTTTCAGCCCTGGGCTCCAACTTGTCCTCCACCTCACGTCTCACGTAGGCAGGACATCCCCAGACCTTTAGATATGAAATGGATGTAACCTTTCCATGCCATATCTCATATGGTGTTCTCTTAACCTTCTTTGTTGGTACGAGGTTAAGGATTCTACCAGTCGTCTCAATAGTGTAACCCCAAAATGTAATGGGAACTTCCGTGTGACACATCATAGACCGAACCATATCTAACAATGTTCGATTCCTCCTCTCGGCGACAACATTTAATTGAGGCGTCCTAGGAGAGGTTAATTGCGAGACAATCCCACAATTTCAAAGATGTTCGCAGAATTCGGAACTAAGATACTCTCCACCCCTATCGGATCTAAGCATCTTAATCCTTTTCCCAAGTTGATTTTCTACTTCGTTTTGATAAGTCTTAAACACCTCAAAGGTTTCAAACTTTTGTCTCACCAAGTAGACATACCCATATCAACAATAATCATCAATAAAGGTAACGAAGTAGCGGGAGTGATCTCTAGTGGCATGCTTGAACGGACCACACACATCAGTGTGAAAGATATCCAACAAGTCTTTTGCCCTCTCACATTCACCGGTGAATGGTGCTTTGGTCATCTTGACCAACAAACAAGATTCACATTCTTCATTAGACCCATGGTCAAATGATTCCAAGATCCCATCCGCTTGGAGCTTGGCGATGCGCTTCCTGTTTATGTGGCCTAACCGACCATGCCAAAGAGACATTTTGTTGGTGCATAATTGTGAATCCCTAGTTCTTATCAATCAAATACATACATGTTTACTTGAAATGTTAATTCAAATGTGTTTTGATTAATTGTTTGCATGTGTATATATTCTTAGTGATTCTTTGTGATGATCTTAAGCTTACAAGTACTTAATCATGTGTTGATGTGTGTTTGGAAGTTTAAGTTTATGTGACAGATCACCACGTGCGAAGTCAGGCTCACTACGTGCGTAGTGGAGCTCAGTGCGCACGTAGTGAAGAAGGTCGGTTAAAGTTAAATTAATTATCATTAAAACAACCAGTACGTGCGTACTGGACTCGCTACGTGCGAAGTTCATTGCATCACGTGCGTAGTGAAATTAATTACACTATAAATACTGATTAACTTCATATGTTCGCGGGTAATCGAGCAATCAACAGAAATCGCTAGAAATCAACCGGGAGCCTTACATAATCGACCATATACGACCTTAAGCCTAAAAAATCGCGAACTTAGTGTTCATTACGAATCCAATCGCAGCCTTAAGCATCTCTGTGTGAGTTCTTAGGAGTTGTTCTTGCTTCTACTCTGTGTGTTTCTCTGTGTGATCCTGTATGCCGGACATCTAAGCAGATCTTAGAATCCTTAGGAGGTTTGGGAAATAGAAATTCCGCACTATTTCTCATCCTACATCAGTCCTAGCGTAAGGGTGTTTTAGTTTAGTTTAGAACCCCATCCCCCACGGTCCTACAAAGTGGTATCAGAGCCTTGTGCTTTGATTGATCACTTTTCCTTTAGGATTTCGTGATCTAGGTGTCGATTAGGACTGTGTGTTTGTCCTTTTCGTCGTTTTTAACCGGTTAGTAGGTCAAAAATAGGTCGTTTTGCGTTAAAAAGGTCGTGTTTTTACATTAATCGTTTCAGTGTTACCCGTACGAAGTGATTCCCTGTGCGTGCGTAGTGCCCGTAGTACGTGCGTAGTGTGTCGTAGATTATCTAGAATCTTCTTCAAGCTGTGTGTTCATTCCGTGCGTAGTAGGTCCTCAACGCGTGCGTGGTGTATCCAGTTCGTGCGAGTTGAGTCTGTGTGGTTTACTTTGTCTTTAAAAAATTATTTTGTTGCTTCGTGCATACCATCTGCACTCCGTGCGTCCTAGGTTCTCAATCCGTGCGTGGTAGAGTTCCAGTTCGTACGTAGGAGCATCTGTGTGTTCTCGTGTCAGTCCGTACGTAGTGCTTCGTGTTCGTGCGTAGTAGCTCCCACTCCGTGCGTATTGAATCTGTGTGGTCTATCAAATCCTAATTTCAGTCTGTGTGTTCTCAGCTCTTGATTACTGAAATGGCATCAAAACAGACAACAGTTTTAAACAACTTATTATTAGACAGTGAAATGGGGAGTACCAATAAAGTACCTAAATTGTTAACCATGGAAGACTATCCTATGTGGAAGCCCAGGTTCGAAATATTCCTCGATGGCCTTGACTGTAGACTTCGGAGAGCAATAAGCACCGATTATATGGTTCCCAAGGGGGAGGGAAATATTGAAACCCCCTATGATGGAATGACTGTTGAACAGAAGAGCAGTCATGATGCAGAGAAGAAGGCCCATGCTCAACTAATCCAGGCCATTCCAAATGAGATCTTCCATCAAATCAGAAGATATAAAACTTCCCATAGCCTGTGGAGAGCACTAGAGAAGAGAAATGAGGGAAATGCCGCCCTCAAGGAATTGAAAACAAGTCAATTGAGAAAGGAATTAGATCATTTCATGGCTACTAGAGATGAAAAACTTCCTTCTCTCATTACAAGATATAATCATCTTCTTAGTGAACTGGACAGTCTGGGTGTTACTGTTCCAGAGAAGCAGCAGGTGGAAATTTTGGCAAAAGCCTTGCCCAAGAGCTGGCGGCCATATATTATGATACTGAAGAACAGTGGTGGTTTTGACGGGATGGATCTAAATGATTTCATCACAAAGTTGAAAGAGCAAGAGCAGGAGGAACAAAATTTGGATTCCATGTCCGGTTATGAACAAAATCCTTCTCTCTACTACTCTGTAACACCTGTATCGTCATCCACTTCTTCAAATGCCCCCTTACAATCTGCCTATGTGAGGAATGTAAATGAATCTGGCAGATCTACATCTGAAGCTTCATCTTCTGGGCCATCCTATACTGTGTCTACTTCTGGATTCAATGCCGAGCATTTCAAGTATGGGAGTGCGGATGAAGTAACAGCACATATGAGCATGCTAAGTGCGCTAGTCTCCTCTTATGATGATCTACTGAAGGGGAAGATTGGTAATGCTCATCTGACACAAGAGGACTATGACCAGATCGATGATGATGAGATGGAAAGACAAGATATCCTCTGGTCATATGCTAACTTAGTCAGGAGGGCGAGAGCATATGAGAAAAGAACAGGAAAGCAAATATCAGCTACAAAGGATACCAAACTTGGTTTTGATAAGTCTGCGGTAACATGCTATAATTGCGGTGAAAAAGGTCATTTAGCAAGAGAATGTGATAAGCCGAAGAGTGTGGGACCGAAGTATCCTTTCAAAACCAGTCCTGGTAGTAGATCTTTTTCCTCTTCAACCATAAAGTCTGAATCAACTCCAAAACCGGCTAAGGCAATGGCAGTTGTTCAAAAGGACGAGGGAATTGACTGGTCCGTACAATTTGGGAAAGATGGTGCTGATATTAATGTGGCAAATGTTCATGTGTTGAACGAAGATTCTCAATCCAAGACAGAAAGTTACTCAAGTGAGGAAGAATCAATTGCAAGCATTGATGATGAACCAGCCTCGGTTCCAGCTGCAGAAGAGACACCAGTGAAAGTTCGTGCCAATGAGTCAAACCAAAAGGTGTGCAGTTGTGGTCAATCATCCGAGGAAAAGGTATGTACTTTTGGCTTACCTTGTGGTTCTTGTAATGATTATGTAAAACAGATAGTGTTCCTAAAGTCTACAATTTCAGAGCTCACATCTAAGTTAGATAAAAACCTGTTGATAAAAGAAAGAGAAAACAGTTGAAAGAAAAGAATGAAAGTTTAGGCAAACAGGTGCATGAACTAGGTGTGGCTCTGTTAAATAAACAGGATGCTATAGTGTTTTACATAAATGAGATTTATAAGTTGAAACGAGACCTTGCTACTTCAAAGGTCGATTATGAGACTCTGAGTAAAAAACTCAAAAGTTATTCCACGTCTTCTTACTTATTTGAGTACATAATCGATCAGAGAGGTCAAGGTACTGATTCAGAAAAGAACAATAAGTTATACTCTAAATGTCCACCACCAGTGTTAAATCAACTGGTGAATGATGATGTTCACTCTGAATCTGACCCACTACTCACAAAGGTTGATGAATCTTCTGCATCAACCCCAAAAGAGGATTTAAAGTTACACGAGAATGTGGGTGGGCCTCAGAAGAATGAGGTTCAGCAAGAAGAAATTAAAAAGGCTGAACCAGGAATGAGAGAACTGTTGGCAGGTTCTAATGTCAAAGATTCGTTGATGCATCGTATCCACGATGCCCTTCGGAAATTTGAAAAGGAGGGTGTAAAGTCTCCTGATACCCGTCCATACCAAAAGGTCAAAATCTTACCCAAACATCAAGGGTTAGGGTATCGATCTCAAAGGATGTCGAAAGGTTCTGTAAAGCAATATCCAGACAGGATTTGCTATGTGTGCAGGAGACTTGGTCACCTCAGTTACGAGTGTGATCAGCAGCCACATCAGCGATGTAACAGGAAAGTTGAGACTTTTCAAAAGAATAAAACGTTTACTAAAAACAATCAAAACTCAACTCTTCCAGTTCAGCACCAAAGGACAAACGGGGATACCATAGGAAAATCTAAAAATCCCGAAGTTGTTAGCAAAAGAAAATCTTCGCTCAATCAGACTTCTAAGTGGACTAACAAACTGTGTGTTCAAATGCCTAAGGATTCGAGTGACAGGTTCAGCAATGCTGCTGAGAAGACTAGAACTTGGATGAAACTTCCAGTGATTGGAGAAGACGGGAAACCCATGACTATTCGGGCTTGGGTTCCTAATTCTTTCTTCTATGTGAAGGGTGTCAACCGCAATAATCAAGTGTGAGGTATTTGTGACTGTGTGTCTATTTTCTGTGTGACTAAATTTTTTCTTTTGTCTTTGTGTTTATTTTCTGTGTGTTTTTCCGTTTCTATTTTCTTAGTTTTTAGATTGTTTAGTATTTTAGGTGAAAAATAGGTGCAACATAGAAAATACAAAAAAAAAAAAAAAATTAGAAAACCTAGAAAATACAAAAAAATCAGAAAACATAGAAAATACAAAAATAAAAAATAAAAAAAAAATAAAAACAAAAATGAGAAGTTGATCCAACTCAAATTGAGAATGATGGCACACTGGTTCTCAATACAAAGTCGTCTAGTAAAATTAGAACTGAAGGCACATACATACTTTTGAGAAAACTGTCTGAAAATCTAGTTGAATCAGATAAGAAAAAGATATTGTGTAAGACATATAAGGAAAGACTAGACTGATAAATGGTTATGCAAGTGAAAATCAATCATAGATTTAAGCTATCGAGACATTCCAAGTCTATAAGTCAATAACAGTTGAGAATGACTTAGTTTGATGCACACACCTGTTACCATGCCTAATGTGTTAAATGACATTAAGCTATATGTAAAAGAGGGTGAAAAATTGACCCCAATTTTGAGAATGTCAAAAGATATAGATACATTGATCTATCATGATAAACTGTCAAAGAGCATAAAATGCATTGACAAAAGCTCAGCAAGAAAAATGTCTAGAGAGGTGAAAAATCGACCTCCATGTCAAAGAGCATAAAATGCGTTGACAAATTAACATATCACATAAGCATGGTGGTTTTGGTAATTAAGTTGTGCAACCTACTGAGTGAATCAAAATACTGTGAGACTTTGAAAGAGATAGTCTTAATCATGTATCCAGTCTAGACAATCTGAAAATGTTGAAACAAAATCTGTTATTATCTGAAGAAAGATAGGTTGACAGACAGAGTTTAAGAGAATATGTTTATGCCCAAGGTTCTGAAATGAATGATTACTGAGTATAGACGAGCTAGTACTGACTCCATACTGGAACCTTCTCACAAAAAGATTTAATTTTCAGGAATTTACTTCTTTTGCAAATTTATTCTGAGTTAATTTCATTTCAGTTATTTTCATTTCTGTCTTTTATTTTTAAGTTTTTAAATAGTTGAATTTAGATTCCCAAAAATAAGTTGTTAATAGTTTGCATTTTTATCTCGTTTCTGTTTAGAAAAATACAAAAAGAGTTCTAGTATGTTCTATTTTCTCTTAGTGTGATTTGTTCTGTTTACATTTCCTTCATCTCACTTTGATGTGTTTTGCTTAAATGTTTATAAGTGATCTTGAAGTTACTGACTGTTTATTGCTGAGTGCAGTACTAACAGTAATTAAGGTTCACAGATAAGAAACTCATTACATGCGAAATGGAACCCCACTAAGCACGAGTTACAGCTCACATCGTGCGTAGTGCAGGTAAGGGGATGACGAAAGGTATTCGTTTAGCATTCTGCTGTATGAATTTTGCTGTGTGCATTTTGCTGCGTACATTCTGCTGTGTGCATTTTGTTGTGTGCATTCTGCTGTGTGCATTTTGCTTTGTGCATTTTACTTTGTGGAATTTTTGCTTAGTGCAATGGTTATTGATAGAACTAGGTCTTAGGGGGAGTTTGTTGGTGCATAATTGTGAATCCCTAGTTCTTATCAATCAAATACATACATGTTTACTTGAAATGTTAATTCAAATGTGTTTTGATTAATTGTTTGCATGTGTATATATTCTTAGTGATTCTTTGTGATGATCTTAAGCTTACAAGTACTTAATCATGTGTTGATGTGTGTTTGGAAGTTTAAGTTTAAGTGACAGATCACCACGTGCGAAGTCAGGCTCACTACGTGCGTAGTGGATCTCAGTGCGCACGTAGTGAAGAAGGTCGGTTAAAGTTAAATTAATTATCATTAAAACAACCAGTACGTGCGTACTGGACTCGCTACGTGTGAAATTCGTTGCATCACGTGCGTAGTGAAATTAATTACACTATAAATACTGATTAACTTCATATGTTCGCGGGTAATCGAGCAATCAATAGAAATCG
Organism: Pulicaria dysenterica; assembly: GCA_947179395.2. NCBI lineage: Eukaryota > Viridiplantae > Streptophyta > Magnoliopsida > Asterales > Asteraceae > Pulicaria > Pulicaria dysenterica. The sequence goes on from OX359294.1 coordinate 41,164,369, forward strand.
CTAGAAATCAACCGGGAGCCTTACATAATCGACCATATACGACCTTAAGCCTAAAAAATCGCGAACTTAGTGTTCATTACGAATCCAATCGCAGCCTTAAGCATCTCTGTGTGAGTTCTTAGTTGTTCTTGCTTCTACTCTGTGTGTTTCTCTGTGTGATACTGTGTGCCGGACACCTAAGCAGATCTTAGAATCCTTAGGAGGTTGGGGAAATAGAAATTCCGCACTATTTCTCATCCTAGATCAGTCCTAGCGTAAGGGTGTTTTAGTTTAGTTTAGAACCCCATCCCCCACGGTCCTACACATTTTATCCAAAACACTTTTGGATCCCGAATCAACATTCATGATTGATCTATTTTTTCTCAAGCTTACGCTTGTTTCATATATGCCATGACATGGAAATGCTTTGAAACATAAGGAACCATTTTTATAACATAAAATAGAACCATTCAAAAATTCAAAATCAAAACCATCTTCGTACAAGGCATATAAGGAAATAATGTTTCTTGCCACGCAGGGCGAATAACATACATTTAATAAAGCAATAGATAAGCCGGATTGAAAGGCGAGCTCCACACTCCCGGGACAACCGCCTTGTTTCCCATGATGAGGTCCAGCTCTCCATCAACAAGGTCCCTACTTCTTGTTAGTACCTGCACATTATTACAAACGTGTGTACCACACCCGCTATCTAAAACCCAGGCGTTAGAAGTGGAAGTGTTATGGAGTTCAATCATGTACATACCGGAGGCAGCGGCACCTTTGGATCTCGGCTTTTTGAGCTCCTCCGTGTATTTGGGGTAACTACGCCGGTAGTGACCCTTTTCCCCACAGAAGTAGTAGGTTGCCTCTTCCGGAGAGGTGACAGCGGTAGCGGCTTGTTTCCCCTTCACCTCCGGGGTTGTGATAGGGTTGGGCTTCGGTGTTTCCACCTTGGCCTTCCCCTTCCCCTTTGAGGCCGAAGCGGGTTGCTTACGCTTCTTGTCACCCTCTTTGATTGCAAGGACGGCGGTGGAGGAAGATTTCTTCGATTTGGCCATGTTAGACTAGGCAGTCTTCAACATGCCATGAAGCTCCATTATGGTCTTATCCATATTATGCATATGAAAGTTCACAATGAAGGGCCCGTAAGATGGAGGCAAAGATTGGAGGATTATTTCAACCGCCAACTCTTTCCCCATTGGGAACCCCAACTTCTACAATTGATCCACACAGCCCTTCATACGAAGGACATGTGACCTCACGTTGCTGCCCTCCTGCATCCGGCAACCAACGAAGGCTTTGACGCATTCGTATAACTCCTGCCTCGCTTGCATCTGGAACATGTCCTTCAGCTGCGTTATCATGTCATATGCACTCACAGTCTCGAATTGCCTTTGCAACTCGGGACTCATGGTCGTAAGCATGAGGCAGGTCACGTCATTCGTGTCCTTGATGCGCTTTTCATACTCATCTTAATTGGTAGCAGGTGGGTCCGGAAGAGGAGTCTCCAAGACCTCAAGCTTCATCTCATGGAGTAGGACAATTCTCAAAGTCCTAAACCAATCCATGAAGTTAGGTCCTTGAAGTTTCTCGTTCTCAAGGAAAGGAGGTAGCGACATATTTGCGGTGTAGGTGTTGGTGCTAGTAGATGCCATCTACAAGCAAAATACGAAGTTTGGTTAGTTTGACATATTAAATCCTTGTTACATAATTACCCACTTGTTTATGAAAACAAATTATATTAACAAGGGCCAAGAACCTCTAAGTACCCCAATCCATGATGGGTTTGCAGCGGATCACTTCATGGAGCTACTTAGGCCGGTAAACGCTTTACCGATTGCAATCCACGATCGCAACTCTTAGATACTTGCGGGATCCTAGGTACTCATAGCACCCATTTGGCATGTTTGATCCCTCCACACCATTCCTCATTAATCCACCATGGTAGCTCGGTATGGGCATGACAACTACCAAGGCGTTTTAAGTCTTGAAATTGTAAATTGACCGTCAAGATACACGGTGGTACTCTAGCCCAATGGCCGGCTCCGTTAAAGCTAGACATTCCGACCATGCGAGTTGCCACACGCACCTTCCACACAGTTACACAAAACCGATCTCGGCTAAAGCTCGACAACCGATCTGGCTTCACTAGATTCGGGTGGTGTCATCTTACGGTTGGTGTGTGATTTACTTTTGAGAAAAACGGGATTTTGTTTCTCCGGTTAAAACAATTTTAACCAATTATAGTTGATGTGTGCTCCTCCCACTTGATCCGTGCGTCTCCAACCGACCTCCGGATCCAAGATTGAGCAAAGACACCTCCTCCCGGTTCTTCTTTGGTTGTCTTCGGTTCTCCTTTTACAATTTTACTAATTTAAAAGGAAATGGCATGCAAGCCACAATATCTATTCTAAGCTAATACTAACAATTACAAAGAATAGAAAATCGGCATGCAAGCAGTTAAATATTACAAACCGAATGAATTAATTAATTATTACAAATCAAATGTGGTACAAACCACCAAATGAATGAATAAATAATTACAACCAACCAAAACGACATCACATAGGTCATAAGGCTCAATGTTACCGGATTTACAAACAACCACAACAAACAACACGGTGTGTCACACCAAACCGTGTAAAATATCCCAACTAGATTTATTCCAAAACTACCTAAAACACTTAAGGCACGAGTGAATAAATCTTGTACGTATGCATTAGAAATTCCAAACACTTTGAAAAACAAAATTCATACATACACAACATAAGTATATGCACGTGCGCGTTATCATGCCAAAACCGCACGATACATATAAATATGCGAGTTAGGATATTATGGGGTTTTCAAAATGATCAAAAGACCAAGTTAAACTACTGGAAAAATCCAGAAAATGGCCAAATCATTTTTATAAAGTTTTTCTTTCAAAACGGGTCAAAAAACAATTTCCAGACGCCCTTCATGACCACTACTCGTTACGGCCTCTCACGGCACGTGAAGACAGTGTGTCCCACGACTCGTGAAAATTTTCAAAAAACCCTTTCACGACCTCAACCCAACACTGAAGTCGTGGAGGCTTCATGACCCGTGAAGAGAAACTCCACGGCCCGTGCAGGCCTTCTGGACAGAATGTCCCTTTTTGCATAAAAAAGATTTTCAGGCCAAAATGGTGCATGCATGACATCAAGATGGCTCTGATACCACTGTAGGAGTTCATAGCAAAACCAAAAACGCAACGGAAGCAAATAAATCGGATTTAAAAACAAAAGAAATGAATGAACTCCATATATGGTATAAACTTGAAAAACATGCATGCAACCAAAACAAACAACAGCACAAAGGTAAGAAGTGTTATACCTTCCACCTTAGCTCCTAGCTCTTGGAATAAGGTTGTGTATGAATGGGATCAACAAATCTTGAAGAAAACGGCCTTCAAGCTCTTCCACCGAAGTGATACACCAATGAACTTCACCCTTGTGCTAGCAAGACAATCAAATGTCACACTCCCTTAGTTGAGATAATTATTCCAGCCCTTAAACTTCTGGAAACACACTAGAAACCTCACAAGACTCTCTTTGAAGTGTTGTTAGTATGTATGGAGTGATTGTGGCAAAAGGTTCTAAGGCCACCAAGGTTAACACCTTTTAAAGACCTTAAAATCGTCCCCTTTACACCTCTAGCCGGCCATCACCTTAATCCCCATTGGACCACCATGAACAAGCCAATGAAAATCAAGTGCCACTTAGTTTTCCGAGCTTCACGACCCTTCACGGGCCCGTGAAGCTTAATGTAACGCGCCGGGTTTTCAGAAGCTTAATTAATAAAATATAATTATAACAGCAACTGTCTACCAAAAGATAACGTTTAACAAACACAGCGGAAGCTAAAAGTTAGTTATTTACATCACAAGTTTAACAAAAGAACCCGACAAGGTTACCAAATATCTGCCGACCATTAGAACCAGTAATCAGAGTTACAAAAGCAAAGTACAGAAAGTGTTCCCCAAAAATTCTCTACTCGGCAGTATAAACCAAAACATGGCACCCATCCTCACCAGGAACTAATTACCTGTAATGTAAGAAAGAGTACATGTAGGGGTTAGCTATAAATAGCTAGTGAGTAACGATTAAACATAAGCACCGTAACAAAGATGTTATAGCATGCAAAAGATATAACAGAATACAAACAGGTCTATCCAAACAGCTAGCGATGTTCCGGTGTCCATGAGGAGTCACATCTTGCAGGGTTGTAAGCCCAGCTCAATGATCCAAACTAGGGGAACCGAATACATCAATCATATCGCGCTGGTTGGGGGAGCGGGTAGCAGCCCACCATTGCATAAACGAGGCGGGTGAGCGGAGCTCCCCTAACGAGCGGGGAAATTAGTAAAACTGAGAGCCCCTAGTTGAAGTACGGGGGTTTTGCAAGAACCCAGATTCACGGCAGCGAATCAACCATACCCCAAACAGCAGCAAAGTGCCGGCACGAACACGTATTGGCCGACTCTGGCCTCATCATAACGTAGTTGGCCTACAAAAGCCATATCATATCAAGGTTGGCCTACAAAAAGCCATAGTATAAACATATAACAAGTCATAACATGATTGGCCTACTCAAGCCTAATACCATCGCATAGCAATTCATACCATAACAAGTTAAGAACATATAAACCGTAACTTACCTTAAACATGGTTATAACATGTTTATCACGAAGCCTAAGGTTAACCGGTACTCACCTGAAAAGCTACAGCAGGCAAATGTAGTGTTCGGTGTCCTCTGGTTCTTTAGGAGCGCCAAACACATCATTTACAAGCTTGTTAACACATTACAATTAACCAACATGGTTCTAAAAAAAAACTACAAAAATACAACATGCTGGACAACTCCTTGCGATAGCAAGCAAAGCTTTACGGTCGCAAGGACCCCTTACAAACACCCCTTACGACCGCAAGGTCATCCCTTGCGACCGCAAGAATCTTTTTCCATAAACCAAACCCTACGGCCGTAGGAACTCCTCCCTACGCCTGTAGAAGCTAATTTATGGGACCTACGGCCGTAGATTATGTACCTACACCCGTAGACCATGTTCCTTCATCCGTAGACGGTAAACCACACAAAAACAACCCCTACGGTCGTAAAGACAATCTTCTACGGCCGTAAAGACTATTTGACACACTTGCGACCGCAAGGACCTTACCATGTGACCGCAAGGACCTCTGGTTCAGTACAGTTCGTCCCTGTTCGTGAAACAGCCCCAAAAATCTCATTTTTGAAATAGAAATCGACCATATTTCAGATTCAAAAGTTTCTACATGTTCCTTATAATCAATATAACCTTTCTAACACAAGCCTAACTCAAAACAAACACTATAACCCACTTGGAACCATCAAAATGGATGATCTCTTATTCAAGACTCAAGAACAATACTTAAACCCAAAACACTTACAAATTGAAGATGATTATCAGCTGCAGGTGATGATTTTCACAACGAATCCTAATAGCTAACTCGAGTTCAAAGCTTTCCTCTTGATTCCTTCTTTGATTTAGCAAAAGAGAAGTGTATGTGTGTATACGTACGTGACTGTGTGTTTGTATGTGTTTTGTTTGTTTCCAGGGGATAAGAATCCCTTGAACCGACCTTTGTGGTCAATTAAAAAAAACGCGGTATTTTGTTCCCCTTTTTTACTTACAACTTATCTCTCGTTTACCCGTTTCACCTAACGAGGATATATTTGGAACCATTATCTAAAACCGATTACTAACTTACCAATTTTATCTATTATTATAATTATTTTACATATTACCTTTTTATCACATATAATTAGCAAATAACATATTTATTAACAAAATACATTGATTAAAATCAATGTACAAGTATATAAGCACATAGTACAATATGGTACAACTACTAACAACTAGGCCCTATTTTGGGATGTTACAAATCTACCTCCTTAAGAAGATTCCGTCCTCGGAATCTGTTCTACCGCAAACAAATGAGGGTATCGAGCTTTCATCTCATCCTATGCCTCCCAAGTCAAATTAGGACCCAAATTGTGCTTCCATTTTACCAGAATTAACTTGATCATCTTTTTACGTAGCTTTTTAATCTTAGTATCGAGAATTTCAACAGGTTCTTCTACAAGACGTTCTGCTGAATCAACTTTTAACTCTTGTAGAGGTAGGATTTGATCATTTTCAACCTTACACTTCCTCAACATTTAACTCAGGTGGCAATTCAAGCTATACTGTCTAATCATTAACTCGTCGCAGAATTTTGAACGGACCAATATACCTTGGACTTAGTTTACCTTTACGAACAAAACGAATCACCCCATTCCAAGGTGAAACTTTTAGAAACACACGATCACCTACTTCAAACATAACAGATCGTCGTTTAGGATATGCGTACATCTTTTGTCTATCACATGCAGCTTTCAACTTTTCGCGTGCTATCTTCACCTAATCAGCAGTTATTTGAACAATATCAAGACCCGCATATTGTTTTTCTCCAGGTTCTAACCAACAGGTTGGAGTGCGGCATCGCCGACCGTATAACATCTCATATGGTGGGATGCCGATACTCGAATGATAGAATTGTTATAAGCAAATTCGATCAAGGGTAGGTGAGAATCCCACGAACCACGAAATTCGAGTATACAAGCCCGAAGCATATCTTCAAGAGTTTGAATAGTCCTTTCAGACTGACCGTCAGTTTGTGGATGATATGCCGTGCTAAGATTCACCCATGTACCAAGCTCGTGTTGCAAGCTATTCTTGAAATGAGAAGTAAAACGTGCATCACGATCACATACAATAGATAACGGTATACCATGTCGAGATACTATTTTAGCAACAAAGAGTTGGGCTAATTGTTTCAAAGGTGCATATTCATTAGTCGTGAGAAAATGAGCACTCTTGGTAAGTCGATCAACAACAAACCAAATCCTATCATACCCTTTAGAAGTACGAGGTAACTTTGTCACAAAATCCATAGTGATATGATGCCATTTCCACTCCGAGATCTCTAACTGCTGTAAATTACCGTAGGGCTTCTGGTGCTCTGTTTTCACCTGAGCACAGATTTGACATTTCTCGATAAACGATGCTATGTCACGCTTCAGAGTAGGCCACCAATACAAAGTTTTCAAATCCTGGTACGTCTTGGTGCTACCGGGATGAATAGATAAATTTGACTTATGCGCCTCATGTAGGATTGATTCCCGATTACCACCAAGATTTGGTACCCAAATACGCGATTGGAACATTTTCAAACCCCAACTATCCTCTTGTAATTGCTTTGACAACTTGGTCATCATTTCAGCTTTCAAATTAACTTCTTGCGGCGCTTCTTGTTGTGCTTCCTTCAGTTTAGCTATGATATCGGATACAACCGTAAGTCTCATAAACTTAGCTGCTTCAGGAGAACTCTTTCGGCTTAGTGCATCAGCAACAACATTGGCTTTCCTGGGATGATACTTGATCTCGCAGTCATAATCTTTGTTGGGAAATTGGCTAAGTCATTGAAATTGTTATACATGCATAAATCAAAACTGTTAAGAATGTTAATGGATGTTGGGAAAACAGTTTAAAACTGTTAGAAGAAGTGTTGAAGAAACAGTTTAGAACTGTTAGTGAAAATTGTGAAGACAGTTGTAACCAACAGTTGCTGTGAACTTCAAAGCTGTTATATAGAGTTCAGAACTGTTAGGACAAACTACTACAACTATTTGAAGACCTTGAAGCCGAAGACTGTTAGAAAAACCAAGAACTGTTGTATTCATTAAACAGTTTCGGTTGAGCTAAATATGGAAAAACCCTATCTTTGAAGATATCTCGAAATACTGTGAAGATCATCAAGATTATCTTAGAAAATAGAAGATTACCTAACTGTCAGCAAATCAAGGAAGATCAAGGAGTATAAATGATAGATTAGAATTTATAATTTGTACGTACTCGTTGATTAAGTTTTTGCATTCATTCTTCAAGTTGTAATTTGCTTTCAGAATAGTGCTAAGCCTCTAAGTTTCTCGTTGAAACCTAAGAACAATCTATGTTCTTCGTCTAACATAATAAGTTAGATTGGGGGTGAAGTTTGCTATTGTAATCAATCTGGTTGATCAATAAAACTACTGTTTGATTGAATTGTCTTGTGTTCAAAACCATCTTTAATCAATTAAGTGTGATTCCGCAACTTCTTAGTTGATTGTGATCATAGTTAAAAGATTAACTTTTATTCAACTTTGATTTGTTATTCAAAAGTTAGTTCTTGTTATTTGATATAATCTATATCCGATCCTGACAAGTGGTATCAGAGCCTTATTATTAAGGTTTCTTTGATCACTAGTTGAAGGTTTTTGCTTCAATCTTGCTTTGTTCTTTAAAATTGTTTTCAAATCACTTTGCTTCAATGGATTCTGGTGGATCTTCTGATAACAATGGCTCTGGGTCAGACATTCGTGTTCCCGTGCTCAAACCAACTGATTTTGAGATGTGGAAACTGAGGATCAAGCAGCATGTCCAATTAATGGACTATGCTGTTTGGCAAATCATTGAAACTGTTCCCACTAACCCCATTGATCTGGATGAGAATGGAAAACCAAAGAAGAAGCCACCACCAAAGACAGATGCTGAAAAGAAGGAGAGAATGATTGAGATGAAAGCTCTCAGCATCCTCCAGATTGCAATTCCCAATGAGTATCAACATCAATTCAAGAAATTTGATGATGCTCATGAACTTTGGAATGCTCTGGAAAAGAGGTTTGCTGGGAATGCTAGTTCTAAGAGAAACCAAAGAGATCTCCTTAAACAAGCCTATGAGAACTTCACCAGTGGAAAGAATGAGAGTATTACCCAAATCTTTGATAGGTTTTACAAGCTGGTAAGCCAACTAGAGAGTGCTAAGGTTAGGCTTGATCAAGATGAGATAAATAGAAAGTTTCTTAGGTCTCTAGGTGATGAATGGACTGTGTTTGCTGCACAATGGAGGACTAAGGATTCCCTTGAAGACATAGAGTTAGATGACCTCTATAATAGTTTGATAGTGTTTGAGGGAGAGATAGAGGGAAAAAGAAAAACTGTTGTCCCTAGCCACAATGCTGCTCTCCTGTCATCCTCAGGTATGGAATCAAACCATTCATTAACTAACTCTATTGATAGTTGTGCATGTACTAGTTCTGCTGTTGGACTAGATATGAACACTCCAGATGCTGTACTTAAAGCTTTTCTTGCCAGTCATGCATATTCAACCCTCACCAATGAGGATCTTGAACAAGTGCACCCTGATGATCTTCAGGAGATGGATCTCAAATGGCTGATGGCCATGCTTACTGTTAGAGCCAAGAGGTTCATCAAAAGGACTGGAAGGCAAAATATGAATTTCAGAGCTGATGGCAAGGCTGGATTTGACAAGTCAAAGGTGAGATGCTTCAAATGTCAACAGCTTGGCCACTTTGCAAGAGAGTGCAGATCTGGTGGACAAGTCCAGAATCAAGGTCAGAGGCCAACTCAGAATCAAACCTCCTTAGCATTGGTCTCACAAGAAGGTCATGGGTTTGATTGGAGTGATCAAGCAGAAGAGGCTACAAACAATAAAGCTTTGATGGCATTGACTGACTCCTCCATCAAGATGGATTCACCAGCAACTGAGGACATTCAGGTATCTCCTAAACTATGTCCTGGTGAATGTAGAGCTATTGTTAAAAGGTTTAGAGAGCACAATAAGAAAATGTGTGATGCTCTAAGCAAAATGGAGGAGAGAAGATATGAATCAAGTGCAGTCATTGAAAGCTTTGAAAAGAAAATAAAAGATTATCAAACCAATGAACTGCAAATGGATTATGATAGAAAATATCATAAGTGGAAAAAAGAGCAGATTCAAGAGGAGATTGATAGTCTGAAAAAGAAGCTAAGTGAGAAGGAAAGTAAGGTTGATGAGTTAACCAAAAAGTTGGAGGGTGTTGATATTGATATGAGCATGTTCAATGCAACAAATCTTAAACTTGAAACCTTGTTACATAACTCCCATGTCTGATGTATCTGATAGGTATGTTAATGAATCATTACCAGAGGAACTGAAGTCAGCTAATCCACCATTTGAAAGTGATGAGGAAGGAGTTGTGTATGCAGTGAGTGATGATAAGAATGAGGGAGTTGTGAAGAAGGATGAAGGCATTCCATATGAAAATCACATTTGTTGTGAGCCCATTCCCACAAAACCATCTTTACAACCTGTGGTGTTTGTAAAAGCATCCACTGAACCCCTCACCAATGAGCCAAAAATGACCAAAGCTGTTAATTCTATAAGCAGTTCCACAACTGTTACAAACAGTACCCACCTTTACGCTAACAGTCCCAAAAGGAACCCAAACAGTTCTAACCCAAACAGCTCAACTGTTAGTGTTAAGTCAAAAGGAAAAGAGAAAGTTGATGAAGTTGTAGTTGGGAAGCCCAAGAAGGAAGCTGTAAAAGCACAGACTAAACCCAGATTAGTAAAAAGGTATACTGAAATGCCTGCATGCAAATGTCAAAAACATGGTGTTCAAAAGTTTCCTCAGTCAGCACCCGTGAGAGGAAATCAAAGAAATAGGAACCAGTTCTGGTCACAAAGAACTGGTTTGCCTATTGTGAAAGCTAAAAAGTGCTATACATGTGGGAGATCCAATCACTTGGCTCAAGACTGTTATTATAACCCACAGATGTGTAGCACCAAAGAACCAAGTTTCAAAAAGCAAAATAACAGTTCTAAAACTGTTAAGTCAAAGTAGATCAACAGTTCTAAAACTGCTAAGCCAAAACAGGCTAACAGTTCTACAACTGTTACATCCAAACCAACTAACAGTTCCACAACTGTTTTATCAAAACCAAAAACTGTTGGTCTGGCTTGGGTGAAACTGCAAAAACAAACAGTTTCTGGAGAGGGTAAAACTGTTATTCAAACTGAAAATCAAAAGGAGTCACATGTTGATTCATCTGTTTTACAAACTCCACCAGCTGTTTGTTCAATGGTATCCCCTGTTAATCACAACAGTTGGGAACCACATGTTCTTACAAAGTATTCCTCACACAAATTAGAGAAATCTAATGTGGATGAAATCAAAAAGAACCAAACTCTGTTTAAGTATTATGACTTGAATGGTGTACCCAAGACCTGCATGGCCTGGGTACTTCCTGCTACTAACTGATTTTATTTGTGCAGAGCATTCATAGGGCCAATCATGGATCTATCTGGCATGTGGATAGTGGATGCTCAAGGCACATGACTAGAAATCCACACTATTTGAAGGATTTCAGAAGTATCAATGGTGGATTTGTAGCATTTGGAGGAAATGCTAAGCGAGGAAAAATCACAGCATTTGATATATATGAGCTAAAGTTTGTTTGACAGTTGCACAATTCTGTTTCAATAAATACTAACAGTTTTCAACTGTTAGTATATGGCTTCCACAACTGTTAGGCAAAGTCCATGTGCAACTGAGGGGGAGAAATTCGTCAACTGAGGGGGAGAAATGAGAACAGTTGTAAACACTAAACAGCTGTTAATCCAAATAAATGATCAAACAAAAGGGAGTTAACTTTTAAATAACAGTTGTCACTTTTTATGAAAACAACTTTAAAACTGTTAGTTTATTTTTGTCCGTCAACTGTTAAGTTACTAAAGGGTGTTTTGGTCTTTGCAGAATTTTGAGGACGGTTTGAATTGCATTGAACATTCAAAACATATATAAGTCATTCCCTCCTCACAAGTTTATTTACGCTTACTAAATATACTTGCTCTTGAACGCTAAAACCCTAGAAACCTGTTCGCAAATCGACATGGCTCCCCTTCCATTCGTTAAGGAACATAACATGCTCGCATATTTGTCCAAACCCGATCATCTCGGTGCTTTCCATGATGTGATTGACTACCTCTCACTCTCTACCCTCCACCATGCTCTTACTGTCAACCCCACCATTTACCTCTCTCATATTGATCAGTTCTGGAAAAATGCCTCACTAAGGGAAGAAAATGGAGTGAAATGGATCGACTCTATGGTGGATGATATCACTGTCTCCATCTCTGAAAGCATAATAAGCCAACAACTTCAACTGAATGATTAGGATGGTGAGTATTCTGAGCAATGGTGGAGTTTCTTTCAAGAAACAGAGCTGCCAGGGGTGAGCATGAAGCCCAACTTATTACTACACCACCACCTCTGGAACCCACAGCTCACGATACTCAAATAATCCCTTCTGCTTCCTTTGAACGAGCTACAACACAAGCCCCTGCACTAAAAATATTTCAAAAGAAGAGGAAAAGAACTGTTGGTGCTCCTTCCACCAAAGTTCATTAAACTGAAACTGTTAACCCTGCACAGGTGCATTCACCTGTGCAGAATATCGAAAGGGAACCCCTTGTGCTGTCTCCCAGGCACAATGAGGAGGTGATCACTCCATTAGAGGGTGATCATGTGGTATTTGAGGCTGACCCTATTGTTGTATCCGCAAGGGGTGAACAGGACAGGGTTAACATAACTAAGACCTCAGCCACGGCAACAGAGGCTGGTCAAACAGTTTGTGAAAATCCCCAGTACCTTGAAAAGAGGGGTACTGGTGTGGAATCTCAATTGAGTGAACCACCAGTTTTATCTGTCAATGATATGTTAACAGTGGCAACACTGGCTGACATTGAGGCTAGAATGCAACACCAAGCAATGACGGATTCCAACATTGCACCTTTCTTTGCTGCATATGTACAACTCAAAAAGAAGATTGCCTTACAAAACAAAAGGATTCTTCAACAAGACCAGCAAATCAAGGTTTTAACCAACAGTTTGAAGCATGCTAATGAGGTGCTAAAGTTGCATGATCAAGTAATACAACAGTTGACAGCTGCTGCAAGACCCCCTTCAACTGTTCCAATCAAAGAGGGGGAGAGTTCATTACCAACAGTTGCTGAAGTGCCAGAACAAACAGCTGTAGTGGATGAACTAACAGTTGCACCCAGTGAATCAACAGTTGAAGAGAAACTATCAGCGGTGGATAGAGTGCTGATTAATACGATAATTTTTTCTAGTGATTATCCAACAACTGAGGTTTACAAGTCATGGCCCAAGGTGAAACAAGAATATTTGATTAAAGTGGGTGCTCAGATGCTGAACTGCAATGAATTCCAAATGAAACAAAAGATTGATGATGGATGGCTTGAAGGCAAATGTGCAAAGTTAAAACCTATGAAGCCAAAGCCTGGATTCAAAGGAATTCATATTGTAGAAAAGGTTGTTGAAAAGCCCGTACAAGAGGTACAAGGAAAGGGAAAGGAGATTGTTGTTGAGCTACCAAAGCTAAAATTAACAAAACAACAACAAGAAGAAAGGGATTTTGAATGTGCTCAGAGGTTGGCTGCTGATCTTCAACAACAAGAACAGACTGATTTTGAAATAGCAAAGAAGCTAGCTGATGAGATCATAGCTCAGATTGATGAGGAGGAAAAACAAGAAAAGGCTGCTAAGGGAGTTAAGAGAAAAAGAATTGTGAAAAAGAAACAACCTCAACTTCCTAAGCCAGTAACTGAGAAGAAGTCTCAACCTCAACAATCCAAATCCCAAAAGTCCAAAGCTGTCCAACCAACTCAAACAGATCAAACCATCAAAGCTAAAATGGTTAAAACTATCATTCAAGATAGGCTCTTGGTCGATGTTGAAGAAGGTGTTAACAAGTTTGTAGCAGAACATTTTGGCCAGAAGTCTCACATTAAAGAATGGAAGTTTGATGTTGTCCGGTTTGATACTGGGAAGGAAGGTATGATCATTGTAAGAGAGAATGATCAGATCGAACAGTTTTCAGGCTACTTACAAATGATGGATAGTATTACTAGGCGGGACATACAAGAATTGTATGAGTATGGAACAAGGGATTATGGAGGATCTGAGCATCCTACAATTAAGATATTGATGAGACATTTGACAAGTATTTGCAATCCAAAGAAAATAATGTCAATACTGATGGCTGATGAAACTTTTCCAATTCAATCTGTTAAAGTGTATGCTAAACCAAGGGTATACTCCATGGTAATGGGAAATGCAATTACTGAATGGTTTGACATGGATTTCATCGAACACGGTCAGATCAAGCTCCAATACTTATTGAAAGCCAAGTTCTATGGTCCAGCCAAAGTAAGGGATGAGCTAATTCAGAAGTTCAAAGATAGACTTGAATCCCTGAGATCAAAGAAAATGTAATTTTTCTATCTTTTGAATTTTTTATTATGACAGCTTCATTTTGCATTCATTGATAATTGTATTCTTTACTTATGTTAAATTTGTCTATGATTGAACCCTTAAAACAAACAACTTAATTGTATTGTTCAATACTTTAAGTTAAGGGGAGATTGTTGGGAAATTGGCTAAGTCATTGAAACTGTTATACATGCATAAATCAAAACTATTAAGAATGTTAATGGATGTTGGGAAAACAGTTCAAAACTGTTAGAAGAAGTGTTGAAGAAACAGTTTAAAACTGTTAGTGAAAATTGTGAAGACAGTTGTAACCAACTGTTGCTGTGAACTTCAAAGCTGTTATATAGAGTTCAGAACTGTTAGTACAAACTACTACAACTGTTTGAAGACCTTGAAGCCGAAGACTGTTAGAAGAACCAAGAACTGTTGTATTCATTAAACAGTTTCGGTTGAGCTAAATATGGAAAAACCCTATCTTTGAAGATATCTCGAAATACTGTGAAGATCATCAAGATTATCTCAGAAGATAGAAGATTACCTAACTGTCAGCAAATCAAGGAAGATCAAGGAGTATAAATGATAAATTAGAATTTATAATTTGTACGTACTCGTTGATTAAGTTTTTGCATTCATTCTTCAAGTTGTAATTTGCTTTCAGAATAGTGCTAAGCCTCTAAGTTTCTCGTTGAAACCTAAGAACAATCTGTGTTCTTCGTCTAACATAATAAGTTAGATTGGGGGTGAAGCTTGCTATTGTAATCAATCTGGTTGATCAATAAAACTACTGTTTGATTGAATTGTTTTGTGTTCAAAACCTTCTTTAATCAATTAAGTGTGATTCCGCAACTTGTTAGTTGATTGTGATCATAGTTAAAAGATTAACTTTTATTCAACTTTGATTTGTTATTCAAAAGTTAGTTCTTGTTATTTTATATAATCTATATCCGATCTTGACAATCTTTTATCAGCTCTAACCAGCGTCATTGTCTCATATTAAGCTCTTTTTGCGTGAACACATATTGCAAACTTTTGTGATCCGAGTATACTACACATTTAGTACCGTATAGGTAATGCCTCCACAGTTTTAGAGCAAACACCATAGCTGCAAGTTGCAGATCATGGGTTGGGTAATTCTTTTCATGAGGTTTCAACTGACACGAAGCGTAGGCAATCACTTTGTCTCGTTGCATTTGAACGCAACCTAGACCCGCGTATGAAGCATCACAGTAAACAAAGAAATCTTCCGACCCATTAGGCAATGTCAGAATAGGAGCTTGACATAACAATTAATTCAAAGTCTGGAAAGCTTGATCTTGTTCATCAGACCATACGTACGCAACATCGTTACGAGTCAATTTGGTTAACGGAGCCGCAAATTTAGAAAAGTTCTGAATGAATCATCTATAATAGCCAGCAAGACCTAAGAAACTCTTAATCTCTGTAGGACTTTGAGGAGTTTCCCAATTTATAACAACTTCAATTTTGGTTGGATCAACTTTAACGCCTTCGTTACAAATTACATGACCCAAGAAATGCACCTCAAGCCAGAATTCACACTTAGACAATTTAGCGTAGAGCCGTTCCTGCTTCAAAATTTCCAACATTAGGCGAAGATGGTGTTCATGCTCCGCTTCTGTTTTGGAATATATCAAGATATCATCAATAAATACAATAACAAATTTATCAAGAAAAGGACGGCATAAACGATTCATCATATCTATGAAAATGGCAGGTGCGTTGGTTAAACCAAACGGCATCACCAAGAATTCATAGTACCCATATCGAGTTCGAAAAGCAGTTTTAGGAATATCCTCATCTCGAACACGAACTTGATGATAACCCAAACGGAGATCAATTTTCTAAAAACATTTAGCACCTTGAAATTTGTCGAACAGATCATCTATACGAGGCAACGGATATTTATTCTTCACAGTTCGCTTATTCAGCTCCCTGTAGTCGATGCACATGCGTAGTGTACCGTCCTTCTTCTTAACAAATAACACAGGAGCTCCGCAAGGTGAAGAACTCGGGCGTATGAAACCTTTATCAAGCAGTTCCTGGATTTGAGTCATCATTTCCCGAATCTCAGACGGCGCAAGACGATACGGGGATTTTGCTACAGGCGTAACTCTAGATATAAGATCAATCCGGTATTCTACATCTCTAACTGGAGGTAAACCCGGTAACTCTTCACGAAACACTTAAGGATATTCCGAAACCACCCTGATATCATTAACGGTCTTTTCTTCCACCCCAACATTAATCACGTATGCTAAGTAGGAATCACAACCTTAAACAAGAGATTTCTAAGCTTTAATAAAGTTAATCAATATCAGATCTAGGTTTTTCTCCTCGCGCCACAGCATAGGTACCATCAGGTAATGGAATTTTGATTAACTTTTTGGAACACAATATCATGGCATTTTGACTGGTAAGCCAATCCATGCCAATAACAACATCGAAACCAGTAATCGGCATGAGGAGTAGGGAAATAACAAAACAATGCCCATCGATAGTAATAGAAACTTGAGGTACGTGTGACGTACCAAGAACTTGGCTACCGTCTGCAATTTCTACTCTAATAGAATCTTTCATCACAACAACAGGTAGTTGCCATTTATCATAGAAAACAGAAGACACATACGAGTAGGTAGCACCATAATCAAATAGAACACATGCAGGTATAGTATTAACTAAGAAGATACCAGTAATAACATCACCTGCATTCTTTGCCTCGTCTGTAGTCATTTGGAAGGCTCTCCCCTGAGGACGTGGGGCACCTCCCTTTTTCTGAACAGCAGCTCCAGATGATCCACAAGCTCCCGAACCTTGCGACTGAGGGCAATCAGCTATTCTGTGGCCAGGTCTATGACACTTATAACAAATGTTTTCTTTAAATATACATTCACGTGTCTGATGGCCCTTTGTTCCACACTTCCCACATTTAATCACGTCCCAGCTTCCTGACTTCTGAGACGATTCACCACTTGGCCTATTTCCAGTCCCACTATCACCTCTCCTATTACCAAATGACTGTTCAAACTTCCTCTTGTACCCTCCTCCTTGTTGTTGTAGTTAAGCTTTCGGCTTCTGCCTATAATCTTCCTCGGTCTGCCGTGCTAGATCAAAGGCTGCATCCAGCGTTGCTGCAAACCTCACAGCAGATCAGTATTCAACAGGTAAGGAATTAGCAAACTTGCTAATCTTTGCTCTCTCATCCAGTAGTAGATGAGGAACGAACTTCATCTTATCAGAAAACTTCGATATCAGATCCTCCACAGGTTTATCGCCTTTTTGAAGAGCTCTAAACTCTTCCTCGGTCTTCTGCATATCATAATCGGAATAATATTTCTTTCGAAGTTTTTTCAGGAAATCTTCCCAGGTCAAAGCATCCAGAACCTCTGGCGGTGTGACACTCACAATCGTATCCCACCAGGTAAGTGCACGATCTCGTAACATCTGTCTAGCAAAGGTGACTTTCTTCTTCTCTTCACACTCGCTGGAATCGAAAGCATTTCGCATGTTTCGAATCCAAGTTTTTACAACAGAAGGATCATTTACACCAGTAAAAACAGGAGGCTTACAGCTCATGAAATTTTTATAACCAGTAGACATAGAGACTTCGTGAGCAATTCGTAGCGACTCCCGATCGTTCGCTTGTTTCAGTTGAGTCTCTAACTAACGAATATAAGCATCCCTGTCTTCATTACCGGAGTAACTAGCCATCTAATTCAACTTTTATACCAAAACAAGAATACTAGCTATAACTCAAGTAATTTAACAGTTATCACATACCAGTACTATTTCAACATATAACAATTCACATATAACGCTCATCACACCCCAATACCACCCAAAATATATAACTCAAGTAATTCACATATAACGCTCATCACACCCCAATACCACCGAGGGAACACTGAATAATGGTCGGGCCTGGGTTTGAGATTGAATACTCCTCAAAGTACCCAATTCCCTCAAACCAAGGCTCTAATACCAACTTCTAACGCGCCGGGTTTTCAAAAGCTTAATTAATAAAATATAATTAAAACACCAACTGTTTACCAAAAGATAACGTTTAACAAACACAACGGAAGCTAAAAGTTAGTTATTTACATCACAAGTTTAACAAAAGAACCCGACAAGGTTACCAAATATCTGCCGACCATTAGAACAAGTAATCAGAGTTACAAAAGAAAAGTACAGAAAGTGTTCCCCAAAAATTCTCTACTCGGCAGTATAAACCAAAACATGGCACCCATCCTCACCAGCAACTAATTACCTATAATTTAAGAAAGAGTACATGGAGGGGTTAGCTATAAATAGCTAGTGAGTAACGATTAAACATAAGCACCATAACAAAGATGTTATAGCATGCAAAAGGTATCAAAGAATACAAACAGGTCTATCCAAACAGCCAGCGATGTTCCGGTGTCCAGGAGGAGTCACATCTTGAGGGTTGTAAGCCCAACTCAATGATCCAAACTGGGGGAACCGAATACATCAATAATATCGCGCTGGTGGGGGAGCGGGAAGCAGCCCACCATTGCATAAACGAGGCGGGTGAGCGGAGCTCCCCTAACGAACGGGGAGATCAGTAAAACTGAGAACCCCTAGTTGAAGTACGGAGGTTTTGCAAGAACCCAGATTCGCGGCCGCGAATCACCGTACCCCAAACAGCAGCAAAGTGCCGGCACGAACACGTATTGGCCGACTCTGGCCTCATCATAACGTATTTGGCCTACAAAAGCCATATAATATCAAGGTTGGCCTACAAAAAGCAATAGCATCAACATATAACAAGTCATAACATGATTGGCCTACTCAAGCCTAATACCATCGCATAGCAATTCATACCATAACAAGTTAATAACATATAAACCGTAACTTACTTTAAACATGGTTATAACATGTTTATCACGAATCCTAAGGTTAACCGGTACTCACCTGAAAAGCTACAGCAGGCAAATGTAGTGTTCGGTGTCCTCTGGTTCTTCAGGAGCGCCTAACACATCATTTACAAGCTTGTTAACACATTACAATTAACCAACATGGTTCTAAACAAAAACTACAAAAATACAACATGCTGGACAACTCCTTCCGATCGCAGGCCTTCCCAAAAACCAAAATAAAAGAAGAAAAGGTAAAACGAGTCCTAAGTCGGCAAAACTATAGCTATCACAACCACGCAATTATATATAAGCACTATATATATAAAAGTCAACCACGCAGTTATAATATATAAACAATAAACTATGCTGTTAAGCACACAACCTGATTTGTTTAAACTTTCTCATTTACCCTTTGATTAATACATATTAACCAAAAATGAGAATTATGATCTTCTAATTAAAAATAATTTGACCAAAAATAGTTTTCTAACAAAAACATCAAAAAACCTCGATCTCATTCAATACTTGAATGAAAAACTTATGTCGGATTTTATTACTAGTTATCCAATAACTTAAAACCGACAACTTTTGGTCAATTGAAAATTATCTTGTTTAATTCTCCATCTTATTATATAAACTTTATCCTTTTAGAATTTTATTTAAAATGACTAAACTAGTCATAATAAATAAAAGTCTAAAATATATATTTTAACTAAACTAATTAAAATATATATAACATTAGTTTATATATAACATTTTATTAATTTTATAACTTAAAAATTAATAGTCCTTTTTGTATTAATCCGGAAAAACAATTTGGGCCAACATCTCCCGTCAACTCGAGAAACCTATTGGGCCGAGACGCTCTTGGGTCGAAGACCCACTGGACCGAAAACTTCCTTGGGCCAAAACCGCTTGGGCCGAAGCCCATTAGGCCTTAGCGCCGCTAAGCCTTCTTTAGCGCCGCTAACTTGGGCCAACAATACTGGGCCGCAGTTTACTGGGCTTAGCGCCGCTAGCTCCTCTTAGCGCCGCTAAACCTCTTTTAGCCCCGCTAACAGTTATGGTCACGGTTTCAGTTCACGTTTTCCGATTTCACACAAATATTTTAAATCCTTTTTAACCTATTAAAACTAACTGTTTTAATATATTGATTAAAAACTGAATTCAATTCAAAAACCCAAAAACTATCAATTATTAATTTTAACAAAAACTTGTTTTATTAATAATTAATTATTCTAAAACTTGAATTCAACCCTTTAAACAAAAATTCAAAAAACCTGGTCAAAATCTAGTTTTAGATAAAAGTTTATCCTTTTTAACGGTTTAAACACAAACCTGGTTTAAACCTAACTGGTTAAAATCAAACCTTTTATAAACTGGATAGACACAGAAAACTTGTTTTATCCTTCTATGGTTTTCGAAAAACAGAGGAGAAGAAAAATAAGATATAGAAGATCATATAACTATCAAACAAACCAACTAACTAGGTTTAATTAATTAAACAAACTGTTTGATTTTAATCTTCATTCAAAACTTGTTCTTATCCAAAAATCTCAATCCTTTTTAACCATTCAAACTAATTGTTTGAATTTTCTGACTAATAGGATAGAACTGATAACAAAAAACAAACTGTTTTGCTACCTTCTATGATTTTCGAAAAAACCAAGAATAAATAGAGAATCAAGAATAAAACCTTAATCTAAAACAGATCAAACTAGAAACTATGGATCATAGAGCCGAGGCTCTGATACCACTGAAGGGTTTTGAACCTGACCAAACCACCATATGACTCAAACTGGCCAAACCTGGGTTTGATTCAACTGGTTCAATCCTGAAAGCAGAACTGGATTGAACACAACCCTCTAAACCCCAAAAGGGTTAGGATCTTTAAAACTTTAAATGATCAACATAGTTTCTTGCATAATAATCCATAGAAAAAGGTTATAACAATGTACCTGATCAGAAAACTTTAGGATTGCTAAAGACACTACTACACCTCCGATTGAACTGGCTGCTAGACCGCTCCTGGATCACCAAAACTCCAATTCTCGAAATCGAGAATGTGTGTGTGTGTGTCCTTCTTTGCGTCGATCACCAAAACCGCAAAACACCTTTCGGGTGTTTACCTTGTTCGACTTCGACGAAAACAAGAGAGGACCGAGAGAGAGATCGAGCGACGAGAGAGATAGAGGGAACCGAGATCGATAGAGTGAGAGAGTGTGTTGTGGTGGCTAGGTTAACCCTTGTCTCTTTCTTTTAATCCTTAAGCCTTAAGGATATATATAAGGATTAGAATGGACCTAAGCCCGTTTAATTAAAAGCCCACTGGTTTTATATAAACTTTCAATCTCTTCACTTTGACCCCCTGGACTTTACTAGTTAATTAATTAACTATTAACTAACTGGTCCGTTAAATATTAAAACTTAATATTTAATTTCCTTTAAATAATAAATAACTATTTATTATTTATTCCTTTCTAATAATTAATCCAAAACTGGATAATTATTTATATCTCTCTTTTCAATATTTAATACTACAGATTAATTATTCGTTTATCTCTTTAATTAATCTAACTGATTAATTATTTTCTCTTTCTCTTTAATAATTAATCTAACTGATTAATTACTTCCACACAGAATAATGGTGAAATCCCACTGTTCTGAATTGAGTGTGTAGCAGTGTGACCCTTTAGTCTCTTATAAAATTGGATACAATATGCCCGTTAATTATCTCTGCACTTATTCCAACAGACTCCCACTTGTGCAAGATAAGTAACAGTTACTGCACATTGTTAGCCTAAGGAGGTCCCTAGCCAGACACTTAGGATAACCAGGTTATAAGAACTCTTATACCCCAAACTAACTTGTGATAAAACCTCATAAGCAACCTGCTTAGAAGTAACTTGTTATAAACTAAAACTATCATAAACCCCCTGTTTATGAATGGGTACGGTTTTATATATACAAACTTGCATATATATAGGTTTGTCCCTTGCGGCGCGGTATTTCAATTTCGAGCATGAGCATGGAGAAGGTCAACTCAGAGACTCAAAAATGTGTTCATGACATACCTGATTTCAAAACTGTGTGATAAACGACAAAGAACAGATCAGTTCGTTTGGGCACGGCCGTGCTCTTACCAGTTTCTATAATCAGTCAAGGGGCCCGGAAATATCTCTTCTAAAAAGAAGGTGCAATTTCCATCTTGCATATTCGCATTTGGAAATACGGCTCCCACTGAATATAGACACACCCCTTATGACCACCCTGTTACGGCGTGGCGTTAGAGCTAGCTAAGAAGACAGTAGTTACCGCATCCTAAACCAAATACCTCAGGCTTAAGGATAACCTAAGTGATTAATACTTTTGACATGAAACCACGAAGTATTATTCACAGTGGGTCAATCCAATATTCGTAACCCTAACGAATATCCATCAATTTTGGTCCGCAAAAACCTTTTGCAGCTATATTCGAAAAACTTTCGAATCTACCCCAAAATTATGATGACTTTATAGCCCTATCATAGTTCCCACCACGATAAGTAGTCACGGATAATTTTTTGAATAAACCTAGTTTATTCCTGATAAACCAAAACATACAAAATTGTGAAGAACAATGAAACTAATTTCTTCACCCTTCCATATTCCATCCTGGAATAAAGGTGCATAATTTCTACCATTTCATTGACTCGATTCACGGTGTCTATCTGAATTACTTATTATTTTATATTGTAACTTATCACAGATTACAACGAAAAATAATATGATTATAAACCTAAAACTCAAGACTAGTACCTAGAAGTACTCTTTCTTGGTTTTGCTAGAAATCGTTCTTGCAACCTAAGAACAATTCTAGACTTACTTATTTCATAAAATTCCTTAAACTTGGAGAAACTGGAAAATAACTCCTTAGTTTCTGATTTTATGAAATAACCTTTCTCTAATTAAAACTTTAATTACATTTGTAGATAAATTAAATCTTACTAGATTTATCCATTTGAAACGATAAAAGTTTCTTACACCTACTTGTAAGAACCTTAAAATTAGATTCCCTGTGTATGCCAACACTAATCTAATATCATTACTAAGAATGTTGAAGAACATTCTATTTTATCATTTCTAACGTTAACCAACCAACAACATTTAATTAAGCTGACTTACTGAATATCATAGAACGTATATTACTTTTAAGTCATTACTTGACTCAAAATCTTGCAATGATATCCTTATTGAGTATCTCTCAATAAATCATGCATTCCTCGGATTAGTTCTTTATCAAGAACTTACTGTTTTAGATAGCTTCTAAAACATCCGATAATTATATACTCTAAAAGTTCGATCTTGTATTTATCACACTGGTTAACAACGACCTTTTATTAACTCTGATAGATACATTTGTCAGATACTCCCACTGTCTTTTATGGAAAAGTTCATTACATTAAAACATCCTTTTAGGCTTTAGTTAATCCTTGATCATCATGCCTAAAACTTGTGTTCCAAACACATGTTTTAAAACTTAGTTTTTGTATGAAATTTGTTCTATGAAACCAGGAACTTGGATCTTCATATATCCATCTTTCTAATTACAGAAAATGGTTTCATCAAACTTGCCATGAGCATAAAAACTTTGTGAAGGCATTACAACTTCTTTCTAAAAACATTTAGTATAAAACTTCCTTCATTATAGTAACTACCATAATCACTTTTATACTATCTTAAATGTTTTATCAAAAACTATTTGCACTTAGAAATAATAACTATCATTTCTATTTTGTTCAAGACTTTGAACATTCACTTTTCATAACTTAAACACTTATTAAATTAGAAAAAACTATCTAATTTTATAAACAATACTTGTTTATTTAAGCGTTTGAAAAAGTGGAGCCAGCATTTATATAACTACAACAAATCATAGCATAAAAATTATAATGGATAACTGAACAAGTCAAGACTTGACTTATTGGTTCTCTTTTAGTCACAACTGGACTAATCCAGATTCATAAGAACACGTGCACGGATATATAACTAAAATAATTAAATTTCCATAAACTCAAAAATATCCATAAACCAACAATATAAAAATTGTTCAAAATAAACTTAAAGAGTTTAATAAACTAGGAAATATAAAAAATTAATAATATCCGCATGCTGCATGTGGGATCTCCTCATGCTGGGCCGCATCACTTTCCATCTCCTCCTGCAATAAACGATTGCAAGATATTAGAATACTCGTAAAAACTTTTACAAGTGGAAAGTGACAAAGAAGCTACACGATACCTGAGGTGCCAGCCTTGCCACCTGCCTCGTGACCCTTCGGGCAATCTCTCTTCCAGTGCCCGACCTCACCGCACTTAAAGCACCGATTCTCGGCTTTTGCTTTGTTCGGCTTCGGCTTCTTGCCCTTGTTGTCGTTATTAGCCCTCGGTGCACTCTGGCTGGGCTGGGCCTTGCCCTTTCCCTTTCCGTGACGCCCCTTTCTCTTTTTATGCCCGTAATGACCCACCAAGAGAACATCCTTAGACTTGGTCCCGATACTCTGCTCAGCAGTCTTGAGCATTGAGTGCAACTCAGCCACGGATTTCTCCATGTTGTTCATGTTGTAGTTGACTATAAAAGGCTTATAGTCATCCGATAACGAGTTGAGTATCGTATCCGTTGCTAGCTGCAACGGAACTGGGTGTCTAAGTCTCTCTAGGTGGTCCATGTAACCTTTCATTTTCATGACGTGGTTACTGACCGAGGTCCCCTTAGCCATCTTGCACGAGTTAAATGCCCTGGTTGCATCATAACGCTCTGTGCGAGCTTGCTCCTGGAAAATGTCCCTCAGCTGGTGGATCATGTCATAGGCAGGAGTTTCCATCATGCTTGACTGCAACTCTGAACTCATAGTTGCGAGCATGAGGCAGCTAACGTCTAGGGCGTCATTTGAGCGCTTCTGAAAAGCCTCCCTGACGTTTGCCCTAGCGTTACTGGCAGGAGGATTTCCTAGAGGTTGTTCTAGGACATACCACTTTGTCTCGTGCCTAAGCACGATCCGGAGATTTCCCTCACATGTGAGAAAGTTAGGACTGACAAGCTTGTCCTTCTCAAGAATGGAGCGGAGAGAGAGGTTGTTAGTACTAGTAACGTTTGTTGCTGATATCGCTGTTTTTATATATATATTTTTACGCGATATCCGGGTATTTTTAGCCGAATATGATTCATATTGTGTCAAACGTGTACTCTTTACCATTGTTTATCTATTTCAGGCTAAAATGCACAAGGCAACGTAAAGTGTGGCTTAAAAAGTCGGAAAGTCAGGGAGATAGCGGCGCTAAAGTTAAAAGTTAGCGGTGCTAAACCTTAGTGTTTAGCGCCGCGATCGTGGAAGATAAGGGCCGGATTTTTTGAATTTCAAATCTGCTACGAATCTGGGATAAAAAATAGATAGCGGCGCTATCTCGCAGGATCTTCCATCTATAAATAATCGCATTCCTCTCCGTTTCTGAAAACCTTTGCACCACTTTCAGCCGTCATACAACCCTAGAAGAGTTCCAGAATCGATCAAGGGCAGCTTCGAGCATTACTTTGACGATTTGAAGCTTGAAGTGAAGATTGAAGGCTTAGCATCATCATCTTTTACGGTTTATTCATTCCATTCTACCATGTTTCTGTTCTTCCATTATTTCCAGAGTATTAGAATGAACATGCTAGGCTAAAATCTCTGTTTTCCTCCCTAGAGGAGATGAAACTCATGTAATGGCTTAGTTTAATTCATGGTTTTTGATACTTTATTCATGTTTGTTCTTGGTTTTGCCTAATCTATGTTTATCCATGTTTATGAATCTTTCTTGATTGCTTAGAATCTGATATTTATGTTTTGAGAGACCACTTGAATCATAAAGTTTGCATCTTGATTATCTAGGACCAATAGGTGATTGAGGAATAGTGATTGATTAATCCTATGTTTTTGAGTAATTAAAGTTAGAGTCTTTTGCATGTGATGTCCATATAATGACCATTTATATGTTAGTTTGATGTTGTGTTGACCATACAAACATTAGGATTATGGTTTAACCTGTTAATCAAATTAATTGGCTAATTAAACTATTTAATTGCACTTTTGACAATAAAGGTAATTAATTAGGGTAATTAGACGGTTATAACTGGATCAAGGTTGTAGCTACTTTAGAAATTGATGCATGAATAGTTTGAGTATCTTTATCTTATCTTGCCAGAAATTTATTGCCATGAAATGAGTTGAGTTGAATCTAGGGAGGGAACATCTTCATTATTATTAATTTTCCTAGTTTATCGCTTCTTTGTCCTTTTTGCATGCTTTTAGTGTTTTTAGATATTTTAGTAGTTTGAGTTGGTTGCAAGTTCATCTTTTACAACAAATCCCCCATTTAATTGCTTTATTTATTTTCTTGTCATTAGTTTATATTTAATTGCTTTTTAGTTTAGTTTAGATTAGTTGTGTTTAATATTTAAATCATTATAATCTTATCAAACCACTCACGTTCCCCTAGAGTTCGACACTGTTAGTTTTCATTTATTTACAATCCATCAGCACTGAAGTCTTCGAAGAAGGTTTCAGTAGAAGAAGCTATCTGAAGAAACGTCTCAACGCACATATGATGTTCGCATCTGAAGAGCTGAAAGTTTCATTACTGAAACTTTCAGTTAAGGTTTACTGAAGTCTGTCTTCAGCAAATGGTCCCCTCAGTGACGTCATCAACTGTCACTTTCAAGATAGTATTGCGTGATGAGAATCTGTTACTTATCAGTCTACAAGATTGTGACGAGTGTCACTATATCAACGGCTAGGATTGATTAGGGAAATGTATAAATACTCTTCTCTTTGTTAAGAAGAGTGGCTTGCTCATTCTGTAGGTTCAGATAGCAATAGCTTTGTGCTTGTATTTTCTTTCAAGTTTGTTCTTGAGTTTTCAATTGAATTTAAGAAGTATGTTCTTCTTAAATTCCAGTCTGTAAGTTTGTTATATCAATATTAACAACCTTAGACATTTCTCACTGTTCTTATAATTACTATTTCCGCACTTAATATTTCTTTAAGTTAGTATTATTCACAATTTGGGAACAACAATTGGTATCAGAGCGGGTTCAAATTCTTCAATAATTTGAGATCTGCCGAAATGTCTAAAGTTGACTGTAACGACAATGAGTCTTCTTAAGCCACCAAATTGCTCTTTCGAGAATTTTTCCACCTGGAAGGGAAGAATGCTTCTCTATCTTGAGAAATTGGATACTATGTCTCTATCTGTTCTAGAAAATGGTCCTATCATTCCAAAAACCATTTCGATTATGAGTGAAGAAGGTGATCTACTGGAACCTCGTCCTAAACCGAGGAACCTGTGGACTGATGAAGACAGAAGACACGTAAACTTGGATGCTAAGATTCAAAACAACATTGCTATCAGACTTCCAAATGATATCTATCATACCATCTCTAATCTGAAAACTGCAAAGGATATGTGGGAAACCTTGTGTATAGCATACGAAGGAACTGAAGAGGTGAAAACTGCAAATGATAAACACAAAGATCGTCAGTCCATCATTGATCTCTGGCTCAGTCCTAATAAACTCGCCTTTGAGAGTAACAATCATCAAATGATCATTCAGAGAGAAAGAGTTGGGTTAGGAAAAATCAAAGAAGCTGCCTCATTCAGCAAAAAGTGCAAAAAGGTTGATGAAATGTTTTTCAGTGATTTAACATGTGAAAACATAGGAAACTCATAAATGCTATATAAAAGATTTACTAAGGCAGCCAGTGAAGTTCCTAAATTCAATGAGGAAACAAATTCTGAAATCAGAAACATACAGTTGTCTTCTGATAACTTGTTTGAAAACCAATTTTGCTAAATTTGAACTTATCGTTGTCACTGAATCTGAATCTATTACTTCAACTGAATCTGAACCCATGGCTTCCACCAAAACTGAATCCACTTCAGTTCACACCTCCACTAAACCTCTGATAGCTGAAGCTCCACTTGAAACTAATACTTCAATACAAAATCAAAACCACAAAAGATCGAAAACTCAAAGTCATCAGTCTGAAAAGCCAAAATCAAAAAGGTTAAGCAAATTACAAAAATTTGAATCAACACTGAAGATAATGATGAATCAGTTAAAAGAGTTAACTAGATCCAATACTCAGAAAAGCAATATCAAACGTCAAAAGGATAACAAATTCACACGTAAGTGTTATAAATGTTGTATTAGAGGTCATGAAGCCAAAATATGTGATTCACCTGTTGCTACTTGTTGTACTTCTTCTGAGCCCATCAGCAGGTGGGTTCAGAAATTGGTTTAATTCTTTGTTAACTTGTGTAGGGTGGTCAAGGAAATAACACCTGGTACCTTGCCAGTGGATGCTCCCGTCACATGATAGGAAATAACACCTGGTCAAGGAAAAGTTACTCCAGTCGATGGTCCACAAGTTATATTTGGTGGAGGAAAATGTGGAAAAACAGATGCCTATGGTCAATTAAGAAAGGTGTTATTCATATCAAGAATATCGCTCATGTCACCGGACTTGAGCATAATCTGATAAGCATAAGTCAGATGTGTGATGCAGATTATTCCATTATGTTCAAAAAATACAAGTGTTCCATCAGAAACAAAGAGGGCACTGAAGTCCTTCAGGCCAAGAGAATAGATAACATGTACGTTCTCGACTTCAATTCAGTTACTTCTCCCTCAGATGTATGCCTTATCTCACAGTCAATCAAAGAACTACATTGGTTATGGCACAAAAGGTTATCTCATCTGAATTTCAAAAATATGAGCAAACTAGCACAAGGGCAACTAGCAAAAGGGTTGCCTAAGATTAGCTATGTGAAAGACAAACTTTGTCATGCTTGCGAGAAAGGAAAACAAAAGAAGTCTGTTCACAAATCAAAGCACTGTGATCAGATCAACAAAGCATTTTAGTTGCTTCACATGGATCTCTTTGGTCCAGTCAGCACTCCAAGTATCAGTGGTAAGAAATACACTCTTGTAATTGTGGATGAATATACAGGTTTTACTTGGGTATTCTTTCTATCTAAGAAGAGTGAAAGTGCTGAGATCATAATTAGCTTCATCACAAGAATGAATCTTCAGTATGATATTCATGTCAAACAGCTAAGAAGTGATCATGGTACCGAATTTAGAAACAGAACTCTTGAGGACTTCTGTGAAGAGAATGAGATTGTCAGAATTTTTCAGCCGTATACACCCTTCAACAGAATGGAGTTGCTGAAAGAAAGAATCGCACACTAATTGAAGCCGCACGAAACATGCTTGCTGAAGCAAAGATATCATTACGTTTCTGGGCTGAGGCCATAAATACAGCATGTTACACACAAAACAGATCGTTGATAGTTAAAATACATTTGAAAACTCCTTACAAATTGTTTCATAATAAGATTCCAAATGTTGGTCATTTGAGAATCTTTGGCAGTACATGCTTTATTCTTAACAATAAGGATCGCCCGAGCAAGTTTGCACCCAAAGCTGATGAACGAATATTTCTTGGGTATTCTAGCATCTCAAAAGCATACAGAGTGTTCAACTTCAAAAGCAATTGTTGTGCTCAAAACTGCTGGTTTTTCTTTATAAAATGCTTGTGACACAACCTCGTTTTAAATTTATAAAAACGATGTTACTAAGCAGATACTACACACGACTTAGGCAAGTATAACCTGGTCAATAGTAGTATAGACTCGGTAAGACCAGATATCGTTCCACCAGGACAGGAAGCTACCAATACTTAAGTCTCATTGTTGTTTGATCAGCATAATTAATATTAAGCAAGTGACAGAATTAACTAAATTAAACAGGAAATACAGCAACTAAAACAGATTAACACTGAAGGCAAACAGGCAGAATAACAGATTCACTCAGGCTTTCGAATCATCGAGACTAGTCATGGCAATGACACAATACAAAACATAATATGAAGACTTGAATAGATTAAGCGCATAGCATGCTGTTCTAATACTCAAAAGACTACATTATCATGCATAAATCATCACTCGAGTTATCAAGACTCAGACTTAGCAATTAAACTTAATCAGGCAAGCAACGGCATATAAGGATTTAACTACAGATCTACCAGATCACGTTCAAATCAGACTTCAAAGACATACATCTTTTCAAATGACATATCCAGTAGTCCTCAGAACCCAAAAAGGTGTTAAAGTAGTTAAATAAGTTAAAACAAGCAAAAATAGCAACCTGTTGTGAAAACACACTCCTACGGCCGTACGGATTTATTACTACGGCCGTTGTAAATTGTACAGGTCCTACGTCCGTATGGATTTCTCACTGCGTCCGTAGGAACCAATACGACAGAACAATCAAATCTAACATAAAGGCATTCAACAACAAATTACAATCTAGACTTTAATCTCAGATCATAAACACATGTAAACTGGTACAATGGGGTCACAAACTCCTCTAAACTCAAACCACACAATTAAGGGGTTTTAATGATTAGCCACATGATTACTAAAGAAATGAACATGTTAAACCTACCATTTCTAGTATAGCCAACACTTCTTAAAACATGAATCATGTGATATGCACATTGAACACTAAGACAAGCATAACAAAGGCATACATGTGAGTTCATTTCACCATCTAAACATACCAATAAACTTTAATTATTTTAGCATGTTAGACCAATGAATACACCAAATGACAAGATTTTCATCTACAATCACAAGGCATGCATAAAACCAACATATGAGTAAAATGACCAATAATGGATGAACCTACAAGGATTCTAAACATATTCCAATAATGATATCTAAAGACAACCATGCAAGATGTATCATTTCTAATAACAAACTCAACATGGAATTAGTAAAAACAACCATCATTCTTGAATATCCACATGCTTAAACATGAAGGAGTTATCCTATACATATTATCACACATGAACATGGTAAGATTAAACATACTAAGTTGATAAAACACACTTGTATTCAAGATCAAGCATGCATATATGAATCAAGTAAACATACAAGTCAAATATATTGCCATAACTTAGCCAAGAATCATCTTGGCCCAAGTGAAATGAGTTTAGTAATCCATATACAATAATAGTAGCACTATAACATCTAGAACACATAGGTACATGATTGATATAATAAATGGAAAGAGTATACCCAAGCTAGCAATGATAAAACTAATGAAACCAAGCTCCAAATGTTGTTCCAAGCCTTCAAGATCCGAGCTCTCCTCCTTAGAATCACTAAGAGAAGTCCCCTGGAGTGTTAGGATATTTAGAGAGGGTATATGGATGTGTTTTTACGGAGTGGAGTTCAAAATGGTAACCCTTTGCAAAATGGCAGAATTCTGAATTTAATCTGATGTAAGTGGACTTCCTACGGCCGTAGGAATAAGCCTCTACAGCCGTAGGAAATCATGACTGGATATTCTCCACACGCAACATTAAACCAACTGGCCGGGACACACAAAGATCTGGCAGGCAATGATGAATTCTAGAAGACAGGCTCCTACGGC
Organism: Pulicaria dysenterica; assembly: GCA_947179395.2. NCBI lineage: Eukaryota > Viridiplantae > Streptophyta > Magnoliopsida > Asterales > Asteraceae > Pulicaria > Pulicaria dysenterica. Next base: position 41,195,976 of record OX359294.1, read on the forward strand.
CGTAAGGATTATCGTCTACGGCCGTAGTGATAATTTTTTCACTATTCTTCAATTTTCTTCAATTCTTTCCATGTTTTGCCCATTTATCTTGCTTTAAGCTCTTTGTAACCTGCATGGTGAATGTTAAGCATATTAGATCAATAATAGGAGTAATCACCTTGGATTTGGGCTAAGTATGGGGTATTCTAGCATGTAAAACATGCATAAAAACGCATATATCAAAATCCCCACACTTAAGCTTTGCTTGTCCTCAAGAAAACTCTAATGCAATAGCTAAAACCAAAGAATTTCTAAAGGCAGCAAATTAGTGCAAACATGTATCATTCCGACATAGAAGAGATCTAAAAGCATAACAGACAGTCAGACACAGCAACGAAAACAAACTTTCATGAAAAGCAGATTTTAACACGCATAGATGAATTATGACAAGTATCTGACTTCATGCCTCACAAGAAATCACTCTAGCACTCAATGTGTATTAGGGTTAAGTGTATAAGTGCACGTGTGCTAGATTGAAGCTAAGATTAGCATAGGCTTGATCACAGATCACATCTCCATCAATTAACATAAACATATGCAATTATCAAGAAGACTTTGTCAAGGTTGTAACGTGGCTCGGGCTAAGGACAGGAATGGGAATATATAAAAGTGGCAAAAATAGAATCTAGAAATCAAGTTCAAAATCGTCAAAGCTGCTATTATTGAAGGAATACAGAATTACACAGTATTTTTGGCGAGAGTACAGTTCATCAAGTAGAAATGGAATCAGAATTCTCTGAATGATGGCTAACAACCAGGTAATACCGACAAAGAATTACTACTCAATGTATGACAGGCTCAAAAATAGCCAAGGAAAACATGCCAAGTAACTGAATTTCTCAATTTTCTCTTTTTCTAATTTTTTTTTTTTTTATTTTCTCAGATAACTCAGCTGTATGCAGCATGAAACGGAACAAACCAAGGGACATATGTATTTTTTTTCATATCCCACTAATTGGTGCATGAACAACTGACAAACAAAAATACAACGGAACTAAGCAGCATGAAAAGGGTCAAACTGATTCTGGAAGCTTAAAAATAAAATAGACCAAAACAGGATAAACATGGGTAATGAAATGAAAGGCTTAGGCTCAAAGTGGATAACTAGGGGTAAATATATAGAAATTGGCTAAAAATAAAAGTATATAGGCTGAATTGGGGTTTCCTAGTGCTTCCATCACTTAACTGCAACAGTTTAGTGCATGATCTCGACATGCATACTAGTAAGCAAGTTCTACAATCAAAGCAACAATCAGTAAGTAAGTGAGCAATTCCATGAGCTAATCATGTAAGAAATGAAGTGTAGTGGCTCAAATGCTCAGGAATGCATATCAGGTGTGGCTTGTGCAATTGAAGTCAAACACTTGTTAAAACTCAAGTATTTGTGCAAAATATACTTCATAAAAGCTGAAATGTCACTTGTTTAAAGTCTATCATGCGAGAAGATCTAAACATGTCCAAAATGATATAATTTTGTAAAAAATTTACGCCTAAATCAATTCTAAGGTTTAAAGCATAGTTAGCATACAAGAGTTTTCAACAGGACACAGAATAGCAGGCATGTTATATTATTCCCCTCCCCACACTTAAAAGTGTACATTGTCCCCAATGTACTAATAGTAAGCGATAAAGTGCGAGAAAAGAGCTTTAAGAACTTCCTGAACAACAATTGTGTGTCTGTATTTGCAAGAACTTTGAAGGCGTTGGCTTCCTCCCCACACTTAAGCTGAGCTGCCAAGATATCACGAATATTCTTTGCAAAACAACAACTCAACCAAAAGTGAAACATAGAGAGGGACAAAAATAAATCACAAGCTATGGCAAGCAAAAGGAACTAAGTACAATAAATAAATACCCGAATATGTACACGTGTTTTGATGTCATACAGATAGACAATAAAAGTACAAGAACATCAAACACAACAAAATGGTATGTACCGCTAACAACCAAAATTGTACAGCCAAGCCAATCTAGAAATACATATAAAGAAGATACTACTAACTAACTAACCCCAAAATATAACTATGGCGGAGGCGGCTGCGAAGGACCGGCTCCATCAGTGAAGTCCCGGAGCCTCTGCGGATAAGCTGGCGGCTGTGGCAACTGCTGTGAAGAAGTCAAAGTGTCTGCCGCGATAAGCTGCATCATGTTGATCATGTACTGACGGTGAGCCTCGGCATATATAAACTCAGCCCGCTGAATCTCTCTAGATTCCCGCTGCATCTCGACCAGCTCAGATACTGACCTCTCCAACCTCCCAATCCTAACCCTATAATCTCTCGTGTAAACCTGGGCTGGTTGCTGTGGGGGAGGTGGTGTCGTCCCAAAGAGCTCCTCAATAGTAAACTCAGGGTGTCCCTGCTCTAGGGCACCTCCACCGGCTCCTTCCTCCTCTGCTCCTGCTCCTGCCTCTCCACCACCTTCTGCCTCTTCCTCGACCACTCTAGGAGGCTCCCAAACTGACCCATCAGGGTTGATTAATCTCATCTGGTTCTGGATCCTAGCAGCGACTTTCATACGCTGCAGGACCCCTAAATCTATTGGAGCGGCTCGAGCGAAGCGAACGATATAATCAGTAATCTCGGCAGTCAGGAGGCCCATAGCCTCGGCTAAGATGGTCACGTACTCCCCTCCATAGATAGCCTGCGATACACGAGTGGTACGGATCTGAAATAGAAAACGGGCCAGGCATAAAGCAAGGTGGCAGGGCCTCTGATGGATCATGGTATAGAGATAGAATAAGTCGGTGAAAGTAACAGACCCGGAGGACGCGCTGCGAGCGGTCATGTTGTGGACGATCGCCCGATGTAGAATGCGGTGCAGAGGATCCCGGAGCTTCGTGCTCTTCAGCACGATGGCGGTGTTGTAGGTGCCAGTGCCCACCTCCTGGCAAAAGGAGATACCAGTAACCCCCTCCGGCCAATCAGTAACCAACTCCTCGTGCGTATATAAACCCATATAAAAGACAAACTGCCACAACAAAAGCCGCCTCTCCGCCCCTAGTAGGCGGAAGGTCAGGGCGTCCTCCCGCTCAAAATGCATCAGCAGGGTAATCACGTGGATGGTGGAAAAGAACTCCAATGCAAGCTCATGGTAGACCACCCCTGAAGACTGAAGAGCCGCTGCCAATGAGGGCCACAAGTGGTCTGAGCGCGGCCTCTGATGTGAAGAGTGGCCAAAATATCCCAAACCAAATACCTGATGGGCTCGTATCCGTGACTGTCAGTGTGCCCCATCAGGATATCTCTATCAGTACGATCCTCCTCGTGGTCAAAGCGGAGAAAAGGAGGAAGCGCGGCATCAGCTGGCCGCTCGACCGGAACCTTGTCTGGGTCGACTAAACGTGGGAAATGGCGAGGGTCTATCCGCGGCTCTGGTGAAGCCTGTCTACGCACACGTCGAGGAGGCATAGCTGAAATGAACAGAAATCTAAGTATGACGTGTGCACGATGGCTAGACATCCTATCGATCGATACGGGTTTGCTTTGGTATGCTATGGGTCCCCGGGTATTGAAATTGTCCAAAGGATGAACAAATTTGAAAAATAGTTGAAAATGGGGTCCTACGGCCGTAGTACATAGTAACTACGGCCGTACGAAGTAAAACCAAATAAAACCCTAAAATGAAGTCCTACGGCCATAGTACATAATTCCTACGGTCGTAGTAGCATGAAAATAGCAAAACCCTAATAAGACATCCTACGGTCGTAGTGGTATAGTCCTACGGCCGTAGGAATGTTACGAACAGCATATAAACGGGCGGCTAGGGTTTGGTTCTATCATCGAAATATAGGCAACTATAATGAAATCAATGTACTACATATTGAACGCAAGAGTGAGAGGAGCATTTTAATACCATGTTTGCGAAAAATGGCCGGGAAATGAGAGAGATATGGACGGAGAAGCTTCGGTGGTCGTCGGGGTCGTTTTTAGAGAGAGAGCGTAGAGAGAGGGAGAAAGCGTGCGAATGAAATCTGGTTGAAGGGTTTATATAGAAACGTTCCTACGGCCGTAGTAGGTATGCGCTACGACCACAGAGAGCTCAGAAAGGTACTACGGTCGTAGTAATAATAAGCTACGGCCGTAGGGGCTGTTTTTTTTAATTTTAAATAACCCATTTTGCATCAGATTTTCAGTTTAAACAACTTTTTGGTACACGCTACTCTCTATAGGCCTCTGGAGAATGTACGGGGTACGATCAAGTAGTACGGAATTGAAAGCACACATCTAGATTAGCGGAAATGCAAACGGAAAGGGAAACGGAAACCCGGAAAGTGGGCATCCGACAAACACACCATATGTACAAGTAACACACTATTAGTACGGTGTGTAAGTGAACACTTTAACGCGTTGAAATGCGGAGTGTTTTCCTGTCTCTCCAGACTGAATGAGAACTGAAGTGAGAAAACACGAGGAGTTATACGGCACGAATATAGGCATGACCTAGGGATTCTAACGGGGCTTAGGCTCGAGTTTTCTTAGCCGGAGACTCACCAACTCATCAATCATTGCACCAGCGTTACTTTTAGGACGTAAGACCCCCTCGGCTTTTAGCTTAACGGGATCTTCTCGAAGGGCACTAGCACACTCTGACTGAGATATCATCGGCAAATTCCTACAAGCGCCCTCATGCAACAGAGCACCGCATTTCCAACATTTCCCTACATATTTTGCACGCCTCTTTGCTGCATAGATAGAAGTGCCTCGATGAAACTTGGCAAAGTTTTGGTCTCTCCTCACGTTTTTCTCATGTCTCATGACAATATCGCGCAGAATATCAGAGGGCAATTGAGTACGCAGAAAAAGACAAGAAAGGAGGGAAAAAGAAGCGGAGGAAAGCATATCCAGTTCTTTAAGGTCTGCCGGTAAAAGACCCAACTCACCCCGCTAAGGTGCGGCGAGGTGAAGCTTCAGAACCTCTCTGGGTTCCTTTGGAGAATGCGGGATACCAATGTATTTCTTGAGTCGGTGGCCGTTGACCTTAAAAGTTACTCCATCGGAGTTTGTGATGTCAACAGCCCCGTGCGGGTAAACAGTATGGACAACATAGGGGCCTATCCATCTGGACTTTAGTTTACCAGGAAAGAGACGCAACCTAGACTTGTACAAGAGTACACTATCGCCAACCTGGAATTGTTTGTCCTTCAGGCGGCTGTCATGGAAGGCCTTCGTCCTTTCCTTGTATATCTTCAAATTTTCATAAGCTTGGAGCCGCAGCTCATCAAGCTCATTGATCTGAAGTAAGCGGTTATCACCAGCACTAGAGACGTTAAGATTTAACAATTTTAAAGCCCAGTAGGCCTTGTGCTCTAGCGCAACGGGAATACGACACGCTTTACCATAGACCATCCTATAAGGCGTTGTACCTATAGGGGTCTTGAATGCAGTGCGGAATGCCCACAGTGCGTCATCCAGTTTTTCAGCCCAATCCTTCGGGCTACCATCTACTGTCCTTTCCAATATTCTCTTAAGAACTCTGTTTGTGACCTCGACAGTGCCACTCGTCTGCGGATGATAAGGAGTTGCGAGTCGATGAGTTACCCCATATCGTTTCAACACCTTCTCGAGTTGAGCATTGCAGAAGTGAGTTCCCCGATCGCTTATGAGCGCTCTCGGAGTTCCAAATCGGGAGAATAACTTCTTAAGGAATTTACAGAAAACCCTCGCATCATTAGTGGGTAAGGCTTGAGCTTCCACCCACTTTGACAAATAATCAACGGCTACTAGTATGTACTTGCAACCGTGCGAAGGTGGAAAAGGACCCATGAAATCGATGCCCCAAACATCGAAGATTTCACAAATTTGAATGCAATTCTGAGTCATCTCGTTTCGTGCTGAAATATTCCCTGCTCTTTGGCAGGCATCACAAGTTTTAACGAATAGATGAGCATCTTTGAATATTGTAGGCCAATAGAAACCAGAATCGAGGACCTTTTTGGCAGTGTAGCCAGGTCCGTTGTGGCCTCCAGTTGGACCCATATGACAGTGTTTTAGAATGCTCTTGGATTCATCGCTACTCACACATCTTCGAATGATTTGGTCTGACCCGATCCGGAAGAGATAAGGATCATCCCAAAAATAATGTTTCAGTTCAGAGAAAAATCTCTTCTTTTGTTGATGTAAGAGGCCTTTGATCATCACCCCGGCTGCAAGATAATTTGCAAAATCAGCGTACCAGGGGATTTCTTCGGTGCTTATCAAGGCATATAGGAATTCATCAGGAAAGTTATCTTTTATGCCTGATTCATGAAGCAACTCCAGATTTGGATTTTCAAGACGAGACAGATGGTCAGCAGCCAGATTTTCTGCTCCCTTTTTGTCTTTGATTTCGATGTCAAATTCCTGCAAGAGCAAAATCCATCGAATGAGACGGGGTTTTGCATCTTGCTTTGCAAAAAGGTAACGAAGAGCAGAGTGGTCAGTGTAGACCACGGTTTTTGATAACACTAGATAGAATCTAAATTTGTCGAACGCAAAGACTACTGCTAACAACTCCTTCTCAGTGACTGTATAATTTTCTTGAGGGTCAGTCAGCATCTTGCTGGCGTAGTAGATCGGCTGAAAGTGATTATTAATGCGTTGGCCCAAAACAGCACCAACCGCAAAATCACTAGCATCACACATAAGCTCAAATGGTTGCGACCAATCTGGGCTCGTCGGGATAGAAGCATTGGTTAATTTCTCCTTTAAAAGATTAAATGCATGATCGCACTCAGGAGAAAAAATGAAAGGAGCGTCTTTTTCAAGAAGATGGGTTAACGGCCGGGTGATTTTCGAAAAATCCTTTATGAAGCGCCGGTAAAACCCTGCGTGTCCGAGAAAGCTCCTAATGGCTTTGACATTTGAGGGTAGAGGTAGTTTTGCAATAACATCGATTTTGGCTTTATCTACCTCAATCCCCTCGCTAGAGGTTTTATGACCTAAAACTATACCTTCGCGTACCATAAAATGGCATTTTTCCCAATTAAGCACAAGGTTAGTTTCTTCACAGCGAGACAGCATTTTTTCTAAGTTGTGGAGGCATGTATCGAAGGAGTTTCCAAAAACTGAAAAGTCATCCATGAATACCTCGACACAATCCTCAATCATGTCATGAAATATGGCCGTCATGAATCACTGAAATGTTGCAGTAGCGTTACATAACCCAAAAGGCATACGCCGGTAGGCAAAAGTACCGTAAGGGCATGTGAAAGTTGTCTTCTCTTGGTCCTCCGGTTGGATAGGAATCTGAAAGTATCCGGAGAATCCATCAAGGAAGCAATAAAAGGCATTTCCAGCAAAACGCTCCAACATTTGGTCGATGAAAGGAAGGGGGAAGTGATCCTTACGTGTGGCATCATTGAGTTTGCGATAATCAATGCACACACGCCACCCCGTGACCGTACGAGTTGGGACTAACTCGTTTTTATCATTCAGAATGACGGTTATTCCTCCCTTTTTGGGAACAACTTGGACTGGACTGACGCATGGACTATCAGAGATAGGCTAGATCAAGCCGGCATCCAGTAGCTTAATAACCTCTTTCTTGACTACCTCTTGCATGTTGTGATTCAAGCGTCTCTGATGCTGCACACACGGCTTATAATTTTCCTCCATGAGAATCTTATGTGTGCAGAAGGATGGACTAATCCCCTTTATGTCAGAAATTTTCCATGCAAGGGCAGTTTTGTGATTTTTCAGAACCTGTAATAGCTTACTTTTCTCATCAACAGTAAGGTTAGAAGCTATTATCACAGGCAGCTTAGAATCTTCCTCCAAGAATTCATATTCAAGATGAGAAGGAAGTTCTTTGAGTTCAAGAGAAGGTGGGTCCACAATAGATGGTCGAGAGGCTAAGCTCTCGGATTTTTCAAGGACCTCAAAAATATCTGAGATAGGTGTCTCGTCAGGTGGAAAAGTGTTGGTTAGCTCATCAGAGACAAGCTTTACCTGCTCTACATCCAAGACATCCTCATCCAGGATTTGCGTGTCAAACGCATCCTTCTCTAGAGTTGGAACAATGCGATCCACGGGATAACGATGAAAGATATCAACGAAATAAAAAGTGTCATCCTGGCTAGCTGAGTGTTTCATTGACTTTTGGATGTCAAAAGTCACTTCATCCTTATCTACTCGAAGCGTAAGTTTTCCGTTGTAAACGTCAATCAATGCTCGAGCAGTAGCTAAAAATGGACGACCAAGAATGAGTGGGACGTTTTTGTCCTCGTCCATATCTAGGATGACAAAATCTGCAGGAAACACAAATTTTTCAACCTTGACCAAGATGTTTTCGACTATCCCTCGTGGATATTTGACTGACCGATCGGCTAGCTGAAGTGACATACGAGTCGGTTTTGGTTCTCCTAGGCCCAGTCTAGAAAATACAGAGTAAGGCATCAAATTGATATTGGCGCCTAGATCAGCTAGAGCGTTGTTTACGTTGAGATTACTAATCAGACATGGGATTGTAAAGCTCCCAGGATCGGTTTTCTTTGCTGGCAATTTATTTTGAAGAATGGCTGAGCACTCCTCGTTTAAAGTCACCAACGACAGGTCCTCCAATTTCTTCTTGTTACTGAGCAAATCCTTAAGAAATTTGGCATATTTAGGCATCTGTGCGAGTGCCTCAACAAATGGAATGTTCACATGGAGCTGTTTGAATAGCTCTAGGAACTTACCATATTGTTCCTTCGTTTTCTCTTTCCTTAATCTCTGGGGGAAAGGAATGGTAGGCTGAAATATTTTGACTGGAGGTTCGACTTGCGCGGTACTTGTTGGGTCTAGCCTGTTATGCGCCTCGTCAGAATCCTCCGATTGGACCTGTTTTTCAGTTTCTTTGGATTGAGAGGGAAACGGTGGTGGTACCGTGGTCGTCCCACTACGCAAAGTGATTGCCTTCACGTGTGCTCTCCGATTTGCATCCGTATTGCTCGGGAGACTTCCCTGTGGTCGCTCTGACAAGAGCTTAGATATCTGGCCAACTTGATTTTCGAGATTTTGAAGTGAAGCTTGTTGATTTCTCAAAGTTGCTTCCGTTTGATTAAGTCTAACATCTGTTTGGTTGAAACGTAACTCGGATTGTGCCAGATATTGCTTCACAAGATCCTCCAGATTGGAAGATATTGAAGAAGATGATGATGATGCAGATTGATTGGGAGGCGGTGGTTGAGTGTTATACTGACGTGGTTGCTCATATGGTTGCGGTTGACGATTAAACTGTTGAGGCTGACGATCGAACTGCTGAGGATGTCGTGGTCTCTGTGGGTATGGAATCCCTGGAGGGGGTTTAGTGGTTTGGTTATGATAACTAAAGTTCGCGTGATCCCTCCATGCATGATTATAGTTTGTTGCATTGGGATTATACTGAGACCTCGGCTGATTAGTAATGAAATCGACTTCCTCGTGAGCAGGAGTTTCCTCCTAGCATTGGTCACTAGGATGTGCCCCTGAGCAGAAATTACAAGTAACCTGTTTAGGAGGACACATCTGATCCATTTTCTTTGTAAACTTCTCTACCTGTGCAGAGAGATCAGATAAAGCATCCACATTGAAAACTCCACCGTTCTTTGGCGGTTTCAGTCTCGTGGAGGGGTTCCATTGGTAGCTGTTGGTTGACATATCTTCGATAAGATTATACCACGCTTGTGGTTCTTTGCTACCCAATGCACCTCCTGCGGCAGCATCTATCATCTGCCGAGTGACAACGGATAAGCCATTATAAAATATAAAAATTTGATTCCATAGCTCATATCCGTGTGAAGGACATCTCCGCATGAGATCCTTGTATCTCTCCCAGGCATCATAAAGACCTTCCCCGTCATTCTGCTGAAACAATGAGATATCATTACGCAGCTTGGCCGTTTTGGCCAGCGGGTAGTATTTAGCTAGAAATTTGGCAACAAGATCATTCCATGTAGCAATGGAATTTACCTGGAGAGAATTAAGCCAAAGCTTGGCTTTGTCCTTGAGAGAAAACGGGAATAAATGCAAGCGAATGGCGTCATCAGTAACACCATTGATTTTAAACGTATCGCAGATTTCGAGAAACCTACGGATGTGAGTGTTTGCATCCTCGTCGAGTAATCCATGAAATTGAACGGAGTTTTGAACCATTTGAATTACATTTGGTTTTATTTCGAAATTGTTCGCTGCCACCCTAGGTTGAATGATGGAGTTCTGGATATTGTTAATATCCGGACAAACATAGTCGTTAAGTGTCCTAGGTGGTGGTGGTTCTTCCGCCATGTTTAGTAAACGTTCTCTTTGGTGTTGGCGTTGACGGCGTCGGCGTCGTCGAAACTCACGCTCCGGTTCTTGAAAAGGTTCAATTTGCTCAGAATAGAACAAACTGACAGAGGGTGCGAGAAAAATCAAGAACTACCTAATCAGGCACACCTAATTTCAAGTAACAAGTAGCAAGATCAAATCAACAGATAAACAATTTCTTAGTATTGCCTGTCCCCGGCAGCGGCGCCAAAAACTTGTTGTGCTCAAAACTGCTGGTTTTTCTTTATAAAATGCTTATGACACAACCTCGTTTTAAATTTATAAAAACGATGTTACTAAGCAGATACTACACACGACTCAGGCAAGTATAACCTGGTCAATAGTAGTATAGACTCGGTAAGACCGGATATCATTCCACCAGGACAGGAAGCTACCAATACTTAAGTCTCTTTGTTGTTTGATCAGCATAATTAATATTAAGCAAGTGACAGAATGAACTAAATTAAACAGGAAATACATCAACTAAAACAGATTAACACTGAAGGCAAACAGGCAGGATAACAGATTCACTCAGGCTTTCGAATCATCGAGATTAGTCATGGCAATAACACAATACAAAACTTAATAGATTAAGCAAATAGCATGATGTTCTAATACTCAAAAGACTACATTATCATGCAGAAATCATCACTCGAGTTATCAAGACTCAGACTTAGCAATTAAACATAATCAGGCAAGCAACGGCATATAAGGATTTAACTAAAGATCCACCATATCAAGTTCAAATCAGACTTCAAAGACATACATCTTTTCAAATGACATATCCAGTAGTCCTCAGAACCCAAAAAGGTGTTAAAGTGGTTAAATAAGTTAAAACAAGCAAAAACAGCAAACTGCTGTGAAAACACACTCCTACGGCCGTACGGATTTATTACTACGGCCGTAGTAAATTGTACAGGTCCTACGGCCGTATGGATTTCTCACTGCGGCCGTAAGAACCAATACGACAGAACAATCAAATCTAACATAAAGGCATTCAACAACAAATTACAATCTAGACTTTAATATCAGATCATAAACACATGTAAACTGGTACAATAGGGTCACAAACTCCTCTAAACTCAAACCACACAATTAAGGGGTTTTAATGATTAGCCACATGATTACTAAAGATATGAACATGTTAAACCTACCATTTCTAGTATAGCCAACACTTCTTAAAACATGAATCATGTGATATGCACATTGAACACTAAGACAAGCATAACAAAGGCATACATGTGAGTTCATTTCACCATCTAAACATACCAATAAAAATCTTTGTGAATCCTTTAATTATTTGTAGCATGTTAGACCAATGAATACACCAAATGACAAGATTTTCATCTACAATCACAAGGCATGCATAAAACCAACATATGAGTAAAATGACCAATAATGGATGAACCTACAAGGATTCAATACATATTCCAATAATGATATCTAAAGACAACCATGCAAGATGTATCATTTCTAATAACAAACTCAACATGGAATTAGTAAAAACAACCATCATTCTTGAATATCCACATGCTTAAACATGAAGGAGTTATCCTATATATATTATCACACATGAACATGGTAAGATTAAACATACTAAGTTGATAAAACACACTTGTATTCAAGATCAAACATGCATATATGAATCAAGTCAACATACAAGTCAAATATATTGCCATAACTTAGCCAAGAATCATCTTGGCCCAAGTGAAATGAGTTTAGTTATCCATATACAATAATAGTAGCACTACAACATCTGGAACACATGGGTACATGATTGATATAATAAATGGAAAGAGTATACCCAAGCTAGCAATGATAAAACTAATGAAACCAAGCTCCAAATGTTGTTCCAAGCCTTCAAGATCCAAGCTCTCCTCCTTAGAATCACCAAGAGAAGTCCCCTAGAGTGTTAGGATATTTAGAGAGGGTATATGGATGTGTTTTTCCGGAGTGGAGTTCAAAATCGTAACCCTTTGCAAAATGGCAGAATTCTGAATTTAATCTGCTGTATGTGGACTTCCAACGGCCGTAGGAATAAGCCTCTACGGCCGTAGGAAATCATGACCGGATATTCTCTACAGGCAACGTTAAACCAACTGGCCGGGACACGCAAAGATCTGGCAGGCAATGATGAATTCTAGAAGACATGCTCCTACGGCCGTAGGGATTATCGTCTACGGCCGTAGTGATCATTTTTTCACTATTCTTCAATTTTCTTCAATTTTTTCCATGTTTTGCCCATTTATCTTGCTTTTAGCTCTTTGTAACTTGCATGGTGAATGTTAAGCATATTAGATCAATAATAGGAGTAATCACCTTGGATTTGGGCTAAGTACGGGGTATTCTAGCATGTAAAACATGCCTAAAAACGCATATATCAGCAATACAATCCTTGAAACAATGGATGTTACATTTGATGAATTAGATCTTCAGTCAAGATATTCAGTTCAAAACACTGCAAATTCAGACGACTGGGATGCATTGTTTTCTTCTCCATTTGAAGACACTTCAGCCGCTCAGCCAAAAGAAACAGTTTGTGAAGATTATGACGATAACGGCATACCTCCTATTACTCCTATACCCATTTCAGTTGAAACATCCTGTAAAACACCAATTCCTGAACCCATAAACTACGAAATACCAATGATTGATTTTGAATCCCAGTCTCCATCTTCAAATGAAGTTCCCTCTGATCCATTTATTGAAGTTCACTCTCCCATCCCTGAATCCCCCTCTGAACCTTTTCCAGTTGAAAATCCAATATTTCCACCAAATGGACCAAAGATCATCCCATTGATCAAGTAATTGGTAATCTGAATGAAGGTGTTCGTACTAGAAGATCTGCAACTCCAGGATTTTGCATGTTTGTTGATTTCATTTCTCAAACTGAACCAAAGAAGGTTAATGATGCTTTAAAAGATTCACATTGGGTATCAGCAATGCAAGAGGAACTGAATGAATTTAAAAGGAATAAAGTATGGAATCTCGTACCACCTCCTTCGAGTCAGTCTGTGATAGGAACCAAATGGGTTTTCAGGAACAAGAAAGATGAATCAGGAGTAGTAATTCGAAACAAAGCAAGACTAGTTGCCAAGGGATACTGTCAGGAAGAAGGAATTGACTATGATGAAACGTTTGCTCCCGTTGCACGAATGGAAGCAATTCGCATATTTCTTGCTTTTGCTGCTCATAAAGGATTCAAAGTTTATCAAATGGATGTCAAATGTGCTTTTCTCAATGGTGAACTAAAAGAAGAGGTATATGTTCAGCAACCTCCCGGTTTTGAAAATCCCAAGTATCCAAATCATGTGTACAAGCTAGACAAAGCACTATATGGATTAAAACAAGCACCTCGAGCCTGGTATGATACTCTTTGAGCATATCTTCTTAAAAAGGGCTTCAAACGAGGTACAATTGATAAAACTCTCTTTCTTGGTAGGGAAAAAGGTGATTTGCTTCTTGTCCAAATCTATGTTGATGACATAATATTTGGGTTTTCTAATGAAAATTTGTGTAAGGAATTTGAAAGAATCATGACCAAAAAGTTTCAAATGAGTATGATGGGTGAGCTAACCTACTTTTTAGGACTTCAAATTAAGCAAACTAAAACTGGTATCTTCATCAATCAAGGAAAAGTATATCACTGAATTATTGAACAAGTTCAAATTCACTGAATGTTCAGTCATGAAAACACCCACCCATAGCTCCCAAAACAAAGTTAACTGTTGATCTTGATGGAAAACCAGTTGACTTGCCTACTTTTCGAGGGATGATTGGTTCTTTGTTTTATTTAACTGCTAGTAGACCTGATATCATGTTTTCCACATGTTTATGTGCTCGATTTCAAGCAAATCCAAAAGAGTCTCATATGTCTGCTTTTTCGAGGATCTTCAGGTATCTGAAGAGTACTCCTAATCTGGGTCTTTGGTATCCCAAAGACTCAGGTTTTGATCTAATGGGCTTTTCAGATTCAGATTATGCAGGCTGTCATATGGACAGAAAAAGTACCACTGGAGGATGTCAGTTTCTTGGACGTAAACTCGTCAATTGGCAAAGCAAGAAACAAAATTCTATTTCTTTATCTACCGCTGAAGCCGAATATATTTCAGCAGGGAGTTGCTGTGCTCAAATCTTGTGGATTCAACATCAGCTTGTTGACTACGGTGTTTCTCTTTTCAAGACTCCCATCTACTGTGACAACACCAGTGCCATAGCCATTTCTAACAATCCTGTGCTTCATATGCGAACAAAACATATTGATGTTCGTCACCACTTCATCAGAGATCACATAGCTAAAAATGATATTTAGCTGTACTTTGATCCAACTGAACATCAATTAGCTGATATCTTTACAAAAGCTCTGGATGAAGTACGATTCAATTATCTTGTTTCTGAACTTGGTCTGCTGAACCTTTGACATCTGCCCGTGTTCAGCTTCCCTTCTTGCCAAACGTGGTCGACTGACTTTCTCATCTGAAAGCTTTCAGCTGACAGGTAAGTCTTCTTTTATCCTTATGTTAATAAAATATTGGCTGGATTTGTGTAAATGTGGTTAATTCGATTTTATCTTTAATTGAAGTCGTATTTATTACAGCCGTCATTTCATATTCAGTCTCAATAATAAATAATGATTACTTTCTTTTGTTTATATATCCTTCTTCCTTCTCAACCTTCTTTATCTTCTTCCCTCCCTTTTCTTCTCTTTTCTTCATCCATTTCACTGCATTCTTCAATGGATATCTCTTTTGTTATCATCAACCATCCCTTTATGTACACCATCACCATCCGTATCAATAACGTCGGGGTTGGAGCAGTAGTTCAAATTGCCGTTAATCTTCTTGATTAACCAACATTGGCGATCATCTATTTTCATCTTTTGGCATGGACGCACTAGACACTCATCCACTCTTTTGGCTATATGATTAAGATAATTTTTGTATGCTCCATTGTGGACAAATCCATCAAGTGTAAATCTTTTGTATGAATCTCTCATATTAATGGATGATGTTCTTATGTTGTGTTATGTGTTCTTCATTACTATCCTTTATATATTACATAAATCATATTATTTAAATTACATAAGTCAATGTAATTCTTAATTATTCTCATTTAATGTTGTTTAACTGAAATACCCTGATTAACAGCCTTTCAGTTCACAGTCATTATTTGCTAATAATAAAAAATTATAAACATTCGCAACACTAAAATACCCTGATTAACAGCCTTTTAGTTGTTTGCATTTTTTTTAAATAACATTCCTTATGTTTGATGTCTTTAGTTTCGTTTTTTTTAACTGTGGTTAGTTTTTGCGGTTTCATCCAACGGTTGAATATCAATCAAATAGGACCCACCTTTTGAAATCACCGTCCGATTTTCCATTCTCCGCTAACCGCTCTCTTTCTCTAAACCTATAAAACGCTCTATCGACTTCTTCGTCTTTCTTTCTACTGTTTCTCCTCTCCTTCGACAAAATTTTTCTTCTCTCAAACATCATGTCACGCCCAGCAACCTTGTGTGTTCATCTTCCTGAATCAGTTGTACCAATCATCTCCAATGCTGAGATTGTTCACAAATCAAACAATACCTTTGTTTCACTATCCCCTGTCCCTGCAACATCCGAATTCTTCAATCTCATTAACTTTTTCCGCCATTGTCCTCTCAACTATGCCTTGTCCACCCAAATCCCCATGTTTGAAGAACACCTCTGTGAATTTTGGATGATAGCCACTGTGATTGATGAGACATCTGACAACCCTAAAATCTCTTTCACTCTGCTGAACGGTAAGAAAAAAATGCCGTGTTGATAAATACCTTCTTGCTAAAGCACTTCATCTTCCCACTGATGATGAGTCTCCTTGTGTTTCTTACACAAAATTGGCCAAGGATCTCATTGCTGCATATCTAAAACTTCCTGCAACTTCTTACATCAAGGGGGAAACCTTAGTCAGGAACAAGTTACCAATGGTATGGTGTAGTTTCTTCAGTATACTTACATTCTGTATGACTGCCAAAACTGGAGGAATGGATCAGGAGGCTGAAAATGTGCTTAGTCTAGGTCATGCACTGATGTACAACACAAAGGTAGACTATGCTTCTTTTGTATTTGGTCTTCTTCTATCACTTGTAAAGATGAAAAAGCGCAATTCCCACATTCCTTTTCCCCGATTTCTATCCTTGCTGTTTCGTCAACTGCTGCGACGATCACACTACTATTCAGCCAAGCATCCGGTTGAGTTATCTTCTCTCCCAAATTCTGTCTAGACAAGTACTGGCTCTACTGATCCCATACCGCTCACTGAAGCTATGATGGAATTTGCTCGTATGGATATCTCTCCTGCTATTTCAATCCGACCATCAACTTCTGCTAAACTTGTTTCTCCACTTTCAGATTCAGAGGCAATTGAACAGACTGTTGTTCCTTCAGCTAAACCAATACCTGCCCCAAAGAAGAAAAAGCGACGGCTACTCAAGATACCCGCTTCAGTAACCATTACTAAACTTGTGCCCAAATCCCATGGAGTTCTTCTTCAAAAGACTTCATCCGCAAAAGGGGCATCCGATTCAAGTCCTTCTGTTCAACCAAAATGACTAAAGTGTAACACCCCAACTTCTTCTCCTGATACATCTGACACAACACCTGCTGACACTAATGTTCAAACTACATCTGCTGCTGTCTCTCAAAGGAAAACACCACGAATCCTTCGTCACAAAAGTTCCTCGACTGGACTTTCAGCACCTACTACAACAGCTAAGGCGATCATTTTTTATCCAATTTCCACTGTAAGTCCTCTCTCCCCTGATCAAATTACTTCACTCGCATCACAGACCCTTAGTACTCTAGTCGACCAAACTAGTTTACTGGTCCACACTATTGCTCGTGATGTATCGGCTCAACACCAGACCAACTTTGAAGCATACCCTTCTCAACCCTCACAGAGTTCAGCGGCACCAACTGAACTTCTTGGGTTTGCCTTTGCAACTAATGATACATTCGTCAACCCGTTTGTTAAAGTTTCTTAATCACCTTCTACCAATGATGAGTCTAAAATTCCCTCACACTCAGAGGCTCCAAAAACCAATGATGTTAAGGAAATCACACCTTCAACTACGGTTCTGACCACTTCAGTTGCAATAAATCCCCCTGCTTTAGATGTCACTACTACTACTAATGTTTTAGTACCACCAACTGAAACTACAGCTCCGCTACAATCCCTTGATAGATCCGTCGTCCCAACCGATCTTATGGATTTTACCAATACATATGATCTCTCAGTACACAAACCCACTGAGTCTGATGTATTTAACCTCAATGATGAATCAGATAAACCATCTGGTTCTGAGAAACCACTAACTCATGATTTTTCAGATATCCCTGAAACTGAAGTTTTTCCCTTCTCTCCCATCTTGGCCACTGATGGTTCAGCTAACCCAACTGAACCTACGGCTAATTCTTATGCTAATGAAGATGTAGTTATACACAAAACTACTACTGAAGCACAACTTAATATAGCCCCTGATGATTCATTAAACCCAAACGTTTCTATGGCTATATCTACCCCACTTACACCAATTTCTTTTAAAAATTTAAACAAAGAACAAGGTCTCATTTGGGATCCTGTCTCTGGTTTTGAGTATCCTGTCAATCTTCTACCTCCCACTGCCAATCAAACTCATCTTGATCGACTGATGGTTTTTGGGAAAGAAATCTCTGCTGACTACAATGCTCAGTTTCCCTCTCTAAAACACGTACTCTCTGAAAAATCAGTAACCGATCCTCACGACGGTTCTGACAAATTTGAAACCTCCTCTTCTTCCACTGATCACGACTTTCTTGCTGACACAACAGCCCCTTTGTCACCTCCCATAATACATTCACCTACTGAAGTTGATGACGACTCAATGTCTGTTCTTGATGCTTACTTAAAGCTCGATGATACCATTCATCTTCTTCAGAGTCAAATCACCAGAGAATTTCATCGGTTCAATATTCAGCATATATCAAATGTCAACTTCGCTGATGAAATTAAACTCCTTACTGCACTTTTGGTAGACTACATCAGTACCTTGAATAAGGAGTTTCAGTTTCACAACCAACTTCGGGTCACTCTTTTTAAACAACTTCGTGACTACATTGCTAATGGTAATAAACGTTACGAGGATGTGTTATCTCAGCTTTCCTCCTATCAGTCATCTCTATCTGAGTCTCTTTCATCCTTTCAAGCCACATTTCTGCAATCCTTCACTGATAATATTTCACAACTTCGAGACTCACTGAAAGCATATCCTTCCAAACGCTATCTTCAGTCCTATCACAAAAAGGTAGTCCTGAAAGACATGCAACGTATGTTGTTAGCCAAACTAAACAAACACATTGTTCCAAGATTACAAAGGATAGAAGCTGCTACAGTCTCCTCCTCAGCTTCTAAGCGGGAGAAATTTCTGAGATCTTCAGTTGTGGCTAAAGCAATAAGAGCAAACATCAAGAAAAGGAAAACAGAGTCTTTAAGAGATAAGGAAGAAATCAGACGGCTGAAACAAACGATTGAGGAATACTCAGTGATCAGAGACAGAAACGAAAAAGAAAGGGAAGAGCTACATAGAATTTTTGAGGAATCCCTAAGTGAGCCAGGAGATGAAAGCAACACAAAATTCTCCGAAAGGTCATCTCCTGAACTTGATTTTAACTTGATGATTCAATCCTCCCCACAGAACATCACTCAACCTGAGACAACTTTGATTATACATCCCAATGCACCTCTCACTGCTGGAAGTTCACTCTCAGCTTCTGAAACAAAAATGAATATTGATGTTCCTAGTCCTAAGGAACTAACCTCCAATATTCTGAAACCAACATATCTGGAGCAATTCCCACTGATAATTCCTAAAACTGAGTTCTCTTCAGTTATAAGTGAAAAAGCTACCTCACCTATTAGAAATCCTGATAAAGGTAAAGGTGTTTCAGATGGCACTGAAACTGAGAAACCCAAGGTTGTCAACACTGAGAAACTAATGTTTGAAAGCATGAAGGCAATTAGAAATCCGGCATCCAAAACAGGGGGAGAAAAATCTGAAAATATGTTCACTAAAGAAGAACAAGCTGCAGCTTTCTGTATGACCTTGGAAGAATATAGAAGAGAAAAAGAGTTAGCTGAAGAAAGAGCTAGATTGCAAAGGCTATCTGAAATAAGAAGCCTTAAGGACTGCTGAACTTGAGGCTGAACAGCAAAAAGCTTCAAGGAAAATGTCTCCTCAATCTCTCCAACATGCAGTAGAACGAAAAGTTGAAGAGGAAAGAATTAAAAAGGAAAAAGCAAAGGCAATCAGAGAACAAAAGGAGAAGGAATGGTTTGAGTCTAAAACTAACAGAGTTGATTCTGATCCAATCACCGCAGTCAGAGTCACAAAAGAGAAACGTGGAATCATAGTGGAGATTTCAAGGAACAAAAATCGCCTCAAAGTTCAGTATGTCACCAATACCAATCTTACAAAATTAAGTCTCTCTGAATGGATTGAAATTGGAAAATGTTTGAACAAACTGAAACTAACGGAACTTGTTAGGACATTTAAAAGAAGGCTTTCTTATCTGCAAGAATCCTATGATAAACTGAAAGAACGTTTTCAACCTACTGAAGGTGACTCTGAAAATCTAGAAAAAGATCAACCAACAAAGAAAAGAAGAAGAAAATCTTCTAGAAGATCTCAAGAAGAAACTATAAAGCTTATGGCTACTGGTATTCTTCCAAATTGCAGAAACATGGATTGTTTAATCCCTCCAGGTTTTGTGTTTATTGACAAACAGGTTCTTAAAAATCCTAGAGGATTTTTCTTCAAAGAGGCTTATGACAGACCAAGGTTTTAGAGAGTGTTAGAACTGGACAATGCTGATTGGATGCATCTACAGGAAATTTCATCCTACTTTGATACAAGGGATCCTGATACAGCTGACATTTACTTGAAGATTGTAAAATTGTTCGACGCCAAGAAGCCCAGAGATCCTGACACTGAAATGTGGGAAGAAGAACCCAAAGTTATAGAGAGTACTCAAGCATACAAACCTTCAAAGAGTTCTTGATGTATTTTTTATCCATGTTTTTACTCTCAGTATGTACTGTTTTCTTTACTCTTGGATATCTGAAAATTACAAAAACATTGAAAAATGAAAAGAATCCAAAAACAAGACAGTCTGGATCATGTACATATGAGTTCTATTGAGTAAATAGTTCTATTTGTTTATTCTTTTTAAATAATGATGGATTATAAACAAATAGGGGGAGATTGTTAGTCTTGATTTGTTTACATTCCATCAGCACTGAAGTCTTCGAAGAAGGTTTCAGTAGAAGAAGCTATCTGAAGAAACGTCTCAACGCACAAATGATGTTCGCATCTGAAGAGCTGAAAGTTTCATTACTGAAACTTTCAGTTAAGGTTTACTGAAGTCTGTCTTCAGCAAATGGTCCCCTCAGTGACGTCATCAACTGTCACTTTCAAGATAGTATTACGTGATGAGAATCTGTTACTTATCAGTCTACAAGATTGTGACGAGTGTCACTATATCAACGGCTAGGATTGATTAGGGAAATGTATAAATACTCTTCTCTTTGTTAAGAAGAGTGGCTTGCTCATTCTGTAGGTTCAGATAGCAATAGCTTTGTGCTTGTATTTTCTTTCAAGTTTGTTCTTGAGTTTTCAATTGAATTTAAGAAGTATGTTCTTCTTAAATTCCAGTCTGTAAGTTTGTTATATCAATATTAACAACCTTAGACATTTCTCACTTTTCTTATAATTACTATTTCCGCACTTAATATTTCTTTAAGTTAGTATTATTGTTGGGAAATTGGCTAAGTCATTGAAACTGGTATACATGCAAAAATCAAAACTGTTAAGACTGTTAGATGAAAATATGAAAACAGTTGTGAATAACAGTTGCTGTGGGCATTATAACTGTTAGTACAAAGTTCAGAACTGTTAGTTCAAAATTGCCACAACTGTTTGAAGACCTTGAAGCCGAAGACTGTTAGAAGAACCAGAACTGTTGCATCCAATGAACAGTTTCGGTTGAGCTAAATATGGAAAACCCTATCTTTGAAGATATCTCGAAATAGTTGGAAGATCATCAAGATTATCTCAGAAGATAGAAGATTACCTAACTGTCAACAAATCAAGGAAGATCAAGGAGTATATAAATACTAGATTAGCATTTATAATACGTACGTACTCATTGTTCAAGTTTTGCATTCATTCTTCAAGTTGTAATTTGCTTTCAGAATAGTGCTAAGCCTCTAAGTTTCTCTTTGAAACCCAAGAACAATCTGTGTTCTTCGTCTAACATAATAAGTTAGATTGGGGGTGAAGTTTGCTATTGTAATCATTCTGGTTAATCAATAAATTACTGTTTGATTGAATTGCTTTGTGTTCAAAACCTTCTTTAATCAATTAAGTGTGATTCCGTAACTTCTTAGTTGATTGTGATCATAGTTAAAGATTAACTTTTTATTCAACTCTGATTTGTTATTCAAAAGTTAGTTCTTGTTATTTGATATAATCTATATCCGATCCTGACAAGTGGTATCAGAGCCTTATCATTAAGGTTCCTTTGATCACCAGTTGAAGGTTTTGCTTCAATCTTGCTTTGTTCTTTAAAACTGTTTTCTCATCACTTTGTTTCAATGGATTCTGGTGGATCTTCTGATAACAATGGCTCTGGGTCAAACATTCGTGTTCCCATGCTCAAACCAAATGATTTTGAGATGTGGAAACTGAGAATCAAGCAGCATATCCAATTAATGGACTATGCTGTTTGGGAAATCATTGAAACTGTTCCCACTGCCCCTGTTGATCTAGATGAGACTGGAAAACCAAAGAAAAAGCCACCACCAAAGACAGATGGTGAAAAGAAGGAAAGAATGATTGAGATGAAAGCTCTCAGCATCCTCCAGATTGCAATTCCCAATGAGTATCAACATCAATTCAAGAAATTTGATGATGCTCATGAACTTTGGAATGCTCTGGAAAAGAGGTTTGTTGGGAATGCTAGCTCTAAGAGAAACCAAAGAGATCTCCTTAAACAAGCCTATGAGAACTTCACCAGTGGAAAGAATGAGAGCATCACCCAAATCTTTGATAGGTTTTACAAGCTGGTAAGCCAACTAGAGAGTGCTAAGGTTAGGCTTGATCAAGATGAGATAAATAGAAAGTTTCTTAGGTCTCTAGGTGATGAATGGACTGTGTTTGCTGCACAATGGAGGACTAAGGATTCTCTTGAATACATAGAGTTAGATGACCTCTATAATAGTTTGATAGTGTTTAAGGGAGAGATAGAGGGAAAATGAAAAACGGTTGTCCCTAGCCACAATGCTGCTCTCCTGTCATCCTCAGGTATGGAATCAAACCATTCATTAACTAACTCTTTTGATGGTTGTGCAGTTACTAGTTCTGCTGTTGGACTAGATATGAACACTCCAGATGTTGTGCTTGAAACTTTTCTTGCCAGCCATGCACATTCAACCCTCACCAATGAGGATCTTGAACAAGTGCACCCTGATGATCTTGAGGAGATGGATCTCAAATGGCAGATGGCCATGCTTACTGTTAGAGCCAAGAGGGTCATCAAAAGGACTGGAAGGCAAAACATGAATTTCAGAGCTGATGGCAAGGCTAGATTTGACAAGTCAAAGGTGAAATGCTTCAAATGTCAACAACTTGGCCACTTTGCAAGAGAGTGCAGATCTGGTGGACAAGTCCAGAATCAAGGTCAGAGGCCAACTCAGAATCAAACCTCCTCAGCATTGGTCTCACAAGAAGGCCATGGGTTTGATTGGAGTGATCAAGCAGAAGAGGCTACAAACAAGAAAGCTTTGATGGCATTGACTAACTCCTCCATCAAGTTGGATTCACCAGAATCTGAGGACATTCAGGTATCTTCTAAACTATGTCCTGGTGAATGTAGAGCAATTGTTAAAAGGTTTAGAGAGCACAATAAGAAAATGTGTGCTGCTCTAAGCAAAATGGAGGAGAGGAGATATGAATCAAGTGCAGTCATTGAAAGCTTTGAAAAGAAAATAAAAGATTATCAAGCCAATGAACTGCAAATGGATTATGATAGAAAATATCATAAGTGGGAAAAAGAACAGCTTCAAGAGGAGATTGATAGTCTGAAAAAAGTAGCTAAGTGAGAAGGAAAGTAAGGTTGATGAGTTAACCAAGAAGTTGGAGGGTGTTGATATTGATCTGAGCATGTTCAAGGCAACAAATCTTAAACTTGAAACCTTGTTACAATCACAAATCAGAGACAAGGTGAAAACTGGTTTAGGATATAAGCAGACCCCACCTCCATACAATCACAACTACATAACTCCCATGTCTGATGTAGCTGATAGGTATGTTAATGAATCATTACCAGAGGAACTGAAGTCAGCTAATCCACAATTTGAAAGTGATGAGGAAGGAGTTGTGTATGCAGTGAGTGATGATAAGAATGAGGGAGTTGTGAAGAAGGATGAAGTTATTCCATATGAAAATCACATTTGTTGTGAGCCCATTCACACAAAATCATCTTTACAACCTGTGGTGTTTGTAAAAGCATCCACTGAACCCCTCACCAATAAGCCAAAACTGACCAAAGTTGTTCATTCTATAAGCAGTTCCACAACTGCTACAAACAGTCCCCACCTTTACACTAACAGTCCCAAAAGGAACCCAAACAGTTCTAACCCAAAAAACTCAACTGTTAGTGTTAAGTTAAAAGGAAAAGTGAAGGTTGATGAAGTTGTAGTTGGAAAGCCCAAGAAGGAGGCTACAAAAGCACAGACTAAACCCAGATCTGTAAAAAGGCATACTGAAATGCCTGCATGCACATGCCAAAAGCATGGTGTACAAAATTTTCCTCAGTCTGCACCTGTTAGAGGAAATCAAAGAAATAGGAACCAGTTCTGGTCACAAAGAACTGGTTTGCCTATTGTGAAAGCTAAAAAGTGTTATATATGTGGGAGATCCAATCACTTGGCTCAAGACTGTTATTATAACCCACAGCTGTGTAGCACCAAAAAACCAATTTTCAAAAGGCAAAATAATAGTTCTAAAACTGTTAAGTCAAAGCAGATTAACAATTCTAAAACTGCTAAGCCAAAATAGGCTAATAGTTCTACAACTGTTACATCCAAACCAACTAACAGTTCCACAACTGTTTTATCAAAACCAAAAACTGTTGGTCTGGCTTGGGTGAAACTGCAAAAACAAACAGTTTCTGGAGAGGGTAAAACTGTTATTCAAACTGAAAATCAAAAGGAGTCACATGTTGATTCATCTGTTTTACGAACTCCACCAGCTGTTTGTTCAAAGGTATCCACTGTTAATCACAACAGTTGGGAACCACATGTTCTTACAAAGTATTCATCACACAAATTAAAGAAATCTAATTTGGATGAAATCAAAAAGAACCAAACTCTGTTTAAGTATTATGACTTAAATGGTGTACCCAAGACCTGCATGGCCTGGGTACTTCCTGCTACTAATTGATTTTATTTGTGCAGAGCATTCATAGGGCCAATCATGGATCTATCTGGCATGTGGATAGTGGATGCTCAAGGCACATGACTGGAAATCCACATTGTTTGAAGGATTTCAGAAGCATCAATGGTGGATTTGTATCATTTGGAGGAAATGCTAAGGGAGGAAAAATCACAGGTAAAGGAGCTGTTGAGGCAGGTACACTTACATTTAATGATGTTTTCTTTGTTGAACAACTTAAGTACAATCTGTTAAGTGTATCTCAAATCTGTGACAATGGAAACAAAGTTTTGTTTACAGAATCAGAATGCATTATCCTATCAAAAGATTTTGAACTAAATGAGAAGGATGTTCTTTTGAGAACACCTAGAAAGGATAATGTATACTGTCTAGATACACAAAAGATTGCTAAACAGAATGTGTTAAGTTGTTTACTCTCAAAGGCATCTCATGATGAGTCTGCCATTTGGCATAGAAGGATGTGTCACATGAACTTTAAAACCATGAACTTGTAAGCTAAAAACAGTTTGGTAAGAGGTTTGCCCCAAAAAGAATTCTCATGTGATGATCATTGTGTGGCTTGTCTCAAAGGCAAGCAACACAAAACTTCTTATAAGACCAAAGAAGTTTCTTCCATTGCTGCACCTTTACAACTTTTGCATATGGATCTTTTTGGTCCAACATCTGTGATCAGCATAGGTAAGAAAGCCTACTGTTTAGTTGTAGTTGATGATTTCACCAGATTTACATGGGTTCAATTTCTTAGAACTAAAGATGAAACTGCTAAGCTAGTTAAGTCTCTTATTCTTAGGATTGAGAATCAATCTGATTTGAAGGTGAAAGTCATTAGATCTGACAATGGTTCTGAATTTAAGAACTATGAGCTAAACAGTTTTTGTGAAAGTAAAGGTATTGAAAGACAGTTTAGTGCCCCTAGGACTTCCCAACAGAATGGAGTTGCTAAGAGAAGGAATAGGACTTTGATAGAGGCTGCTTGATCCATGTTAGCTGATTCTAGGCTTCCAATGACATTCTGGGCAGAAGCAGTGAACACTGCCTGCTATGTTCAGAATAGAGTACAACTAGTCAAGTCCAAAGGGAAAACTCCTTATGAGTTGTTCCTCAAGAGAAAACCTTTAATCAACTTCTTCAAACCATTTGGATGTCCTTGCACTATCCTTAATACCAAATCACAATTAGGCAAGTTTGAGAGTAAGGCTGAAGAAGGTTTCTTTGTAGGATACTCCACTCAAAGTAAAGCTTATAGAGTTTTTAACAATGTCACTAGAATCATATAAGAGAGTATGAATGTCTCTTTCAATGAGAATAGGATCAATATTGCAGGTAATGGGCCTGATTGGTTATTTGATATTGATGCATTGTCTAAATCTCTTTCTTTTGAGTATTCTACTAAAACAGCTGCAGGTACCTCAAAAACTATTGGTGAAAATCAACAAACAGTCTCCAACAGCCCAAACAGTTTTAAAACTGTTAGCTCAAAATCAACAACTGTTGGTTCAAACAAAGTTACTGAAGACTTTATTGTGATTCCTATGCTTCAACAAGAATTCTCCAATGCTATTGATCCATTGATTGATGCTGAATCTTCCAAGGACATGGATTCTCATGATTCTCAACAACACACTGACTCTGCATCTCAAACAGTTGTTGATCAAGTGTGTGATACTGCTAAAAATTCAAGTGAATGTGAGTTTGATCTGTCTAATCTAGGGAATGAACTGACTGAAGAAAACATTCCTACATCAAGAGTTCACAAGAATCATCCAATATCACAAATAATTGGTGATCCAACCACTCCTATCAGAACAAGGAACATACTGCAAAATGAAAACAGTGGTGTGGATCTTGCCCAATTTGATGTGAATGCCTGCTTTCTATCTCAAATAGAACCAAAGAAAGTAGTTGAAGCATTGAAAGACCCTTCATGGGTGGAAGCAATGCAAGAGGAGCTCTTACAATTTCAAATTCAGCAAGTTTGGAAGTTGGTTGAGCTTCCAAGAGGCAAAAGAGCAATTGGCACCAAATGGGTGTTCAGAAACAAGAAAGATGAAAGAGGGATTGTAATCAAGAATAAGGCAAGACTGGTTGCACAGGGCTATACACAAGAGGAAGGAATAGACTATGATGATGTCTTTGCACCTGTTGCAAGGATTGAAGCCATTAGACTATTTCTTGACTTTGCAAGCTTCAAAGGATTTAAGGTGTATCAAATGGATGTCAAGTCTGCATTTCTCTATGGAACTATTGATGAGGAGGTATATGTGTGTCAACCCCCTGGCTTTGAGGACTCAAAGTACCCTGACAGGGTATATAGGTTGGATAAGGCTCTATATGGACTACATCAAGCTCCTAGAGCTTGGTATGAGACATTATCATCCTACCTTCTTGAGAATGGTTTTAAGAGAGGCACAATTGACAAAACATTGTTTACTAAGATTGTTAAAACAGAGATTTTGCTTGTGCAAATCTTTGTTGATGATATAATCTTTGGATCCACTGATGACAGCCTGTGCAAAGAATTTGAAGTCATTATGCACAAAAGATTTCAGACGAGTTCCATGGGTGAACTCACATTTTTCTTGGGATTACAAGTGAAACAGAAGCCCTCTGGTATCTTTCTAATCCAATCTAAGTATGTCAAAGACATATTGGACAAGTTTGGCTATCAAGATGTGAAACTGGCAAGCACTCCTATGGAAACACACAAACAGTTGGGAGTAGACTCTGAGGGGGAGGATGTAGACATACATCTATATAGGTCAATGATAGGTTCATTAATGTATTTAACTGCTTCTAGACCTGATATAATGTTTGCTGTGTGTGTTTGTGCCAGATTTCAATGCAGTCCGAAGATGTCACACTTATTTGCTGTAAAGAGGATCTTTAGATACCTCAAAGGCCAACCAAAATTGGGACTTTGGTATCCTAAAGATTCACCTTTTGATTTGGTGGCATATTCTGATAGTGACTATGGTGGAGCCAATATGGACAGAAAATCAACCTCTGGAGGATGTCAATTCTTTGGATCAAGGCTGGTTTCATGGCAATGCAAGAAACAAACAAATGTTTCAACTTCAACAGCTGAGGCTGAATATGTTGCTGCATCGAGCTGCTGTTCACAAGTTCTATGGATCCAGAATCAGCTTCTGGATTATGGTTTATCTTTCTTAAATACACCTATTTTTGTTGATAACACCAGTGCTATTAGCATAGTTAATAATCCAGTAAAGCATTCTAAAACCAAGCACATTGAAATCAGATTTCACTTATTCAGATACTGCAATGAAAAGAAATTAATCCAAGTTATGAAATTCCATACTGATGATCAATTAGCTGATCTGTTCACTAAAGCATTTGATGTGAGCAGATTCAACTTTTTGATCTCAAACATTGGAATGATTAACTTGGACTAACAGTTGTTCCTTACTCAATGTTTTTCACACTAACAGTTTGAAACTGTTAGTATTGTTATCTAACAACTGTTGATCTTAAGTGTTCAGGGAAGAGTAGAAGTGCAAATCCCAAATCAATTTTGGACATATCTGGTTGTCTGTCCCACAAACAGTTTTCAAACCCGTAAATGTCCTTGATATGTGGTAAAGGTAAAATACTTTATTGAGAACAGTTCCAAACTGATAAAGGTAAGTCACTTTATTTTGACAAGTCACTGCATGCTAAATTATTGACCAATTCACAACCACAAGTTTGTCTATAAATTAGCTTGCATGCATTCTTCACAAATCACACCTACATTTGCATTCCTAAGAGCAAAATTTTCTTTGCAAATGGCTACTAACTTCTTTCTCATAAACTTCAAAGAAATTAATGCTAAACAAAGTTAAGTAACCATCCATGTCCCATTTGTTAGAATGCATGAGCTTTGGAAATACTCATCTTGTGCTCTTAAGATGCATGATGATTGAGATATGTTCACCTTGACACAGCACCCAGACCCACGTAGGCCAAATAAAATGACTGACCATATTCGTATAAGAGGTGATTTTGAAAACTTCACTCTCTTCCACGAGTTGCCTACCAACTGCTGTTTAAGGTTCGACTTGAACCTGGAAGGCACTACAGGCTCAGTAGTGTGGTTCAATGTTCGAAGAAATGATGCTGCTGATGACGTTCTAGCCTCGGATGATGATGCAGTGGAGGTCATTGTAATCGATGACTAGTTCCATTGCACATCATGGTCATAGCTGATGGTGAATTGGCAAGTGCTCATCATCATCATCCGAGTCTAATGGAAGCCATAACCATTAGAGACAAACAACCGTTAGAGAAAGAGATGGGTGTAGAAATTGAAGTCATAAAAGACTGAATTTCTTTTACCCTTGCACAATTAGATAAACAGTACCAACAATGGCTTGTGCAAATGCATGTACTTTGTAGTTCATCTGTGTTAAACATGAATAAAATGCATATTTTGTTGATGTCTGTGTTGGCTAATGGTTTGTTTATGATGAATCAGCTTATGATGAGTGTATGAGCTAAGTTTTGTTGACAGTTGCACATTTTTTTTAACAGTTGTTTGAAATACTACTAACAGTTTTCAACTGTTAGCATATGGCCTGCACAACTGTTAGGCAAAATCCATGTGCATCTCAGGGGGAGAAACTCGTCCAATAACAGTTGTACTTTCTAACAAAAACAGTCTTCAACTGTTAGTGTGTAGAATGCACAACTGTTAGTCCAAAATCATGATCTTCGAAAAGGGAGTTATTTCTAAATAACAGTTGTTACATCTTATGAAAACAGTTCTCCAACTGTTAGTTTTATTTTTGTCTGTCAACTGTTAAGTTAATAAAGGGTGTTTTGTTCTTTGCATATTTTTGAGGATGTTTGAATTGCATCTAATATTCGAAACATATATAAGGCAATTCCCTCCTCACCAGTTCATTCACTTGTTCTGAACTTTGATCAAACGCTAAAACCCTAGAATTTTGCTCTCAAATCAAAATGGCTCCCCTTCTATTTGTCAAAGAACACAATATGCTTGCCTTCCTTACAAAACCTGCTGATCTTACTGCTTTCCACGACATGATTGACTATCTCTCGATGTCAACTCTACACACTGCTCTCACCATAAACCCAACCATTTACACTTCTCATATTGATCAGTTTTGGAAACATGCTACCCTTCGAACAACTGATGAAGTGCAATGGATTGATTCCACTGTTGATGGTTTGAATGTTTCAATCTCTGAGGACTCCATCCGCCAACTTCTTTACCTTCATGATCGCGATCGTGAGTATTCTAATTCTGTTTCCCTAGACTTTGTGCATACCGAGTTGGTTAGGCTTGGGTATGAGGGCCCTAGGGGCAAGGGTACCTTCTACAAGGGACATTTTTGTGCACACTGGAAGTATTTGATTCATACTCTCCAGCAGTGTGTAAGTCCTAAACGCACAGGGTGGAATGAGTTTGGAAGCAACATTGCATTGGTCTTAATCTGTTTGGCCAACAATCGTTGTTTCAACTTTTCAAAACTTATTTTTAATGGCATGGTAAAACATCTCGGGACCAAATATGGTCTCTTTTTTATGTACCCGCGATTTGTGCAAGTTTTGTTACATTTTTTTATGCCAAATCTTAACGCACACAAGAGGGTCCTAATTCCCTTTCCTCATGTGGCCTCCACATTGAGCAAGTTGATGGTTAATGGGAAGAATTTCTCAGGTGCCATAACTCCACCACTCTCTGCAATGGTGGAGTTTCTTTCAAGAAACAGAGCTCCCAGAGGTGAGCATGAAGCCCAACTTATTGCTACACCACCACCTCTGGAACCCACAGCTCACGATACTCAAATAATTCCCTCTACTTCCTTTGAAAGAGCTACAACATAAGCCCCTGCACTAAAAATATTTCAAAAGAAGAGGAAAAGAACTGTTGGTGCTCCTTCCACCACAGTTCATGAAACTGAAACTGTTAGCCATGCACAGGTGCATTCACCTGTGCAGAATATCGAAAGGGAACCATTCGTGTTGTCTCCCAGGCACTATGAGGAGGTGATCACTCCATTAGAGGGTGATCATGTGGTTTTTGAGGCTGACACTACTGTTTTATCCGCAAGGGATGAACAGGACAGGGTTAACATAACTAAGACCTCAGCCACGGCAACAGAGGCTGGTCAAATAGTTTCTGGAAATCCCCAGTACCAAGAACAGAGGGGTACTGGTGAGGGATCTTCTAGAAGTGAACCACCAGTTCTATCTGCCGATGATATGTTCACAGTGGCAACACTGGCTGACATTGAGGCAAGTATGAAACTTAAAGCATTGACGAATCCTGATCTTGTACCATTTGTTGCTGCTTTCCTCTATCTCAAAAAGAGGAATTTCCAATATGACAAGCTTCTGACAAAGCATAATGAGCTAATTATCAAGCAGGATCAACAAATCAAATTTTTGTCAGCTTCTTTGAAGAAGGCTACTGATGTCCTTCACGCACATGATCAAATGCTCCAAAAATCTTCTACTCGTGCCAGACCCTCCTCTCAAACAGTTCCAATCAATAAGGGGGAGAAATCTTTAAAGCCAAAAACAGTTGCTGAAACAGTTGCACCAGTTGAACTAACAGTTGCATCTAGTACACAAACATTTGCAGCTGAAGGCACAACAGTTGCACCAATTGAACAAACAGTTGCAAGTGTTCAACAAGTGGAAGAAGAAGAAGAAAGGTTGTCAGTTGTGGATAGAGTATTGATTAACAAGATGATCATGACAGGAGACTATCCAACAACCAAGGTTTTTAAAACATGGTCTAAAGTTAAACAAAATCATTTGATTGAAATAGGTGCTCAAACTCTGAATATCAGCACATTCAAGATGGCACAAAAGATTGATGATCAATGGTTGGATGGAAAAGTGTCAAAGCTGAAACCACTTGCACCTAAGCCAGGGTTTAAAGGCATTGCAATTATTGAAGGAGAGAAAGATGAAAGGATGCACCCTGTGCTAGGTAAGGGAAAGGAAGTTGTGGTTGATATTCCCAAGCTCAAGCTCACAAAAGAACAACAAGAAGAGCATGATAGGGAATTAGCACAAAGATTAAATGCTGAGCTTGTACAGCAAGAAAAGAAAGATCATGATCTAGCTCAACAACTAGCTACTGAATTTACACAAGAGTTGAATAAAGAAGAAAGGGAGAAGAAGGCTGGTAAGGGAGTAAAAAGAAAAAGAGTTGTAAAGAAGAAAACAGTTCCACCTCCCAAGCCAGTAGTTGAAAAGAAAAAGCCCCAAACATTCCAAAAGCCCCAAACAGTCCAAAAGCCCCAAACATTACAAAAGTCTGAAGAAAAAGCTAAAGCTGAAAAGGTTCAAACCATTCTTCAAGACAGACTAAGTGTGGAGATTGCAGAAAGAATTGAAAAATTAGAAAAAGAGCAGCTTGGTCAAAAATCCCACATTACTGAGTGGAGATTTGAATTTTTAAGGGTAGAGACTGGAAAGCAAGGATTTACTATTGTCAGGGAACTGGAACCAATTGAAAGTTATTCCAGTTTCTTACATATGATGGATTGTGTGACAAGGAGAGACATACAGGAGATGTATGCATATGGAGTAAGTCACTATGGAGGGGCAGCTGAGGTTGAAATAAAAGTCTTGATGATGCACTTATCTAGTATATGTAATCCACTGGGAGTGATGTCCATGCTGATAAGTGATGAAAGATTTCCAATCATTACTGTGAAAGTATATGAAAGATCAAGGGTGTATCACATGGTGATGGGAAATGCTCTAACTCAGTGGTTTGATCTTGAGTTCATCGAGCACAGTAAACCAAAGCTAATGTATATGTTGAAAGCAAGGTTTTATGGCCCTGCACAAGTGAAGGAAGATCTGATGAAGAGATTGAAGAAGAGATTGGAGCTTATACAGTCTAAGAAAATGTAATTTTTCTATCTCTTGAATTTTTTATTGTAACAGTTTGATTTTGCATGCGATGATAAATGTGTTCTTTACTTATGTTAATTTGTCTATGATTGAACCCTTAAAACAAACAACTTAATTGTATTGTTCAATACTTTAAGTTAGGGGGAGATTGTTGGGAAATTGGCTAAGCCATTGAAACTGATATACATGCAAAAATCAAAACTGTTAAGACTGTTAGATGAAAATATGAAAACAGTTGTGAATAACAGTTGTTGTGGGCATTACAACTGTTAGTACAAAGTTCAGAACTGTTAGTTCAAAATTGCCACAACTGTTTGAAGACCTTGAAGCCGAAGACTGTTAGAAGAACCAGAACTGTTGCATCCAATGAACAGTTTCGGTTGAGCTAAATATGAAAAACCCTATCTTTGAAGATATCTCGAAATAGTTGGAAGATCATCAAGATTATCTCAGAAGATAGAAGATTACCTAACTGTCAACAAATCAAGGAAGATCAAGGAGTATATAAATACTAGATTAGAATTTATAATACGTACGTACACATTGTTCAAGTTTTGCATTCATTCTTCAAGTTGTAATTTGCTTTCAGAATAGTGCTAAGCCTCTAAGTTTCTCTTTGAAACCCAAGAACAATATGTGTTCTTCGTCTAACATAATAAGTTAGATTGGGGGTGAAGTTTGCTATTGTAATCATTCTGGTTAATCAATAAACTACTGTTTGATTGAATTGCTTTGTGTTCAAAACCTTCTTTAATCAATTAAGTGTGATTCCGCAACTTCTTAGTTGATTGTGATCATAGTTAAAGATTAACTTTTTATTCATCTCTGATTTGTTACTCAAAAGTTAGTTCTTGTTATTTGATATAATCTATATCCGATCCTGACAATTATTCACTATTTGGGAACAACAGACACCCGTGCTTACTATTATACTATAAAAACCGATTAGGTACACTTGCCTATTCGTGTCGTTTTTTGTACAATTTAACGCGGATTTATAAATAAAAAACTAGTACGTAAAACGCACATCAAGTTTTTGGCGCCACTGCCGGGGAACTGTTTCATTTGATTTAATTATATTAATTTCAGTATTAAACGATCCTTCCCGCGCGTTTCGGCTCAATGGAAGTTATTTTAGTTGTTTTGCTCGTCTTACTTCGTCGCCCGCGATGTTTCTTCTGCAAATATGATCTACGACGGGGATACACCGATTCGTCTAATTGTTAAAGATGATGAGTATGAACCGATCCGTTGGGAGTCTTTCCTCAAAGATCTATTGAACGAGTTTTATGACGATGACATTGAGCGGGATGATTATGACTTCTTCATTAAAGATGATGAGGATGACCGCCCGATTGGTTTGCCCGAGGAGCCATAACTTAGACCTGAACCGTACTATTTAGACGACTTTGATTCTGACGAGAGTTTGTGTTTTGAGCCCGATGCGGAGGTGAAATCAAGAGAAGATGCACAATCTGATGGAGATATTCTGGAGCGCCTCGCTGACCTGTTTGAGGAGCCGGAAGAACATACAAAGGATGAACCATCGACTTTCGTTGAACCAGCACCCAAGTTAGGTTTAGAACCAAAACCCATTTGGGGACCTTCACTTCTTGAAAGAGAAGATATTGAAAATTGTGCAGATGAAATCCTAGATTATTTAGAAGTTCTATTATTCGAGGAGGAAACTGCAAAACCAGCTCTAGGGGTAACCGCGGGATCTTTTGAGGAGTTAGAGTTAGGATATGGAATTCCTCCGGCATTAGGGACCCTTTGGAACCTGTTATGTCGGGAGAATGATCAGGGGCTAAGAAATTTAAAAGGCATCGGGAGCAGGTTGGAATCTTTGCTTGAGTCACCAACAAGTTCGCAATTAGGAGGAGGATTCAGCTTTATGAACGCAGGGAGGATGTCATTGGTGATCGAGATCGTTGAGCGAGACGCGTCCGCAGCAGCTCTTGGAGTTGGTAAATCATACATAGATCGTGGTATGTATGCATATTACCACCCGCACTTTATTGCGAGTGTGGGGTTATTCGTTCAGATTCTCAGTGCCTAAATTCGGAGTCAAGCTAGAGACTCGGATAAAAACAAGCGCTTCTCAGGAGGCAACCCGTGTTTAGTTTAGGTTTTTATTTCTTCTTTATTTTTTATTTTTTCCCCTTTCTGTTCAACTTTGTGGGTGTATTGACTAGAAACCCTCACGAGACTACAACTCATCCACTCGGGCTACCGAGGGGTTTAAAGGCTTGTTGCATGCGCTAAATGCAACCGTGATTCCTACGAAAGTGAGTTAGATTTGTTTGTTTTCTTTTTGTTTGTTTAGTTTTTAGTTGTTTGGTTCTTAGCCTTGATCTATCTTAACCTTTGCTCCGAGTATTTTTCTTACAGGTGGTTCTTACATGGAGTACGCGCTCATGCTGGCATATTGCTCAACATTATCTATTATTGCTTCATATTTTGTGTGATGCCCGAAGGGAGTTTTCTCTAATCTTTTTCTACCTTTGTTTTTATTTTGTATTTATGTACAATGGGGACATTGTACAATTTAAGTGTGGGGTAGGGTTAGAAAAAGATTCCTAGCTTGAACTTAATTTGTCCTTGATTAAATTATGATGGTATTTGGGCTATAATTTTTAAAATTTTAATGTCATTCAAGTAAGTGTTAAGTATTGGTTTTTCACCGTTCCAGAGAAAGTTCCATTTATGGTAACCAACTTTTAATTTTTGAATTTTAATAAATGGTTAAGCCCTTTCTGAATCTAAGCTTGACAAAAATAGGCTGAGTGTGAATTTCCTCTTTTACTAATCATGTGCCTGCTATTTTGAGAAATTAGAAAAGAAAAAAAAAATAGAGCAACAATAAAGCCAAAAGGCTAGTCTATAAGTCAACCATGTGGCCTTTGGGACTTGAACAAGTAAGCTCTGAGGGGTGTTCTACACCTAATCACCTAAAGCCAACTGGTTTGGGATCGGTTGGGCAGAAAGTTCGCTACATGGGTTCCATCGAAAGTCATGGGCTTATATGAGCAATAATAAAAGCATGTGCCGAGTAGAATTGAGAAATCTGCGATAAGTCTTGAGGTTGGGGGGTTCTTAAGGGGTAAATTAGCCATAAAAGATTCATTAATTAAGGGTTGGTTATTTATAAAAAGAGAATGCATTTGGGAAGGTGAGAAGTTAGCAGAGGACCACAACACGGGTATATGCATAAATCTAGGTGTAGTCGATGGCTTGTTTCTAATCAAACGTGTTGACATTTTTCAGCTGTATTTAGTATTTAACAGAATGATGTTATTTATTTGAATGCCTTAGCCTGGATAAAATTATGATTTGCTTGAGGACAAGCAAAGTACAAGTGTGAGGTATTTTGATATCGTTGTTTTTATATATATATTTTTACGTGATATCCGGGTATTTTTAGCCGAATATGATTCATATTGTGTCAAACAGGTACTCTTTACCATTGTTTATCTATTTCAGGCTAAAATGCACAAGGCAACGTAAAGTGTAGCTTAAAAAGTCGGAAAGTCAGGGAGATAGCGGCGCTAAAGTTAAAAGTTAGCGGTGCTAAACCTTAGTGTTTAGCGCTGCGATCGCGGAAGATAAGGGCCGGATTTTTTGAATTTCAAATCTGCTACGAATCTGGGTTAAAAAATAGATAGCGGCGCTAAGTCCTTGTTAGTGGCGCTATCTCGCAGGATCTTCCATCTATAAATAATCGCATTCCTCTCCGTTTCTGAAAACCTTTGCACCACTTTCAGTCGTCATACAACCCTAAAAGAGTTCCAGAATCGATCAAGGGCAGCTTGGAGCATTACTTTGAGGATTTGAAGCTTGAAGTGAAAATTGAAGGCTTAGCATCATCATCTTTTACGGTTTATTCATTCCATTCTACCATGTTTCTGTTCTTCCATTATTTCCAAAGTATTAGAATGAACATGCTAGGCTAAAATCTCTGTGTTCCTCCATAAAGGAGATGAAACTCATGTAATGGCTTAGTTTAAATCATGGTTTTTGATACTTTATTCATGTTTGTTCTTGGTTTTGCCTAATCTATGTTTATCCATGTTTATGAATCTTTCTTGATTGCTTAGAATCTGATATTTATGTTTTGAGAGACCACTTGAATCATAAAGTTTGCATGTTGATTATCTAGGACCAATAGGTGATTGAGGAATAGTGATTGATTAATCCTATGTTTTTGAGCAATTAAAGTTAGAGTCTTTTGCATGTGATGTCCATATAATGACTATTTATATGTTAGTTTGATGTTTTGTTGATCATACAAACATTAGGATTATCGTTTAACCTGTTAATCGAATTAATTGGCTAATTAAACTATTTAATTGGACTTTTAACCATAAAGGTAATTAATTAGGGTAATTAGACGGTTATAACTGGATCAAGGTTGTAGCTACTTTAGAAATCGATGCATGAATAGTTTGAGTATCTTTAGCTTATCTTGCCATGAATTTATTGCCATGAAATGAGTTGAGTTGAATCTAGGGAGGGAACATCTTCATTATTATTAATTCTCCGAGTTTATCGCTTCTTTGTCCTTTTTGCATGCTTTTAGTGTTTTTAGATATTTTAGTAGTTTGAGTTGGTTGCAAGTTCATCTTTTACAACAAATCCCCCATTTAATTGCTTTATTTATTTTCTTGTCATTAGTTTAGATTTAATTGCTTTTTAGTTTAGTTTAGATTAGTTGTGTTTAATATTTAAATCATTATAATCTTATCAAACCACTCACGTTCCCCTAGAGTTCGACACCCGTGCTTACTATTATACTATAAAAACCGATTAGGTACACTTGCCTATTCGTGTCGTTTTTGGTACAATTTAACGCGGATTTATAAATAAAAAAACTAGTACGTAAAACGCACATCAGTTGCCATCTACAAATTAAAACCCGGTTTAATTAGTAATTGCAAATAAACTTTCTAATCATATATCATCAAACCCATAAATAATATATATTAGACCTACGACCCATATTTCAAATACTTGACGCAAGGTTTGGGTACATCCCACCAAGTCATGTTATTTCTGGTAGGTAACACCCTGTACCAATCGTACCTAACTGATATGACTCCTAGAACCTCGTAGAGCACTTAGACCCAGTATAGTATGTTTAACTCTACTCTAGTGCTTTTTGGGCCGGGACTCCCGATTATCACCAAAATAGATCGCACCACCTAAGACAGCATGAATTCTGCCCGGGACTCCCGATTATCGCAGAATCTCTCATACCCCTTCCCGCAATGGTTTGAACCCGGATGCCCAAGGTTTGGGCACTTCCGACACCCGAGTACCGTTTAACAGCAAGGGTGTACCATAAGGTGGGTAGCACACTAAGATTTTTCTTGGGTTTTATAATTAAGTTAAAAACTTAATTTTCCAGTTTTTGAAAAACCATTTTAAAACTAACTGTTTTAAAAGAATACGATTTATATGTGTACCTAAACTGGGTGCACAAAACGCCCTTTATAAGTTCCAAACTTATAATTTTGACAAAACCTTAAATTTATAAAAATTTAATTAACACGACTAACAGCCTGTTTAATAACAGCCTGTTATTAAATCCCTTTTTATTTAGCATCATATAAAAGTCGCAATTCTATATGAAAAGCAGTAAATAAAAGAATCACAACCACGCAGATAATAATAGAAAGCATATAAAGCCCTATAGTTTTGCCAACTAATCCTAAGGTCAAACCTAAGGATAAAATGACTTGGATTCGTCTTTCTTGATATGTTGCTCCCACTAGCCTTGACACCTCCCCGAAGTATCCGTGCTACGCGTATTGAACACCATTTATTTTGTTACCTTCTTGGAGTCCACCTTGGTTGGATTAAACTATTTCTAGTCTATTACAAATACAATATTGAATGGTGTTGTAAGTGGCACGCAGGCCTCCCCGAACCAGTACAACATTACAAGTAAGAAAGGGATTGTAATTGGCACGCAGACCTTCCCAAAAACCAAAATAAAAGAAGAAAAGGAAAAATGAGTCCTAAGTCAGCAAAACTATAGCTATCACAACCACGCAATTATATATAAGCACTATATATATAAAAGTAAACCACACAGTTATAATATATAAACAATAAACTGTTCTGTTAAGCACACAACCTGATTTGTTTAAACTTTCTCATTTACCCTTTGATTAATACCTATTAACCAAACATGAGAATTATGATCTTCTAATTAAAAATAATCTGACCAAAAATAGTTTTCTAACAAAAACTTCAAAAAAACTCGATCTCGTTCAAAACTTGAATGAAAAACTTATGTCGGATTTTATTACTAGTTATCCAAAAACTTAAAACCGACAACTTTTGGTCAATTGAAAATTATCTTCTTTAATTCTCCATCTTATTATATAAACTTTATCCTTTTAAAATTTTATTTAAAATGACTAAACTAGTCATAATAAATAAAAGTCTAAAATATATATTTTAACTAAACTAATTAAAATATATATAACACTAGTTTATATATAACATCTTATTAATTTTATAACTTAAAAATTAATAGTCCTTTTTGTATTAATCCGGAAAAACAATTTGGGCCAACATCTTCCGTCAACTCGAGAAACCTATTGGGCCGAGACCCTCTTGGGTCGAAGACCCACTGGACCGAAAACTTCCTTGGGCCAAAACCCCTTGGGCCGAAGCCCATTAGGCCTTAGAGCCGCTAAGCCTTCTTTAGCGCCGCTAACTTGGGCCAACATTACTGGGCCGCAGTTTACTGGGCTTAGCGCCGCTAACTCCTCTTAGCACCGCTAAACCTCTTTTAGCGCCACTAACAGTTATGGTCACGGTTTCAGTTCGCGTTTTCCGATTTAACAAAAATATTTTAAATCCTTTTTAACCTATTAAAACTAACTGTTTTAATATATTGATTAAAAACTGGATTCAATTCAAAAACCCAAAACCTATCAATTATTAATTTTAACAAAAACTTGTTTTATTAATAATTAATTATTCTAAAACTTGAATTCAACCCTTTAAACAAAAATTCAAAAAACCAGGTCAAAATCTAGTTTTAGATAAAAGTTTATCCTTTTTAACCGTTTAAACACAAACCTGGTTTAAACCTAACTGGTTAAAATCAAACCTTTTATAAACTGGATAAAAACAGAAAACTTGTTTTATCATTGTATGGTTTTCGAAAAACAGAGGAGAAGAAAAATAAGATGTAGAAGATCATATAACTATCAAACAAACCAACTAACTAGGTTTAATTAATTAAACAAACTGTTTGATTTTAATCTTAATTCAAAACTTGTTCTTATCCAAAAATCACAATCCTTTTTAACCATTCAAACTAACTGTTTGAATTTTCTGACTAATAGGATAGAACTGATAACAAAAAACAAACTGTTTTGCTACCTTCTATGATTTTCGAAAAAACCAAGAATAAATAGAGAATCAAGAATAAAACCTTAATCTAAAACAGATCAAACTAGAAACTATGGATCATAGAGCCGAGGCTCTGATACCACTGAAGGGTTTTGAACCTGACCAAACCACCATATGACTCAAACTGGTCAAACCTGGGTTTGATTCTACTGGTTCAATCCTGAAAGCGGAACTGGATTGAACACAACCCTCTAAACCCCAAAAGGGTTAGGATCTTTAAAACTTTAAATGATCAACATAGTTTCTTGCATAACAATCCATAGAAAAAGGTTATAACAATGTACCTGATCAAAAAACTTTAGGATTGCTAAAGATAGTCCACCACTACTGCACCTCCGATTGAACTGGCTGCTAGACCACTCCTAGATCACCAAAACTCCAAGACTCGAAATCGAGAATGTGTGTGTGTGTCCTTCTTTGCGTCGATCACCAAAACCGCAAAACACCTTTCGGGTGTTTACCTTGTTCAACTTCGACGAAAACAAGAGAGAACCGAGAGAGAGATCGAGCGATGAGAGAGATAGAGAGAACCGAGATCGATAGAGTGAGAGAGTGTGTTGTGGTGGCTAGGTTAACCCTTGTCTCTTTCTTTTAATCCTTAAGCCTTAAGGATATATATAAGGATTAGAATGGACCTAAGCCCGTTTAATTAAAAGCTCACTGGTTTTAATTAAACTTTCAATCTCTTCACTTTGACCCCCTGGACTTTACTAGTTAATTAATTAACTATTAATTAACTGGCCGTTAAATATTAAAACATAATATTTAATTCCCTTTAAATAATAAATAACTATTTATTATTTATTCCTTTCTAATAATTAATCCAAAACTGGATAATTATTTATATCTCTCTTTTCAATAATTAATACTACTCATTAATTATTCGTTTATCTCTTTAATTAATCTAACTGATTAATTATTTCCTCTTTCTCTTTAATAATTAATCTAACTGATTAATTATTTCCACACAGATTTATGGTGAAAACCAATTGTTCTGAATTAGGTGTGTAGCAGTGTGACGTTTTAGTCTCTTATAACATTGGATACAATATGCCCGTTAATTATCTCTGCACATAATCCAACATATGTGTGTATACGTACGTGAATGTGTGTTTGTGTGTGTTTTGTTTGTTTCCGGGGGATAAGAA
The DNA here is from genome assembly GCA_947179395.2 of Pulicaria dysenterica. Taxonomy (NCBI): domain Eukaryota; kingdom Viridiplantae; phylum Streptophyta; class Magnoliopsida; order Asterales; family Asteraceae; genus Pulicaria; species Pulicaria dysenterica. Next base: position 41,237,266 of record OX359294.1, read on the forward strand.
TCCCTTGAACCGGCCTTTGTGGTCAATTAAATAAAACGCGGTATTTTGTTCCCCTTTTTTACTTACAACTTATCCCTCGTTTACCCGTTTCACCTAACGAGGATATATTTGGAACAATTATCTAAAACCGATTACTAACTTACCAATTTTATCTATTATTATAATTATTTTACATATTACCTTTTTATCACATATAATTAGCAAATAACATATTTAGTAACAAAATACATTGATTAAAATCAATGTACAAGTATATAAGCACATAGTATAATATGGTACAACTACTAACAACTAGGCCCTATTTTGGGATGTTACACTTAAAAGCTTCATGGCCCGTGCCATGTTTTCACAAGTCGTGGAGGAACCCGTGGCGCATTTATCCTTCACAGTCCCCTTCACGACCCGTATGAGGTCGTGAAGCCACTATGGTCCATGAGTCGTATGGCCCATGTAGGAACTCGTGTTGAGACCCTGCTTCACGACCCGTGGAGCATCCTTCACGGTCGTGAAGCCTAGGTCAACTAGAATTTGACCATTTTGACCAGCTATTTGCACGTAGGGCTACTAGGGTAGAAGTTAGGTGTATGACATAATAGGCCCGCACATCATCGGCAGTGATACGGCATACGTGTCTCAGTGGGCATACTCCAACAGCAACCCTGGAAGATCATCTGGAAATACTTCCGGATACTCGGAGATAACACGAACATCGGTGACAGGCCTCTTCTCCTTCTTCACATCAATGGCATAAGCCAAAAAAGTCGCAAAACCTTTGGCTAGTGATTTTCTAGCCTTCATATACGAGATAATCGGGAAAGAAGATTGAGATCTATCCCCACGAGCCACGACATGGGACACGTCAGCCAAATGAATAGTAATCAGTTTCTTGTGACACTGGATACTAGCTCTATGATGACTTAACCAATCCATGCCTAATACTAAGTCAAACCTTGGTATAGGCATCAACAAACATTCTACAGGAAAACTAGTACCATCAATATCTATTAGAACCTCAGTCACGGAAGAAGTTACAGGCACTAATTTCCCATCTGCTATTTCTACTTCTAATTGAGAAGCAATCACATAAGCAGGCAATTTCAGTTTATCACACAGAGATACAGATATAAACGATCTATTTGCAGCAGAGTCAAATAACACACGGGAAGGCACAAAGTTTATCAAAAACATACCCGTGATAACATCGTTATTCTCAGCAGCCTCTGTAACAGTCATTTTAAAGGATTTCCCTTCCGCAGAAGGTGTAACCTTACGCTTCTGACCTGCAGAAGACGATCCTCCAAAAGTGTCTACCCCTTGCCCCGTCCCCGTTGGTCTCTGTTTGGTGCAGGCTCCAGATCGGTGACCTTACTCATGACAATTCCAGCAAACATTCGTCTTAAACCGACAAGCAGAAGTATCATAACCAAAATACCCACATCTTACACACCGTCTAGTCTATTGTGTGCATGGACCTGTATGCCGGGACTTGCAAGTTCCACACCATGACCTATTCTGATTCAAACCGGAACCCTTGGATTTCTATCTCCTCGATTCTGATTACCATGCCATTTACCCTTGCTTCCACTTTGATTCCCGCCAGGCTTGTGAGATAATCCTTACTCACGATTCATCCTTTCTCGAGCTTTCACGTCACTCTCAGCCGCTCGAGCAATGGTAAATGCTTGCACCAAAGATGTTGCCATTCGGGTGTTACCCCGATATTCAGGAAACAAGGCTTGAACAAAATGATCAATTTGAGAAGGCTCATCAGGTACCCACTGTTTTGTAAACCTCAGCTTTTCATTGAATTTAGTAATCAGCTCATCCACAGTCATCTTGTCATTCTATGCCAGATCCAAGAAATCCCGCTTCACCTTGGCTAAATCAAAAGCATTACAGAAATGCTCACAAAACTTGGTCTGAAATTGATCCCAAGTTATTGAGTTCACAACCTCCCTGGATAAATGAGCAGTTAAAGAATCCCACTATGTTGCAGCCTGACCTTTCAATCTCCTTGTTGCAAATTTAACCCTATCAACCTCTTCACAGTTGCAGGCATCCAATGCCTTGATAGTCTCCCTCAGCCAATTCAAAGTAACAGTAGGATCTGAGCTTACAGAATACTCAGGTGGCTGACAATCCATAAAATCCTTATATTGACATTTTGGTTGGAAACCTCCCTGAGCTGGATACCAAGGAATGAAGAAGTTCTGCTGTTGTGGTTGATGTTGTTGCTGAGGTTGTGATACTGATGGAAAAGACACATACGGTAAAGTTCCAAACGGGGTTGATGCTGTGTTAAACTATGTGGCAATATATACAAGATGTGGTATTGACTGGGTAAATTCAGCCGAGTCTAGGGGCATATGAATTGTCTAAGATTGCTGGGAGGACTGTGATTGATGTTGTTGCTGCTCCAACTGCTGAACCTGGACTCTCAGAGTTCGTAGTGTATCTTCCAACTGTAGCACATAATCTTGTTGATCGGATTCTCCGTTGTGAGAAATACCAACTCTGTTGTGCTGGTCATTAGCTGCAGTAGAAGATTGGTTGTTGTTTCCTCTGGGGGACACAGGGGTTCATGTTATAATCCATTTTTCTGTTCTATACACGGCATCTCACAAATTGTTAGATGAATCCGTTAGTATAAACACACTAACTACCCTCGAAGCTACACTACTAATTACCCACCCTTGAAATAATGAACTTACAAGAGCCTCGGTTAGAGTATTGCACAAATCATTCATGCAAATCCTCAAACCAGGGCTCTAATACCAATTTGTAACACTGTACTTTTTAATTAATATAAAACGGCGTGCGGAAGCTAAATACATATAATTAGATTTAAAATCAAAAGATAAATACAACTTTTCTTGATTGTCATTTACATAAAATGCCACTACAGTGTTATAAATAAAACAGGCTCTATACAAATTCTTGACATCAGAGTAGTGGTCCGTCCATAATCCCAGACATTATCATCAAGAAACTCACCACAGAGAATCTGCAAAACAATCTAGTGGGGAATTAGCACAAAGCTAAGTGAGAAAACAGATATCTAAACATATACAAGACAAACATGCCCAAACACAAAGCTCATATATCTCAGGAGAACCGGCGGTGTTGCAAGCACCTACCACCAAGGTCGGCCAAAACCAAGGTTTACCGATAGCCCTGCTAACACGGACAACAATACTAGCACCCTTGCATACAACAAATACATGTCAAGATCTAATACTGTAAATACCCAAGCAACAGGCCCAGCCGAAACCCCGTGATGCTGATCTCCAAAACAACATGTATACATATTAACCATAACATACAGTCCAATGAGCAAGTTATAATCAGGATATCATATCCTGTATATCCAAAGATATAAATCCACTCACCAAAGTCTTCAAAACTCAGGTTACTCAGCAATCTTATCTACTGAGTCTTGTCTCCTCCTGAGAATACAACTACAAATCAGTATTTGCTTAACAATCCACAATAAGCACAATACATCATATGTACAATTAGTTGACAAGTACATATACTTACATATCACATGTACCAATAATCTACAAGTAAATAAACAACAAGTATACTTAAATAAATATACTATTCATTCACAATTACCAATTCATCTAGTATTTGTGAAATCTTCCAACTCCTTAGCTTAGGCATTACATAATCTTTCATCCATATGTCAAGGCCATGATTGATTTAATCATTAATATCTTCATGGAGTTACTTGGTTCAATTCTTCATTCGGATTCATCATCAAATCCCTAATTCCGAGCATCGGCATAATATAATTCCGAACAATTCCTAATTCCGATTGAATTATATTTCAAATCCAAGTAATGGTAAATTCCGAACAAAGGCACATTCCGAGTATAGGCCAATTCCGAACATTACATGTATTACGAATAAAGATCTAATTCCGGTCAAGTGTGATTCCGAATGATGTCCAATTCCGATTGAAACTTAGTTCTATTCCGAGTTAAGGACAATTCCGAACAAAAGGTCCAATTCCGAATAATGTCATTCCGAATAAAAAGTCAAATCCAAATATTATCAATTCCGAGTAAGGGCAATTCATCAATTCCGAATGTTCTTTAATTCCGACCAATCCAATTCCGCATAATATAATCCATATAAAGTAAAGGTATTAGCATTCGGTATTCGATATATGCGGAATTCATCAATTCCGGATATTGCATTCGGATTCTCACTCGACACAGGTTGACTCATGTGGAATTCATCCCAATTCCGAATAACTCATTCAGTTTTGTCAATTCCAAATAATTCAAGATGTCAATTCCGAATGATTCAAGTTTTAAAACAATTTGATTCTTAACTTCACTTCTGATCTAATCGTTGATCATATACATATATATATATATATAATTCCAGAAAGCCATTAAAACACATAATTAACATGAATTCACAACAATTGCTAACATGCATTCATCTTAACATCATATGCATCATGCGGAATTAATAATAAAATCATAAATCCGAATTAAATTAACAATCAACTAACAATTATGCTAACCTTATGAATCAGATATGGTAGAATCCAAACAATTAATCAAAGATTGAATTGAAAAGATGAAGAATCCCCTATCTTGTTCTTCTTCTCGGCCGAGAGCTCCAAAACACACACACACACACTCAATTTTTTTAATTGCATGCAAATGTGATGGTGTAGTGGTGGCATGTTAAGTGATGATTAAGCATACATAGTGGATACCTCACAATCCACCATCTTCATTTTAATTAATCAGTTTTTCTAAATTAAATAAATAATTAAATAAAATAACATATAATAATTACTCACATAATTAACATAATAACAATTAATTTCACATAATCAAATTAAATCTCAAGATTAATTTAATTAATTACCTTAATTAATCTAGGCCGGTTGAGAGAGTGTTACATTTTTGCCTTTTAATTGTTAATTAGGTTAACCCTAAATCTCTTGTTTAAATCCCCTATTTATAGATAACTTTCTAGTTATCTTTAATTAGAAAACTTTATTTAAACCATTTATTATTAATATAAAATACATAATATATATATATATATACCTTAATGTATTTTATCTCTTTAATAACAATTAGTAACAATAACCCTTTTAGATAATATATTTAACCTGGTTATTTTACAACTCTATTTACTGGTTTATGACTAACTATCATAATACCTGTCTCCCACAGTGTGAACGAACTTCTTGAATTAATTACATACCTCATACGTGTGACCCTTGAGTGTCTTATTGCACTGGGCGTGTCATCAGGGTTCGATGGTAATGCACATAAATCCTATCATACAGTACTTTTAACATACTTTACCCCACTTTTTTCTCACCCTCTCACTCTCTCACGTTTAAAAAGGAAAACCAATAAAATCATTTCCATTTGTGAATACTGAAGGAGAAGCAAAAAGCCAAAAACATTGAATGCATTCTCGTGATCGGCAGTTTGGCGGCACAGCCACCGCCGCCTGCGACGGGAAATCAACCGCCACCGCTCCCGCTCTACTTCAGCGCAACACTATCTAAAACCCTACCATCGGTTAGGGTTTTCATCGCCACCTCCGCTTGAAGCGTAGGGTTTTATTTCCGCCGCCGCATAAAGCCTACAGTTTTCATAGCCGCCGCCGTGATTATACTACCATTGACCTCTTTCGACACACCACTACCGGCCTCCTGTGTCGCCGCCGCCGCCACTGTCGACGCTGCGATCACCACAGATAAGTGACATCCGAAGATCCGTTACCCATCTCGTTAGTATTTCGTTCTAATCGGACTTCTCTATCTCCATCTCTCTTTGCTTTAGCCATGGTCCCTATCTTGAATTAGTGCTTCAGAAGAGAACCAAAACCCATTTTTAATGGTAAGCGCCGGTGATGGTGCACAGGTGGGGGGACGACCCTTTTCTTAATTGTTATTTGGATTTATGTGTTTATTTACTAGTTCTTCTTCATATATATAAAGTTAGAGTCTTATTTGTTTATTTTTCTTCATCTCCATCTTCTTTCATATTCTTTAAGGTTACAAATTTGATCTCTTATTCTGTTTTGGGTTTGTAGAACATATGATTAATTTGTTTCGTTTTGTTTTTTTAATTATTCATTGTTTAACACATAGTAATTTTATTTTATTTTTGCAAAATAGAATTAACACATGTTGTATGTTTTTGTTAATTTGGGTTCATTGATGACTCATTTTATTTGTTTATCTATAAACATCTACAATAAAATAAAATGTTAAAGAGCTAGTGTTCAAGAATGCACAATGGTGAGGAATAACCTAAAATTATATTAATTGTTTTTTCTTCTGGGGGACACAGGGGTTCACGTTATAATCCATTTTTCTATTCTATACACGGCATCTCACCAATTATTATATTAATCCGTTAGTATAAACACACTAACTACATTTGAAGCTACACTACTAATTACCCACCCTTGAAATACTGGACTTACAAGAGCCTCGGTTCGAGTATTGCACAAATCATTCATGCAAATCCTCAAACCAAGGCTCTAATACCAATTTGTAACACTGTACTTTTTAATTAATATAAAACGGCGTGCGGAAGCTAATTACATATAATTAGATTTAAAATCAAAAGATAAATACAACTTTTCTTGATTGTCATTTACATAAAATGCCACTGCAGTGTTATAAACAAAACAGGCTCTGTACAAATTCTTGACATCAGAGTAGTGGTCCGTCTATAATCCCAGACATTATCATCAAGAAACTCACCATAGAGAATCTGCAAAACAATCTAGTGGGGAATTAGCACAAAGCTAAGTGAGAAAACAGATATCTAAACATATACAAGACAAACATGCCCAAACACAAAGCTCATATATCCCAGGAGAACCGGCGGTGTTGCAAGTACCTACAACCAAGGTCGGCCAAAACCAAGGTTTACCGATAGCCCTGCTAACAAGGACAACAATACTAGCACCCTTGCATACAACAAATGCATGTCAAGATCTAATACTGTAAATACCCAACCAACAGGCCCAGCCAAAACCCCGCGACGCTGATCTCCAAAACAACATGTATACATATTAACCATAACATACAGTCCAATGAGCAAGTTACAATCAGGATATCATATCCTGTATATCCAAAGATATAAATCCACTCACCAAAGTCTTCAAAACTCAGGTTACTCAGCAATCTTATCTACTGAGTCTTGTCTCCTCCTGAGAATACAACTACAAATCATTATTTGCTTAACAATCCACAATAAGCACAATACATCATATGTACAATTAGTTGACAAGTACATATACTTACATATCACATGTACCAATAATCTACAAGTAAATAAACAACAAGTATACTTAAATAAATATACTATTCATTCACAATTACCAATTCATCTAGTATTTGTGAAATCTTCGAACTCCTTAGCTTAGGCATTACATAATCTTTCATCCATATGTCAAGGCCATGATTGATTTAATCATTAATATCTTCATGGAGTTACTTGGTTCAATTCTTCATTCGGATTCATCATCAAATCCCTAATTCAGAGCATCGGCATAATATAATTCCGAACAATTCCTAATTCCGATTGAATTATATTTCAAATCCAAGTAATGGTAAATTCCGAACAAAGGCACATTCCGAGTATAGGCCAATTCCGAACATTACATGTATTACGAATAAAGATCTAATTCCGGTCAAGTGTGATTCCGAATGATGTCCAATTCCGATTGAAACTTAGTTCTATTCCGAGTTAAGGACAATTCCGAACAAAAGGTCCAATTCCGAATAATGTCATTCCGAATAAACTAAATTCCGAATAAAAAGTCAAATCCAAATATTATCAATTTCGAGTAAGGGCAATTCATCAATTCCGAATGTTCTTTAATTCCGACCAATCCAATTCCGCATAATATAATCCATATAAAGTAAAAGTATTAGCATTCGGTATTCTATATATGCGGAATTCATCAATTCCGGATATTGCATTCGGATTCTCAATCGACACAGGTTAACTCATGTGGAATTCATCCCAATTCCGAATAACTCATTCAGTTTTGTCAATTCCGAATAATTCAAGATGTCAATTCCGAATGATTCAAGTTTTTAAACAATTTGATTCTTAACTTCACTTCTGATCTAATCGATGATCATATACATATATATATAATTCCAGAAAGCCATTAAAACACATAATTAACATGAATTCACAACAATTGCTAACATGCATTCATCTTAACATCATATGCATCATGCGGAATTAATAATAAAATCATAAATCCGAATTAAATTAACAATCAACTAACAATTATGCTAACCTTATGAATCAGATATGGTAGAATCCAAACAATTAATCAAAGATTGAATTGAAAAGATGAAGAATCCCCTATCTTGTTCTTCTTCTCGGCCGAGAGCTCCAAAACACACACACACACACTCAATTTTTTTAATTGCATGCAAATGTGATGGTGTAGTGGTGGCATGTTAAGTGATAATTAAGCATACATAGTGGATACCTCACAATCCACCATCTTAATTTTAATTAATCATTTTTTCTAAATTAAATAAATAATTAAATAAAATAACATATAATAATTACTCACATAATTAACATAATAACAATTAATTTCACATAATCAAATTAAATCTCAAGATTAATTTAATTAATTACCTTAATTAATCTAGGCCGGTTGAGAGGGTGTTACATTTTTTCCTTTTAATTGTTAATTAGGTTAACCCTAAATCTCTTGTTTAAATCCCCTATTTATAGATAACTTTCTAGTTATCTTTAATTAGAAAACTTTATTTAAACCATTTATTATTAGTATAAAATACATAATATATATATATATATATACCTTAATGTATTTTATCTCTTTAATAATAACAATTAGTAACAATAACCCTTTTAGATAATATCTAAGATATTAATCCAATAATTAACAATATATATTTATTAACTAATAAATATATATATTCTTGTTAATTAATTTAACCTGGTTATTTTACAACTCTATTTACTGGTTTATGACTAACTATCATAATACCTGTCTCCCACAGTGTGAATGAACTTCTTGAATTAATTACATACCTCACAGGTGTGACCCTTGAGTGTCTTATTGCAATGGGCGTGTCATCAGGGTTCGATGGTAATGCACATAAATCCTATCATATAGTACTTTTAACATACTTTACCCCACTTTTTTCTCACCCTCTCACTCTCTCACGTTTAAAAAGGAAAACCACTAAAATCATTTTCATTTGTGAATACTGAAGGAGAAGCAAAAAGCCAAAAACATTGAATGCATTCTGGTGATCGACAGTTTGGAGGCCCAACCACCGCCGCCTGCGACGGGAAATCAACCGCCACCGCTCCCGCTCTACTTCAGCGAAACACTATCTAAAACCCTACCATCGGTTAGGGTTTTCATCGCCGCCGCCGCTTGAAGCCTAGGGTTTTATTGCCGCCACCGCATAAAGCCTACAGTTTTCATAGCCGCCGCCGTGATTATACTACCATTGACTTCTTTCGATACACCACTACCGGCATCCTGTCTCGCCGCCGCCGCCACTGTCGACGCTGCCTTCACCACAGATAAGTGACATCCGAAGATCCGTTACCCATCTCGTTAGTATTTCGTTCTAATCGGACTTCTCTATCTCCATCTCTCTTTGCTTTAGCCATGGTCCCTATCTTGAATTAGTGCTTCAGACGAGAACCAAGATATCGCCTAAAATACACATATTATTTATATGCGATATCTGATTCTTTGATTGTATTATTATAATGAATTAGGTTAATTATCTACTTAATTTGTTATAATATATGTTTCAGGGCTCTTGAGAAAAGAAATAAGAGAATTTGATGAGAAAGGATGAAAAGACAAAAGTTGACTACTTTGACACCTCTTTGATGCTTTGGTCGTATCTTACTCGTACGAAATCGAAACGAGGTGATTCAAAAAGCTACGAAAACTAGACAAGAGGGGCTACGATAATATTGTGTTTGTAAATGAAATTGGGCCATGATTATTCTGAATGTGGGCCGAGAACAGTAGTAAGCAAAAGAAAAATATGGGCTTGGCAAAGTGATTAATTTCAAAGAAAAAAAAGCGTAACATATTATTTGAGCTTCTAAACTCAAAAGCAGGAGGAATTGTTTTATGGGCCACGAAGCCCAATGCACAAAATTGAGGAGGTATAGATATATTTAAAAAGGCGGCTACGATGGAAGGAATCAGATCATATATACGATATTTTTCATAAGGCGGCAGTCGACGTACGAAACAGCATGTGATAGTTTTAGGGAGCAGTGATGGAGAAGAGAGGTTACAACATCTGCAGGGTTAACTTAGGTTGCTATCATCGGTCTATAATGGTTTGCAATTCTTGTTTTTCTTTGTATTTGTTTTCTAACTTGTCTATGAGTTAGACCTTTCTAGTATTTACCATGATGAACGAACCCTAGTTTTGATTTTTATCTTTATTCATAAATATATGATTGGTTTTGTTTATGCTCAATCATGAACCTTGAGTTTTTGATTTTAACTTTTGCTGAGTAATCTGTTAGATATAGACGTGTATTTTCTTCTGGATTATTGTTTGCTTGATCTGAGACAATGACATTTGCATTCAATAGGATAGATAACTTTTCTGACATAATGAGGGTTAAGATTATTCAGTAATACCATAGATAAAAGTTTTAGTCTAATTCACCATACAACGAGAGTTAAGTGTGTTTTGGAAGGATTAAGTCGTAATCGGATTAGTAGGACTGATGGTTGTTGGTTCGAACGCCCTTAGAAACCTGTCATATTATTTATGTTTATAACAAATTGAACTTAGGGGGAGTGATTCATTGGTAAATACATCTCTATCAACTGATTTCAACTTCTTAAAATTGTTTCTACTTTATTGCTTTAATTTAATATTTTCATACCTTGGTAGCGGTTAGCTACTACTTTAAAAACCCTTTCTTTACTTTAAAGCATTTTAGTTTAACTAGGTGATTCCATAATAGTATATTCCATAACTGTTCCCTGTGGAGACGATCCTGGTCTTGCCTGGTTTACTGCTATACGATCGGGTGCGCTTGCCCGTTAGTGTGTCGGTCAAATACGGTTAGATTAGTTTATAAATTTAAGACTGATATTCGCGTATCAAACCAAAACCCATTTTTAATGGTAAGCACCGGTGATGGTGCACAGGTGGGGGGACGACCCTTTTCTTAATTGTTATTTGGATTTATGTGTTTATTTACTACTTCTTCTTCATATATATAAAGTTAGAGTCTTATTTGTTTATTTTTCTTCATCTCCATCTTCTTTCATATTCTTTAAGGTTATAAATTTGATCTCTTATTCTGTTTTGGGTTTGTAGAACATATGATTAATTTGTTTCATTTTGTTTTTTTTATTATTCATTGTTTAACACATAGTAATTTTATTTTATTTTTGCAAAATAAAATTAACACATGTTGTATGTTTTTATTAATTTGGGTTCAATGATGACTCATTGTATTTGTTTATCTATAAACATCTACAATAAAATAAAATGTTAAAGAGCTAGTGTTCAAGAATGGACAATGGTGAGGAATAACCTAAAATTATATTAATTGTTGAACAAGTACAGTATAATTGATCTAAAACGGTAATAATACAAAAGCTCACGTACACTTAGTAGTGTCCGGTATTGAATTTTGGAAAATTAATCTTAAAACTGATATAATACGGTAGTATTTATTATTGAACATAATAACCATAAAAAAACTATTAAATTTTTTTAGGTGTGTTTAACGATGAATATCGTAAAACTAATATAATAGAAATTATTTTTAATTTATCTTGTTTTTATTCAAAATTTAGGAAAGAGAAAAAAAGGAGAGATAAACGTTTTATTTTACTATTATGTCCTTTTTAAATTAAAAAAAAATTAAATATATGATTAATCTAAACCACTTGATCAAATTTAAATAAGTGGCTGAGATTGTTTTTCGTATTTTTCGCAAATAAAACACTTTTTGCATGAATCTTCCCCTATATATATATAAATATATATATATATATATATATATATATATATATATATATATATATATATATATATATATATATATATATATATATATATATATATATATATATATATATATATATATATATTAGTGTGAGTTTCTAATGAGAACCTTAAATTAATTGAGAATGGGAGACTCAATCCTAGCCGTCCAATTCCCACTCTTTCAATGTCATTACCCACCCATGATTTCCTCACATGCACACTGCCACACTATATCCCCTCACACTCTCCATCCATGAATTTCACTTACAAAATGAACGGCTGAGATTAAATCTCTCATTCTCATTTAATTTTCCATTCTCAATTGAACCTTCCCATATATATATATATATATAACCTCGCACAGTATATTATAAAATTAATCTTAAGAGAGAGAAATACGATACAGTTTTTACTTTTTTTTCTGGTTTTATTTTAAAATTTTGTGTTTGTTATTATTATACTTTGTTCACGTTATTACCATGCTGTAACGAGTGGGTAAAAGGACTGGACATCTCGTTAAACATATAATGTAATCCTAAACACGTGCACCTACAAACAAAGTGGGACACAGTGAGCATTAACGTATGACAATAAAGTGGGATTATTGGTCAAATCTAATAATTCTTCATAATGACAAGATATGATATTGGAATAAAGGGATTCATACACTACTAATGTTTCTTAAATTATTCCGCAATAGATGCCCTGCTTTCACATATAAACAAACTAGTGTTGTTCAAGATTTCATTGTATTCTTGATCTATATCTCACGAAATTGTTTTTCTAATTTATCATAAGAGTATTAATATCGTTACTCGTTTACGTATGTATACTGGACCACTCTTCTATGTTCAGTAACTTGTGTAGGTAAACGTTAGGGTGGGTTTGCAGTTCTACATTCTTGCAGGAGTTAATGTAACTGTTTTGTGTCTATAAATAAGTACTTGTTGCCTTTTAAAAAAAATATCCTTACTCGTTAGCTTTTGTATCATTTAATAAATTATTTGTTAGGAAATGGGGTTTGCATTATGGTACAATTCAATGATGTCGGATAACAATTTGAGATAATATAGACTTGTGCTCTTGAAATCTTGATATAAAAACTATAAAAATATGAGCATCTACAAAAAAATTAGATGCATCCAAGCTGTATAAATCTATGTGACGACTTGCAAGGATGGAATGTTGAAAAAATAGGTTTCAGATTAACAAGAAAGATAGACAATTATATGTTCCCAAATGATATGAACAGACAATGTATATATAAAACTTGAAACAAAGCAATAATAATCCGATTTTATTAATATTACCAAGTTGTTACCAACCCTGATGATCCTTCAGAAAGAAAGGTAGAAAGAGAGTGTCCCGTTATCGGACTATGTAAAACACAATGCTCAAATGTAAAACAAACCTCAAATCTTTGATCTTTTAGCTGATAGGATTTGTGTGCATAACCGTCGAACCCTGATGCCATGTCCAATGTTATAAGACACTCAAGGGTCATACCTCTGAGGGCATGTAATCCGAGAATTAATGCAACCACAAATAGGAGAACGGTTTAATAACAGTTAGTTATAAACCAGTGTTAGTAAGTTATGGTTTTAACTTACAGAGAGAATTAATTACCAAGTTATTAATTGACAAGAAAATATATATTTATTAGTTAAATAAATATATATTGTTAATTAATAAGATTAATAATTTAAGTTTAAATTATTGGATAAGTATTAATATATATATTAATTAATAAAAGAAAAATAAAATATAATATATATATATCATATGAGGCGTACGCCTCATATGGTTATATATATATATATATATATATATATATATATATATATATATATATATATTATTTATTAATTATTAATATATATATTAACTTGGTGATTAAGTTACCCTAATTCAAGATAAGAAAACATTCAAAAGACTTCCTAATGTGATCCTAATTCCTATTATTATAAATAGGAGATCATATGGCGAATTAGAGGTTAATATAATTCTAAGTTTTAGAATAAGAAAATAAAAATCTCTCCTCACCTCTCTCTCTCTCATAGCGTCGGCCGAGTACACCAAGGAAGAACTGGGTTTCGGTTCTTGGTGATTTCGACATCAAGTGGGTATGTCGTGGATCGTGGTTTGCTCACCCTTCTAGCGGGATCTCGTTTTTCCTCATCACGGGTTGATTATTACTTGAGAAACCCTAGGTAAGTAAAGGTACAATCTCTCATCATCTTCATGTTCTTGATAATATATATATATATATATATATATTATTGTGATAAACAATGATTCTAACCCTTTATGGTTTTTGGGTGGTTGATCTTTCAAATTCCGCTTTATGAAAGATTAATCAGGTTTCATCCTTGAGTCGGTTCAAAACAGTTTGAGTTTGAATCAGTATGACACATAGGAGGTGCTATTCCAACAGTGGTATCAGAGCTTCGGCTCAGTTTATCACAATGTATATATTATGTGATCTATTATATTTTTCGTTCATGTATATATGTTTGTATATGTATATATCGAATTTATATGATACAAATATTAATCAGTTTGGTTAATATTGTTTTAAAGTTTTTAATCTAAAATTGTTTAGTTTTAGATTAAAGGATAAACTTTAAAAGTTTTGAAATCCTAGTTATTATTAAAAAGTTATGTTGATAAGGTGATTTAAAGTTTGAATTGTTTAAAACAAGTTTTGTTTTAACAATAGTTTAAACTTTAAAGGTTTGAGGATTACTAGTTTTAATTTTCGATATATATATATATATATATATATATATATATATATATATATATATATATATATGATTTTTGATTTTATATTTATTCCGTTAGTTTATGGTCGAAAATGTCACCGGAAAACCACCGGACCACCGGCAGCAGCCCCAGCTTGGCGGCGGCCCAGCAGCAGTGGCCCAAGGGTGGTGGTGAACCAACGGTTGTGGCCCAATGAGAGCAACCCAGGTGCGGCAGGCTAATCGGCCCAACAGCGACAGCCCAGAACTGATAACGGCGCGACCCAGTGGCTGATCGCGGCCCAGTTTGGCTTCGGCCTGTTGGAGTATGCCCACTGACACACGTATATTAGTAATGCTACTGAAGATACACGAGCCTATTGGGTCACACGCCAAGGATTGATCCCGACAACCCGCAACGGAAGAGAGAAATAGATATTCTGGAAACCGTGTTTCCGCGCCGCGTAACCTTTTGGTTTCCGCGGCAGGTAAACCGTCTGACAGTAACTTGACGATCTGGAGATGATATTTGATCGATTGCAACTAGATTTTGGGTCACCATCAATCAAGATCGAGAAACATAATCGTGAACGATCTGGAGATTGACATCTAACCATGTCTCGTGTTCACTCAGATATCGTGTAAGAAAGGATGATTGATCACTTATCAATAGGGCCATATCAAACCTATAGGGTTGTGATTTGGTACTTGTCTTGGGATGACATAACTCGCGTTGACTTGGGTGGCAGAGATGCTTTGCTGGAGGCCGCTCTCTATCTGTGTTACTTATTGATATGCTGTGTCATGTGCAAGTGGGAGTTTGTTGGAGTATGCCCACTGACACACGTATATTAGTAATGCTACTGATGATACACGAGCCTATTGGGTCACACGCCAATGATTGATCCCGACAACCCGCAACAGGAAGAGAGAAATAGATATTCTGGAAACCGTGTTTCCGCGCCGCGTAACCTTTTGGTTCCGCGGCGCGTAAACCGTCTGACAGTAACTTTACTTTTTGGTTATTGCTTGGCTCAAGTTATTGACTTATGTGACATCTAGGAATGGCATGCATGACTTTGTGGCCAGGAATATCTGCTGAAGTGGGTGATAAAGTCTTGCAAGATCATTCACATGTCCATAGGTAGGATAATGATCAAGTAAGAAAAGAGGAATTCTCTCTCTCACTCAAGAACACACTCTTGGTTGTTCTTGATCTTTTCCAGAAAATCATAAGTGTGTTTAGTGATTTTATGGAAGTTGTGAGTTGTTCCAAAGAGTGATTTCAAGTCTTGAAGATCACAACTTGGCATACTAGTATTTAGGGATCATACAAACTTGGTGTGGACTAACAATAGAGAGTTGCTCTCTTGTGACTTAGAGTTCATCCAAACTTGAAGATCTCAGAAGCTGGAGCATGGTATAATTCCTTATTCCATCTTTTCCTTTTACATGTTGCATTTTGTAGTTATAGAGTTCTTGGTCCATTTTGGGTTTCAAGCCTTTTATGCTTCATATTCTTGGGCTATGCTTCCGCTGCTGTATTCATGGAAACCCAACAGTGGTATCAGAGCCACCTCTATACTAAAAATGCACATGGTGGCCTGAAAAACCCGAAATCGAAAAACTGGTTTACTGTCAGGTAGATTCCGCGGCGCGGAACCACTTGGGTTACACGGCGCGTTATTTGGTCTGACAGATTGTGTTAAAATTTTTAAAAAACAGTTTTGCAGTCGGGTTTTTGGCATCCAAAAATGGTTTCTGGAATTTTTTTTCCAGAAATTATTTTTTGGTATATTATGATGCCTTGTATCTTGGTTGGTGTATTTATATGTATATTATTATTTTTGGCATAAATATAATAATTACATATACTTAAATTATGTATATATAAATATGTTTCATCAAAAATGGTTTGTTGTTACTAATGCATATATACATGGGATTATTTAGTGCCTTGAGTTTTGAGAAATAATCTTAATCAAGATATATAAGTTAACATGGTTTTGTGTGGCACACCATGTTGTTCATGTTGTTCATGTTGTTTATGTGATGTCGGTAACCAATAGATGCCCTAGACCTTGTGGATGTTTGGTTGTGTTAAATTAGTTATTCATTCATTTGGTGACTATATGTCACATGGTATGTAAAAATTAATTTATTTGGTATGTAAATTATTTTGGGGCTTGCATGCCATTTAAATTCCATGTTATGTATTTTGTACTAGAAAATAGGATTTTTGGCTTGTATGCCATTTATTTCATTTTCTATGTAAAATTAATATGGAGGCAACCATCGGGAGTCATAGAGTGACGTCTTGGCAAACACGAAACCGAGAGGCCCAACGGAGGTAGCGGGTTTAGTGGGAGCATATCCAAGTCAAGGAAATGTTCTTAGATGACTTCGTTTTTCCGTAGTGGCTCACGGGAAAACGCATAGGTTTTAGGGGCATGGTTACCAATCTTAATGTATGCGTGTGGTTGTTTTATTATTTATTGTTTATGCATGGATTATAGGATTGATTGCATGCTAGACAATTTTTACAATAATAAAACTCAAGAGTTTTTAACAATGGTTTAACAAACTCTCGCGCGTAATACATGATTAACAAGACGGATATAAAATTGGTTTAGTATCCGATTAGTGAAAACTTTTGGTTATTGTCACTTTTGTTAATCAAACTCAAAATGGTTTTATAACCGGAAAACTAAATCTCGTTTTCTAAATGTAATTGCACACCACCCATAAGATGACACCGTCCGAATCTAGCCGTGCAAAGGTTGATTGTCGAGCTCTAGCCGAGTTGACCCTTGTATGTGCTGTGTGGAAGGCGCGTATGGCAACTCGCAAGGTCGATTGTCGAGCTCTAGCCGAGTCGATCATTTGGGCAAGAGTACCACCATGTATCTTGATGGTTGATTTACGATTTCAAAATAACATTTTGGATAATTGTCGAGCTTTAGCCGAGTTATTCAAAATCTTAGTTTGAAGTTGGTGTGGAGCGTTCAAACATGCCAAACTAGAAACAATAGTTGTCTAGTAGGATCCCGTAAGTAACTAAGAGTTGCAATAATGGATTACAATCGGTCAATGGTTGCCGGCCTAAATAGCTTTGCCACGTGATCCGCGGAAAACCCGTCACGGTGCAAGGTGAAATAGGGTTCTTAACCCTTGTCAAAAATAGTTGTTTTTAAACACATGGGGTAATTATTCTAACAAGGTTTATCAAACTAACTAAAACTTCTCTGCGTTTATAGATGATATCGACAAACATCAACAACACCGACTTTACTCTACGTATGTTTCTTGAGAAGGAGAAACTAGATGGAAGTAACTTTATGGACTGGTCTAGGAAATTGTATATTGTCCTACGACTCGAAGACAAGTTACACACCATTGAGGAACCCCTTCCGGAAGCCCCTGCTACCAACGCAAGTAAGACCGTTCATGATGCCTATAATAAACGCGTCAAGGACACCAACGAGGTCTCTTGCCTCATGTTAAGCATGATGAGCCCCAAATTGAAAATGCAATTGGAGCTTCTGAGTGCTTACTAGATAATGCTTGAGTTGAAGGACATGTTCCAACAACAAGCGAGGCAAAAACGGGTTGGGTGTTTGAACGACCTACTTGGTTGTCAGCTGCAAGATGGTGAGAACATAAGCATTCACGTGCTTGAGATGAAAGCACTTGTAGAGAGCTTGGAAAGGTTAGGATTTACCATTGAAAGGGAGATGACAGTAGATATAATCCTACGATCCCTTCCGCCATCATATGAGGAGTTCATTGTAAATTATCACATGAATGGTATGGTCAAATCCTTAATGGAGCTTCACGGCATGTTGAAGACTTTTGAGTCTAACATGACCAAAGGTAAGCTCACCTTGTCTACTCTCACTAAGGCTACCAACAAGCAAACTACCTTAAATGGGAAGCTTGGTCTAACTAAGCTCACTATGACCATGGAGTCTGAGGGCAATGAGATTGCGCCTCTTGATGAGACTCCTAATGGGGAAGTTTGCTACTTTTGTGGGAAGATTGGAAATTGGCGTCACCACGCCTGCCCTAAGTGCCTGGAAGAGCTAAGGACACACAATATGAGAAATGGTGGTTCCTCTGCTTCAGGTACATTCATGACCAAACTCTACTGATCTTATACTTCTATAGGCAAGTTTTGGATACTGGCCATAATACTCACGTTTGTTAAAATCTTGATTGTTGCAAAGTGCAGGGAAGAAGTAGAAATATAAGATATGGAGAGCTGGACTTCATAACAGGAAACAAAATAGTTGTCCCCTATTCAAAAGGATTGGAAGACAGGATCTTTCCACTCCTTCCAGTTAGACTATTACATTATAAGATCTATGATTTTTAAGCCCTGCGAGGCAAGAAAACTATAAATCTATTATGCCGTTGATAATGATGGACATTGCTTTGAATTATGTATTTTTTCGTGGTTTATTTCAAAGTTCATCCGTGTTGTGGCATTTGCAAAACAAGTAATATAATGATCATGAATGGTTTATATAAGTTACTCTTATGACAATAGTCAATTTAACCATATAAACAAGGCTTGGATCACCAAGCTCCAGGTGGTTAGGAACTTGGGATCTTTTGATCTTGTATCAATTGTTGATTGCAAATCTTGTTTATTAGGCTAAAATGACTTACATATCCTTCACTTGTGTAGGTGAGAGGAATGTAGGCTTGTTGAGTTTCGTTCACATTTATATGAAGATCATTCAAGCAAATAGTGAGTAGTAACTATGGATACTTTGTACCTTTACCAATGAAGGTAGAAGGGAAGGGAATGTCTAACTTGTTAGACAAGCGTCTGAAACCTTGAAAGGTGTTCAAGACACACCTGTAACAAAGTATATGAATAAGAGGGCAAAAGGACTACAATACTCAAATCTGATAGAGATGGTGAGTGCTTTAGTTCTGGATTTTAAATGACCATCATAAGAGTTATGATGTTATCTCATAATTCATTCCTCCTAGGACACATTGTGAAATGAGTCGCCAAGTGGAGGAATCGGACATTTTAGAAGTGGTACGTCTTTGATGGAGGATATTATGTAAGTGGTGGGCATTTTTCCTAATCGAATACCAACAAAGATGGTTCAATACACACCTTAGATGATGAGACTAGAAAGAATGTTTTTGCTTGTCCATCTTCAAGTCTGGATTATCCAGCCTGCGTGTAGACGTGAGGTGGAGGAACCCGGAATCTAGAGGTGCTGCTGTGTTAGGTATTTTACTAAGGCAAATGAGAGTAAATATACCTTAAACAGAAGAACCTGATGTTGGCACTAGCACACAATCAGATATGATTGTAACTCAGCATGGAAATGCTGGAGTACCTGACATTAAATTCATTACCTCTCTATAGAATTAGTAGAAGTTGTCATAAGGCCAGAAAGATATAGTTTTATATATGAGGGAGACAACTTAATGATGGATACATCAACTACTGATAAACCAGAGTGGGCCCAAAGTCTACTAAGAGAATACAGGTAGTGATAGTGAGATGCAATCCATGTGGATACCCAAGTATTGAACTTGGTTAATCCTACACCAAGGTGGCAACCCAAAGGGTGAAATTGGTTCTTTGTAGAAAGAGACCAACATGGATAAATTGGCAAGTTTGAATACCGACTGTTAAGAAAAGTTTTAGTGATGATTGACCATTTGGAAGGTATCATCTTGAAACTTTATCTCAATGGTTATGTCGAATAATAAGTTT
The DNA here is from genome assembly GCA_947179395.2 of Pulicaria dysenterica. Taxonomy (NCBI): domain Eukaryota; kingdom Viridiplantae; phylum Streptophyta; class Magnoliopsida; order Asterales; family Asteraceae; genus Pulicaria; species Pulicaria dysenterica. Next base: position 41,257,811 of record OX359294.1, read on the forward strand.
ATAGACAATTTCAAAAACCGACTAGTAGGAGATGGTTTTACGATAATTGACCATTTGGAAGGTATTATCTAAACTCTCTACTGGTGGTTATGTCGAAGTTTTCTCGGATACTAATTGTGCCTTTTTATGGCTGTAACAATTTGATGTAAAAACTACATTCCTTAATAGGAATTCTATGAGGAAGTGCTGACAACACTTTTGAGGGTCTGTTACATCAAGCGTATCCTTTAAAGTTTACAAACGAAAAGGAGCCTACTGATGGACTTATATATATATGCATCTCAAAGTTCAATATTTTCTTCAATATGAAAAACAATGAGTTTGTGTTTTCAATAAGCAAAAATTAAACATGGATGAATGTCAGGGCTAGTGGGAGCGTTGTTGTAATTCTATATTTGTACTCACATACATCGTAATGGAGATAATGTCCTGACCTTACTTTAAAAGATAAGTTAAGGAATTATGCATCCATAACGACTATAGAATATACAAAACCATATTAGGGGATCAAGAAATATTGAGATATGTTCTTGGTGCTCTATACAAGAAGAAGCTAGAAGTAAATTATTACTCAAGTGATGTCTTCTAAATGAAGTGGGATAATTGCCGATTTTAATCGGAGATAACGATCCTACAAAATTTGGTGTTGTTGATCATAAATTGTTCTTAAAAGAATCGCTAACCCTATTGGGCTTTTGAAACAATGAAGGTATGATGGCTTGGAGTTCGAGCTTCATTTACCTTATTGGGATCTTTTGAAACAATGAAGGTAAAAATGGCTTGAACGAAAGACCATAATGTCTCCAACGCATACTTTAGAAGTGATCGGTTGTGGAAGAGATATGGTCACTAGCAGAGAACACACAGATAGCATTATATCGGATCCGTTAACTAAGTTGTTGTTACAGGCGTGTGATGATTGTCATACTAGGCCTAAGTGAACAAGGCTTGAGTTTGTTTAAGTTATAAGTTTGATACATATATACACTTGGGGAACGTTAAAGCAGTATTGTACTTCATACTATATCGATTATTAAATGGGGATTTAATAATGCGCTGAGGGCGGATATTTTCATGAATCCTTACTGTGTTCCATCTTAGCATGTTTAATACTTCCCAAAATGCTTTTTCATTCTAAATGTCCACAGTGGGTCATTCTTCATGGGGAGGAAGTTTGAGATAAGGCTGAGGGAAGTGGTTGGTCGCTATCTAATAATGGATTAGATAAAAGAGACGCAACACTTCGCCTGTGCTTGCAATGGTCAAGTCACTGGACGACCCGCACCTGAGATTACTTCATGGTTTCTGTCACGAGTAACTCAGGATGATAATATCATTTCGTCCTTAGACCGGAGATACATGTGTTCCAAAGCATGGTCCGGCTTTGCTTTGATTGCTTTCTAACGCAGTTCGTAACTGCTTGTTATAAGGGGAGTTTTTGGGTAAAGTATGGGGTATGTGGCGGAGCAATGTAGTCAAAGGGATTCGTTCCTCTAGTTTTAGAGAGATATCTATGGGCCCCTCGATGATTGAGAACTGACGTAAAATGCATGGCCATGCTCAAGCTGCAATGATATTTGATCGATTGCAACTAGATTTTGGGTCATTATCAATCAAGATTGAGAAACATAATCGTGAACGATCTGGAGATTGACATCTAACCATGTCTCGTGTTCACTCGGATATCGTGTAAGAAAGGATGATTGATCACTTCTCAATAGGGCCATATAAAACCTATAGGGTTGTGATTTGGTACTTGTCTTGGGATGACATAACTCGCGTTGACTTGGGTGGCAGAGATGTTTTGCTAGAGGCCGCTCTCTGTCTGTTTTACTTATTGATATGTTGTGTCATGTGCAAGTGGGAGTTTGTTGGAGTATGCCCACTGAGACATGTATATTAGTAATGCTACTGATGATACACGAGCCTATTGGGTCACACGCCAAGGATTGATCCCGACAACCCGCAACATGAGGAGAGAAATAGATATTCTGGAAACCGTGTTTCCGCGCCGCGTAACCTTTTGGTTTCCGCGGCGCGTAAACCGTCTGACAGTAAATTGACTTTTTGGTTATTGCTTGGCTCAAGTTATTGACTTATGTGACATCTAGGAATGGCATGCACGACTTTGTGGCCAGGCATATCTGCTGAAGTGGGTGATAAAGTCCTGCAAGATCATGCACATGTCCATAGGTAGGATAATTGATCAAGTAAGAAAAGAGGAATTCTCTCTCTCACTCAAGAACACACTCTTGGTTGTTCTTGATCTTTTCCAGAAAATCATAAGTGTGTTTAGTGATTTTATGGAAGTTGTGAGTTGTTCCAAAGAGTGATTTCAAGTCTTGAAGATCACAACTTGGCATACTAGTATTTAGGGATCATACAAACTTGGTGTGGACTAACAATAGAGAGTTGCTCTCTTGTGACTTAGAGTTCATCCAAACTTGAAGATCTGAAGAGCTGGAGCATGGTATAATTCCTTATTCCATCTTTTCCTTTTACATGTTGCATTTTGTAGTTATAGAGTTCTTGGTCCATTTTGGGTTTCAAGCCTTTTATGATACATATTCTTTGGCTATGCTTCCGCTGCTGTGTTCATGGAAACCCAACACGGCCTAGCAGCGGCTACGTCCCAAGCCGTGACCCTTTGCGGCGGTTCGGCATCCCAAGGAAGGTTTGGCCCAGGTTGGGTCGACCCGGGTTGTTCCTTGATCAATTTTATATTAAAGCCTAATAGAAAAAGTTTTTGTTAGTTCTTTAAATAAATCCTTGTAATTATTGTCTTCTATAACTTAATTCTTTTTGTTTCTATAATTGGGCTTGTGAAATTATTTTTTTGAACATGGTGGACTTCTCGGGAAAACCGAGAACGGGCTCTTGGACCAAAGGCTATGCGTTATAAATACCGTTTGTATTTTTAGGACATATAATTCGGAATAATTAAATAATACAAGATTGTATATAAGTATTAGTTTTACGGACTTAAAATTAGTATATATATAAATTATAGTTAAAAGGATTATTTTAACTAGTTAAGTTAAAATAAAGGATTATTATATTTTTGAATTAAAATATAATATTTAACCGTAATAGTGTATTATTGTTGAAAAAAGTAAAACGAGGACAATTTTAATCAATTAAGTGTTTTTGGATTAAAACACATTTGGTTTAATAGTTTTATTATACCAATAGTAAATAATTGATTAAAAAGGATGACAAAGTTTTTGTCATATTTCTCGTCTCGATTTATAGTTTAATTAATTGAGAGGTAACGAGAAAGGTTAATAGATCAAGGATGTATGTATGTTGTTTGCATTATGCATTGTTTTATATGTAATGCATGGTTGATTATTTATATATTGTTTATATATAAATGTTGAATGAGTTTGACTTGTATACTAAGTCGCATTAGTATTTTTAAGTCGCGTTTGTAGTTTCTACATGTCAACTACAAATGCTTGACTTAAACAAGTCAACAGTATATTCTTGTTATGGTTGGACGTGTAGGTTATAGATTTACCAACTTAGACCTGTGGTTGTATTTTTTGTCTTATTTCTTTTTTTCTTTTTTTTTTGGTTTTGGGGAGGCGTTCGTGCCACCTACAACCCCTTTTATAATGTAAAAGTAATAGAATAGGATTTCATGTATTCTAGTTTAGTTTGTTGTAACCAAAACCAATGACGAAGATCTATCAAGATGGAGTTTTTCAAAAATGGAGGAACAAGATGGAGTTTTTCAAAGATGGAGGAACAAGATGGAATTGCTTGAGTCAAGACCTCAGGTGTCAAGGCCAGTGGAAGCAAGGAGACTAAACACAAGATCAAGCCATGGGATCAAGCTTTGTCTAGTTTTTCCTTAGTTGATCCCTTAGGACATAGTTGGCAAAACTATACAAGTTTATTATGTGTGTGGTTGTGCGTTACTTTTATGATTATTATGCGACTATAAAATTAAAGCAGGATGTTAATAATAGTTTTTATTAATCAGACGTAAAACCACGGTATATGATAAAATTGGAATATGACAATAGTTTTATAAAATAAAATATTTTATGATTGTCGTATCTTAAAACAGTTTGTTTTTAAGATGGTTTTTTCATAAAACGTATTGTGTACCTAGTTCAAAGTATACTAAGATATACGGATTTTAAAACAGATAGTTTTAAAATGGTTTTACAAAACTGGAAAATTAAGTTTTTAAATTAATTATAAAACCCAAGAAAATCTTAGATCAGTGTGCTACCCACCTAATGGTACACCTTTGATGTTAAACGGTACTCGGATGTCGGAAGTGCCCAAACCTTGGGCATCCGGGTTCAAACTATTGGGGGAAAATGTATGAAACATTTTGCGATAATCGGGAGTCCTGACCAGAATTCATACTTTCTTAGGTGGTGCGATCTATTTTGGTGATAATTGGGAGTCCCAGCCCAAAATGCACTAGAGTAGAGTTAAACATACTAGATTTTGTCTAAGTACTCTACGAGGTTCTAGGAGTTGTATCAGATACGTACGATTGGTAAAGGGTGTTACCTACCAGAAATAGCATGACTTGGCGGGAAGTGCCCAAACCTTTCGTCACGTGTGTGAAATATGGATCCTAGGGCTAATACTTATCAGTTAAGGGTTTTTATCGATTTGTATTAGCAACGTCTATTGTGTGTTACTAATTGAACTACATGATTGAGATTGTAGATGGCAAACGCATCCAACACTAATAACCTCTTACTCCATTCTATCCTTGAGAATGATAAGCTCGCCTAACCTAACTTTCTCAACTAGGAGCGCAATCTTCAGATCGTGCTCAGGCATGAGAGAAAGTTGTATGTTCTCGAGGATCCGGTGGGAAATGCCCCAACCAATAGTGTATGAGCATGATGGAAACATCGTCTTATGACATGATCCGCCAGTTGAGGGACATGGTTCAGGAGCAGGTTCGTATAGGATGGTACGATATCACGAGGGCTCTTGACACTTGCAAGATGGCTAAGGGTACTTCGGTTAGTACCCATATCATGAAAATGAAAGGGTACATGGACCACCTAAAAAGGCTTGGACACCCAATACCGTTGCAGCTGGCAACGGATATGATGCTTAACTCGTTGTCTGATGACTATAAGTCTTTCATAGTCAACTACAACATGAACAACATGGAGAAATCCATAGCTGAGTTTCATTCGATGCTCAAGATAGTTAAGTCTAATATGGGTAATAAGTCCAAAGATATTCTCATGGTAGATAAGGGTAGTAGTAATTAGAGGAAGGGGCACAGGTAAATGGCAATGGCAAGGGCAAGAGATTTAAACCGAATAAAGAAAAAATACGAGAATTGGTGCTTTAAGTGCGGTGAGATTGGCCTATACAAGGTCAACTGCCCGAAGCGTCACGAAGGTGGTGTTTAGTCTAACACCACAAGTAATTTCGGTTACTAACTTCAGTATTTGCTTTCAACTTATAAGTAGTGTTTGACATTTGCAATCGTTTATTGCAATAGGTCAATGAAAGCGAAGGGTGCCAAGAATGCAAGGATCCCACGTGAAGAAACAAGGATATTAATAATTCATAGTTAAAAATATTTTTTTTATTTCAAAGCTGTTTTTAAAATATTAATGAATTATTTAGTGACATATTCTTGCACATGGTTTGTGATTATATCTAGTCAAGTTTGACTAGAGGTTAACTAACAAGTCAAAGTTTTTAACTTATTAGTGGTTGATCCTATGTATTAATTATTCCCATTGAGATATATCAATATTAATTGCTCGACTAAACTTTTGGAATTACTTGAACCAATACGGTTGGTGTTGTTGATTAGAAGGTTTATCTAATCGAGTAATTATAAGTATTTATGAAAACAAGTTCAAGGTTTGAACTAGTATTAAACACTTGAAATAATAGTTATTATTTATGGGAATGTGTTTAAGGATAAAACATTGGTGACCATGATTATAATGGATATTACAATCAAGGGTACTCACATGTTTAAAATAAGAATCCGTACAAGTGTGTTATACTTGTAGTCATGTAAAGTTTCGGGAAACCAATTTCCGTAAAAAGAAATAGTGGGTATGTGGAAAATCCAAGTCTAAGGTTCCGTCGATTTTAAGATTCTTGTTCAAAATCTAAGTTTTAGATTTATACTTAAAATCAGTATTTTGACTTTTGTGTCAAGTTTGACCAAGTCAATAAGGTATTTTAAGTGATGCTATGTTTTCATAATAGTCGGTGGGAGCAATTGACCTACGCAAAGGTATTTATCAAGTTTTGATAAATTGGAATATATATGTAGGGGAAGGTTCAAATGAGAATGAGAAAATTAAATGAGAATGGGAGACTAAATCTCGGCCATTCATTTTGCAAGTGGATTTCATGGATGGAGAGCGTGAGAGGATTTAGTGTGGCAGGGTGTATGTGAGGAATTCATGGGTGGGCAATGACATTGAAGGAGGGAGAATTGGATGGCTAGGATTGAGTCTCCCATTCTCAATTTATATAAGGTTCTCATTTGAACCTCCCAGTATATATGTATATATATTTGCGTAGAAGCTAATAAGTGTTTTGGATAAACGCAGTGATTATTAGCTTGTTTAATTTCAAGAACGTATATAATTTTAATGACTGGTTTTTTGAGGATTCAAAGTGGTCCAGGTGTTAGGACTAGTCCCAGGATGTAATAATTATATATTGAAATGTGATGTCCAATATTAATATATATAAAGAATTAAACGTTGAAAATAATAAACAACATATTAGATAAGTGTTTATACACTAAGTATCTAATTTTGTTTGCGGGTTAGTGTAAACAAAAGGTTTATTATTTTAGTCTATTTCTTGGAATAGAAAAGTTTTATACATCTACAATGTAACTAGGTATAGTTACGGGATAATTTTATATATTCAGGAACAAGTAGTTAATCCAGTTCTTCAAGTTCAGGGAATATGATAAAATTAAAAAGACTAGACTTGTTTTTAAGGTTTGCGGAAAACAAATCATCTAGCAAAATGAGTGGGAGCACTAGTTAGTGCATACTTGTTTTTAGTTCATAGTAATGTTGTGGTTTCAAGGAGTGATCCGTGATAAGTCCACTTGAACCAACATTGTAACGCAAATAAACGCGGTGAATAGAGACGATGGACTAGTATTAATTTTTTACTATATTCCAGGAGGGTGAATATGGAGAATACATTATTATCCCGTTACTCTTTACAGATTTTGAATGTTTTGGTAATATCCATGAATAAAAGATTTTTATTCAAAATCTTGTCCGTGACTACCTATCTTAGTGTGAACCTCGATTAGGGAGATAATAACGTCATTGTAGTCCTTCGTGGAGATTCATAGTGATTGAAGATAGCTACCAGGAGTGTAGGCCAAGGATGTACGGGTATTCACCAAGGGTGTGAATACTGGATAGTGACATTGTGAAGAATACCGCGTGGTTAACGAGTCAAAGGTATTCGTCTCATCGGTTGCCCTCAAGCCTAAGATATTTGTTTTGGGATGCGTGAACTTCTGGCATTTGGGTCGCACCTAAAGCTATACCGTAACTGGGTAGCAATAACGGGTGTATCTGGTGTCAGTGGAAAGCATGTTGCCGAATGCAAGTATGGGAGAGACATTCTACACCTCCTTTTCAGAAGAGAAGTTTCCGGGCCCCTTGACTGATGTAGACTGTAGAAGTGCATGGCCATGCCCAAACGAACTGATTTGTTCTTTGTCGTTTATCACTCGGTCAAAATCGGATAGTCGAGAAAAGGTTCCGAGTATTTAGAGTTGACTCACACCATGCTCACACTCACAATCGAAACATCGTGATGCAGAGGAAAAAGACTAAAGTATGCCCGATCATAAGACAGAGGGTTCTTATAAAGTTTTATTATAAAACAGTTAGTTTTATCGCACCATAAGATTTCTTATCGCTTGGTTAACCTAAGGACTTGTCTAGAGGTATCCTTAGGCTAGTGTCATCAAGGTACCTTGGTTAACGGCAAGCACAAGTAGGAGACAAATAGGATTTGTGTTAGTAAGTTATGGTTTTAACTTACGGAGAGAATTAATTACCAAGTTATTACTTGACAAGAAAATATATATTTATTAGTTAAATAAATATATATTGTTAATTAATAAGATTAATTATTTAAGTTTAAATTATTGGATAAGGATTAATATATATATTAATTAATAAAAGAAAAATAAAATTATATATATATATATATGTATATTATTATTATTTATTAATTATTAATATATATATATTAACTTGGTGATTAAGTTACACTAATTCAAGATAAGGAAACATTCAAAAGGCTTTCTAATGTGATCCTAATTCCTATTATTATAAATAGGAGTTCATATGGAGAATCAGAGGTTAATATAATTCTAAGTTTTAGAATAAGAAGATAAAAATCTCTCCTCACCTCTCTCTCTCATCGGCGTTGGCGGAGTACACCAAGGAAGAACCGGGTTTCGGTTTTTGGTGATTTTGACATCAAGTGGGTATGTCGTGGATAGTGGTTTGCTCACCCTTTTAGCTGGATCTCGTTTTTCCTCATCACGGGTGGATTATTGTTGGTCCCTTGGTGAGAAGATTAAAAAGTAAGTAATGTGTAGAAGGGGGGTTGAATACACTTTCTGCGGAAATTGAACAAATCAATAAAAGTGTTACACAAATCAAACCACAAACAGTCGAATGCTTTTCATTAATAAGAAGATGATTACAATGATTATCAAGTAAGCAACACTTGATATGTAAAACATCTAATGTAAATCAAATCTCTCAATCTCTCAAACTAATTGATCAAATCTGCTGTCTATAATCAACTTATGAATATAGACACACACTAACTCTCTAAACAGGATTTATTCACAAATTGAATACTTACCAACTTCACAACAGACGTGAAGATTGAACACACGATCAATCTTGGCAATCTGTGAATTTCTTGATCACGTTGAACACACAAACAATGTATCAAGATACGTAACACATACGATGGTTTTGAGGTGAGATCCCTCAAAACTTATCAAAAGATAAGTATTTATAATCCTGTTCCTACGGATCCTAACAAACTAGAACTTATCGTAATCTGCTAACTAACTAACAGATATCCCGGAATCTTCTATCTTGAATCTTGACTTCTTCAATCTTGAGTCTTCAATCTTCAATCTTGATTCTGGAATCTTCTTATCCGCATCGTAGATATAGAGAATTAAAGAATTAAAACATATTAAAATTCTTAAACTGACTTCTTTTTGTCAGGCTGAGTTACTCAGCTTGAAACCCATCAAGCTGAGTTCATCGAGAACTAACTCGATATTAAACATGTACTAACATGTATAAACACTAACTCATCCTTATAAGTCATAAGAGTTGGCAAGAACTTACTTAGCAACTCTGTTGAGCTGACTCAGCCTACAAGCTGAGTCACTCAGCTTGAAACACATCAAGCTGAATACTCAAACTATACCTTAGACGAGACACACAGCTTATCAAACATATTGATAAACTAACTAAGATATAGTCTAAGTTGATCAACTTATGCTAAGCTTACACTTAGCTTATATTCAGTCTGAAACACTATAAGTGCTCAGTTTGACTAAGCTTCATAATTCTATTTAAGTTGTATTTAGAACATATCTTACAAACATAACTTTGTCTCATCAAATCTTAACTGATGAGGTCATATGACCAACAAACTCCCCCTATTTGATGATGACAAAACCATCAAACAGTTTGTAAGTTTGTTGAACATAATTATGTTTTAAATCTTAAACTTACTAAGATTTTATATCTGAACTAATCATATATCAATTGAACTTATCAATTTTAATTGAACTTATCAATTGTAAGTTTAACATACCAACCAATTATATTAATGAACAAGAACTTATCATTTCGTTCATTCAAGCTGAACATATCAGACTAATAATTATAAACTTATCATAAACATTTGAACATATCAAAATAATACTTGTATTCATTTCAATTTAACACATCAGAATACAAAAATTTTGATCACTTAGATCATGCACACTTAGTGCTTACAAAATTAGAACTAATCTAATAGAACTAATCTAATAGAACTAATCTATTACAAAATTTATCTTTTGAACTCAGGATGTAGAACTTCCCAAAGAATGATTTCTCTATTGATCTCTTCTGGCAATTCTTCAGCTTCTACATTTCCTCTGAGTTCCTTTTGTTGCATATGGATGATCTTGTTTAGCTTGTATCTTACAAAATGATTTGAGCTATCACCACAACAACTTCTTATTCTTAAGGTATCCTTAGCCTTTAAATAACATATTTCATTCAGCTTAATAAAGCTAGGATTACCTGTCTGATCCCTAAACATATATCCCTGAACTGGTGTATCTATGCCTTGGTTCTCTTTGAATGTTACACCTTTAGGTACTCTAAATAAGCTCTCCCATTGCAAACCTGGAACTGGAACACACCTCAGCTCCTCAGCTCTAGAAATCAGTTTAGAGACTTCAGTAGTGATCTCTTGCTTGATTTGACTTCATTTTAATTTCTTGAGCATCATCATAATTCTTTGTCATTCAATGTAGCTCATCCTGTGAACATATCTCAGGTCCATTCCCATTGTTGACTTATCATCGAATTGAAAGATGAGAATTATGGCTCCATTTATTCAGCTCAAAGTCATGCCTCTGATTTCTTTGCTGGTGCTTCTTCTGAAGTAGCACTCCTGGATGTCTGCATCTGTATATGGGATGTGATCAGGCATTGGACCAGTGTATTTAGCTTCAGCTTAAGCCAAAGCTTCTCTTTCTCTTTCTTGATCCTTTACCTCTTTCTCTTTCTCCTTTCTTAGCTCATCAAGTGATATGCTTAGCTCATTTGCTTCCTCTTGTTCGAGCGTTTCAATCATAATCCTCGTGGCTTTGTCTTCCTCAGTCTCAGACTCACTGTCAGCTTTAAATTCTGCAACCTTTCTTTTCTTTGCTGTAGGTTCTTCAACTACCATTTCTAGCTCCCCCTCAATCTAAGCTTGCCTTTCTGCTCCTTTGGCTAGAACTAGCAGAGCCTCTGGCTCAGTTGGAACTAACTCAGCTTCAGCGTCAGCTTGAACCTTCTCCCCCTTTTGTCATCATCAATAGGGTTTGAAGTCTAGTTTTGTTTAATAGCAACAACTTATAGAGGCATTCTCCTTGATGTCATTTGCCAGTTTATCAATCCTCTGGTGAATCTTTCTCTTGTTCTTCTTTCGTTTGAGGTTGAACTGAGCAAATTGTTATACGATGAATGATTCTAGCTCTTGAAGGCCGGTTGAGGGAGCTTCAACTCATGTCCTTGTCTTCACCACCTCTGGAGATTTACTCTTTCGTTTAACTTCAAAATTTTGCTCTTCTAATGTGTAAGAGTCAAGAGTCTTAGTTTGTGTAACAGGTGAGTGTGTGTGTGCATCATCCAAGAGTTGGTGTATACCCTCAAATTCATTTGCACCAGAGGTTGGACCCTATAACTCACCTTGGTGTCTAGGTGAATCATTGGCAGGTCGTGCAGTAGGGTGTATGGATTGAAGAGAATGTGTTGGGCTCAGATGTTGATGAGAATGGGTAGGTGATTGGCTTATATGGTGAGTGGGAGGTGATTGACCCTGGGGATTGGTCTTATATTCAATGTGACCTGAGTGTGTCTGCTCAGGCACAGTAGCAGGCTCTCCCATGGCTCTGGAAGATGTGGGCTGAGTAGACACCACACCCGGGTAAGGCTTAAAGGTTGCAATGAGCCTTGAGGTTGACACCTTAAGAGTAGGTGTCTCCCCCTCAACTCCTGCCTTTGGAGGTATCAATGTGATATCAACTCCAGTGGTACCTCTAGGGGTGGCACCACCTTTGGCAGCTTACGTGTATAGGTATGAATATTTTCCTTGGTAGCAGTGGGCAAACCAAGGCTGGCTTCAGATTGGATTTGAATGGAAGGTGGAGGAGATGGGTTAGACTGGTTTGGGTTTACCACTGCCTTATCTCCAAATTATGATGGAGAAAAGTAAGAAGAAGAAGAAGAGAGTAGAGGAGTCAAACCTGTATTTGATCTTCTAACCAATGGAGACTCTGATGATGGAAGAGGGAAGGATGATGATATAGCAGAATCACCCTTAGCTTCAACATTTGCTGGCTCAGCTTGACCAGAGTGCTCAGCTTTGAACTTCCTGGTCAGCTTGAGCTGCTCCCCCTTGATCTGACCCCTCAGTTTCACTCTCTGATGAAGCTGCCCCAGCTATCCAGCGCATGGGCTCACTAAGATCCTCTTGCTCTGGAAAGATGTCATTATTGAACATCTTTGAGCTGAGTGCTGGAGTGAGGAACATATCCTACCCATCTTCATAGAGTTGATCTCCCAACTCAGCTTCAACCACCAAGGACAAGTACCTTATGAATGATACATGGAGGTCCCTTAGTGTCTTCAAAACTTGGACCTTAAGCTCGTTGAATATAAGCAGTGCATAGTCCATAATTCGGGCAAAATACAAGTTGTATAGCAGCTGCATCTCAAACTCATTAACCTGGTCTAGTCCTCCAACCTTGGTTCCAAGTGAACTAACCACTGTGGATACCATGAAACCCCATCCGGTGGGGAAAGTAGCCTTTTTGATAGCACCCTCAGTCTGTGGGTGACCCATTCTGGGTAAGACTGACCTAGCTACTTGTCTAGACACGGTGGGCTCGAACACATCATTAGCAGGGAGTTGTAGAATTTCCCTGAGCCGTTGAACCCTGATGACAACTGTTCTATCCCCATTCAGAAAAGTGCCTCTGATCTCTTCTCTGTTCTGGTCATAGATACACGTATACCAAAACTCCAGTAAATGTTGAGGAACGACATGGAGTGGGGCGCCAGTAAAAACAAATGCCAAAGGGCATTTGCGAATATAATTCAGCCAGTCTTCATAGCCTCTGTTCCTTTTGCATTCCGGGATAGCTAGACAAGAACGTTGATTATTGGTTTTAATCAACGGCATTCCGTTGTTTTTGAACGCTTCACCACTGACAATTCGATCACCGAGAATAAGAATGGTTCCGTCCATCGTTTAAGTGAGTAAGCTTGAGATCGATTGACACGAAGTAAAATTGAAAGTCGCACCGAGCGATTAAGGTTTTCAAGATTGAATGAACGGTTGATTGCACTTAGCAATAGAGGTGTTTATAGAAGGTATATGAGTGTGATAGAAGTTTAGTGATGAAGAAAAGTATGCGTAAACTTTTGAAAATCGGTTACGATCGTTATATATACCTTTTTGAGAAGAGAGAAAAGTTACCGTTGGAAACCCCTTTTATCCATTACTCTAACGAACTTACGACTAGATATAACAGTAATCGAGTTGAAACATATCATTTTCCAATGGGTGAGTGGGATAAAATAATATTTTTGACCTACAAGAATATTATTTACACTGTTTTATTACACCGATACTTAATCAGCGTAGAAACATAATGTGAGACTGACTCAAACATAATGTTGCATGAATTAATAACACACAGTAATTAAAACATGGTTTGGACTTACCAAGCTGAGGAAACTTATCACTCAGCGTGAGTCAAGCACTCAGCTTGAATTCACCACTCAGCTTGTGATTGATACTCAGCTTGAGTCTAGCACACAACACACAATCAATGACACTTAGTCATTTTAAGTTGAGACTTACTCAAACTTATATTTTAACCACACCGAGTAGTTAAACCATATTTGGAACTCACCAAACATGTGAATATCACACAGCTTGAGTTAAGCACATAGCTCAGACTCAACGACACTTAGTCATTTTTATTTGAGACTAACTCAACCTTATATTTTAACCACACTAAGTAGGTAAAATATCTTTGGAACAAGCCAATTATGTGAACTTATCACTCAACTTGACTCAGTGTATGAGAACTTATCCATACACTCAGCTTAAGACACTTATTCTTTGTCAAGCTGAAGCTCAGTTGTAGAAACTTATCTAATGGTTAAGCATACCCAACTTACTTAGCAGATACAAAAACATTTTCTCATCAAGTGGTTTTGTAAATATGTTTGCTAGTTGATCATCAGTGGAGATAAATTTAATTTCAACTTTATCTTTTTCCACGATATCTCTTATAAAGTGATGTCGGATTTCTATATGATTTGTTCTGGAGTGGAAGAATGGATTGTAGGTAATGGCTACTGCACTTTGGTTATCACAGAATATAGGAGTTTTCTTAAAGTTCATACCAAAGTCTTGAAGCTATGTTGCATCCACATGATTTGAGCACAACAGCTTCCTATAGCAACATACTCAACTTCAGCAGTTGAAGTAGCCACTGATTTTTGTTTCTTACTTGTCCAGCTTACTAACTTCCCTCCAAGCATTTGAGATCCTCAAGTTGTATATTTTTTATCTAATTTGCACCCAACATAATCAGCATCAGAAAAATCAATCAACTTAAATCCAGAGTCTTTTGGATACCAAAGACCTAGATTAGGTGTACCTTTTAGGCACCTAAAGATCCTTTTGACAGCTTGAAGATGTGATTCCTTAGGATCTTCCTGATATCTTGCACAAACACATCTACTAGATGTCAAATAGAGTAGTGAACCTATCATTCCTCTATAGGTAGACTGATATACAGACTTTCCATCTGAGTCTTTGCTCAGCTTGACAGCTGGTGACATGGGTGATTTCATGGTTGAACTAGAATCAAAACCATATTTCTTAATCAAGTCAAGAACATACTTTCTTTGATTAATGAATATTCCATCAGGCTTCTGTTGAATCTGTAAGCCTAGGAAATATGTCACTTCACCCATCATACTCATCTTGTACCTTTTTGACATAGCTTTGGAGAACCAATCACACACAGACTCATCTGTTGAACCAAAGATAATGTCATCCACATAGATTTGTACAAGAATCACATGTGCTTTACTCTTTTTAATAAAGAGTGTCTTATCTATACTACCTCTGGTAAAGTCCACTGATAGTAGATATTTGGACGGTGTATCATACCAATCTCTAGGAGCTTGTTTCAGACCATACAAAGCCTTGTCTAACTTATAGACATGTTGTGGATACTTTGAACTTACAAAGCCAGGAGGTTGTTTCACATAGACTTCCTCCTGAAGTTTTTCATATAGGAAAGCACTCTTCACATCCATTTGATACACTTTGAGGTCTTTATATGATGCATAAGCAAAGAACAACCTTATAGCTTCAATTATAGCAACAGGGGCAAAGTTCTCATCATAATCTATACCTTCTTCTTGTCTATACCCTTGTGCTACCAGCCTAGCTTTGTTCCTAACAATCACTCCATCCTTTTCCATCTTATTTCTATAGATCCACTTAGTGCCTATAATTGTATGATCTTTGGGAGCTGGGACAAGGGTCCATACCTTATTTCTCTCAAATTAATTTAGTTCCTTTTGCATAGCTTCAATCCAGTCCTCATCTTCTAAGGCTTCTTCGGTTTTCTTTGGTTCCATTTGTGATAGGAAACCAAAATATGCAACATAAATTGCAGTTGCCTTTGATCTGATGGTAACTCCTCCTTGGATGTTACCAACCACTTGATCATGAGGATGATCTTTGAGAAACTTAAATGTTGTAGTAGGAGATTGTGGTTCTGGATCTGAGTGATATTGAGGACTTTGAGCTGAACCTACATCCTCAGTCTCAATTGCAGCATCAAACTGTTGATCACTAAGATCTTTAGTCTGAGTAATATCCTCTCCAAAGGGATTGATAAACTCATCATCTTTCTCAGGTTGAGAATCCTTTGGAGGTTGTGATGATCTTTTAGATGTACACACATCATCATCACTGTCTTTATCATCTATGAAATACATAGGATTAGACCTTTTAGTTTCCTCAAGCATATCAAACTCACTCTGACTGACTGAGTCAGCTTGACATTTGTCAGCTTGATCAACACTGTCTTCATCAAAGAAGACATGAATTGATTCTTCTATAGTCTTTCTCCTAGAGTTATATACTCTATATGATTTGGAGATTGAGAAGTAACCAACAAAAATTCTAGGATCAGTTTTAGGTTCCAACTTATGGAGCTGATCTCTTTACTTCAGCACATAGCATTTTGAACCAAAGACATGGAAATAACCTATATTGGGCTTTCTGCATTTATACATCTCATGTGTAGTCTTGCCATGTCTTTTGACTATGATTGACCTATTTTGGGTATAGCATGCCGTACTGACAGCTTCATCAAAAAAATAGAGTTTCAATCCTGCCTCACACAGCATTGTCCTTGTAGCCTCAATCAAGGTTTTATTTCTCCTTTCAGCAACTCCATTTTGTTGAGGAGTTCTAACTGAGGAGAAATTTTGTAATATTCCTTTTTGTTCACAAAAGCCTTCTAGGTTTGAGTTTCTAAACTCAGTCACATGATCACTTCTGAGTTGGTTAACAGACTTACCTCTTTGCAACTCTTGTTCTTTGCAACTCTACTATCACCAGAGTGTACTTCTTGCCACTTAGGCTTGGAGTACCTATGGGTCCAAACAGATCCATGTGCAACATATGCAATGGGTCTGTTATTGAAAAAATTTTCTTTGATTTGAAAGACCATTTATGGTGTTTTCCTTGTTCCCAAGCTGAGCACAATTTGTCCCTGACAAATGTGATTTTTGGAAATCCAGAGACTAACTCTTTGTTGGAAATCATATTTATATTTTTAAAGTTCAAATGTGAAAATCTTTTATGCCACAACCAACTCAGCTTAGGAACAGTTTAGCAAAATAAGGAGGTTTGAGTGTAGGGATAAGCAGAGTTGAGATCAAGGAGATAGATATCTCTTTCTCTTTTTGCTATTAGCACTGGCTTACCCTTTGCATTATATATTGTCCCTGCTTTCTTCCTAAAAGTAACAACATGGTCTTCATAACACAACTGACTGATACTTATCAGATTCTGTTTAAGACCCTTAACATATGCAACCTTCTAGAAGGTAACCTTTCCAGCATGCATCTTCCCATATCCTTTTGTTTTTCCATGGGAGTTATCACCAAATGTTACTTTAGGACCTTCATCTTCCTGTAATTCACTTAGAAGTCCTTTCCACCTTGTCATGTGCCTTGAGCATCCATTGTCCAAGTACCATTTACTTGAACCCTGCACATGAAAAACTAAACATATTAGTTTTGTTTAGGAACCCACTTTAAAGTAGGTTCAGATGATGAACACTTAGCCGATTATCTTGTGGAGCTGACTGGTCAACTTGAGCAGGTGTTGAGTCCTGCTTAGGCTGATCAGCCTGTTCCTTCTCAGGCCTTATAATCTCACTGTCACGGTCTCTTGCCTCATATCCTCTACCTCCACATTTATAGCACTTTCTTCTTCTAATGATTACAGGAGGTTGGGTATCCAATAATCCTTGTGAGAATTATCTCGAAGTCTTAGGATTATAGGTTATGGATAACTTTTCAACTTTCCTTGCAAGTTGATTAACTTGATATTCACTGACATTGGACTTTCCTTTGTCAGATCTAGATTTGTTATCCTTTTGACCAGAAGTTTGACCAACAAACTTCTCTCCAACGAATTTGGACTTACCATTGTCATGTTTTATAGACTTACCAGTTTCAACAACTTTGGAATTACCATTGTTGTGATATGACCTTTGACTTACAGCGGTCTTCCTATTCTTAGAACTTCTCTCTAAACTAGACAGAGAATGCTGTCTTTTGAAAGGGTTTGGATTCAACCTTTCAATAACAGATGTTCTTTAAATAGGCTGAGTGCCTAATCTTTCATGCACAGACTTACCATGCCTTCTTGAGGTTGAACACTCATATCCATGATTTTTTGCCTTAACAAACTTATTGTAATTAAGGTTTTGATCATGTCTCTTCTCTGAGGCTGACTTCTGAGACTCAATCAGTTTTCTATCTTCCTCAGAGTCTGTACTTGCAATCTCTTCATCATCAGCTGCATTAGCTGCGGATTGATAGTCACCTCCAAGTACAGCTTTTACCTGTTTAGGAATTTGCTGGTTGATTCACTTTTCAGCAAGCTTTGATGACTTACACCAGGATTCAGTGACCTTTTGAAGTTGGTCAGCTTTATCCTTAGCTTCTTGAATTTTTTCACTTAGAAGTTTATTAATGTGTCTTTGACATTCAATATCATATTGTGCTTTCTTTCCAGCAGTAATGAGAGTTTAATTTTCCTTAATCTCATTATTCAGTTTAGCTATTTCAGCTTTGAGGTCAGCTTGAGTATTAAGGTTGTTCTTAAAATCATTTAGCAGATAATCAAACATAAGACCCTTTTCTTCTTCAGTGTAAGAGTTGAAATTACTGACCTTGTACATGGAGGAAGGATCCCAGTTGCTTTGTTTGCTATTTTCCTCAGCTTTCTTTATGTCAGCTTCAAAAGTTGATTCAGACAAACCGTAAACAACTTCATCAATTTCAAAATCTTCATCTTCTTGAGGTATTAGACATATATCATCATCATCTGAGGTAGATGATTATGTATCCCAGGTTTCAGCATAGAGTCCTTTCACATTGAACTTGTCTTCAGGCTTTTCTCCCTTGAGCTGAGTATATTTCTTCTTGTATTTAGTAGCTCTATAAGAATTCTTATCAGCTACTGAAGCTGATTCATCCGTCTTCATTCTGCACTCAATAGAAATATGTCCTTTTTTCTGACCGTTGAAGCACACGGCTTACTTAGAATCAAAGGAACTTTTTCCTTCGCCTCTGTCAGATCTTCCTCTTCCCCTTTAAGCACTTCTCAATCTTTTGGATAGCATGGCCATTTGCTCAGTGATGGTTTGAACATCATCAGCATCACTTGAGTCTGAGTCTGAGTGGTCAGCTTGAGAATCTGACTCAGTCTCAGATTCAACAACCAAGGCTTTTGAACTCTTCTTCTTTTTCTGTGCAACTAATGCAATATCATTTTTATCAAGAGTGTCCTTCAATTGTTGTTAAGAAGTTTTCTTTTGTTCTGTGATCTATTCATGATTAAGCAAGAACCTATATATGGACTGTAGGTTATACATATGTAATGTTCCTCTAGCCCTTAGTGATGTAGTACTTCATTAACCTTCTCTAGTAACACATCCAGAAATTTCAGCACTAATTCAGCTTCATTCTTTTTAATGCCTACACCTAGTAAGTCATTAATCAAGTAGTGAAACTTGATAAACACATCAGCCAAGGTTTCATTCTTATTGGAAAATAAGTTTTCATAAGAGATATTTAAATGATTCTTTTTTGCTGCTTGACGAGGTCCGTGCCCTCATATGTGATGTTCAGTATATCCCAAATCTCTTTTGCAGATTGACACCCAGTCACAGTGTGCCAGATCTCATTAGTCAGGGCATTAGCAAGAACACTTCTTACCTTGTCATCTAGAAAATATAGTTTCCAGTCTTCTTCAGTCCAGGATGCAACAGGCTTCTTAACTTCCTTTTCAGCCTTGTCAGGAGACGTATCACTGATAACAGCAGGAATCTTGGGGATGATTGGTCCTTTAGTGATGACATCATACATTCTGTTGTCAATGGACTTAAGGAATAGCATGGCTCTAAATTTTCACATTGGATAATCAGATCCATCAAATACAGAACATCCTTTTGCAGCTATCTGAGGTCAGTTTTATGAATTGTTGCTTGTCGACATTGTTTACTTTCTCAGAATCTTGAACTTCAACTAATGAACAGTTCAGCTTTCTCTAATACCAGTTGTTGGTCCATTGGTGAGAAGATTAACAAGCAAGTAATGTGTAGAAGAGAGGTTGAATGCACTTTCTATGGAAATTGAACAAATCAATAAAAGTGTTACACAAATCAAACCACAAACAGTCGAATGATTTTCATTAATAAGAAGATGATTACAATGATTATCAAGTAAGCAACACTTGATATGTAAAACACCTAATGTAAATCAAATCTCTCAATCTCTCAAACTAATTGATCAAACCTGATGTCTATAATCAACTTATGAATATAGACATAGGCTAACTCTCTAAACATGATTTATTCACAGATTGAATACTTACCAACTTCACAACAGACGAGAAGATTGAACACACGATCAATGTTGGCAATCTGTGAATTTATTGATCACGTTGAACACACAAACAATGTATCAAGATACTTAACACATACGATGGTTTTGAGGTGGGATCACTCAAAACTTATCAGAAGATAAGTATTTATAATCCTGTTCCTACGGATCCTAACAAACTAGAACTTATCCTAATCTGCTAACTAACTAACGGATATCCCGGAATATTGAATCTTCAATCTTGACTTATTTAATCTTGAGTCATCAATCTTCAATCTTGATTCTGGAATCTTCTTATCCGCACCGTAGATATAGAGAATTAAAGAATTAAAACATATTCAAATTCTTAAACTGACTTCTTTTTGTCATGCTGAGTTACTCAGCTTGAAACTCATCAAGCTGAGTTCATCGAGAACTAACTCGATATTAAACATGTACTAACATGTATAAACACTAACTCATCCTTATAATTCATAAGAGCTGGCAAGAACTTACATAGCAACTCTGTTGAGCTGACTCAGCCTACAAGCTGAGTCACTCAGCTTGAAACACATCAAGCTGAATACTCAAACTATACCTTAGATGAGACACACAACTTATCAAACATATTGATAAACTAACTAAGATATAGTCTAAGCTGATCAACTTATGCTCAGCTTATACTTAGCTTATACTCAGTCTGAAACACTATAAGTGCTCAGTTTGACTAAGTTTCATAATTCTATTTAAGTTGTATTTAGAACATATCTTACAAACTTAACTTTATCTCATCAAATCTTAACTGATGAGGTCATATGACCAACAATTATTACTTGAGAAACCCTAGGTAAGTAAAGGTACAATCTCTCATCATCTTCATATTTTTTATTATATATATATATATATATATATATATATATATATATATATATATATATATATATATATATATATATATATAGTAGGGATATAGTAAGAGGGATATATAACTAAAAGGGGTAAGAGGGATTGTGAGCCACAAGATTTTATCAAAAGTCAATAAAAAATTAGTCAAAATTTGTTACACGTGTCTCTCATTAAAGAAGGCTCAAGGACAAATTAGGAATTTTAAAAACAGAAACAATTTTAAAAATCACATTGACCTCCTGAAATCACGCTGGTCCCGGAATCCACGTTCACATAATTTGGAAAAAAAATGATGAACAATATTCAAATGATACAACTTATCATAAAAATAGTTTGATCTATAACTAATATCCGTGAAGAAATATGATGACTAAAATGCTATTCAGTAAAAAAAATATGATGAATAAAATGTTATTCAACCAGCAAAGCCTAATACAAAAATAAATTTGATGAAATGTCTTTACATATAAATGGTTTGATGAAAACCTTCTATCACAGTAACCAAAACCTAAGGTATAGAACCCTTCAATGAAATTTTGTACCACAATAACTATATTGAATCACAAACAAACAAAAATTCAAGTTATACTAGAAATGATGAACTAATTGTAAAAGATGGAAATCAAGCCTTCCAACAAACAAACATTAAAATTGATGAAAACCTCTAACATAGAAATTGAATGTTATTAACATGAAATGATGAATAAACCTTAGAGCTTTCCAACAACAGAAATCAAAATTGATGAATAGAACTTTTTTAACATATATATTAAATCTGATGTACAAAAAATATGATGAATGAACTTCAAAACCTTCCAATTGATCTCAAAGCTTCTACGAAAATGATGACCAGAAAGGCTTAACATTCAGTTCAATCGTTGACTCAAAAATCTTGCTAAAACCCCAAAAATCAAGTAGCTTTTGCTGTAAAATAATCTGAAACTCCTGCATTTATGATTTCTAACAAAGAAATACCAAGAAAATGAGGATCAAACCAACAAAACTATAATCTGAAGCAGATATAGATCCTGTTTTCTCTTCTCTCTAACTGTCGCATAACTCCAACAAAATACACTGAAAAAACTCAAAAGAGGCAGTGGTCGCATGAGAGGGGCGGTGAATCAAGGTTTTAGGGTTGGCGGCGGTTGTGGCTATCCTGGCTTTAGGGTTACAGATTAAAAGCCCTCGGGCTAGGCGGAGGAAGCGTGTAGCGGTGGCAGTGGGCGCCGACGACGTATGGTTGTGGTGGTTTAGGGTTCTACGCCATTTCCTCTACGCTTCAGATTGTGAGGACAAGAATAGGGTTGTATAAATGGTATTAATGATATTTAATTAAGGAAAAGATAAAATTATATAGAGATTACCTATAATACCCTTAGCCTATAGATGCCGCATGTCATGTTTATATTGCCTCTTACCCCTCTTACCTCAAAATCCCTCTTAGTTGATCTTGATTATATATATATATATATATATATATATATATATATATATATATATATATATATATATATATATATATATATATATATATATATATATATATATATATATATATATATATATATATATATTATGATGTTGTTCATATTATTATTTGTTTCATACATACATAAATCGAGATATATATATATATATATATATATATATATATATATATATATTATTGTGATAAACAAAGATTCTAATCCTTTAAGGTTTTTGGGTAGTTGATCTTTCAAGTTCCGCTTTATGAAAGATTAATCAGGTTTCATCCTTGAGTCGGTTCAAACCAGTTTGAGTTTGAATCAGTATGAAACGTAGGAGGTGCTATAAAATCCAACATTAGCAAGTAACACGAAGAATCGCACAAAATTGCTCATGTCCTTAAAGGTGATTACGTTGCTGTATTTACTTCAGCCTCCAAACATAATAAAACCCAGGATTTAATGCAGCCTCTGATCACAAAAAACACAGCACTGTTTCGCAAAAAATTACTCGAAGAATGATGGCAGAAAACGTGAAGCAAAAACGTAAAGCGAGTGAGGAGCTTGTTCTGTTTTTCGTGAAGTGTACCAGGAAGGAGACTGGAGTCGGTTTTATAGCCGACCCAACACCCCCACCAGTTCTGAGATGTTGGATTATGTGCATAGATAATTAATGGGTACATTGTGTCCAATGTTATAAGAGACTAAAGGGTCACACTGCTACACACCCAATTAAAACAGTTTGGAATTTACTAGTATTTGTTTGGAAATAATTAATCAGTTGAATTAATTATTTGAGAGAAATAAATAATAAATAGTTATTTATTATTTAAAGGAAAATTAAATATTAAGTCTTAATATTTAACGGACCAATTAATTAATAGTTAATTAATTAACTAGTAAGGTTCAGGGGGTCAAAGTGCAGAGAATAAAAGTTTAATTAAAGACATGGGCTTCAATTGAACGGGCTTGGTCTTAGATAAGGTTTAAGGTATTTAAACCTAGAAAAAACTCATTATCCATAAGAGAATTAACTTTGCAAGGAAAAAGGAACCCTAGCCTCTCTCCCTCTCTCTCCCTGCGTCGACAACACAAACACCCAAGGGGAGTTCGGTTTTGTGTTGAGCACGCACACACACACAGACACGTGTTCGGGTGTTGTTTTTCGGGTTATTCCTATCGCGGTCTAGCAGCAGTTCGTTGGTGGTGCAGTAGCTGTGGACTAACTTTAGCAATCCCAAGATCAAGAGGTAATTCTTTTTCTTTATTCTTGATTTTTCTTATGAAACTATAAAGATCATTAGTAAAGATCCTAACCCTTTTAGGGTTTAGGGGGTTGTGTTCGATTCAGTTCTGCTTTAGGATTGAACCTGTAGAATCAAACCTAGGGTTAGACCAGTTTGTATCTTAGGGTGGTTTGGTCAGATCAAAACCTTTCAGTGGTATCAGAGCCTCGGCTCTATGATCTATAGTTTCTAGTTTATATGTTTTTTGTTTTAAAGTTTGTTCTTGATCTCCTACTTGTTCTATGCGAAAATCGAAACCAAGAGGGGATGATCAAACAAGTTTTTGTTTTTTGATCATCCAGTTATTTAAAATTCAAAATCTTTTAATCAGAAAGTTTGAACAGTTAGTTTAAACGGTTAAAAAGTTTTTGACTTTTATTAAAACAAGGTTTTAATCAAGAAAGTTAATTACTTTGTTTTTCATAATGGATAAAAAACTAGTTTTTGATCAGGTTATTAAAACAGTTAGTTTTATCAAAGATCAAACCAGTTTTTGTATTTAAATCTGTTTTAATCAGGATTATTTAAAAATAGTTTGTTTTTGAGTAAAGATTAAAGGACAGGATTTAAAAGTTTTGATTTAATTGTTAAATGTGAAATTAAAAAGGAAAAAGAGGAAGAAGGGGCGGTGATGGTCGACGGAGAAACCGACGACGGCGGTTGGCGGTGGTCGACGTTTTCGACGGAGGCAACGGTTCGGTTGACGGCGGCATCGATTAGGTCGTCGACGGGATCGGTTTGATAGGTGGCGGCCCAACCGAATCACGGCCCATAGAGGTTTAGCCCAGTAGAGGTTTTAACCCAGTAATACCAAGCCTAGATAAGTTATGGTCCAAATGGGCTTCGGCCCAGATTATATTTGGACTAGAAAGCACCAGGCCTATTAGGGTGGCAACCCAAGTAGTTGGTGGCCCAGTAGGTTTGTGGTCTAGGTGGGCGATGGCTCAGGTGTTTTTCGGCCCAAGTGATGTTTTGGACAAAAGCCTAATAACCTTTTTCTTTTCTTTATTTTATTTCCGGATTTAATCATTAGAACAATTATTAATTTTAAGCTTTAAAAATTGACTAAGTACATATGCATGTATAAACTAGTATATTTTAATTAGTTGAATTAAAATATAGTGATAACCAAATTTGTCTAGTTAAGATAATTTTGGTTACCAAATTAGTTTATTACATAGGAAGCACATATAAGGAGAACAAGACAGTTATATTAATTTTTGAGATCAGGATTTGATTCAAGTTGTGAATGAGGTAATTATTCACAGGTTAGTGAACAACTAATTTTTGAGTCTCAAAATTATTAAAATAACTAGAAAACTTTAATTTCTCGTTTTTGGTTGATAGATATTAATCATATATAAATGAGAATAGTTAAAACAAATTAGTGTTTGTTCTTGTTTTTTCCTCGCATTTATATATTTTGTATTTATAATTGCGTGGTTGTTGATATATTTTATATATATTGCATTGTTAACTCGGATATTCTAGTTTTCAATATTGGTCGAGTTTAACCAATTGTTTTAGATAGTTTTGGTTATAGTCTTTTGCCAATTAGACCCGTGGTTGCGTTTTTTACTTTTTTTTTATTTTTGGTTTTGGGGAGGCCTGCGTGCCACATACAACCCCTTTTCTACTATGTAATTGTAATAGAATAGGACTTTTATTTATTTTTTGAGAAAACCAAAAAGACAAGAAGACCAAAAGCATGGAGTTGAAAGTTTTCTACAAAAAAAAAAACCGGAGACGTCAGATCTAGTGGGAGATTTGAAGATGGTCATCAAGACTAGATAGACTAGTTTTGTCCTTAGATTGACAATTAGGTTACCATTGGCAAAGACTATAGCTCTTTTATCTGCGTGGTTTTATTCATTTATTTAATGCTTACTCATATGTGTGTGTGATGCTAAATAAATAGGTTTAATAATATGCAATTATTAAACAGAGAAAAACCACGATTTATGACAAACTAGAATACGACTTCAGTTTGTTAGTCGTATTAGTTAAATTTTTTTGTAAATTTAAAGTTTTGTCAAGATTATAAGTTTCAAACTTATAAAGCCGTTTTGTGCACCTAGTATCGGTACACATATAAATCGTATTTTTAAAACATACGGTTTTAAAATAGTTTTTCAAAAACTGGAAAATTAAGTTTTTAAACTTAATTATAAAACACAAGAAAATCTTAGAGCAGTGTGCTACCCACCTAATGGTACACCTTTGCTGTTAAACGGTACTCGGGTGTCAGATTTTCCCAAACCTTGGGCATCCGGGTTCAAACCATTGCGGGAAAGGGTATAAAAAGTTCTGCGATAATCGTGAGTCCCGGCCAGAATTCATACTGTCTTAGGTGGTGCGATCTATTTTGGTGATAATCGGGAGTCCCGGCCCAAAATGCACTAGAGTAGAGTTAAACATCTTAAATTTTATCTAAGTACTCTACGAGGTTCTAGGAGTCGTATCAGATAGGTACCATTGGTAAAGGGTGTTAGCTACCAGAAATAGCATGACTTGGCGGGAAGTGCCCAAATCTTGCTTCAAGTATGTGAAATATGGGTCCTAGGTGTGATATATATTATTTAAGGGTTTATTAATATATGTTAGAAAAGTTTATTTGCAATTACTAATTAAACCGAGTTTTAATATGTAGATGGCAACCAACGTTACCAACACTAACAACCTCTCACTTCGCTCTATCCTAAAGAAGGATAAGCTCAGTGGACCAAACTTTCTCACATGGGAGCGAAATCTCCGGATAGTGCTAAGGCACGAGAGAAAGTGGTACATCCTAGAACAACCTCTAGGAAATCCTCCTGCCAACAGCGCTAGGGCAGATGTCAGGGAGGCTTATCAGAAGCGCTCTAATGACACCCTTGATGTTAGTTGCTTCATCCTTGCAACAATGAGTTCAGAGTTGCAGACAAGCAGGATGGAGACTTCTGCTTATGACATGATCCGCCATTTAAGGGATATGTTCTAGGAGCAAGCCTGCACAGAGCGTTACGATGACTCCACGGCGTTTAACTCGTGCAAGATGGCAAAAGGGACGTCGGTCAGTGCTACGTCATGAAAATGAAAGGGTATATGGACCACCTAGAGAGACTTGGGCACCCAGTACCATTGCAGCTAGCAACGGATATGATACTCAACTCGTTGTATGATGACTATAGGCCTTTTATAGTCAACTACCACATGAACAACATGGAGAAATCCGTGGCAGAGTTGCATTATATGCTTAAGACTGCAGAGCAGAGTATCGGGACCAAGTATAAGGACGTTCTCATAGTGGGCAATGGTGGAAGTAAGAAGAGAAAAGGGCGCAACGAAAAGGGAAAGGGTAAAACCAAGCCCAACAAGAATGCACCCAGGGCTAGGGACAACAACAAGGGCAAGAAGTCAAAGCCAAACAAAGCAAGGACCGAGAATCGGTGCTTCAATTGCGGCGAGATCGGACACTGGAAGAAAGATTGTCCGAAGGTTCACGAAGCAGGTGGCAATACTGGCTCCTTAGGTATCGTTTGATTAACTTCTTTGTCACTTTCCACTTGTAAAGTTTTCACGAGTATTCTAGTATCTTGCAATCGTTTATTGTAGGAGGTAATGGAAAGTGAAGCGGCCTAACATTAGAGATCCCACGTGCTTTTCGGATATTTAATAATTCATAGTTTTAGTTATTAAAATTTTTATTTAAAATATTGGATATTATTGGCATTTTTTTTAACTTTTTGGTTGACATTATGGTTTAAATTTTAAAATTTGAATTATTTAGCTTATATCCGTGCACATATGTTTGTTGATAAATCAAGTTAGTCTAGTTGTGACTAAAGGTTACTAATAAGTCAAGTTTTGGCTTAATAGGTGATTCATAGTGATCTTATGCAATAATTATTGTAGTTACATAATTATTAATCTCACTATATAAATACTTAGACAAACAAGTCATGTTTGTGAAATTAGAAAACATTTCTAATTTACAAGTATTTAAAGATTTTATGAAAGATTATGTTTAAAGCGTTGAACATGTTAAAACAAGAAATAATAGTTATTATTTCTAGGTAAAAGTTTTTGGATAAAACATTTAATAAAGTATAAAATGATCATGATAGTTATTATGATCAAGGCCCTTTTATACTAAATGTTTTAAGTAAAGAATTTAAAATACCTTTACAAGTGTTTTATACTTGTAATCGTGTTAGGTTTAATGAAACCACATTCCGTAATTGGAAAAATGGAAATATGAGAAATCCAAGTTTTGGTTTCATAAAACAATTAAATTTCTTATAAAAACTAAGTTTTAAGAGAAAATATTTAAATCACAACTTTTAGGCATATTAGTCAAGAATTGACTAAGTCAAAACGGTGTTTTAAAGTGATGCGCATTTTTCATAAAAGATAGTGGGAGCGTCTGATTAGTATATTTATCAAGTTTTGATCTAACTAGTATGATAAATATAAGAATGAACTTTTAAAGTATATAATTATCGAATGGTTTTAGAAGTTTTCGAAAATAGTAAGTTATTGAAAAATGACTAATCCGAGGAACGCGTGACATATTGAAATGTGCTCAATAAAGATGTCATTGCAAGACTTTAAGTCAAGTTATGACTTAAATACAATTATATATGTTTAAAAGGGTTTAAAAGTCAGAGTAGTTTATGTTGATAGTTGATTAACGTTAGAAATGATAAAATAGGATATTTGATATCCTTAGTAATGAAATTGGATAAGTGTTAGTATACACTAGGAATCTAATATCAAGTTTAAAAGTATGTAGTTTTATCATTTCAAAGTATGAATCTAGTAAGATTTAATACATCTACAAGTGTAATTAAAGTTTTAGTTACAAAGAGATTATTTTATAAACTCAGAAACTAAGGAGTTATTTCCGGTTCTCTAAGTTTAAGGAATTTATAAAATAAGAAAGTTTAGAATTGTTTTAGGTTGCAAAACAATTTCTAGCAAAACCAAGAAAGAGTGCTTCAAGGTACTATTCTTGAGTTTTTAGGTTTATAATCATATTATTTTTCCTTGTAATCCGTGATAAGTTACAATGTAAAATAGTAAGTAATTTCAGATAAACGCTGTGAATCGAGTCAATGAAATGGTAGAAATTATGCATCTTTATTCCAGGGTTGAATACGGAAGGTGCAGAAATTAGTTTCAGTGTTCTTCACGATTTTGTATGTTTTGGTTCATTTAGGAATAAAGTTGGTTTATTCAAAACATTATCCGTGACTACTTATCTTGGTGGAACCTTGATAGGGTTGTAAAGTCATCGTAATTTTGGGGTAGATTCGAAGGTATATCGAATATAGCTGCAAAAGTGTTTTGTGGACCAAAATTGACAGATATTCATTAGAGTTACGAATATTGGATTGACCCACCGTGAAAAATACTTCGTCGTTCCGTGTCAAAAGTATTTATCACATATGTTATCCTTAAACCTGAGGTATTTGATTTTGGATGCGGTAACCATTGTCTTCTTAGTGCGTTCTAACGCCACACCGTAATAGGGTGGTCATAAGGGATGTGTCTAGATTCAGTGGGAGCCGTGTTGCCAAATGCAAATATGCAAGAAGCTATTTGCACCTCCTTTTTAGGATTGAAATTTCTGGGCCCCTTCACTGATTAAAAACTGATAAGTGCACGGCCGTGTCCAAACGAATTGATCTGTTCTTTGTTGTTTATCAGGCAGTTTTGAAATAAAGGATGTTATGAAATAATTCTTGAGATTTTGAGTTGACACTCTCCATTCTCATGCTCAAAATTGAAGTATCGCGCTACAAAGAGAAAAGCCTAAAAATCATACCCATTCATAAACAGGTAGTTTATGATAGTTAATTCATGAACAGTTAGTTTATTATAGATTACTCATAAACAATTGACTTATGAGATTTTACTTTATCACTCGTTACTTTGGGGTATAAGAGTTCTTATGACCGGGTTATCCGAAGTGTCTGCCTAGGGACCTCCTTAGGCTAGCAATGTACGGTAACTATTACTTATCTTGCATAAGTGGGAGTCTGTTGGATTATGTTCATAGATAATTAATGGATACATTGTGTCCAATGTTATAAGAGACTAAAGGGTCACACGGCTACACACCCAATTAGAACAGTTTGGAATATACCAGTATTTGTGTGGAAATAATTAATCAGTTGAATTAATTATTTGAGAGAAATAAATAATAAATAGTTATTTATTATTTAAAGAGAAATTAAATATTAAGTCTTAATATTTAACGGACCAGTTAATTAATAGTTAATTAATTAACTAGTAAGGTTCATGGGGGTCAAAGTGCAGAGAATTAAAGTTCAATTAAAGACATGGGCTTTAATTGAACGGGCATAGGCTTAGATAATGTTTAAGGTATTTGAACCTAGAAAAAGCTCATTATCCATAAGAGAATTAACTTTGCAAGGAAAAAGGAACCCTAGCCTCTCTCCCTCTCTCTCCCTGCGTCGGCAACACAAACACCCAACGGGTGTTCGGTTTTGCGTTGATCACGCACACAAACACACGTGTTCGTGTGTCGTTTTTCGGGTTATTCCCATCGCGGTCTAGCAATAGTTCGTTGGTGGTGCAGTAGCTGTGGACTAACTTTAGCAATCCCAAGATCAAGAGGTAATTCTTTTTCTTTGTTCTTGATTGTTCCTACGTAACTGTAAAGATCATTCGTAAAGATCCTAACCTTTTTATGGTTTAGGGGGTTGTGTTCAATTCAGTTCCGCTTTAGGATTGAACCAGTAGAATCAAACACAGGGTTAGACCAGTTTGTGTCTTAGGGTGGTTTGGTCAGATCAAAACCCTTCACGAGAATCTGGGGCAGTTCCACATTTTGTGGGTTGACCCCTTCCTCCACGCAACTGCTCAACAAACCGGGTCCTAACCCGACCCGTCTGCTGCCTGAACCGAATACCCGAGACCCGACTCACTTTTCTGAAAAAGAAAAGCTCCTTAGCTCCTAGCGACGTTGCGTACATCCGAAGTGCAAAGTGCACCTACACGCGCCACTGGCGGGCACGCGGCTCACGGATCGGCGCGCGTATGGGGATACCTCTACTAGACCCCCACCATTTGGTTTGAATACTAAGGGAGGGAAATCCCTTATATACTTACCAAAGTTTGTTCTCCCCTCGTATGTGGGACACAAAACATGACAACATCCAAGTTCTATGTTTCATATAAATTCCAATAATCCCCCACCATGTTGGAAATTTTTCTGTCATTCAGATTTGCGATATCACATAGGTGTCACGAAGATTAAACCTTGTTTGATGCAAGTGAACAAAGAGAAATCGATTCAATGGTATCCTATGGATTTTAACCAAGAACCAAGTGACCTCTCCGTCTCACCTACACATATCACATAATATCTTCCAGTTTTCACTGAGCGCGTATATGGCCACTAGAAGATAAACCACTAATCTTCATTCAAGGCGGCACCACCTCTAGGTAATATAGGCAAAGTTTTACATCATCTTCGTTTCTTAGATGCCTCCAAAACTTTGTTTAGAGAATAATCTCAACTTAATTCTCGGCAACGACACACTATCATTACCACACATGGACCTATCAAATTTGATAGTGCCTTCTATCGATTAAGTGACTCGTTGTTACCCTTTAAACTTGAGAGATAGGAGCACTAAATTCAAGTTGGGTTTCCATCATTAACCAATTCTACTGTGGTTTTAGACCCATGTTTCTTGTGGTAGTTCAAACCAAATCTCTCGTCAGAGATTTAGTAAGTGAATCTACCAAGTTCTTACTCGACTTGACATAGACAACTTTGATGGTACCGTTCTCAATAAGTTGTATCACAAAATCGTGTCGAAGACCAACATGTCTCGACTTCCCATTATATACAGCATTGTATACTCTAGACGGTGTGGCCTCACTATCACAATACATGGGAATATAAGGCATAGGAATATCCCACAGACAGATGTCCAAGAGTAGATCTCTAATCCACTCTGCCTCTTTGCCCGCCGCAGCTGGGGCAATCAACTCGACTTCCATAGTCGAGTAAGCTATACAAGTCTGTTTCTTGCACGCCCAAGAAACAACTTCTCCAGCTAAAGTAAAAATCCAACCACTTATGAATTTCAAATCACTGGTTTTATCAATCCAGCTAGCATCGGAATACCCTTCTAGTATGCCGGAAGATGACGAATAAGTCAACTCAAAAGTAATGGTCCTTTTAAGGTACCCCAATACTCTGCTTACTGCTTTCCAGTGCTCTACACCAGGATTAACAGTATACTGACTCAGTTTGCTTACAGCGAAAGCAATGTCAGGTCGGGTACAATGCATAGCATACATCATGCTACCAATTTTACTCGCATACTCTAGTAGAGCCACTGCTCGATCAGAATTCACACTAAGTTTCACACTTGAATCAAAAGGAGGTTTAAATTCCTTTAAATCTGAATGCTGAAACTTTGCCATAATTTTTTCTATGTAGTGAGACTGACTTAGAGAAATCTGATTACCCGTTTGTTACACCTTGATACCAAGAATGGTATCTACTTCTCCAAGATCTTTCATCTTAAAGTTCGAGGGGAGATATTTCTTCGTCTCAGAAATACCTTCTAGGTGATTGCTAACGATCAACCTATAGGCAAATGATTACTGTGTAATCAGAAGTGCATTTAGTATAAATACACCTATCAGCACTATTGTGCCGAAAGCCGAAGGCAGTCACAGTGGTATCAAATCTCTCATGCCACTGCTTAGGTGCTTGCTTAAGCCCGTACAAGGATTTAATAAGTCTACACACTTTATTTTTTTGTCCGGGTATCACAAACCCATTCGGGTTGCTCCAAATAAATCTCCTCATTTAAGTATCCGTTAAGAAAAGTTTTCTTCTCATCCATTTGATGAATGCACAGACCTTTCAAAGAGGATATTGTTATGAGAGTTCTAATATAACTAATCCTAGCAACTGGAGCATAGGTATCGAAATAATCAATGTCTTCTCTCTGCCTATACCCCTTAGAAAATAATCTTGCTTTATAGGCAAATATGGATCCATTTGGGTGGTATTTCTTCTTAAATATCAACGTAGATCCAATGGGTTTCTTTCCCTTAGGAAGTTCAGCTAACTCCCAAGTTCCATTACCCAAGATTGAATCCATCTCATCATTCACAGCTTCCTTCCACAAAGGAGCATCTCTAGATGACATGGCCTCATTGAAGGTCTTAGGGTCATCGTCTAAGTTAATGGTGAAAATGACCTCTCTCGTCACGTTCTTTTGTGTCCCTTCAACCAAATAAGAAAAGTATCATCTCTAAGATTTATCTCTTTTGTAACTCTAGTACTTCTCCTTGGCTCTTCTATAACTCGAGAAGGCTTGGGAACATCTCGAGAAGTACTAGGAGTCAAAGTGGGGTTTGAGTTTTCAACATCTCTTGAAAACTAATCTTCGATGAATTCCACATCTCTGGATTCTACGATAACACCTGATTCTTTATCCAAAAGTCTGTAGGCTTTGCTATTAATCGCCTAACCAAAAAATATTCTTTTAATAGCTCGGTCTCTCAGTTTGGATCTCTTAGGATCAGGCGTGCGATAGTAAGCCAAACACCCCCAGACTCTCATATAGTCGATGTTTGGTTTTCTCCCTTTCCACAACTCATATGGACTCGTAGGAATCACACGACTAGTAATCCTATTGTGTACATGGCATGCAGTCAGTAGTGCCTCACCCCAAAGATTGGTTGGCAAACACGATTAGTTCAACATACAGTTGACCATCTCAACAAGGGTTCTATTCTTTCTCTCAGCCAAACCATTCTGTTGGGGAGTGAAAGGTAAGGTTCGTTCATGTTTGATGCCATACTCTTCACAGAATGAATCAAAATCTCTAGTGAAGTATTCTCCACCTCTATCATAACGAAGTATTTTAATATTTTTCTCTAGTTGATTCTCGATCTCTGCCTTATATATTTTAAATACATCAAAATCCTCATCTTTTGATCCCAGCAAATAAACATATAAATAATGGTTTGAGTCATCGCAAAATATGATGAAATACCTCCTACCTCCTCGTGTAAGTATTCCATTTCGTTCACATATATCAGCATAAATCAACTCAAGTAACGATGTATCTTTTTTAACACTAGGAAATGGTTTCTTTGTAAATTTAGATTTAACATAAGTTTCACATTTCCCAAAATCCTCTTTGTCAAATTTTAACATACCTTTGCTTTGCATTTTCTCAATATTTTTAACATTTGTATGTGCTAAATGTTTATGCCATAAAGAAATAGACCAAACAAAGTATGCAGAATAAGAAATTTCATTAGCAAATGAAAAAGGTACATCTTGGCTTCTAACACTGGAAGTTATATCATTACTTGCAACACTAGAAACAGTTACATTATTAACCCCATCATCACTAGCAAGACTTAAATGATACATGCCCCCCAAAGATACAGCCTTCCAAACATAGATGCCGCTTTTGCTGATCTCGATACGGCTATCTTCAAGCACCATCTTGAAACCGGCCTCATCAAACTTATGAGCAGACACTAGCCCCTTGGAGATAGTGGGAACATGAAGTGCTCTTTAAGGGTGACCATGCGACCTCTCTTGGAACTCAATGTCACGTCGCCGAACCCAAGCACGTCAGCACGATGACCATCCGCACATACCACTACCGTCCCCGGAGGCGTAGGACAGTAGGTGTGGAAATCGGTCCTTTATCCGCTAACATGAATAATGGCCACAACGCCACAAACCACCACGAGCCGTAGTCGCCCTGGTCAAAGAGGAAATCATATAGACCCCTCCAAAATCCACATTAGCAACAAAATGTCCCACTTCTTCACCCGAGTTAGCCGCAGGTCTGGACTTCCGATCTTTGCAATCTCGCGCATATTGCCCCATCTCTCCGTGTAACAC
The DNA here is from genome assembly GCA_947179395.2 of Pulicaria dysenterica. Taxonomy (NCBI): domain Eukaryota; kingdom Viridiplantae; phylum Streptophyta; class Magnoliopsida; order Asterales; family Asteraceae; genus Pulicaria; species Pulicaria dysenterica. Next base: position 41,292,381 of record OX359294.1, read on the forward strand.
CGGGTTTCGCGAGCTTAAAATTAGGAATAATTTAAACTTTTTAGGTAAACTTATGAAAGACGTGCAACGGAAACTAAACACGGATTAAAATTATTAAAGTGTTACTATCCGACTTGGCAAACATAAACATTAAAACCAAGTCTCAAAACGAACCGGTATTACCATACTAAAAACCGACCATCGGATCACAGATATAAATAAAAGCAGAGTGTTCCAGAAGATTTAAATACAATTACCCACAAGCACCCGTCTCACCAGGCTGCGCAATCATTACCTGTAAAAAGGGTAAAATCATGAACCGGTTAACTACACTAGCTAGTGAGTACAGATTACACATAAGTATCAATAAGCATGCAGTCGAAAACCAGGAAAGCACACAAGGCTATCCTATCACATTGTGGCGCACCAATCATACCAGCAGGAGTCGTATATTGCAGGGTAGCGAGCCCCGCTCAACTATCCTAGCTGGGAAATCAGCTGCAACCAATTGCACCAGTTCTGTCTATCATGCTGGTTCCTGCCTAAGCAAGGATCCCCGTTAAATTAAGGAACGGTGGTCTGCATAACCTTACCCAGGTGTATACTCCTGAGTACCGTTAGTCCCCAATATAGCCCCAAAGGACCATGGAAACCCAGCCAGATATTATCACCCGTCTACCTGACTGACCTAACTCTAGGTGGTAACTGTTTGTACAGTCCCGAGTGTCCAGACATAATAACAAATACAAATAGCTGATCCAATAAGGATCCCGTTAATGCGCGCATATAAACCCACCAATTAATATCTTTCATACTGATAAACAACATGCGGGTACAACTCTATAATAGCATATATTTACTACATGATTTCTATCATAAATACTTTCTTACTTTTACGGCATTTCTACTCGTCATAAACATGGAATATCACACCATAACATACCTTTGTATACATATTTAAGATCACCATTACACGTTTAAAACAAACAACGGTTAGCACCACTTACTGAGCCTCATGGGAAACCGGTACTCACCTTAAGTTCACGATTAGCTAACACAACGATCAACGCCTTCCGGTTCTTCAAGATAAGAGGTTATGTACCCACGCCCGTAGGCTTCGTTACATCACCCGTAGGTGGTAAACTACATAAAACACACTCCTACGGCCGCATAAACCTTTTCCTACGGCCACAGAAGGCTTAATTTCAATTACCCTGAAAAACACCCTCCTACGGCCGTAGGAACATTCTCCTACGGGGGTAGGAACTAAATTTCTACAAATCTGAAAAACACCCCCCTTCGGGGGTAGGAACCTTTTCCTACGGGGGTTGTAACTTTTCCCTACGGTGGTAGGAACTTTTTCCTACGAGGGTAGGAAGGGTCTGCACAGCAGACTTCGTCCCAGTTCGCGAATCAGACCTGTAACACATGTTTTTGACCTTTTACTCAACCAAAACTCATTTTCAAACATTTATACACTTTACTTAATACCCATATACTTATTCTAGATGTTCTATTGCTCAAAAACATGACCAAGGATCAATCAAATTCTTGCAAATAGGTTTACCCTTTCAAACCTCAAAAACTAATTGAAGCATGAAGAACACTTACTAGTTAATGAGGACGACTACACAAGAACAGATTAAAGCCCTTGAATCCAGCTTTCTCTTTTGATTTCTCACAAAAACTCTAAGGAACAATGTGTGTGTGTCGTAAGTTTGTGTGTGTTTTAGTGTGTGTCTTGGGTGAAGGCAGAGGATAAGAAGCATCAACTGACTCTGGTTGATTAATTATTCCACACGCTGTATTTTGTTCCCCTTTCCAACTTACAACTTAAAACACGTTAACCCGTTTCCACTAACGGGGATATCTACGGAACCATCACGCGAAACCATATAATATTTTATCACTTTTACTTACTAACTCTAACTTTCATATAACACCTCATATACCCACTTTAACTAACTAAAAACATAAATAACAACTAAAATACGTATTTAAAGTCAAGGTACAACCATATGAGCACGGAGTACAACTGGGTACTACTAGGCCCATTTTGAGGATGTTACACTCCGCAGACATGACACGGTCCAGAAAATTTCTTCGGCTGGCTGGAGGAGTTGGCCTTGTTCTGCTAATTAGCCGGTTTCTTGAAACTAGGCTTCATAGGCCCAAGATTTTTTCTCTTATTCGGGACCCATAGCTGCTTGTTCTTAGTGCCCCCAGCAACATAGTGCACACTCAGACCAGCCTTATTACGCTTGTTGCTATTGCAGTTTCATCCTCAATGTGGAGGTGCTTCAATAGGTCATCCAAGCTGTAATCTTCAGACTTATGCATCATTCGATTGGACAAATCTTTCCAAGAAGGCGGCAATTTCACAATGATTTCCCCAACCTGAAAGAGCTCTGGGAGAACAACTGAAAGCGCACTCAATTTGTTGACTAGAACCTGGAGCTCATGAACTTGGTCCATGATCGGTTTGTCGTCAACCATATGGAAGTCTAGGTATTTCGACACAAGATACTTGTTAGTACCTTTCTTCATGTGCCTTGTACTTCGACTCCAACGCTTTTCACAAGTCCCTCGGATCCGTAACCTGCGCGTACAGATCGAACAAGCGGTCGGAGAGTGAGTTCTTAATGTGCCCCAGGCACAGATCCTCATCATCCTTCCTTTTCGTCCTCTGCTTTTCCAAATCAGAATCACTTTCTGATCTGGCTCACTCCCCTCCTTGGGAATGGGGTTAGCAGGGATGGGAGGTAAGCTAGGGTCTAGAATGTAATACAACTTCAAGACCATCAGCATGAACTTGACCTTCTCCACCCAACGGGTGTAGTTCTGCCCATCAAAGAGGTCAAGCTTCACAAACTCTTGGTTCATGATGCGGAAATTGGCTGTAGGCAATTTAGAGTCCATTGATTGTGGTTGTTAATATGAAATACAAAATAGTTTCATAAAAAACTATCAAAGTAATCACCTTTAAGATTGTTGAAAAAATAGGTTTCAGATTAACAAGAGAGATAGACAATTATATGTTCCCAAATGATATGAACAAACAATGTATATATAAATATTGAAACGTGTTTGTTCTTATCACAATATCAAAGAAATAATAATCCGATTTTATTAATATTATCAAGTTGTTGCCAACCCTGATGATCCTCCTCGATCAATCAGAAAGAAAGGTAGAAGAATAGTGTCCCGTTATCGGACTATTTAAAACACAATGCTCAAATGTAAAACCAACCTGAAATCATTGATCTTTTAGCAAGTAACACGAAGAACACACGAAGAACCGCACATAATTGCTCATGTCCTTAAACGTGATTACGTTGCTGTATTTGTTGTAGCCTCCAAACGTAATAAAACCCAGGATTTAATGCATCCTCTGATCACGAAAAATACAACACTGTTTCTCGAGAATTACTGGAAGAATGATGGCAGAAAACGTGAAGCAAAAACGCAGAGGGAGAGAGGAGCCTGTTCTGTTTTTTGTGAAGTGTAGCAGGTAGGAGACTGGAGTCGGTTTTATAGCCGACCCAGCACCCCCACCAGATCCGAGAATCTGGGGCAGTTCCACATTTAGTGGGCTGACCCTTCCTCCATGCAACAGCTCAACAAACCGGGTCCTAACCCGACCCGTCTGCTGCCTAAACCAAATACCCAAGACCCGACTCACTTTTCTCAAAAAGAAAAGCTCCTTAGCTCCTAGTGACGATCCGTACGTGCGCCACTCGCGGGCACGCAGCTCACGGCTCGATGCGTGTGTGGGGATACCCCTACTAGACCCCTACCATTTGGTTTGAATACTAAGGGAGGGAAATCCCTTATATACTCACCAAATGTTGTTCTCCCCTCTTATGTGGGACACCACAAACTTGACAACATCCAAGTTCTACATTTCACATAAATTCCAAGATGGAATTGGTAAGTGAGTTTGAAGTTACAATTCTTCCACGGTTAAATTTTACGAATTGGGACAATTATTGCATAAATATTTATGTTTCGTAACCATACTTTGTGTACGTCATGAAGTGTTCTCTTTTAAACCTTACCATATAGAATTCTAGATACATATGTTGAGTCAAGTATATGAGATATATTAGTTATTTTATTGAAATGTTAAGGATAAGTTGAACTTGGTAAACAAGTTAGGTGTTGCGGAGTGGATACTATTTCAAGTCTGAGATGAAATCCTAGACTAAAGAACAACCGGGTCCAGAGTGTTGCGCTCCCTCGTGGGATCCTTCCTTTTTGGCGCTAGGGGTAGTACCATGAAACTTAACGAAATTACCGAATGAATATGCATCGAATTTTACAAATTTGATAATTTAAAGTTGACCAGCATGTTGAGCTGAGAGTTGAACTAATTGTTGAAGCGGAGTCTTATGATGCTAACGTTGATCATTGGGAAGGTGTCTTCAACACTAATAGAGTTTAGCACTGTGTTGACCAGTTTCACGTAATTGTTAGTTATAACTAACTTTGACGGTTATTGACATCAAACTAACCGTTTTGGGTGTTATAAAATAACAAACTTACACAAATTGTTATATACCTTATTAAACATATTTCTCTGGCATTATCCCTAATATATATGTGATACCACAATATGGGACAAATAATAAATTCAGGAAAGTGAATCAATATAATTGAGAGATTATTCAAGTAGTCGTTATCTTAGGTGATGTTAAGAGTCAGCTTCGACCTTTTACCATACTACGTGACTACGTGAGACCGTTACAACGGACTCTGCCCTTTGATCCCGTAAAATGACTCAACGCTCTTGAAACCCGTTAATTTGGGTCTAAGAGTTTACTATGCTTTGGACGAATACACACTTTCTATCACCTGTGTTGTAGCAGAAAACAAAAAAATAATGATAACAAATATAAAAAACAAACATACAACATGATACGATGAAATTCTCTTTTAAGGAACCTGTAGTATGTTCACACTTCACATCTTCACAAATGAATGAAAAAAATTTCAGAGAAAGGTGAAAAAGTTTAAAAAATTCATTCTAATTTTCTGTAAATATATAAAATACTTAATATTTAAAATAAAATTATATATATATATATATATATATAATAATGTAATGACTACCATTAATCTATATCCCTACTAAAACAAGATGTATCAGATCTGACGTGGCAGTTGTTATTGTTTGGCATTTTCTGAATCCAAGCTAATTAGTTTAGATGCTCTTTTGACGTAGCGTGAGCTGGGCGGCCTTTATTAAGTCGACGATTGAGATGCTCCTAAACAATTTAGCGTCTTCTTTCAATTACGGGTTGTAGAACTTGATGATTCATTCTTCATGTTTGTATACATGTAACGATTTTGAGGGGAGCGTATAAATTCCCATTTTTGGGCCCTAATCCCGATGATATTTTCTTGATGTTCAATGTTTGTGTGGGTGCTTAGACACTACCAAGAGGGAGAAGGGATAATCCTTCACGGTTTTGCTTCCAAATAATCAAAGAAACACCACGTAATGATCCATAGTCTTTTGTAATTAATATGTAGTTTTTACGTCAATGAATGTAGATTTAATCGAGTTTTTGATGGTTTTGGGGCTGTTCGAGGAAGAGAAAGAAAACCAAGAGTAAAATTAGGATTAGAGCATTCGATATCTATCTATCTATCCATAGTCTTCATTTTCCACATAGATCGTTGACCTAATTTAATCACCTTCATTCTCCGATTCTTGTGGGTTTGCCTGCATTTGCAACAGGTAATACAAATGTGGAGAAGGCTTTGACAGTTAAAAAGTAACCTTTCTCTGTATAGTTCATGCAAATATATTTTCATGATACCGATTCATAGTTTTGCATAGAATGAATCTTTTCAAATATGCATTACTCAGAATTCAGATAGTACGATTAAATTGTAGATTAATAATAAATTTCTCCTAAACGTCCTTTGATTATCATGGAAAAGCTTAATCTTATAAAGGTTTATCCATTTTTAACAAAGATCTTGTCAATTCTTACTTTCTAATGATGTTTGTTCTGAATAACTTATTTCCCATAAGTTTGCTTTAATGGATAGTATGTTGGGTATGCCGATTATTGTATTTCATTCTGTAAAAGCTAGGCAATTCATGAGTTTGGCATTTGATGATTCCTTTCAAATATTTCCAGACCTCGTCCATCCGGGATTCCCAAGAATGGAACACAAGATTAGAGAATATGTGTTGGAGGATTTGGAACTTAGCACGCAGGATGAAATAGGTTTATATATAAAAAGAAAAGACATAATACTTACATTGTGTTTACGGTGAAGCTTTAGCTCATTACTATTATGTTGTTTGTTATCGTGAAAAGATTGTTTTTATTTTCTATGTGTAGCTAGGTGAAGAATCTCATCATTACGCTTCAACCGGGTTATTCTATTCCACCTCTTAGAAAGAAAAGAACTTATAGATTGAAACAGAAAACCGTTGATTGCCGACATGTCTGAAGAGTTAACCGAAGGAGAGAAAGGGGATACGGTAAGTGAGATTTCACCAAAGGGTGTTAGTACTAAAGGCGGAATAAAGAGAATTAATTTGGTCCATATGTGAAAAACTTTAATTGCTACTTAACAAAAGGAAAAGAAACTCCACATTGTATTAATCAGTCTTCACGGTATGATTCGTCGTGAAACATGGAGTTAGGCCGAGATTCTGATATAGGTGGACAGGTTACTTTTACTTAAAGTTTGGATGAATATATGAATATATGATATATCAGCAGTGACAGCTTACAGAATCTTTATGTTTTTATATATATATTTTAATTTTTTTGTTTGGTGAAGTATGTAGTAGAACTAGCAAGGGCATTAGGCTCAATACCAGGGGTTTATCGAGTAGATTTACTAACTAGACAAGTTTCAGCACCCGGTGTTGATTGGTCTTATGGTGAACTAACAGAAATGTTAAATCCACTAAACGATGATGACTGTGAAAGTGGTGAGAGTAGCGTGCATATATAATACGTATACCTTTTGGTCCAAAAGACAAATATATCCCGAAAGAACTCCTATGGCCTCATATTCCTGAGTTTGTTGATGGTGCATTAGCCTACATTTTACAAATGTCAAAAGTTCTAAGTGAACAAATTGGTGACGAGAAGCCTGTGTGGCCTGCTTCAATTCACGGGCATTATGCAGATGCGGGAAACGCTGCTACTCTTTTATCGGGTGTTTTTAATGTCCCAATGTTGTTCACGGTTCATTCCCTTGGACATGACAAACTTGAACAAATATTGAAACAAGGAAGACAATCGAAGGATGATATATATTAATACAACTTATAGAATAATGAGGCGAATTGAGGGCGAGGAGATAACTGTGGATGGATCAGAAGTGATTATAACTAGCACTAGACAAGAGAATGATGAGCAACGGGGCATGAAACTGCAAAACAGCTCACGTGTCGCCTCATACTCCTATGGCCCCGTCCAACATGATAGATTGTGTGCAGGGATAGTGTACACGTGTCATCATATCCATGAACACTATGAGTCACTAAAGAGTCACACAGCTGCGCACCCAACTGTTGAACCAGGAAATAATATAATGTGTGTAAAAGAGATAATTAATAGTTATTTAATTATCGAGAGAAATAATAAATGAAAGTTTATTAATAGGAGAGATTAAATATTAGTTAAATATTTAATTATAAAGTTTGGTTGGAAAATATTAATTAATAGTTAATTAATTAATATTAAACCGAACTAGAGAGTTTGTTTTGTCAATCGATCAATGTATTTGGTCAACGGACAGGGCTTCATGTCCAAAGGCTTTAATCTAATTAAATAACTATATAACGGGATTAAACCTTATGTTTTAACCTAATCCTATCATTAGCAGTTAGACAAAACAAAAGACAATTCTCTCTCTCCCTTTGCTTTATCTCGGCCGAACATCACCACCACCGCCTACGGTGGTCGACGGCGGCCCTAGCGGTGGCGATCAACGGCGGTGTTCCTTGCGGCGGTGTACGGTGGTTGACGGCACCCTGCTCCCTTTTTCTTGCGATCCCACCTTTGGCCGAACCCTCCCTTTGCGGCGAGGGTTTCTCGGCAGTGACCAAACACACCAAAACCGGCGGCTTTTGGTCGTACACACACGGGAACGGTTTTTCTCAGGTATTGTTTATCATGGCGGTCTAGCAGCCTGTTCACGAGGTACAGTAGCTGTGTATCCCCCTATAGCAGTTCAGGATATATTTTCTTATCCTATTTTAATACTGTTATGAACTTGCATGTATATTTATCTGTTATAATTGTGATTATTTATTTTGTTTCCCCACCTGATCCAGTTGTGATCTTGGGATGGGATTTATGATATTATTATTCCGCCGTGCTTGTTGTACCCTGTAAATCCCAACAATGATATCAGAACCTCTTCTAGGCTCGGTGGGGAACAAGTTCAATCATGATTATATTGCTTATATAAATAAATATATATATATATATATATATATATATATATATATATATATATATATATATATATATATATGTGTGTGTGTGTGTGTGTGTGTGAAACTTATACTGTGGTTAAGATCAAGTTTCTGATCTAATACCTGATAAAGTTTCTAGCTTTACTGCTTTAATATATATCTCATATATGTGTGAAACTTTAAATCCTGGTTTAGGATCAAGTTTTATTCCTTTTACCAATTAAAGTTTCCAGATTGTTGTTTATATATATTATCTGCGTGAAACTTAGTTTTTGGCCATGGCCAAAAAGTCAAATTTTGATTTTTAGCCAATTAAAGTTTCCAGTTTATCTCTCTCTCTCTCTCTCTCTATATATATATATATATATATATATATATTACGTGTGAAACTTGGTTTTTGGCCAAAAGTCAAAGTTTTGACTTTTAACCAAATAAAGTTTCAAGTTTACATGTTTATATATATGTGTGTGTGTGTGTGTGTATAAATTATGTGAAACTTGAAGCTATTAAAAGTTCAAAGTTCTTGAATTTTTTAAATCAAGTTTCTAGCTTTATTACTATACTGTTGACGTTTAACCTATGCGGTGTTTTTGTTTTTATCCAATTTGAGATATTTAACAAAAAGACCAGTTTAAGCCCAGGTTGAATTATTGGGATTGACACAAGACCAGTTGTGGTGTTTAGATTCAAGTTTTGAATCATCCCGGGATTATATATATGTATGATGTATGGTTAGAATGCGTGTATTATTTATTTAATTTTTCGTTACGTGATTGGAATATTTATTATTTTTTTTAAGCCAAACGCCTAAAACCTAGTGGATCCCATTGTGGTTGTTTTAATTTCTTGCTATGGTTGTTTATATTTATTATTTATCCGGTGTGAGTGTTGGAGTCTGCCCACTGACACAAGTACATTGGTGTTACTACTGATGAAGTGCGAGCCTATTGGGTCACACACCAAGGATTGATCCCGACAGCTTACTGATAAACAGAGAAGGTCCAAAAATCAAATTGTTTGATTTTGGGGCTTCACGACCTTGAGGGATGCTCCATGGGTCGTGAAGCCCACTGCCCTCACAAATGGCTCAATGACTTTTACACGGCTCGTGGAGTCTTCACGGGTCGTGAAGAGGTCGTGAGGGGTCGTGAAGGAGACGCCCTCATGAGTCACTTGAACGCGGCACGGGCCGTGAAGGATTATGGCCAGTCGTGGTGCATTTTGTCTTCACGGGCCGTGAGAGGCCGTGAAGGACCATCTGCATGAAAATCTCTTATTTGATTGGGCCATTTCGTGGTCCAATGAATGAGGGTTCTTGTATCCGGCCAAATGGGGTACTTTGGGTCTGGAACAAAAAGAACATGCAAGTGAACTTCATTCCATCACTCTCTTTTTCCTCTCTTTGGTACCTACATGCATTACACACATATACACTAAGGTTTGGAGTTCTTGAGTGTTGTGTGGCTGTTTTGGTGCAAGAGGAGAAACAAGTAGGCTGTTCCAGACGAGAAAAATCACGTGGATGTCTTCTTGAAGGATTGCTAGCACTTTGGGATCGTGGATACTTGGTGTGGATCAACGATAGAGGAGGATTCTCTTGAGTTCTCGTGCATCCCGATTTGTCACTAGCTTCAGCCGATATAATACATGGTAAGGAGGTACTTTCTTCCTTCCTTGTTCCTTTAAGTTGCAATTTGGTTTTGTAGAAAATTATCACTTTGGAACATGTATGGACCCGTTTTGTACGGTTTTTGAACTCTTTGTTTTTTGCTTCCGCTGTGTTTTGCTCCATACCGTTTTCCAACAGTGGTATCAGAGCCAAATCTACAAACAAATTGCACTTTCTTGGCTTGAAAACCGAAAATGGACATTCTGTCCAGAAGGTCTTCACGGGTCGTGAAGGGTTATTCTTCACGGTCGTGAAGTGTCACGACCAGTATCGTGAAGGTTTTTACTTCACTGTCGTGATGGCTTACGACCTGTCTCGTGAAGATTTTTCTTCACGGTCGTGAAGGCTCACGACCAGTTACGTGGGGTGTTGGTCGTGAAGGTTTTTTTTTTAACTGTGTCAGAGTCGTGGAGTTCAAGGGCTTCACGGGCCGTGAAGGACGTTGTGAACAGTGTTTTTGACCTTTTGATAAAAGAAAAAATATTTTCGGTTTTAGCTCCTTGCGATTCTGTTTTTCCAGAATCTGTCCAAAGTGTTTGGATATTGGAAAAGCCCCATATGTGTCTTGATTCGTACATTTATATGTATTGGGTGATTTTTGGCATGAAATGCACACATGCATATACTTGTATTGTGTATATATGAATATGTATGCTCAAAGTGTTTGGGGTACTAATGCATATGTACAAGGATTGTTCACTTTGTGCCTTGAGTGTTTAGCTAGGTTTGAACAATCTTAATCGAGATACATTTCACACGGTTTTGTTGTGGCACACCGTGTTGTTGTTGTTTGTGGTTTGTTGTTTGATCCGGTAACGCCTTGCCCATTAGACCTATGTGTTGGTTGTTTGGTTGTGTTTAATTATTCATTCATTTGGTGGTTTGTACCACAATTGGTTTGTAATAATTAAATTTATTCGGTCTTGTATTTTGTACTTTATTTTGGCTTGCATGCCGATTGCTTTTCTTTGTAATTGTTAGAATTAGCTTAGATTAGCATTTCGCGGCTTGCACGCCGTTTCTTTTCAAATATTTTGTATGTATTTGTAAAAGAAGACCAAAGACAACCATCGAGAGTCGTGGAGGAGACGTCTCGGCTATGGTGGATCCGGAGGTTCATTGGTGATGACGGATTTAGTGGGAGCACTTCCAGCTGGGCCAAGTGGCTGTGTCCTTAGTTTGGCCTTGCTTTCCTAGTTTGGCTCACGGGGAAAGCGCATAGGGTTTAGGGGCATGTTACCGGATATTGCTTGTGCGTGGTTGTTGTTTTGTTTAGTTTCTTGCGTGGTTGTTAAGTTTATTCGCTCACTTGAAAACTTTTCAAAACAATAAAACCAAGAGTTTTAATTGGTTTACAAACCTCGCGCGCCACAAGACCACTTAAAAAACAAAATCCCGTTTTTATCAAATGTAAATCACTCGCCTCCCGTAAGATGACACCACCCAAATCTAGTGAAACAAGATCAGTCGTCGAGCTTAGCCGAGATCGGTTTTGCGTAACTGTGTGTAAGGTGCGTGTGGCAACTCGCAAGGGTCGGTTGTCGAGCTTAGCCGAGCCGACCATTGGGCTAGAGTACCACCGTGTATCTTGACGGTCGATTTACAATTCCAAGACTTAAAACGCCTTGGTAGTTGTCGTGCCCATACCGAGCTATCAAAGCGGATTAATGAGGAATCGGTGAGAAAAGGGATCAAACATGCCAAATGGGTGCTTTGAGTACCTAGGATCCCGCAAGTGTCTAAGAGTTGTAATCTCGGATTGCAATTGGTAAAGCGTTTACCGGCCTAAGTAGCTCCATGAAGTGATCCGCGGCAAACCCGTCATGGATTGGGGAACTTTGAGGTTCTTAGCCCTTCGTTAAGATAATTTGGTTTTCTTAATCAGCTGGGTAGTTATTTTAACTAGGATAATATCGAAACTAACTAAAACGTGTACTCTTTTATAGATGGCAAATATTAACGACACCACACCAAACTTTAAACTTCGATTATTCCTAGAAAGGGAGAGACTCACAGGAGTGAATTTCGCTGATTGGTATCGTGTATTGAGGATTGTCCTCCGTCACGAGTCAAAGTTGCACATCCTTCAGGAACCCTTTCCGGAGCCACCTGCTACCAACGCGAACTGGGCTACTCGATACGCTTTTGAGAAGCGTGTTAGAGATACACAAGATATTTCTTGTCTCATGTTATCGACTATGAGCTTTGAGCTGCGTCAGCAGCTTGAGCAATTGAGTGCGTATGACATGATAAACCGGCTAAAGGACATGTTCCCGCAGCAGGTTAGACAAGAACGGTTTGAGTTTATAAAGGCTTTGGTCGGTTGTAGGATGCAGGAAGGTGAGGATGTAAATGTCCATTTCCTTATGATGAAGGGATATATGGACCAATTGGAGAGACTTGGACTTCCAATAGGGAGGGAGATTGCGGTGGATATGATCCTCCAGTCCCTGCCCGCGTCTTATGAGAAGTTTGTCAAGAACTTTCACAAAGACAATTTGGATAAATCCTTGATCGAACTTCAAGACATGCTGAAGGCTGTTCAGTCTTACATGGTTGAGAAGGATCGTGTCTCGTCCACATCCACTATGGCTACTAGGAAACAAGTAAGCAAGAAGGAGAAACTGACCTCAAAAGGAAAGTCTAGTGTGACTAGGCTATCCGTAATTGTGGAGTTGGAGGACAATGAGATTGTGCCTCAAGATGATGTTCCACATGGGGTAGTTTGCTACTTTTGCAGAGAAATTGGAAATTGGCGCCGTCACGCCTGCCCTAAGTGCCTAGAAGAGCTAAGTATCCTAAAGCGGAAGAACGTTAGCTCATCTCCAGGTACATTCATGATCAAACTCCATTGATCTTCTACTTCTAACGACTGGGTTTTGAACGCTAGTCAAAACGCTCACGTTTGTCACAAACTTGTTTGTTGCAAAGTGCAGGTGTTAATCAGAAGTAGGTAATGGATGCATGGAGAGCTGGAACTTAAAGAGGGAAACATGGTGCTTGTCCCTAACTAAAAGGATTGGAAGAATAGTCTTGCCATTCCATCCAGCTATACTATTACTTCATTTAGATCTTTGTCTTACGCCCTGCGTGGCAAGAAGCATTGTATCTTATTTGCCTTTGATGACGATGAATATTACTTTGAATAACGTTATTGTGGGTTTTCGAGTTTTATTTCAAAGTTTATTCATGTCTTGGCATTTTATAATAAGCTTTTGCTTAAGGAAGTAATGGAATGATTATGAATAATTATGGAATTGTTACCCTTATGAAATAGTTGATTTAACCATATAAACAAGACTTGCATCACCAAGCTCCATGTGGTTAGGAACTTGGAATCTTTTGACTTTGAGTCAATTGTTGATGGTAAATCTTGCTTATAAGGCTAAATAACTAAGATATCCTTCACTTGAAAATATGAGAGGAATAAAGGCTTGTTGGATTTCGTTTGCACGTTTGTGTAAAGACCGTTCAGGAAAATACATAAGGATTAACTATATGTGATTTGTTACCTTTACCGATGATGGTAGAAGGAATGGGTAAGTCTAATTTATTAGACGAATGTCTGAAACCTGAGAGGTGTTCAAGACACACCCTTAACAAATTAAAGGTGAAGAGGGCAAAAGGGAATAAAGATACTCAAATCTTGTGAGATGTTAAGCATCTACATTCTAAACCATCATATGAATTGTGAGTTTGCCTCATAATTCACTTCTCCTAGGATACATGTTTTACATGGATCGCTAAGTAGAGGAATGGAACATATTGGTTATGGTTCCGCCTTGATGGATTAAACTTAAGTAACCTACTTGATAGGTGTACTTAAGTAATGACGGGCAATGTTCTTGTTTTAAATCAACAAAGATGGTCAAATTAGCATCTAAGGAGATTCGATTAGAAAGTGTTCTTTGCTAGTCAATCTCATAGATCAGAGTTATCCAGTCTACATTTAGTGGGAGATGGATGAACTTAAAGGATGCTAATGTATTTAAATAGTTCTTCTGAGTTTCAGATATTCATTTCATTACCTTTTGAGAACTGGTTTTGGTTGCTCGAAAAGGAAAATGAACAACTGAAGCATTCCAGTGGAAGAACGTGAGATTTAAATAAAAGACCTGATGTTGACACTAGCATTCAATCAGAAATGATTGGAACTCAACATGGCTATGTTGGAGTATCTGGCATAAAGTTATTACTTCTTCATATGTTTGGTAAGAGTCGTCATAAGACCAGAAGAGTATAATTTATTATATCTGAGGGCGATGACTTATTGATGATATGTGATGTATGCATCAACTACCGGAAGCTGTAGTGGGCCCTTTTGAGTCTGCGAAGAAGAAAAGTGTAATAACATAAGATATATTCCATGCTGGATTTTCAAGTTTTGAACTTGGTTAATCCAACACCTAGGTTTTGACCTGATGGTGTAAATAGATCTTTTGGGTATAAGATCTGCATGGACTAATTTGTAGATAACTTCAAATACTGACTGGATGAAATTGGTTTCATGATGATTGACCATAGGGTTGGAATCATATGAAGACATTCTCTCAGTAGTTATGTTGAAGTATAAGGGGATGCTTATGCCGTGTTATGGCAGTATGATGCAAGGACCGCATTCCGTTATAGAAATTTTATGAGGAAGTGTTCACAACACTGTCCGAGGGTCTCTTACATCCTGAGTGTTCTTATGAAGTCTACAAATATGGAATCCTTTTGGACTCAGAGTAAATCTAAGTTTTGGAATCTTTGCTAAGAAAATCAAGTGTTTGAGTTTTCAATAAGCAATGTTGAAACTTGGATAGATGCGAGAGCTAGTGGGAGCGTTGTTATAATCCTATTTGGTATGTCTAGAACATACTATATTTTGGAGATAATGTCTTGGTTTAGCTTGGCAACAAGTGTAAATTAAGAATTATGCGTCCATAATAAATATGGGATATTCAAAGAAGTTTATGGAATACAAGAATTATGAATAAATGTTCTTGTGGTGATGTAATTAGAAGAAGCTTAAAGTGAGTTGTTACTCTTGTGATAGCTTCTACTAGAAAGGATAACCGTCAATCTTTATTGGGGTTTGTAATCCTTTTAAAAATGGTGTTGTTAGTTTGCGTGTGTCTTAAAGCGTCGTTGACTCTATTGGGTTCTTTTGAGGCAATGAGAGTACGATGGCTTATACACACTAAACTTTGAGACCCGAGCGTTGTTTACCTTATTGGGTTCTTTTGAAACAATGAAGGTATAACAGCTTAGATAAATGATCGAAATCCCATCAACGCACACTTTGGAAGTGGTTGGTTGCAGTAGGGATATGATCAATGTCAGAGTACACACGGATAACATCGTGGATGGTGATCCGTTTACTGAGCTATAGTGGCAGTCTAGTGATGAATGTCATACTAAGGTCTGCATGAACTTGGCTTGAGTATGTTTTAGTTGAAGTTTTGATATGCTTTATCTTTGGGAACATTAAGCAATATTGTGCTTCTGCTTGTATCGATTATCAAAGGGGTTTGGTAATGCGCGTGTAGCGGGTACTCTCAGCAAGCCTTATTGTGTTCCAACTTTGCATGTTTTACCTCTTCTCTGAATGTGTTTACATTCTAAATGTCCACAGCCATTCTTCAAGTGACTGGACGACCCATACCTGAATTCACTTTGTGGTACTTGTCATGAGTGATTCAGGATGATAATATCAGTTCATCCTCATAATAGAGATGCATGTGTCTGCATCACTTTGGTTTGCTTTGCTCTAGTTGCTTTCAAACGCAGTCCGTAACTGGCTGTTATAAAGGGAGTAGCTAATCAGAGTATGATCACTGTGGTGGGCAATGTAGTCAAAGGAATTTGTTCCTCTGTTTAGAGAGATATCCCTGGGGCCCTCGATGATTGGGCGCTGACACCAAAATACATGGCCGTGCTCGAGTGTGCAATGATTTGGATAATCGATTGCAACTTGTATATTTTGGTCACCACCAATCTCGATTGAGAAACATAATCGTGAAGGACTAAGAATGACTTAATACCATGTCTCGTCTTCACATGGATATCGTGAACAAAAGGATGGTTGATCACTTATCTAGGGCCATTTCAAACCTTGGGTTGTGAATTGGTACTTGTCTATGGGATGACATACCTCGTACTGACTTGGGGGCAGGGATGCCTTGCTAGAGGCCGCTCCTTGTCTGTAATACCTCTGGGTACGTTGTGTCATGTGCAAGTGGGAGTCTGTTGGAATCTGCCCACTGACACAAGTACATTGGTGTTACTGCTGATGAAGTGCGAGCCTATTGGGTCACACACCAAGGATTGATCCTGACAGCTTACTGATAAAGAGAGAAGGTCCAAAAATCAAATTGTTTGATTTTGGGGCTTCACGACCTTGAGGGATGCTCCATGGGTCGTGATGCCCACTGCCCTCACGAATGGCTCAATGACTTTTACACGGCTCGTGGAGTCTTCACGGGTCGTGAAGAGGTCGTGAGGGGTCGTGAAGGAGACGCCCTCACGAGTCACTCGAACGCGGCACGGGCCGTGAAGGATTATGGCCAGTCGTGGAGCATTTTGTCTTCACGGGCCGTGAGAGGCCGTGAAGGACCATCTGCATGAAAATCTCTTATTTGATTGGGCCATTTCGTGGTCCAATGAATGAGGGTTCTTGTATCCGGCCAAATGGTGTACTTTGGGTCTGGAACAAAAAGAACATGCAAGTGAACTTCATTCCATCACTCTCTTTTTCCTCTCTTTGGTACCTACATGCATTACACACATATACACTAAGGTTTGGAGTTCTTGAGTGTTGTGTGGCTGTTTTGGTGCAAGAGGAGAAACAAGTAGGATGTTCCAGACGAGAAGAATCACGTGGATGTCTTGTTGAAGGATTGCTAGCACTTTGGGATCGTGGATACTTGGTGTGCATCAACGATATAGGAGGATTCTCTTGAGTTCTGGTGCATCCCGATTTGTCACTAGCTTCAGCCGATTTAATACATGGTAAGGAGGTACTTTCTTCCTTCCTTGTTCCTTTAAGTTGCAATTTGGTTTTGTAGAAAATTATCACTTTGGAACATGTATGGACCCGTTTTGTACGGTTTTGCTCCATACCGTTTTCCAACAGTGGGGTGGCCTTCGTTCTTTTGAATTATTATGTAATAGGGCACTAGATTTATCAAAATTGTATAGGTTAGTTTGATATTTTGTAAATGTAATATTATTGGAGGCGATCAATCAAGACATGAAGCAGGACAAAGAGAGAGGATGCCATGGATGCTGGAACTAGTGGGAGTATCAAGTTTTTCATTGCCATGTGTGTTGTTCATGATCCACTTAGGGTTTGACCACAGGGGTTCTTGATTTTAATCAAGTACAAGTGATGGTCAAATGCGTTATGTGTTTTGGCTTATTATTATTAATTGCGTGGTTATGTTTTAATTATTTATATAGTTCAGGCTCATCATTAAAACCATATATATATATATATATTGGATCAATATAGATCCCCCCTTAAACAAAGATCCCAAAATCCCAATCTTAGCCATTAGATTAATCAAATCAATGGTTAAGATTTATAATGGCATTATTGTAATTAAGTAAACAATTATAAGATTTAATTCTAGAATGAAGGGTATTATGGTTAAAGCCCCTTTTTTTTAATTTTTTTTACCCCTTAAATCTTTAAATGACCATAATTATTTCAATTTTTTGAGTTTGAGCAAAAAAATTATACCAATCTTCTCATTTTTAATCTCTTTCAAACGAGACCACTCTTCCTATATTTCTGGAAAAAAAAATTCGACGAAAAATGATGAAAATGACGAAATTCATCATTTTCGTCACCTGCTATTGCTGTTACGTGATATATAAGGGGCAGCCGAAAATGATAAATTTCTTCATTTTCATCATTTTCGTGCCTCTTATATATCACGTAACAGCAGGTCCCAAAAATGATAAATTTCGTCATTTTCATCACCTGCTGTTACATGATACATAAGGGGCACGAAAATGATGAAAATGACGAATTTTTATCATTTTCGTCACCTGCTGTTACGTGACATACAGGGGGGCACGGAAATGATGAAAATGACGAAATTTATCATTTTCGTCACCTGCTGTTACGTGATGTATCAGGGGGCACGAAAATGATGATAATGGCGAATTTTTATCATTTTCATCACCTGCTTTTACGTGACATACAGGTGGCATGAAAATGATGAAAATGACGAAATTTGTCATTTTGGTCACCTGCTGTTACGTGATATATAAGGGGATAGCCGAAAATGATAAATTTCGACATTTTCATCATTTTCGTGCCCCCCGTATGTCACGTAAAACCAGGTGACGAAAATGATGAAAATTCGTCAATTTCATCATTTTCGTACCCCCTTTTTCAAGAAATATAGGAAAAGTGGTCTCGTTTGAAAGAGGATTAAAAAATGAGAAGATTAGTATAATTTTTTTTCCCAAACTAAAAAAATTGAAATAGTTATGGTCATTTAAAGATTTAAGGGGTAAAAAAAATAAAAAAACTGAATTTGGGAATTGGTTGTAGGCAGTGCGTGAGTTTTATTCAAATTGGTTCAATTCCTATTTTACCCTTTTAAATGAGTGGCTGAGATTGGGACTTTGGAATCTATGTTTAAGAGGGGGGATTTGTTGAACCTTACCCTATATATATATATATATATATATATATATATATATATATATATATATATATATATTACATTTTAAGTTGAATAGTTTTTTCACTTAAAAGGATAATAGTTTTACAAGTTTTGTAAAACAGTTTAAACTGGAAAAAAGTTTTTGAAACAAATTAACCCTTTTAAAATCTTAGACCAATAGTGCTACCCATCTAATGGTACACATTTTCTGCTTACGGTACCTTGGTGTGTTATCGTTCCAAAACCGTGCACACCGGGGTTCAAACCGATGTAGGGAGGGGGTAAAAGACTTTGCGATTCCGTGTTGTGACGGGCCAGAGTTCACCCCGTCTTAGATGGTAAGGTTTATTTTGGTGATTTCCTGATGTGACGTGCCCAAAGTGCACTTAGGATGACTAAATATGTACGAATTATATTTCATTCGATGTCACAAAGATATAGGAGTCGTGTTTTAGATTAAATACGATCGGTATGGTTTATACCCACTAGAAATAGCACGGAATCGGTGTTGTCGTGCCCAAACCGTGCACCGGCACGTGTGAAATATGGACCCTATTCTAAAATAAATTTATTTAAAGGGTTATAAATTATTTTAGAGGAATTAATTACTGTAACGTTTTTTTCTTGCTTTTTGTAAATGTCAATTTTATCGGTTATACCGTTTTATTCACCTAAGGGTCTCTTAGTCTCATCATGCAAAAGTGGAAGCTTTCAGGTCCAAACTTTGCAGTTTGGAAGTTGCACTTTAGGAATATCCTAATGGCACAGGGAAGGCTACATACAGTCGATAAGCCTCCTCTAGCACAACCTGATTATTCTGCTGAGGATGAAGAGTTTGATACATATTATAAGTATCTATTTGATGAATTTGACGTCATGTCAATTCTGATACTCTCACAGAATTTGAGTTTTCGGATGAACTCAAAAGTAAGTCAACTTTTGAGGTCGTGCAAGGTCTAGAGGAACGTTTCAAGAGTAGTGAGCGCTGTGGACGTTTTCTGCTTATGAAAGATATTTTTTCACAGAGGATGAAAGAAGGCTAGTCTTTGAGTGATCATCTCCTTAACATGAGAAGGTTGTTTGATTGCTTAATGATTCTGGGGTCACAAGTCAGTGAACAAGAACTTGTGATGCTTTTGGTCGGGTCTCTGACAAATCACTATCAGGCAAAGGTAGTGGATGAGATCAGAGGACATGAATCAATAGTAGTTAGTATGCACGAGTTTCTAATGTGCATGGATGACTAGATGCACCCAGACATCCTTGATGCAACAGTAGTTGAATCAATGAAAGAAGATGACTGGATTGATGAGCTACTAGACATTTGTTGCCCATTTTGCGGTAGCAAGGATGTTTGCGAGCACTCACTCGACATTTATCTGCTGGACGTTGGTTCTACCAACGAGTCAGGTATCTTTATGATAGATTGCTTAGTTACTTCTTTTGAATCATGGGTACTTGATACCGGATGTGGTCATCACATTTGCAATCACTTGTAGGGATTCAAAAGGAGTAGAAAACTAAGGAAGGGGGACATTGTAACACCGTACTTTTAATACTACCTTGAAATACGCGCGGAAGCTAAAACACATTTCTAATATAATATAATAAAGAAAATACAACTTTAATCTGTTTGATTTACAAAACAACATATACAGTGTTACTCAAAAAAACAGGCTCTTTACAAAACAACAGATATCAAAGTAATGATCAGTCCCAAAATTCCAGTTTCATCTCTTTCATCCACATACCAGGTTTAACCTGTAAAAGATTACAAAAGTGGGGGATTAGCACAAAGCTAAGTGAGGAAATACACATCCAAGAATATACAAGGCATAAAGCCCAAACAAACAAAGCTCAAGCAAACAAGGAGAACCGGCGGTCTTGCGGGACCTTCAACCAAATGCCGGCCAAAGCATAGGTCTACCGATAGCCAAGTTACAACAGACAACAATAATAGCACTTCTTGATTACAACAAATGCAAATCAAGACAATTACTAATACTGTATATCTCTAAACATAGGCCCAGCTGAATAACTTCCGCCAAGCTGATCTCACAAAACGTCATGTATATATACAGAAAAAAGCAAACAATCTGGTGATATATCTTATACATCCAAGATATATATCCACTCACCGATATCTTCAAAAGTTCAGGTAACTCAGTCTTTTCTTACTACTGAGTCTTGTCTCTACCTGAACAAACAACTAACAATCAGTATTTGCTTAATCAATACACAATAAGCACAATACTATAATCAAACACATATGTACATACAATCACAAGTACATATCAACTCATGTATATACATTCAATACACACAATTCACTATTACTCTTTACTTCTTGTAATTCAGTGAATTCATCCAACTCCTTAGCTTATGTAATTCAAACATTCCTTTCATAAGCCAAGGCTACAAATTCATGTTCATCTTCAAATCATCAAAGAGTTGATCTTCAATCGGATTCCTTATAACTTTCAAATTCCGAGCATAGTAGTTGTTGGAATTCCGATTGTTTTCAATTCCGATCAAATCTGATAAGGTCAATTCCGATGAAACATGAAATCCGATAAACCAATTCCGAGCAAAGGCAAATCCGAGTAAAGGTAATTCCGATTTAATAGGATTCCGATACAATGCACAATCCGAGAAAAGGCCAATTCCGATCAAGTCATACAATCCGATAAAAGTCAATTCCGAGTAAACATACAATCCGATAGAAATAACAATCCGATAACATGAATTCCGATAACATGAATTCCGATAAAATCACATAATTCCGATAGAATGGAATCCCGAGCAAAGGCTACTCATCAAATCCGATAACTTCTTCTCGGTTTTACACCAAATCCGACAAAAGTTAAGGCAAATATTTCAATTTTCTCAGATTCCTATCAATTCCGATAGATTTAATCCGATTTCACCAAATCCGATCGATTCATACTTGAATTCCGACTGATTCATACTTAGCAATTCCGAGTCATTCAAAAATCATTCTAAACTCCAATTTTGATTTGATTTTAAACATGCAACTCATATATGTTTTCCAGAATCAAATTCTAAACATGTATTGATCATATTAACATCAATTTCTAACATACATGCAACCTAAATCATAAATTCATCAATTCAAGCATTCAATCGGATTTTCGCATATATTTATATAAATCCGAAATTAATCAACAATGGACATATGATTCTGAATTCTAACCTCTTAGATGATTCACAATACTCCAGTTAATCAATTGCACAATTTAGATTAACAAAATCCAATTCTTTTCTTCTTCTTTGAACTCTCGGCCGTAGCACACAAAACACACACAACACTTTAAATACTTGCATGCAAATGAACAACAACTATGTGTGTTGGTGACTAACTAGGCCATAACCGGCCACCTCACCATCCACTCACCAAAACACAATTATTTAATTATTTATCACAATTTAATTAATTAAATTAATTAAACACACAAAACAATTAATTAACCAATTAATTAAAGTAAACCAACTTAATTACCTTAATCCTACTTGGCCGGTAAGGAGGGTGTTACAGACATGGACCTACGGGTAGGCGAAGGCTCCATCATTGGTGTTGAAGCTGTAGTAACATATTGTCTTAAAATACCTTCAGGATTAATCATAGAACTAGAGGATTGTTATTATGTTCCTAGATTAATCAAAAATGCAATCTCGTATGATTTATTAATAGACAGTGGTTTACCTATCAGCCAGTAGGAAAAACAATTTTGTGCTTTAAAGATAATTTATTTTATATTAAAGCAAGTTCACAAAATGGTCTATATACAATAAATCTACAAGATGACATAGAAATCTATCATATAAGTAAAAGGTCAAAGGACACTTTGAACCAAACTTACCTATGGCAATGTCGGTTAGGGCATCTTAATAAGAAATGCATAGAACAACTTCATGAATATGGAGTTCTAGGGTCATTTGATCTCGAATCAATTGATAATTGTGAATCTTGTTTTTCCGGCAAAATGACAAAGAAACCTTTTGACAGTTTGAATGAAAGGTCAAAAGAAGTGCTAGGAATAATACACACAGATGTGTGTCGTCCTTTCAGTCAAGAAGTCAGAGGAGGATACCGGTACTTCATTACCTTTACTGACGATTTCAGTTGGTATGGATCTGTGTATCTTATGAGACACAAGTCTGAAAGTTTTGATTTCTTCAAATAGTTTCAGAATGAAGTACAAAACCAGCTTCACAAGAAGATAAAGCTGCTTTGGCCTGACCGAGATGGTGAATATTTGAGTCAGGAGTTTGACAATCATCTAAAGGAATGCGGGATTGTTTCACAACTCACACCTCTGTATACGCCACAGTGGAATGGTGTGTCAGAAAGGAGGAATAGAACCTTGCTTGACATGGTTCATTCTATGACGAGTCGAACTAGTTTACCATTGTCGTTGTGGGGACATGCACTAGAAACGGATGCTTTTTTGCTGAACCGAGTTCCAACAAAATCTATGGAGAAAAGAAAGACACAGTTTGGGTTATGGACGGGGAAAAGCCCAAATTGTATTTCATGAAGATTTGGTGTTGTGAGGTGTTCGTTAAATGACCGTTCTCGGATAAACTCAAACCCAAATTAGACAAGTGTATCTTCGTGGGTTATCCTAAGGAAACCTTAGCGTACTAATTCTATAATCCTGATGAGAACAAAGTATTAGTCGCTCGGTAAGGGAATTTTCTGGAAGACAAGTTTCTTAGTTCAGAAATTGTCAGAAAGGAAATAGATCTTCAAGAGATTCAAGAAGATGAAGGTATGCCTCCACCATTTGTGGAACCTGTAATTCAACAAAGAATTATTGAATCCAAACCCGAGTCTGTGGTTGAGGAAGAAGTGGAAACACAAGACCCTCGCAGGTCCAGTAGGATTCAGACTGAGCCAAATAGATATCTTGGATTTCTAATTGCTCAGGAAGAAAGGGATAATTATGAACCCACATCCTACAGAGATGTTGTGTAAGGCAGTGATTCTGACAAATGACTAGATGCCATAAAGGAAGAGATGAAATCCATGTATGAAAACCAAGTTTGGGAGTTAGTAGACTTGCCAAAACGTAGTAGAGCTGTTGGATGCAAGTGGGTCTTCAAGAAGAAGACGAACATGGAAGAAAATGTGCATACTTTTAAATATATGCTTGTTGCAAAAGGTTACACTCAGACTCATGGCGTTTATTATGATGAAACTTTTTCGCCAATAGCTATGCTTAAGTCTATCAGGATTCTTATGGAAATATCTGCATACTTCAATTATGAGATATGGCAAATAGATATCAAAACCGCTTTCCTTAACAGGAAACTAACAGAGGATGTGTATATGGCATAACCGGACGATTTTGAGGACTCCAAGAATCCAGGAAAAGTATGCAAGTTTCTAAAATCCATTTATGGATTAAAGCAAGTATCTAGAAGCTGGAACTTGCACTTTGGTGAGGGCATCAAAGAGTTTGGTTTTACCAAAAGCGAGTTCGAGTCCAGTGTTTACACGAAGTTCAGTGGGAGCGTAGCAATCTTCCTGGTCCTGTATGTGGATGACATACTGATCATAGGAAATGATATACCAGCATTACAAAGAGTAAAATCTTGGTTATGTAAATGTTTCCAGATGAAGGACCTAGGAGAAGCCGCATATATACTTGGTATAAAGATCTATAGAGATAGATCTAGGCGGATGATCGGACTTAGTCAAAGTACATACATCGATAAAGTGTTAAAACGCTTTAAGATGAAATAATCCAAGAAAGGATTCATTCCAATGAGATCTGGTATACCGTTGAGCAAGGCTCAGTGTCCTACTTCTCCAAAAGAGGATAAGAGGATGAAATAAGTTCCTTATGCTTCGGCAGTAGCATCGATTATGTATGCCATGTTATGTACTAGGCCCGATGTTACTTACTCCATAAGCTTTATGAGTAGATATCAGCAAAATCCAGGTGAAGCCCATTGGGTGGCTGTCAAGAACATACTCAAGTATTTGAGAAGGACAAAAGAAATGTTCTTGGTCTTTGGACGAAGTACAGATGAAATTAGTTTAACTGGTTACACAGATGCGAGATTCCAAACGTACAGAGACGACTTTAAGTCACAGTCACGGTTTGTCTTTACCTTAAACGGAGGAGCTGTATCTTGGAAAATCCAGAAGCAAGATACAATAGCAGATTCAACTACAGAGGCTGAGTACATTGCGGCAAATGATGCAGCAAAGGAAGCGGTTTGGCTAAAGAATTTTATCTCAGATCTAAGAGTTGTTGCTAGTATCTCTAGACCGATTGATATATTCTGTGATAACATAGAAGCTTTAGCACAAGCAAAAGAATCAAGAGATCACCAGCGGGCCAGGCACGCACTTAGAAAATATCACATCATCTGAGAGATCATCGGAAGGGGAGATGTGAGGATATGCAAGTTACCAACATATACAACATGGATGATCCGTTGACTAAAGCGCTTGCTAGAGATAAGCATGAGAGACATGATAGTTCTATTGGAATGGAGTACATAGGACCTAACAGCTAGTTTTTCAGTAATTGATTAAATTGTATGGATTGAATTTTAAGACTTATGATTATGTATTAAACATTTCTGCGTGATGAAAATAGGAGGTTTAATATAATTGTTTTAAATTTCTCCATTTTTAGCATATTTATTTATCCATGATATACAAGTCTTGATATATCAAAATTACTCCGTAACTACTTGATGCGGTCGGAGCCACATCAGGGAGATACTAATGTTATTATAAATACTTGATGGATTATTCGTGTAAAGAATAGCAACACAAGTTTTGTGGCCAAGTGTTTATAGATATTTGTCAGAGGTATAAATATTGGAGGTGATCCGCATCATACTAACTTTATGGAGCCTTTTGACATGAGTTAGCTGATTGGTTGTCCTTAGACCTGAGATGTTTGTTTTGGGGCACGAGGACTTCTGTACTTTGGAACGCTCTAACATTACGCCGTAACTGGGTAACTATAACGAGCGTATCTGGATGTAGCGGAAGACGTGTGCTCAAGTGCAAGCAGTAGAGATGGGATTTGCACCTTCTCTTAAAGAGAGGAGATATTCCAGGGCCCCTTAACGGTTAAGACTAAATGAAAAGCGTGGCCGCGCTCGGATAGAATTATAGACATCATTTGGTAACTCCGTAACTGCAGTTAGTGAAGATTAGAAGTCAAGAAATATAATCTGGATTTTTCAGAATAGATCACGTGCTCCATGTGTGAAATCCACATTACGGGATATCGCGATGTAAAAGGAAAATCCGGGTAATCGAAGAAGGCGATTACGGAATCTCTTCGGTGACTAAACACACCAAAAGCGGCGCTTTTGGTGGTACACACATGGGAACGGTTTTTCTCGGGTATTGTTTCTATTGGCAGTCTAGCAGCCTGTTCACGAGGTGTAGTAGTTGTGTATCCCCCTATAGTAGTTTAGGGTATGTTTTCTTATCCTTATGAACATGCATGTATATTTATCTATTATAATTGTGATTATTTGTTCTGTTTCCCCACCTGATCCAGTTGTGATCTTGGGATGGATTTATGATATTATTATTCCGCTGTGCTTGTTGTACCCTGTAAATCCCAACACATCCCTTCAGTGTCGGGCATGTTAGTCCGTTGTCAAGGCAACAGGTATGATAAGACCGTCTAAGAGGACGGGTATGATGAGACCGTCTAAGATGACTGGTATGATGAGAACGACCGGTACGGTAGCGGGTATGAATAGAGAGATGGGACGGACTACGACGGTAGCGGGTATGTATAGAAAGTGAGACCACTTAATACGGTAGTGGGTATGATATATATATATAGTGGGATGTACAAATGAGAAGTTTAAGTTAAATGAGAATGGAAGACTCAATCCTAGCCGTCCAATTTCCCCTCTTTCAATGTCATTGCCCTCCCATGAATTTCTCACATGCACCCTGCTACACTCTATCCCCTTACGCTCTCCATCCATGAATTCCACTTATAAAATGAACGGGTGAGATTGAGTCTCCTATTATCATTTAATTTATCATTTTCATTTGAACCTTCCCATACACACACACACACACACACACACATATATATATATATATATATATATATGAATGTGAGAATTGAATGTGTGTTATGTGATGATTATATGTGTGTGTGTGTTATGTGATGATAATATGTATGAACGTGAGAATTGATTTGGCTTGTGAGTAGCGTACACACACACACACACACACACACATATATATATATATATATATATATATATATATATGTGTGTGTGTGTGTGTGTGTGTGTGTTATGTGATGATTATATGTATGAATGTGAGAATTGATTTAGCTTGTGAGTAGCGTACTCGCTAAACTCTGTTCTTACTGGTTGTTGTTTAACATGTTATGCACGAGATGACCATGGCAGGGCTCCAGCACGCATATGATAGCTCGTCGACAGCAGTGCTTCCACGAAACCCTTATTTAATTTAAGTTTTAAGATATAGTATTGGAACAAACATTTTACGAGCAGAATATGATTTGAGATCGAAGGGTTGTATTCATGATTTGATATATAAATATGATGATTCGAATCTCTTGCATTTGTTGTTATAATTTTTTTTTACGACGATAGTTTCTTCATGTGTTAACCATTTTTGTAATACCATTTCCCTATTTTGAAATTAAATAATATAATTGGTGAAATGAATTAATATAAGAGATTTCCTTCTTATTTAAAAATAGTGGCAATGGTGAATTATTTTAACAAATAAGCAGTGTTTGGCATGAGGCTTGTATTAAAAAGGTGTAAATACCAAGATTAGGGCACAAAGACCTATTTTCATGAATGTAGTTGTATTTGAGTGTTGAGTTAAGTGTTTTGTGTGGGCACTTTATCACTGTCGAAGGTAAAAAGGTGGAAATCAACATTATTTTCGTACCAAATCACCAAGGGATCAGCAACCTAGTGATCCCTAACCCTTTGTGATTACTTTTGTGTCGATTTTACTACATTTAATTACGTTTAGATTGGGTTTATTGGGTTTTAAACACTATTCGATGTGACGGATTGGGACCGAGAACAAAAATGACATTTAAACCATGTTTAATCTAATTTAAATAAAATTAATGGTGAGGAGTTTGTTAACTTGATGCTAAGATTTCATTAAGACAAGAATGAGAGAAAATGACCGATTTTTAGTTGGATTTGATTTGAATATATCAACGGTAATGATGTTGGAATCATAGGAATCATAAGAGGGGCAATTGTGACGACGGCAATTGTGACGACAAGGGCATTTGCGACGACAAGTGGTTGGGCGGGCTACGTGTCGTCACAAAAGCCCTTTGTCGTCACAATTGCCGTCGTCACAACTGGTCCTAAAAAAATACGCCTGCTTCCCCCCCCCCCTAATTTTCACTCGTCGTCACAAGTGCTTCCCGTCATCACAATAGCTTCTAAACTAAAAACCCTCCTACGACCTCTCTGCTTCTCACTTACACTCTCGACTCAGCGATTTCTCTCCCAAACGAGCCTCCCACGCCGTCGCTCTCATCTACTGCTGCCGCCGGACGCCGCAGGCTCACGCCGCTGCTGCACTCGGAACGCCGCCGCCGCCCCTGCTTAACCCTACATTTGCGATTTTAAACAGATCGAGGTATGTTCTTTCTTATCACGTGAATCTTAATTTTTGTAGTGTGTGTGTTGCGTGAACCCTAATCCACCCTGCTCCCCGTGAACCCTAAGCCGCCACCGCGCGAGTCAGTGTGTGTTCCGGTGTGTGTGTGTTGTGTGTGTGTGTGTTAGTCGTTGTGTGTGTGAGAGTTAGTGTGTTCCGGCGAGTTTGTGTGTTTTCCGGTGGTGTGTGTTGACTGTGTGTGCTGTGCGTGTGTGTGTTGACTGTCTGTGTTCTGTGCGTGTATTATGTGCGCGTGTGTGTATGTTGAGTGTGTGTCGTGTGCATGTGTGTGTGAGTCGCTGTGTGTGTTTGTTCAAGTGTGTGTGTGTGTGTGTGTGTGAGTCAAGTGTGTGTTTAGTGTGTGTTATTAGTTAAAACTTGTTTATTTAGTTAATTTAGATAATTTGTTGAAACTGTTTGATGATCATACTTGTTTTGTTATTAGTTGAAACATTCTGGACATAGTTTCTTTGTTTTCTTATGAAACTTTTCTAGGTTTCTAGGCTTTTATTGGTGAATCAAGGAATCAATTAGAGCTTTAAATTTTTTGTGGAAAAGAACTTGGAAAATTGAACAATTAAGTTTGTTTATATATGCATACTTGAAAATTGAAGAATTAACTTTCTAGACATACTGTATTGAATAGAAATTAGTTTGCTAATGTAATTGAATAGAAATTGAACAATTAGATCATTTTGCATTGTATAATGTTTTCATTTTCATGAATTATATTTAGTAAAGATGTTGATTGCAACACTAAGTTTAAATTTGTCAATTAAATCGTAGGTTTACTTTGTTAGGGGAAAATGGTAGATTAGTCATGAATTGGATTCTTGATTATTTGTGATTTTTAGTTATTAAATTTATAATCATGAATTATGATATTTATAACACAAACACACATTCAATCACATTTTATAATATATATATATATATATATATATATATATATATATATATATATATATATTTATATATATATATATATATATATATATATATATATATATATATATATATAGACACACACACACAGACTCAAACACATTGGTTATACACACACTAAATGCATTCGTTTATATATAAACGAATGCGTTTAGTGTGTGTATACCCAATGTGTTTGTGTGTGTGTGTATATATATATATATATATATATATATATATATATGTATATGAATCTTGATCTAAGAATACCCGCCCGAAATTGATTTAGGTTTCGGGTTGTCCCCGTTTTGTGACTGCTTTTTGAATGCCGTATCTCTTTTAGGATGTGAATGCGTATTACATGTTTGTTTGTTTAAGAAATATTTGACTGTCATTTTCTCTTTGCTTCTCGGGTTTATATATTTCTATATATACTTGAGAGCTAAGGGGAAATGCTATCGAATTTTTCTTAAACAAACAAACATGTAATATGCATTTATATAAGAATTATTGTATTCAAAAAGTGGGTTTAGAAGCCTACCCTTTTGGCCTTGAATATACTCTACCATTTTGGTAAACCTTAAACGCCTAAAATAAGTTTCAGTTGCATCATGCCTATTGATAAAACATGGACTACTATTGAATGCCGTAACGATGACAAGTTCCAACAAGGACTTGCTCATATAATTTTTAATATAATTTTTAATGTTAAACAGAATTGGGGAAGAGTAGAAGGTTTTCGGGCTGGTCATTCCAAAAAAAGATGGACAATTCGATCAAACAATTACTTAGGAACAATATGTAAGCGTTTCTTGCTTAGAATTGAAGTATATATCTGTTTGTTTGTTTTTTGCTATTAAAATTATTAATCTATTTAATCATCTTTTTAAAATGTAGGATGCTCTGGTGCGTGAGCTTGCTGAGCAAACACAAGGCGCAGCCTCCTCGAGCAATCCCACACCCGTGGACGAGGTGAGCCTTTTTGAAAAGGTCTTTGGTTCTCGAAGGGGACATATCAAAGGAATTGGGTATAAACCTTCTAGAAGGACGGCATATGGTTCTTGCTCTGAGGCGCAATCACATGCATCACGACCTTCACACGTAAATTATTTAAATAGGTCACTTAAATAATGAATTATTTTGACTTGTTAATGCGCTTATATATGCCATATGAGTATGAATGAGTTATATTGCGTATGCATGAGTCATATTGGGTATGAGTTGGTTATTTTGACTTGTAAATTAGTTTATATATGCCATATTAGTATGAATAGGTTATATTGGGTATGAATTGGTCATTTTGACTTGTAATTGAGCTTATATATGCCATATTACCATGAATTGATCATGTTGGGTTTGAATTGGTGATTTTGACTTGTAACTGAGCTAATATATGTCATATTTAGTATGAATTGGCCATAATGGGTTTGAATTATCATTTTGACTTATAAATAAGTTTCTATATGCCATATTAGTATAAGTTAGTCATATTGAGTCTGAATGAGTCATGTTGGGTATGAGTTGGTCATTTTGACTTGTAAATTAGTTTATATATGTCATATTAGTATGAATTGATCATGTTGGGTTTGAATTGGTCATTTTGACTTGTAATTGAGCTAATATATGTCATATTAGTATGAATTGGTAATATTAGGTTTGAATTGGTCATTTTGAATTGTAAATAAGTTTCTATATGCTATATTAGTATAAATTAGTCATATTGAGTATGAATGAGTCATGTTGGGTATGAGTTGGTCATTTTGACTTGTAAATAAGTTTATATATGCCATATTAGTATGAATTATTGGGTATTAATTAGTCATTTTGACTTGTAAATAAGTTTATATATGTCATATTAGTATGAATTGATCATATTGGGTATGAATTATTCATTTTGACTTGTATTTGAGCTTATATATGTCATATGAGTATAAATGGACCATATTGTGTCTGTATTAGTCATATTGGGTATGAATTGATCATTTTGACTTGTAAATAAGTTTATAAATGTCATATGAGTATGAATTGGTTATATTGAGTATGAATTGGTCAATTTTGTATTAATGGGTCATTTTTACTTATTATTAGTGTATAATAAGTGTATATATGTTTATTTTGTAGCCGGATCCACTTCAAGCAATTTTCAATAACCCGAACTTTAGACAACAATTGCTTGCAATAGTTCAATCTGTTACATCCCAAAATAATAGCGTGGAGAACGAGAACAAGAACGCGAACGAGAACGAGAACGAGGAGGACGAGAACGATAACTATGAGGAGTAGTTTGTATCTTTATAATTAGTAGACGTGTTTGTGCATCTTAACAATATATTAAAAGTTTTTGTACATATATTTGGATATTTAGTACGTTAGTAATGGTACTTAGTAGTTGCGAATCTCTAAAAATGCTGATTTTTTAATTTTTTGGTTGAAATAATAAATATACAGGTTTAATATAAAAAAACAGGTAATTAAAATATAATTATTGACGACGCCTTTAGTGACGACTCCGCTCTTTAGCGACGACACTCAAAAAATAAAAAAATAAATTAGAAATAAATTTAAAAATCAATAGTGACGACACCTTTAGTGACGACAAAAGGGTAATAGTGACGACAGGCAATTATGACGACGCAATTGTGATGACATATAGGCAATTGCGGCGAGGCTATAGTGACAACGCAATAGTGATGGTGCGTCGCCACAAAAGGCTTTAGTGACGAAAAAGGGGGTATTTGTGACGACATCCGTCTCACAATTGCCCCTTTTTCTTGTAGTGATATGAATGTATATGTACGATATGAAGCGCGTGACTAGATTCTTATAGCTTAAGGTCAGTTTAGCCTCTTGTGTTTTTTGATCAGTATATTAATTTTTGTTCTTTTGATGAAAGTGCTTTAGTAGACCCTTTTATCATTCAAAGCGTGTTTTGAAGTTGAAAAAAGTAAGTTGCTTGAAATACGAAAAGAGATTGAAGAGGACCGTGAAAGAAAAAAGGCCAAGTTAGAAGTTGTGCGAAAAGATATTGACAACCAACGAGAGAACTTGAAAGCTATGCAAAAAGGTATCTTGAATCAACACGAAAACTTGGAAGCTAAGAGGTGAAAGCTTATGGAACAACTTTGAAGCTTCTTTATTTCATTAAATATTTTTATCTATGTTTGGTAGGGTACATTTTTTGGGTGTTTGATTTACGAGTGACCTTTTGAAAAGATGCTCAAATTCAACAGCCATCTTGTATGAGGTTTTTAATACTTTTGTAATTGTAATTGACAATTTTGTTGACTAAGGATTTATGGTTTGGTATTTGAGTTTCGTTATTGTTATGATATAGTTGAATTAGTAGAATAATATGTAGTGTTAGCATTAGAAATAAAAATTTTTGCTGCTTTAGATTAAAAAATTATTCATTAATAATAAAACAATGTTGCAGTAATAATTCATAAAAAAGGTTACATATACCATCGAAAAAGTTGCATCTTTTTACCAAAAAATGTTGCATTTGTGTATATAAAAGGTTGCATATTATAAATAAAACTATAACAAATGTTGCATTTAGTTCTAAAAAAAGGTTGCATTTGTATATAAAAAAGGTTGCATTTTAATAATATATGCAACTCTTTCATAAAAAGTTGCATTTTCTAACAAAAAGGTTGCATTATGTGTAATGCAACTTCACCTAACGCAGCCCTTGTTAAAAGGTTGCTTTAGGTATAACGCAACCTTTTCAATGGATAATGCAACATTTTATGAGGGTTACATTAGCTTTGTTTTGTTGTAGTGATAACAAATCAGTGGCCAAATTGAAGATTTTTGAGTTTTTGAGTTTTGGAAGTTCTTGAAGAAATTTGATCGGTTTGGCTTATTTGATCGTTGTTTATGATTATTATTGATTGAGAAGTGTAAATCGGGGGTAGGCAAAGTGGTATGAACAAGAAATTATCAGATTTGGGCAAATTTTCGAAATTTTTGAATCTGAGCGGGTTGATCTTGAAGCTGTCGGAATTCCAGGTTTGAAGGTGTCGGATTTGCCCTTTGAATCTATCGGAATTGATGAATTCCGAGAATATTTTGGTCGGAATTGTCAAATACCGAGAAGAAATGTGCCGGAATTGCTGAATACCGAGAATAATTTGGTCGGAATTGTCAAATACCGAGAAGAAATTTATCGGAATTGCTATAATCCGAGAAAATTGTATCGGATTTGGAGTTTTTTTCTCGGAATCCTTGATTATCTCGAATTCTCTGTTTTCTCGGATTCTCAGTTTTTCTCGGAATCCTTGATTTCCTCGGATTCTCAGTTTTTCTTGGAATCCTTGATTTCCTCGGATTCTCTTTTTTCTCGGATTCTCTATTTTTTTTCGGAATTCTATATTTTCTCGGATTTTATTTTTTCTCGGAATTCTATTTCATCGGAATTCTTTCAGTGCTTGGAATTGTCAATTTTATCGGAATTCAAGATCACCCGGATTTACACTCATTTTTCAAAATTTTAAGATTTCTGATCATTTTTGCCACAGCATTATTCTTCATTTTCAAGCTCGACTCCAGCCAGGGGCTCTGCCCCTTGGACCCCGCCAGGGGTTGCCACACCTTGGACCCCGCTATCAGGGGCGCTGCCCCCGAACCCCCGTCGTCGTTGTTGTGACTGAATTATCTTGTCACCTTGATTCCTAAGTCAAGTGTTTGGATTTTTTGGCTGAGTCAGAAGTTCTCAAAGTTTCAGTTATCATTCTGATGATTCTAGCTTCGGGTCAATGTTGGGTCATTGTTACCATGTATTGGAATGTCTAGTCCCTTATGTCTAGTCATCCGGCTCTTTCTTAACTGATTTTTGGGTCTTCTTTCTTAGTGTCCCCAATTTTTGGTCTCAAAACCAGATTTTGGCCATCCATCCCTTGTTTCTTTTGAATCTTGGTTATCTTTTATCAGTCATCTCCGATGTTCCATATCACAGTGTTGGTGAAATTTGTTGAAGGATTAACCAACACCAGGTTTCATCAGTTTTTTTTAGATTTTGTAAGTTCATTCGTGTGCTCTCAAATAAGGATGTATCCGACTCCCTGATCTTATTACAGTTCACAGTCAAATATCCTCTTATGTGTACCCAAGTTTGTTTGCATCCGTATGTCTTTCATAATTTTTCCACTTGTTGTGATCTGGTGAAGGTTGATTACACGGTATTGGGATACTTACTTGACAACATCAATCTCCAATATCAAATTACATCTAACACAGAGTTATATATCTTCAAGAATTCAGATCAAATCATTACCACTCCTCAACGGTCAAGAGTGGTTCAAGTATCTATTCAAGTCACGGAATTTCTGATGATTATTTTGACTTGAAGTGTAGGATTTTCCCCACCCCTTGTCTTTGTTTGTTACAACTGAATCTCATGGTGATGTATTTTATGCATGATGCTCATAAGGTATTATAATCATCATGAGGGGGAGATAAAAAGTCAAGAAGTTTTATATTGTTGATTCAGTTGTTAAGGGGGAGTTTGAAGCTTATTGATAAAATCATTGTGTTTACTCATGGGGAAGAGATGATCGGTCTATGTCATGTCTAGGGGGAGTAAAGATCTATCATATGAAGACATGGGAACAATCTGAGCTACATTGTAGGGGGAGAAAAAAAGAAGATTCTTCCCAACACATCAAATGTGTTTATGCTTCTGCTGTCAAAAGCTCAGGATAAAGCATTGTTCCAGACTGATGTATTTGGTGGGATGCTACATCCAAAACTGCTTATATAATCTAAGGAAAACTTAGATTACTCGCGTGTATACTCCTATTTCAATACAAAGGGGAGAATGTAAATTCATAATATTGTATAGAAATAGGAGTTTAATTGTAAAATACCCATAGGGTATATATAGGGATATGACCTATTGTAATAGGAAAGGTTTTGCTCATAATGCAATAATAAACTAGGTGTTTTCCAAGGTGTAAACCATATTCTCTCTAGTTTACATATGCAAACCTTCATATATCCTACACATTATACTTGAACCACTTGTTATAATGGACTAACAATTATTTCTTGAAATATGTCTTGTACAATTATAAATGTTGTTTAGGAGCATGAGTACTCTTCCTGGGTAGTTTGTTAGCTTTGGTAGACTTATGATTTCACCGACTTTTTCATAATGGCTTATGATTTTGCTTAAGATTTGATACAGAGCGTTGTGATTTAATGAAATGGTTTCTGTAGCTTCATTCAGATAACTAATTTTGCGTAAGTATATCATTAGCTAATCAATGTAACGGCATGATAATTTAAAATTCTTCATTTACTCTTTCCCTAATTTAGTATCACTACAAGAAATTAACGTTTTCGCAACGTCTACCTTTTGCGGTGACATATGTCGCCGCTAAATCTCAGCTAAACGACAAAAAAGTGGGCCAGGCTCGTCGGGAAACTACGTGTCGCCGCTAAAACTTATTTGCGGCGACATATGTCGCCGCTAAAGGGTTTCCCACCACCCGAAAACCATGGCGGGATTATTTCTCACCTAAAATATTCAATGTCGCCGCAAAAGGGATACTGTCGCCGCAAAAGCCTTTTTTAATTTTCTTTATTAATTAAAAATATGTCGCCGCTAAAGGGTCCCATGTCGCTGCTAAAGGTGTCGCCGCAAAAGCATTTACGAGATATAGGGTTTAAACATCATTCTTTCTGCCATTACTTAACTCAGCCAGCCGTCTCTCTCTCTCGAAGCTCTCTCTCGCCGTCGAACGCGCTTCCTCTCAACGTCGCCATCGTCGATCTTACTCGCCATCCTTGAACGCCTCTCGCCCGCGACCTTGGGTTTGAGGTAAAAATCCCTATTTTGTGTTTATAAATCTAGGGTTTTAGTTTTAGATTCTTATTTTTTTGTTTTTTGTTTGTTACAAGTTATCTCCTCCTCCTCCTCTACTAGCCGCCGCCGTCAACCACCTCCTGCCGCAGCCGCAGCCGCCGCCGCCGGTCGAATTCCATCTCCGCCTTCCCTCTTGCCTCTGCCTCATTCGACCTCCTCCTCATTGAGGTATTTTTTTATTATTTGTATATTAATGTTATATATTAATGTTAATTAGTTTAGGTTATTATTAGTTTGTGTTAGATTATTATTATTTTTTGTTAGTATATTAAATTATTTAATTGTTAATTAGTGGTAATAATTTATTAATCTAAGGCTATTGTTAATTAGTGTTTGATTAAAATTATTTTTTGATAATAATTTTAGCTATTTAATTGTTAATTAGTGTTAGACTAGTGTTAATTATTGATTAATCTAGTTGTTAATTTAAATTTATTATGTTAGACTATATTTAGTGTTATAATATTTAAGTATTGTTAATTAGTGTTAATGTTTAAGTATTGTTAGTATACTAATAATGTGTTAAATAGTTAATATGATGATGTTAAATAGTTTATTTGATAATGTTTGATTATTATCTATTGTCAGTAATGATGGATTAGTGCTAATTACTTTTAATCTTTAATCATTGTTAGTACACTAATAATATTAAAAATGAGATCAATGTTAGATTATTATTTACTGTTAATGATGTTAGCTTATTGTTATCAATTGTTAATCTTTAATTAGTGTTAATATTCAATGTTAGTGTTAATCTTTAATCTTTAATTAGTATTAATCTTCAAGGGTAGTATTAATCTTTAATTTGTAATGTTAGATTGTTAATTAGTTGTTCCCATGTTGGTATAATAATAATGGTAGTAATCATTTAGCTTAGAATGCTCGCTCGAAATTGATTTAGAAATTAATTTCGGGTTGTTCCCATGTTGGGACTGCTATTAGAATACTTTATCTCATTTAGGATGTGAATGCTTGTTACATGGTTGTGTGTTTAAGAAAGATTCGGTTGTGATTTACTCTATGCTTCACGGGTATATATTTCTTTATATACTTGGGAGCTAAGGGTAAATGCTTCCGAATTTTTCTTAAACAACCGATCTTGTAATATGTATTCACATATGAAGTAAAGTATTAAAAAAGTGGGTTAGTACGGCCACCCTACTACAAACCACTCACAATTTCTTAGTATAAAATTTTAATACATGATTTGTATTCTTAATTCGTATGATATGCTTTGAACGCAGTTATGACGATTGATAAGAGTTGGACTACTTTAGCAAACCGTAATTGTCGTGAATTTTTTATTGGTCTTGACGCATTCCTCGATAGGTGTAAAGACTACGTAAATAGCTATGGTAATATTCGTTGCCCGTGTGATTATTGTGATAACACCCGTTATCACCCGCTTAGGGTACTTAGGGTTCATATACATGAAAACGGGTTTAGCGAGGGCTACAGGATTTGGAGGTATCACAGAGAACCAATTGTTCATCGGGCATCACGTGACGGTCTTGGTCAAACGAATAATGACTTGCATGATTACCTCAATGATGTTCGTCAGGAGAATACTGTCAACGAACACAACACACAAAGTGATGAGCCAACTGAAGGCCCAAGTGATGAGCCAACTGAAGGCCCAAGTGATACAAATGATGAACTTGGTGAATTATTCAAGTTAGCCGGTACGGAGTTATACCCTGATAGTGACTGGATGTCTTCGCTTGACTTTTTGGCAAAGTTGAGGCATATGAAGGTTATCAATAAATGGACCGATACTTCATTTGACCAATTGTTAGAATTGCTTAGGGTTTCATTTTCGACAGCTAATATCCCGTCATCACACTATGAAGATAGGAAGATAATGAGAACGGTCGGGTTAGGATACGTACCTATCCATGCTTGTATCAACGACAGCTGTTTATTTTGGGATGAATATAGAGATTTGCAAAGTTGTCCGATATGTTCTGAGAGTAGATGGAAAGACAAAAACACCAAGGGGAAGAAAGTTGCTAACAAGATACTGTGTTACTTTCCTTTGACGCCTAGGCTAAAGCATATTTATAGCTCAAGACACATTGCAAAGTCTATGACTTGGCATGCTACCGGTCAGTGTAGTGAAGATGCTAAGATGCGCCACCCGGTGGATGGTACTGCATGGAAACATTTTGATGCACAATATCTGTATCTTGCTACAGAACCTATAAATGTCAGATTAGGGTTGGCTGCTGATGGTTTCAATCCGTTTGGAAACATGAGTACTTCTTACAGCATGTGGCCAGTCATATTGACAACATACAACACGCCTCCGTGGTTATGTATGAAAGAGTCTTCATTCATGTTGACCTTGTTAATTCCTGGCCCTAAATCACCTGGTAAGGATATTGATGTTTTCTTGGGCCGTTAGTTGATGAAGAAGAGTCTATGGTCTAACGGAGTCCGAACGAAAGGTGTAGCTACAGGCAATTGCTTCACAATGCGCGCGATACTTTTATGGACCATCAATGATTTTCCTGCGCGTAGTAGTTTGTCAGGTTGGAGCGGTCAAGGCTACTTAGCGTGCCCTACATGTAATGTGGACACTCCATCCATTCATGTTCAAGGTAAAACCGCTTATGTTGGTCTTAGAAGATTCTTAGGTCCAAAACATCATTGGAGGAAGAACAAGTCATTCAATGGTAAAGACGAGACTAGACTTCCTCCTAGAAAATTAACAAAGAGTATTATACTAAGCCAACTTAATAAGTTGATGCCTCGTATTCCGGGGAAACATGCTCTTTATGTGGGCAAGAAGGGAAAACGTGATACAGCGGTTGAGTTGAATTGGAGTAAATGTTCTATTTACTTCGAGCTCGAATATTGGTCTTCTCTTCAATTAAAACACAATTTGGATGTCATGCATATTGAAAAAAATATGTGTGAAAGTTTGTTGAATACACTATTAATGAATGAGAAGTCTAAAAACACTTTAAAGGCACGAAAAGACTTGGAAAATATGAATATTCGACCTGAATTGTGGGTCACAACTAATGGTCGCAATAAGGTCTTAAAGCCTCATCCTAAGTATTATTTCTCAACCGAGAACATAAAACTTTTTTGTAAATTCATTAAAGGAGTTAAACTACCTGATGGATTTGGCTGAAATTTCAAAAAGAAAGTTTTCGATAATGATAGCAACATAACCGGGCTAAAGTCTCATGATCATCATATAATGATACAAAGGTTGTTCCCACTTGGAGTGAAAGCGTACTTAGACCCAACTATTTCAACACCAATAATTGAGTTATACTTTTTCTTCAAACAAATTTGTGCTCGAAACTTGATGACGTAAGATATGAAAAAAGCTGAAAAGCAATTGATCAATATTTTGTGTAGTTTTGAGCAAATATTTCCACCGGCATTTTTTGACATAATGATTCATTTGGTTATGCATTTACCCGAAAAGGCTATTCAAGGTGGCCCTGTTTACATGAGGTGGATGTATCCATTTGAAAGATATATGAAAAAGCTAAAAAATTATGTTAGAAATAAAGCAAGGATGGAGGGATCTATAGCGGAGGGCTATGTTGCAGACGAAGCTTTGACTTTCTGTTCAAGGTATCTCGAGGGTGTATCGACAAAATTTAATCGTCCAGATAGAAACGAGAATGCTCCAATTCCAACACGTGACTTTTATGTGTTCCAATTAGTATGTACACCAATTAGTAAATGTGTAGATATAAAATTGGATCACATGATTCAGACAAAAGTAGATTGGTTTGTACTTAACAATATTCCCGAGATTAACAACTACAAGACGTAAGTATTTCTTTCGGTTTATATTTTCATAAGTTTTATTTTCAATAATTCTACTAATATTAAGAACATTTATAGTCAATTTGCTACAGAGATGCCGATCGGGAGTAATTTACAAACAATGTTTCCTCGTTGGTTTAAGAAGAAGGTAAGCACATTGTATATTACCTTGAATAAATAACAATTATCACTCAATCACTTATAATTTTTTATTTTTCATAGATCAATTGTGTATGAGCTACGAAGAAATCTCAATGCAGTGATGAGTTATTTGCTCTTGCAAACGGACCAAATAGTGCAAACACTTACACCGCGTGCATTGTAAATGGTGTGACGTTTGTGGTTCATAGTCGAGATTTAGGCCATACAACTCAAAACAGTGGTGTTTCAACAACCGGACCAGATGGAACAAAGTATTATGGTCTGCTGGAAGAAATTCTGGAGCTGACATATATTAGTGATTACAGGGTTGTGCTGTTTCGATGTAAATGGTTTAAAACCGATAATCAACAACATTGTGTCACTAAGAATAACATAACTAGTATTTCTACTCAGACTGAATGGTATGTAGAAGACCAATACATTCTTGCAACACAAGAAAATCAAGTCTATTACCTTGATGACCCATCAAAAGGCCGTCAAAGAGGTGAATCAAGCCAACATTATTGGAAGGTCGTTCATGAGGTAAATCATAGGAAGATCTAGGACCGGGATATCATTGCTGAAGGAGACGAAGATGTTATACATAACAGCAATTCATTAGATCTATAATTGTCTGCTGATTTGGATCATTTGACTTATACGATTTTGAGTATAGGTCAACCAAATTGAACATGTTCATTCACCCGAACATGCTAATATTGTTGATGATAGTGATGATGACATTGACGACTATGATAATGAAGATTCTGATTCTGAACATGAATGTGAACCACACAATTGTAGTAGTAATGAATCTGATTAATCTAAAGTTGTAATTGGTATTTGTAAAAAGATACTACTTTGAATTGTTATTTTTAGTAGGTTGTTTGATTTATATAATGGTTATTTGTAAACTAACATTAATGCTACTTTCATGGGCTTGTTTGTATATTTGTATTTT
Source organism: Pulicaria dysenterica (assembly GCA_947179395.2). Taxonomy (NCBI): domain Eukaryota; kingdom Viridiplantae; phylum Streptophyta; class Magnoliopsida; order Asterales; family Asteraceae; genus Pulicaria; species Pulicaria dysenterica. Next base: position 41,333,527 of record OX359294.1, read on the forward strand.
TTTTCAAGTGGCAGCTGTAGCTCGCGGCTACGGTGGAGATTGTGGTGGTGATCCACCACATGGTAACTGGCAACCTCCTTCTGGTGCTTGTGGCGGTGATGGTATTATATAACTTTGAAATTTTTTTTATAGGTTAATTTAATTACGTTTATTCTTAACTTGTTTGCTTGAAATCGTAGGCCGCAAGAAAGGGCGTGGAGAAGCCCGAAATGTAGATATGAGAAAGGCATGGAAGAGGAACGGAAAACCACCACTTCCAATCGAGTTTGATGATATTAGATGTAACAAAACTTGGAGACCGGTCGGGGTTAATGCCGATCACTTTACGAGTTACGCGGGTACCTTGGTGAGAGACGACATCCCATATTATTTCCCGTCATGGGAAAAAGTCCCCGTAGAATTGAAGGCAGCGATCGTACCGTCTCTTGAGATTTCGCTTAAGTTTTTTTTTATATATTGTATATTTGTAAAAAATATACAATAAACTAATTTTTTCTTATAATTTACAGACTTACTTTGATTTGAGGCACCATTATGACACTCCAAACCGTTCGTCGATCTTGACGGGAATCGATAAGATGTGTGCTCAGATGTACAAAGACCAAAAATACAAGTTTAAGCTTAAATGGTTTGGGAGAAGAGGGGGGGTCTCGCAGGCTCAACGACTGCGTCAAGATCTTCCTTCTAACATGGAACTGAGTGAGTGGGGTTTGTACATGGACTATTATTGTGGGGAAAAGACCGTTCAACGGTCAATAGCGAACACACAAGTAAGAGCGCAGCAAGTAAATCAAAGCTTGCATGGTCGGAGATCATACTGTCAGTATCGATTCGAGAACGTAAGTCTATTTATCTTTAAATCTTAATTTTGACATAGTATGTTAGATATAATTATCTACCCATTTTATTGATATAATGATTGAACCGTTTATATGATATATTAATCATTATTAAATATATACTTATTTAATTTGTTTATAGCGTGACCCGGAAACGCTAGAACCCCCTAACTTGATTGAACAGTACATGTTAAACCATTCACGCAATGGCGTTTTTACATCCGAGTCTCTTCAAGAAAATTATGTAAGTAATTATCTATACTTCATGAAACTTATGTGTTTAAATATATATATATATATATATATATAATATGATTTTAGTTGTTTTTATATTTTATTCATACACAACGTTGTATGATTTTCTTGAGAGACGCTCAAGTCGGGAGCCAAAATCCGTTGAGCGAAGAAGAAATCTTGAAGGCGGTGTTGGGTGAATGCCGAGGACATATTCGTGGATTAGGAAGAACATTAAGTTCTTCATCCGTATCTGCTGCACAATCTACCACACAATCCCGGCCTATACAGACATTATATACACAAGCCGAGGTAGATGCCATGCTTGCGTCTCAATCTTCTGAAGGTCCGGGAAGAGATGCAGACTAATTCTCAACGTACAGAAGCAATATATGAAGCATTACGTGCGGAAAGTATAAATGTCAATATTCCCTCACTTCCCGACGTGAACCAAGCACTGATTTGGTTTCTCGTGATAAAGAGTCTAGCAATGAGGATTAGACTATTAGTTTGTTAGGCGACCTTGGGATTGTCTAAAAACGTTTATGTTAACTTTGAAACTATTGATTTGTATGTATGTTTGTTTTATATAGCTTAAAATGTCGTGTTACACATGTTTTGAGTTCTGAAACAGCAGGTTTTTGTAATTACCCGGTTTAAAATGGGTGGAAAATGCCAAATACAGCAAAATGCTAAAAAAAAATTCAGGGTTTTAGCGGCGACATGTCGCAGCAAAAAGTATTTAATTACATTTTAATTATTAATTAATTTAAATAAAAATGTCGCCGCAAAAAGATATTTATATATTTTTTAATTTTAAAATGTCGCCGCAAAAAAGGTATTGTCGTCGCAAAAAATGGTCCACTTGGCACTTGATGGGTCCGTTATGTATCGTCGCAAAAAGTTAAAAATGTCATCACAAAAAACTTTTGGGTACGAAGCTCTAGCGGCGAAATGTCGTCGCTTTAAGTTTTTCACGGCGACTTTTTGAGCTTTAGCGGCGACAAAAAGACTGTTTTTTTGTAATGTATAGCACTAAAAATGGAAGGCTTTATTTAATTCATTTTTAAAGATAGCTCAACCGAAACCAATAAGATTCTATGTAATTGAAATCACAACGCTACTTATCACTCTTCAATTAAAATTCATACTCAAGCAAAGTTTGTAAAAAAAAACGTCTATCTTAACTAAACTATTCATCAAAGCATGTGCCTCCCCATGTAATATCTAAGGCAACGTACACAAGTACTTAGAATAATCAACAATAAACTGTTCTTGTCCCAAAGAGTTTTTGACACATCGAATTACGCACAACCACATAGCACAATTACGGATCAAGTAATCATCTATCGCAATCAAGTAGTCATTTATAGCATATCATTGTAATCATTCTCACACTTATAATCATATGGTTCATTCTTTATCTTGTAGGGTTTTCCTATCGTAGAGTCTATACCCATGGTGAGAACCCTGTTCACAACTTGTGTGTCATAGCCACTCTGTTCACTAACTGGGTAGCTACTCCCAAGGATACGCCAACAACCAAAGTCCACTTTCGCTGCTCCGTCTACACCATGCACAAGTGTGCCTCTGTGTATTCGGAATGAATATAGTAATTGTGTCATTTGTTCTATGCAACTTCCAACATCCTCGTGATGTTATCTTGATGGCCTAACCACACATGGCACATCACTTCTGTACGTGAGCACACAAGTTACTTGCATACCATTTACCACTTAGGTTAGCTAGAAAATTAGTAGTCATAGAGGCTAAATTTTTCCTAGAGGGTAAACACCTGATAGGCTCAGGTGTTGTTTGTTTTTTGAAGACATAAGCTGTTAAGGTCTTAGGCCATGTCTGCGAATGTCTTATTGAATAAGCTAAATTTTAAAAGATCTTATGTCTGCGAAAAAATATTGTTTGTTTTTTTAATTTTAAGAAATGTCTTATATACTATATTTACCAATCGCCACTTCCCCCACCATCACCACTACCAACCGCCACCTCCGCCAACCGCCACCGCCACCTCCGACGACCACCGCCGCCGCCGACCACCACCGCCGCCACCACCGCAGTCGCCGACCGCCACCACCACCCACCACCGCCGCCGACCGCCACAACCGCCGCCACCGCCGACCGCCACAACCGCCGCCGACAACCGCCACCACCACCGCCGCCGCCTACCGCCACCACCACCATCGTCACCGACCACCACCAATGGCCACCGCCACCACCGGCCGCCGCCATTCCGACCACCACCATTGGCGGCGGCGGTGGCGGACGGCGGTGGTCGGCGGTAGTGGTGGTGGCGGTCGGCGGCGGCAGGCGGCGGCGGCGGCGGTGGTGGCGGTCGGCGGCGGTGGTGGTGGGCGGCGGCGGTGGTGGTGGGCGGCGGCGGCGGTGGTGGCGGTCGGCGGTGGTGGCCGGCGGTGTCGGCGGTCGGCGGCGGCAATGGTGGTGGCGGTCGGCGGTGGTGGTGGCGGGTGGCGGGCGGCGCTGGCGGTCGGTGTGGTCGGTGGTGGTGGCGGTCGGCGGTGGTGGCGGCTGTGGCGCCGATGGTGGTCGGCGGCGGTGGCCGGCGGTGGGTGGCGGTAGGCGGCGGTGGTGGCGGTCGGCGGTGGTCGGCGGCGGTGGTGGTGGTCAGCGGCGGTGGCGGCGGTCGGCGGTGATGGGGAAAAATAAGACCTAAGAAGCACTTTTTTTTAGCTTATTAGGATAAGCTAAAATAAGATGTTTGCAGACCTTATGTCTACGGAAAAACAAATGATCTTATTAAAAACGTCTTTCCACCCGCAAACCTTTTCTTAAAATAAGGTATTATTTGAAAAAACAAACATGACCTTAGTGTATACTCGTAAGTATGAACTACCCAACATCCCCCTAGTCAAAGTCTTGTTCATTCATTTCATTTATTAAATATTTTAGCATGTGAAATCGTATTGTAATCATAGCATGCAAGTCATGTTATAATAATAGCAACACACATAAGTTATCAAGAGAAACACACCTAAGCATGTAAGAATCACAATCATATTATTCATTTCTTAAATCTTAAAATTTTTGTTTTTGTCTTGGTATTCAATTTTAAAAACTTGATGAACTCACTTGCGGATCAGCGAACAAGAAATCCACACAACAATCAAGAACTCTAATAAGCAACCTAATCTTAAATTATAACTAAAGTAGGAATTAGAGAATAATTGTAAAGGCGGGACAAAATAATCGACACCTTAGACCCAAACTTGGCAAGTGGCGACTCATGCCATCCCCTATTTAACGAGTGGTATACACACTCCATCCTAAAATTTGGCGAGCACCAATCTGAGCCATCTTGAACTTCACACAATCTTGATTTGACAAAGATCACCCACAAGCTAAGCTTCCCATCGCAATCCTTACTTAGCGAGTGACTCTCGCCCATGCAAACCTAGTTGGGAAGTGCCGAAATCCATGCCAAACTTGAACAGACGTCTCGAACATTGTTCTTTAATCAATTCTTCTAAAGTGAGTTTTAAACCATATTTCACTATCAATCTATTCTGAAATCATTGGATAAAAATGTTAACATCAATATTGGTTTTCGGTCTGTATTTTAACATCAATTTTATCCATCGTCATCACTAAAAATCTACACCCCAAGGACATCTGTGAAATCGTAAAAACCCTCTAAATCACTATTAAACCATCAATAAACATTACCAAAGGTTTAGGAAACTTGTTTTGATGAATCCTTTAAAGACTCGAGCTTCAATTCTTTAAGAATTAACACCAAAATTCAGAAACCTTCAAGAACACACAGCAAAATTGTCAACGCTTTTAATATGGCTCACAGAAACCTTCAGAAACCTTCAAGACTCGAGCTTCAATTCCTTAAGGTTTATTTTTTGTTCACCTTTAGTTTTTAGACTTTTCCATGACTCATGATCTTATTCAAACAATTTAATAAGTTTCGAGAATTTTTAATAATTCCTTCTACCTTTTACATTAATAATTAGTAAAGAAAAATTACAATATATTCTCCATTTCTATAATTCTTGAAATTTCAATATTTTACAATCAAACTACCCTTAAGGACATCCATCTCAGCAAGCAGAACCCCTAAGCAACTTACATGAGAACAAAATACTTTATAAGAAGCAAGGGTCATCTTATGTCTAAAGAGTTAGTAGCAAAAGTATAAAAAGAAAGTCCCATTCATGTATTTCACTCTAGCGCAACATATATCACATGTATGAGTCAATAAAAATTATCTAAATGAATCATACAATCATATCATATACATCATATTATAAACATCATATCATCATATCATATACATATGATATTGCCGAAATCACACATGTTTATTCATGTCAATATCTATGTTTTATTTTAAAAACATTATGAAAGAATAGATTTTTGCACTTATAGTGTTTACTTTGTGATTTTCAGGTGTTGGATGCAAAACATCTCAAAGATGTGAAGAAACGAACCGAGAAAGACGAAAAATCAAAAAACCGACCAGGAGAAGGCTCTTCGCGCCATGAGCAGGGAGGCTACGCGCCGAGAAGAAGTGTTCGACGTGAAAGGAAGCCTTCGCGCCGGCTAGAAATCTCTAGAAAAAAAGTTGACGTTTACAGCTCGCGCCGCGAGCTTGGGTCTTCGCGCCACGAAGAACCTATTCACCGACCTTGACTTTTTGAATTTCAGAATCCGGATAAGCATTATATACTCTCCTCGCGCCACGAGGAGGGGTCTACGCGGTGCAAAGCTAGCCGGAAAGCATCATCTATAAATTGAGTTTTTCTCATTCTTTTTGGGAACCATTTGAAGAATTCTTATTGGGAGCTTATTGTTGGAGCAGTAGAGTCATGTTTCAAGGTTTCTTCCACTTCAAATCATTCAAGGAGAATATCAAAGGCTATCATCATCATCAATTTCGTTTTTTTCTTGTTTTGACCTTTTAGTTAAATCGTGATGCAAACTTTTCGTTGTGCAAACTTTTAGTCTACATTCACTATTATTTGACAAACCCTATACTAGATCTGGTATATTGTATGGATTGTTATGGTTTTCTTGAACAATTGTCATATTTTCAATTAAAGAACTTTTCAATTTTTTATCTTATATCAGCGGTTGGTTAATTTATTGATTGTATGTGTTTCTTGATAATGAAAGTGTCATGATTGTGTAGTTTCTTCTACTTTTCACTTGCGTGACCTAGTAGGCAACTATAATGGCCCAAATTTTTTTTGAAGTAAAATAGAATTCATAATCATGAGACCAAAATTAAATATCCAACAGTATCAACAGTCAGCGACCGGCGTAACACACAGGACTTACGGTACCAAAATGATTGTTTAAATTTATGGTTTGTAAATCAGAGTTTGAAAAAGCGGAAACAGCTGTAATGCGGGAGTCTTCCCCTTGTCAGCACGTGACGGTCCTCAAAGAAATAAACAAAAACAGATTAAGCATAAAGCTTAGTGGGCACACAACACTAGTACAATATATCAGAGCACACATCTACACATGATGCACATCACATCAAATACGCCACATAAGCGAGTGGCCCTCGGCCAAACGAGCATGGCTGCTCAAGACACAACCTCTGTGTCATATCAATTTCCATAAAGGTGGGGTGGCTAGCTGCCAAACGAGCACGGCTACTCAAGACACAACCTCCGTGTAACATTGGTCACAATATCACATAGAGCACATATCACAACATAATATAAGAGTTAGTGAACTTACCTGATCAGTAGCAACAACAAACAGTACAAAATCACAGAACATGTAAGGGTTTACGGTTAACGAATCAGATATGACACCCTCTCACACGTAATGAAACCCTAATTTAGAAACTCAAAGTCTGCCAGATGTGAAGCATCCCTCCACCTGACGCGACGCGCTCATGACTTTCAGGTTACACCACCTTTTCACAATTCACTATTCAAGTTGGGCCCTTACTACTAGGTAACTGTAGGTCGGAGAGGAACAAGTCAGACCATGCCAATACGTTCCTTATGTGAGTCGGATGCTTAATGGGCCGGAACATGTAGCTCAGTCGGATTCAATGGCCCACGTCAGACCATACTCCACCACCCCAAGTCGGATCCTAACAATAAATCACTTGCCGGATACATAGAACATAACTCAAGTCAGACATGTAGACTATAACCATAAGTAGGACACTCACTACCCACCCAAGTCGGACTTATATATATGAGCATGTCGGATTTGAGGAAATTATGAAATCCGAATAAGCCTTAAGTATAACTCGTATAGCCAAGGTCGGATACTAATAACCACACACCAAAGTTGGATTGCATGTGAAGCACAAGTCGGATGAAACCAACATGGTCGGACGACCAAAAGAACACACACAGGTCTCACTTTTAAATTTAAAACCTCTTCAAAACTTGATTAAAAGTTACCATTTTAGTTCCTAAGGATCCCTATTGGTATAAGAACAAATCCTTTCGAATTAAACAAGTTATAACTACCATTTAGTGATCGAAACCCACTTTTTGTTCTTGGCTAAGGTTCACGCAAAAAATAAAGAACACTTTTGGGTCAAGAGCTTTACCAAGAACATCACCATTATGATTTCCAAAAAATAAAGAATGGACCTTGTGTGTGTTCATCGGAAGCAGCAAGAACAGGGAAGAAGCCTTCCCTTCAAACACTCTCAACTCTCCTAAAACACTAGTCATTGAGTTCAACATAGCTCTAAGGATTAAAAATTCATTACCTGAAATGTTCTTTATGATTGAGCTTCAATCTTGATTCCATTCTTCTCCTCTCACGATATCACATACTCAACACACAAACCTCTCTTCTTTGAAGAAAGTTCAATGGAACAGTGCTGAGAATGAAGTATCCGCTAATACCCTAACTTCATGTATGTATGAATAAAATCTTAGCTTGGGCCAAAGATTGGGTTTTTCCTTAACCCACTAACTTACAATTAGATGCTAACTCCTTAGGCCCAAAATTATATGTATATTTATCAATCTCTTACAATATTAATCATTTAAGCCCAAATAATACATCTAATAAATACTTTTATTGATCACGACTTAAGTTACATCGTTAAAAAATAATTACAATGCTTAACTAGAATCCGAAAGTGGATATTACAACTTTCCCCCACTTAGACTCGACTTCGTCCTCGAAGTCACGATTCGGACAATCCTGGATAGTGTTTCATCATCTCCGCCTATGGTTCCCACGTCCTCTCGGAACCCTTGCGATGCTTTCATTGGACCTTCACCATCGTGACTTGCTTGTTTCTTAACACTTTAGTTTCCCGATCTATAATTTCAACAGGCCTCTCCACGAAATTCAGATTCTCGTCCACTTCGATATCTTCTAACGGTACAAAGGTAGAGTTATTGGCTAGACACTTCCTCAGATGTGACACATGAAACGTGTTATGAATTCTCGACAGTTCCTTGGGTAGTTCTACATGATAGGCCACCTTACTTACACGTGCAACAACTTTGAATGGAACAATAAATCTAGGGTTCAGCTTACCGTGCTTCCTATATCGTATAACCCCTTTCCACGGTGAAATTTTAAGCAATACAAAGTCCCCAACTTGAAATTCCAAGTCTGAACGTTTCTTATTTGCATAACTCTTTTGTCAACTTTAAGCTGCGAGTAACCTCTCGCGAAACTTTTGCATGTTCTCAGTCATTTTCTGTGCCACCTCGGTACTTCAAGTACCTTATGCCCAACCTCACCCTAACAAATCGGGGTTCTACATCGTCTCCCGTATAGCATCTTTGGTGGTAAAGATTCTAACGTAGCAACCATTCCATCAAGCCATCCATCATCGATTTTCTGTGCCATTCTAGAAGAACTTATTCCCAGATATTGAGCAGTAATATCAACCAAGTAGTTCTGCTTAACTGTTGACCAAGATTTGAAAATCTCAGTGTTTCCACTGTTAGCATATCATTGACAGATTTAACTGGTGGTTTACTCACTTGAGTTTCCCCATCAGTACCCCTCTTTTCTTGGTTCTGGGGATTACCAGAAACTGTTTTACCAGTCTCTGTTGCCATGGTTGAGGTCTTAGCTATGTTAACACTATCCTGGTTATCCTTTGCGGATAAAACAGTAGTGTCAGCCTCAAAAACCATATGATCACCCTCAAAAGGAGTGATCACCTCCTCATTGTGCCTGAGAGACAGCACAAGGGATTCCCTTTGGATATTCTGCACAGGTGAATGCACCTGTTCAGGGCTAACAGTTTCAGTTTAAAGAACTGTGGTGGAAGGAGCACCAACAGTTCTTTTCCTCTTCTTTTGAAATATTTTTAGTGCAGGGGCTTGTGTTGTAGCTTTTTCAAAGGAAGCAGGTTGGGAATTTTGAGTATCTTGGACTGTGGGTTCCAGTGTTGGTGGTGTAGCAATACGTTGGGCTTCATGCTCAACACTGACAGTCCTGTTTCTTGAAAGAAACTCCACCATTTCAGAGAGTGGTGGAGTTATGGCACCAGAGAAACTCTTGCCATTAACCAACAGTTTGCTCAAAGTGGAAGCCACATGAGCAGAGGGAATAATGACCCTCTTGTGTATTTTAAGGTTTGGAATCAAAAAGTTTAAACAAGTTTGTACAAACCGTGGATACATAAAAAATAGACCATACTTGGTCCCCAAATGTTTTAACATACCATTAAATATCAATTTTGAAAAATTAAAACATCTGTTGTTGGCTAGACAGATGAGTTCGAGAGCAATGTTGCTCCCAAACTCATTCCAGCCCGTTCTCTTAGGGCTTATGCACTGCTGGAGAGTATGGATAATGAACTTCCAGTGTTGCTAAAACTGCCCTTTATAGAAGGTACCCTTAACCCCAGGGCCCTCATACCCAAGTTTCAGTAACTCGGTGTGTAGATATTCTAATGCAACTGAATCAGAATACTCACCATTAAAATCATTCAATTGTAGTGCATGGCGAATAGTGTCTTCGGTTATAGAAACCTCCATATCATCAACAGTTGTAGAAATCTGTTGCACTCCATCAACTTCTTGGACTTTGGCATTCTTCCAGAAATTCTCAATATGTGAGGTATAGATTGTGGGGTTGGCAGTTAGAGCATAATGAATGTTTGATACCGTGAGATAATCAATCATGACGTGGAAAGCGTCAAGATTGTCTGGTTTTTCAAGATAAGCGATCACATTGTGCTCTTTGACAAATGGAAGAGGAGACATTTTGATTTCGATCTCTGAGAGTTGTTGAGGGTTAGGGTTTGTTTCTGATCGAAGTTCGTTTTGGACGTGTGAGTTGCTTGATAAGGAGGGAATTCCCTTATATATGTTTCGACTGTTGAATGCAATCCAAAGGTTTCCAAAATTCTGCAAAGACCAAAACACCCTTTAATAGCTTAACAGTTGTCGGATAAAATGACCTAACAGTTGAGGAACTGTTTTCATAAGATGTAAATGAACTAACAGTTGAAGAACTGTTTTCATAAGATGTAACAACTGTTATTCAAAAGTTAACTCCCTTTTGTTTGATCATTTATTTGGATTAACAGTTGTTTAGTGTTTACAACTGTTCTCATTTCTCCCCCTTAGTTGACGAATTTCTCCCCCTCAGTTGCACAAGGACTTTGCCTAATAGTTGTGGAAGCCATATACTAACAGTTGAAAACTGTTAGTATTGATTGAAACAGAATTGTGCAACTGTCAAACAAACTTTAGCTCATATATGTCAAATGCTGAAGCAACAATAACAAATCATTAGTGAACACAGTCATCAACATAAGATGTATTTTATTCATGATAATCACAATTGAGCTACAATAATTTTGAGAAAACAATACTGTCTTTTGCTATAGATCTAAACACAACTTATAAGAACTATCTTAACTCCGAGATCTACATGTGACAAATTATCGTTAACATTTTGTATCATCAAATCTGAACTTTAAGGGAAGACAATCATCATCACATTCTTGCTCGAGAATGTCTTCATTATTTAAGAATCGAGTTCAGAATAGCCTCTACAGTGCCGCCATAGCCTTACTGAGAAGCCTGTCTTCAAAGAATGGTCATGTAATGCACAAGCCATTGTTGGTACTGCTTATCTAATTGTGCAAGGCCGTCTCGTAGGTGTGGGAGAACAATGATCTACACCGTAAGTGTAGACAACTTTCTCCGTTAACAGTTGACATGCCTTAAACAATTTTCAAAACATACAACCCACCAATGGGTGTGCAGTAGACCTTCTCATCATATGCACCACCAGAGACGATTGTCATAATTTGCCTCTTGGGAAGATGGTGAATGATACCAATTCAACATCAGTGGAACTAGTCATCTCTTACAATGACTTCCACTGCATCATCATCCGAGGCCCTCTGGTGGTTATGAGTATTATATCTTCGAACATTGAACCACACTACGGAGTTTGTAGTGCCTGCCAGGTTCAAGACGAATCTTAGACAACATGGTGTAGGCAATTCATGGAAGAGAGTGAAATTTTCAAAATCACCTCTTATACGAATATGATCAATTGGTTTATTTGGCCTACGTGGATCTGGATGCTGTGTCAAGGTGAACCTATCTCGATCATCATGCATCTCAAGAACACATGATGAGTATTGCCAAAGCTCATGCATTCTTACAAATGGGGCAGGGATGGTTATATAACTTTGTCTAACATTAATTTCTTTGAAGTTTATGAGAAAGAAATTAGTAGCCATTTGCAGAGAGAAGTGTGTGCAAATGTAGGTGTGATTTGTGAAGTATGGGTGCAAGGCTATTTATAGAGAAACTGGGAGGCGTTAATGTCCATTAATAGCCATTAATGACCATTAATGTCCAGTAGTTTCCATTAATAGCATGCAGTGACTTATCATATCAAATTCACTATATTACAAGCAAAATGACTCACCTTTATCAGTCTGGAACTGTTGATTCAAGAAGGTGAATTTACCTTTACCTTTTAACAAGGACAGTCACGGGTGTGAAAACTGTTTGTGAGACAGGTAAGCAGATATGACCAAAACTGATGTGTGAAATTGCATTTCCTTCTCTGAATACTTAAAAGACAACAGTTGTTAGAAAACGTAACTAACAGTTGCAAACTGTTAGTGTGAAAAACATGGAATAATGAACAACTGTTAGTCCAAGTTAATCATTCCAATGTTGGAAATCAAAAAGTTGAATCTGCTCACATCAAAAGCTTTAGTGAACAAATCAGCTAATTGATCATCAATATGAATTTTCATAACTTGGATTAATCTGTTTTCATTGCAGTCTCTTATGAAATGAAATCTGATTTCAATGTGCTTGGTTTTAGAATGCTTCACTAGATTATTAACTATGCTAATAGCACTGGTGTTTTCAACATATATAGGGGTATTTAAGAAAGACAAACCATAATCCAGAAGCTGATTTTGGATCCATAACACTTGTGAACAGCAGCTTGATGCAGCAATATATTCAGCCTCAGCTGTTGAAGTTGAAACTGTTGTTTGTTTCTTGCATTGCCATGAAATCAGCCTTGATCCAAAGAATTGACATCCTCCAGAGGTTGATTTTCTGTCCACATTGGCTCCACCATAGTCACTATCAGAATATGCCACCAAATCAAAAGGTAAATCTTTAGGATACCAAAGTCCCAATTTTGGTTGGCCATTGAGGTATCTAAAGATCCTCTTTACAGCAAACAGGTGTGACATCTTTGGACTGCATTGAAACCTGGCACAAACACAAACAACAAACATTATATCAGGTCTAGAAGCAGTTAAGTACATTAATGAACCAATCATTGACCTATAGAGGTGTATATCAACATCCTCCCCCTCAGAATCTGCTCCCAACTGTTTGTGTGTCTCCATTGGGGTACTTGCCAGCTTCACATCTTGATAACCAAACTTGTACAATATTTCCTTTACATACTTAGATTGGCTTAGAAAAATACCAGTGGGCTTCTGTTTGACTTGTAATCCCAAGAAAAATGTGAGTTCACCCATTGAACTCATCTGAAACCTTTTGTGCATGATGATTTCAAATTCTTTGCACAAGCTGTCATTAGTGGATCCAAAGATTATATCATCAACATAGATTTGAACAAGCAAAATCTCTGTTTTAACAATCTTTGTAAACAATGTTTTGTCAATTGTGCCTCTCTTAAAACCATTCTCAAGAAGGTAGGATGATAATGTCTCATACCAAGCTCTAGGAGCTTGATGTAGTCCATATAGAGCTTTATCCAACCTATATACCTTGTTAGGATACTTTGAGTCTTCAAAGCCAGGGGGTTGACACACATATACCTCCTCATCAATAGTTCCATAGAGAAAAGCAGACTTGACATCCATTTGATACACCTTAAATCCTTTGAAGCTTGCAAAAGCAAGAAATAGTCTAATGGCTTCAATCCTTGCAACAGGTGCAAAAACATCATCATAGTCTATTCCTTCCTCTTGTGTGTAGCCTTGTGCAACCAGTCTTGCTTTATTCATGATAACAATCCCTCTTTCATCTTCCTTGTTTCTGAACACCCACTTGGTGCCAGTTACTCTTTTGCCTCTTGGAAGCTCAACCAACTTCCAAACTTGCTGAATTTGAAATTGTAAGAGCTCCTCTTGCATTGCTTCCACCCATGAGGGTCTTTCAATGCCTCAATTGCTTTCTTTGGTTCTATTTGAGATAGAAAGCAAGCATTCACATCAAATTGGGCAAGATCCACACCACTGTTTTCATTTTGCAGCATATTCCTTGTTCTGATAGGAGTGGTTGGATCACCAATTATTTGTGATATTGGATGAATATTGTGAACTCTTGATGTAGGAATGTTTTCTTCAGCCAGTTCATTCCCTAGATTAGACATATCAAACTCACATTCACTTGAATTTTTAGCATTATCACACACTTGATCAGCAACTGTTTGGGATGCAGAGTCAGTGTGTTGTTGAGGATCATGAGATTCCATGTCCTGTGAAGATTCAGCATCAATCAATGGATCAACAGCATTGGAGAACTCTTGTTGAAGCATAGGAATCACAACAAAGTCTTCAGTAACTTTGTTTGAACCAACAGTTGTTGGTTTTGAGCTAACAGTGTCAAAACTGTTCGGGCTGGTGGAAGCTGTTTGATGATTTTCACCAACAGTTGTTGGGGTACCTGTAGCTGTTTCAGTAGAATACTCAAAAGAAAGAGATTTTGACAATGCATCAATATCAAATAACCAATCAGGTCCATTACCTGCAATATTGATCCTATTCTCATTGAAAGAGACATTCATACTCTCTTCTATGATTCTAGTGACATTGTTAAAGACTCTATAAGCTTTACTCTGAGTGGAGTATCCTACAAAGAAACCTTCTTCAGCCTTACTCTCAAACTTGCCTAATTGTGATTTGGTATTAAGGATAGTGCAAGGACAACCAAATGGTTTTAAGAAGTTGATTAAAGGTTTTCTCTTGAGAAACAACTCATAAGGAGTTTTCCCTTTGGACTTGACTACTTGTACTCTATTCTAAACATAGCAGGCAGTGTTCACTGCTTCTGCCCAGAATGTCATTGGAAGCCTAGAATCAGCTAACATGGATCTAGCAGCCTCTATCAAAGTCCTATTCCTTCTCTCAGCAACTCCATTCTGTTGGGGAGTCCTAGGGGCACTAAACTGTCTTTCAATACCTTTACTTTCACAAAAACTGTTTAGCTCATAGTTCTTAAATTCAGAACCATTGTCAGATCTAATGACTTTCACATTCAAATCAGATTGATTTTCAATTTTAAGAATAAGAGACTTAACTAACTCAGCAGTTTCATCCTTAGTTCTAAGAAATTGAACCCATGTGAACCTGGTGAAATCATCAACTATGACTAAACAATACGCTTTCTTCCCTATACTCACCACAGATGTAAGACCAAAAAGATCCATGTGTAACAATTGTAAAGGTGCAGTAATATAAGAAACTTCTTTGGTCTAATAAGAAGTTTTGTGTTGCTTGCCTTTGAGACAGGCTACACAATGATCATCACATGAGAATTCTTTTTGGGGCAAACCTCTTACCAAACTGTTTTTAGCTAACAAGTTCATGGTTTTAAAATTCATGTGACACATCCTTCTATGCCAAATGGCAGACTCATCATGAGATGCCTTTGAGAGTAAACAGCTTAACACATTCTATTTAGCAATCTTTTGTGTATCAAGACAGTATACATTATCTTTTCTAGGTGTTCTTAAAAGAACATCCTTCTCATTTAGTTTAAAATCTTTTGAAAGAATAATGCATTCTGAATCTGTAAACAAAACTTTGTTTCCATTGTCACATATTTGAGATACACTTAACAGATTGTACTTAAGCTGTTCAACAAAGAAAACATCATTAAATGTAAGTGTACCTGCCTCAACAGCTCCTTTAGCTGTGATTTTTCCTCCCTTAGCATTTCCTCCAAATGCTACAAATCCACCAGTGATGCTTCTGAAATCCTTCAAACAGTGTGGATTTCCAGTCATGTGCCTTGAGCATCCACTATCCACATGCCAGATAGATCCATGATTGGCCCTATGAATGCCCTGCACAAATAAAATCAGTTAGTAGCAGGAAGTACCCAGGCCATGCAGGTCTTGGGTACACCATTCAAGTCATAATACTTAAACAGAGTTTGGTTCTTTTTGATTTCATCCAAATTAGATTTCTCTAATTTGTGTGAGGAATACTTTGTAAGAACATGTGGTTTCCAACTGTTGTGATTAACAGTGGATACCTTTGAACAAACAGCTGATGGAGTTAGTAAAACAGATGAATCAACTTGTGATTCCTTTTGATTTTCAGTTTGAAGAACAGTTTTACCCTCTCCAGAATCAGTTTGTTTTTGAATTTTCATCCAAGCCAAACCAGCAGTTTTTGGTTTTGTTAAAACAGTTTTGGAACTGTTAGTTGGTTTGGATGTAACAGTTGTAGAACTGTTTGCCAGTTTTGGCTTAGCAGTCTTAGAACTGTTGATCTGCTTTGACTTAACAGTTTTAGAACTGTTATTTTGTCTTTTGGGACTTTTGTTTTGAGTCCCATTGGTCTGTGGGTTATAGTAACCATCTTGAACTAAATGATTAGATCTCCCACAAATGTAGCACTTTTTGGTTTTCACAATAGGTAAACCAGCTCTTTGTGACCAGAATTGGTTTCGATTTCTTTGATTTCCTCTAACAGCTGCAGATTGAGGAAACTTTTGGACACCATGTTTTTGGCATGTGCATGCAGGCATTTCAGTATGCCTTTTCTTAGGCTTGGGTTTAGCCTGAGATTTTGGAGCTTCCATCTTCTTCTTTGCATACACAACCTCACCAACTTTCTCCTTTCCTTTGGCTTTTGTACTAACAGTTGGGCTTTTTTGCTTAGAACTGTTTGGGTTCTTGTTGGAACTGCTAGTGTAAAAATGGGGACTATTGGCAACAGTTGTGGAACTTTCTATGGATTGGATAGCTTTTGAAGGTGTTGGCTCAGTGATGAGGGATTCTGTGGATGCTTTTACAAACACCACAGGCTTGAAAGATGGTTTTGTGGAAATGGGTTCACAACAGATGTGATTTTCATATGGAATCACTTCATCTTTCTTCACAACTATCTCAATATCTTCAACACTTGCTACTGACAGAACTTCATCTTCATAACTCTCAAACTTTGTATCAGCTGACTTTAATTCATCTGCCAAAGGTTCATTGACATATCTATCAGCTGCCTCAGACAAGGGTGTTATGTATGTGTGATTGTATGGAGGTGGGGTTTCCTTATATCCAAGTCCAGTTTTCACCTTGTCTCTCACTTGAGATTGTAGCAGAGTCTCAAGCTTAAGGTTTGCAGCCTTGAACATTCCAAGATCAATGTCCACACCCTCCAATTTCTTTGTGAGTTCATCCACCTTGCTTTCTTTTTCAACCAATTTCTTTTTCAGACTATCAATCTCATCTTGAGACTGCTCTTTCTCCCACTTATGATATTTTCTATCATAGTCCATTTGCAGTTCATTAGCCTGATAGTCTTTAATTTTCTTTTCAAGATCTTCTATCACAGCAGTATACTCATACCTTCTCTCCTCCATTTTACTTAGAGCAGCACATACTTTCTTATTGTGCTATCTAAACCTCTTAACAATAGCTCTACATTCACCAGGACATAGTTTAGTAGATACCTGTATGTCCTCAGATTCTGGGGAATCCATCTTGATGGAGGAGTCAGTCAATGCCATCAAAGCTTTGTTGCTTGTAGCCTCCTCTGCTTGATCACTCCAATCAAATCCATGTCCTTCTTGTGAGACCAATGCTGAGGAGGTATGATTCTGAGTTGGCCTCTGACCTTGATTCTGAACTTGTCCACCAGATCTGCATTCTCTTGCAAAGTGGCCAAGTTGTTGACATTTGAAGCATCTCACCTTTGACTTGTCAAATCCAGCCTTGCCATAAGCTCTGAAATTCATGTTTTACCTTCCAGTCCTTTTAATGAACCTCTTGGCTCTAACAGTAAGCATGGGCATCTGCCATTTGAGATCCATCTCCTCAAGATCATCAGGGTGCACTTGTTCAAGATCCTCATTGGTGACGGTTGAATATGCATGGCTGGCAAGAAAAGCTTGAAGAACAACATCTGTAGTCTTCATATCTAGTCCAACAGCAGAACTAGTACCTGCACAACTATCAATAGAGATAGTTAATGAATGGTTTGATTCCATACCTGAAGATGACAGGAGAGCAGCATTGTGGCTAGGGATAACAATTTTTCTTTTTCCCTCTATCTCTCCCTCAAACACTATCAAACTATTATAGAGGTCATCTAACTCTATGTCTTCAAGAGAATCCTTGGTTCTCCATTGTGCAGCAAACACAGTCCATTCATCACCTAGAGACCTAAGAAACTTTCTATTTATCTCATCTTGATCAAGCCTAACCTTAGCACTCTCCAGTTGACTCACCAGTTTGTAAAACCTATCAAAGATTTGGGTGATACTCTCATTCTTCCCACTGGTGAAGTTCTCATAGGCTTGTTTAAGAAGATCTCTTTGGTTTCTCTTAGAACTAGCATTCCCAGCAAACCTCTTCTCCAGAGCATTCCAAAGTTCATGAGCATCATCAAATTTCTTGAATTGATGTTGATACTCATTGGGAATTGCAAATTGGAGGATGCTGAGGGCTTTCATCTCAATCATTCTATCCTTCTTTTCAGCATCTGTCTTTGGTGGTGGTTTCTTCTTTGGTTTTCCATTCTCATCCAGTTCAATGGGATTAGTGGGAACAGTTTCAATGATTTGCCAAACAGCATAGTCCATTAGTTGGACATGCTGTTTAATTCTTAGTTTCCACATCTCAAAATCAGATGGTTTGAGC
Source organism: Pulicaria dysenterica (assembly GCA_947179395.2). NCBI lineage: Eukaryota > Viridiplantae > Streptophyta > Magnoliopsida > Asterales > Asteraceae > Pulicaria > Pulicaria dysenterica. The sequence continues at coordinate 41,351,934 of OX359294.1, forward strand.
ATGGGAACACGAATGTTGGACCCTGACCCACTGTTATCCGAAGAACCTCCCGAATCCATTGAAACAAATTGATTTAAAAAAAACAGTTTTGAAAAATAAAGCAAGGTAATGCAAAAACCTTCAACTGGTGATCAAAGGAACCTTAATGATAAGGCTCTGATACCACTTGTCAGGATCGGATATATATTATATCAAATAACAAGAACTAACTTTTTAAATAATAAATCAGAGTAAAATAAAAGTTAATCTTCAACTAAGGAGTTGCGGAATCACACTTAATTGATTAAAGAAGATTTTGATCACACATCAATTCAATCAAACAGTAATTCTATTAATCAATGAGAACGATTACAATAGCAAACTTCACCCCCAATCTAACTTATTATGTTAGACGAAGAACACAAATTGTTCTTAGGTTTCAACGAGAAACTTAGAGGCTTAGCACTATTCAGAGAGCAAAATTACAATTTGAAGAACGAATGCAAAAATATAATCAATGAGTAAGTTCTAATTATGAATTCTAATCTAGCATATATATACTCCTTGATCTTCCTTGATTTGCTGACAGTTAGGTAATCTTCTATCTTCTGAGATAATCTTGATGATCTTCAAAGTATTTCGAGATATCTTCAAATATAGGATTTTTCCATATATAGCTCAACAGAAACTGTTTAATGAATACAACAGTTCTTGATTCTTCTAACAGTCTTCAGCTTCAAGGTCTTCAAACAATTGTAGATGTTTACACTAACAGTTCTCAACTGTTTTCATATTTTCAACTAACTGTTTCCAACTGTTTCTTCAACACTTCTAACAATTTCAACTTTGCATGTTAAACAGTCTTAATGCCTTAGTTAATTTCCCAACATGTGAAGAAAGAGAATAGACATGCCACCGATGTTCGTTTTGTCTTGGAGTATCCAAAAGTATTCCGTGGCTTTTAAGACTTCTTCAATTGAGGTACAAAGTGCAGCAGCCAGATCACTTAGCTCCTTAAGATTCACTTATTTCTTTTGTAATTCTTCCTCTTTTCTTTCTTCTTCAATCTCCTCAGCTGACATAATTTTCTTTCCTTTTCTTTTTGAGCTTCTTGGAGTTGAAGGACTTGGTTTTTCAGGAGAGGAAGCTTGGACTATTGGAGTAGAGGGTGGAGTCTGCTTTGGCAGGTTAAAAATAGAGGATAGAGGCAATTCATCTTCAACATCATCATCAGATTCATTTGATGGGATTTGGATTGAAGCACAGGATTCACCTTGCTTTAATTTCTTTGCACTCTTCCTTCTTGCCTTTTGTTTCAGCATTCTTTTAGGCCTCTGAGCAGGTTGCTCCCCCTTAGATGGTCTCTCCCCCTCAGTAGTTGATTACTTTTGCTTTTGAATATCTGCTTCATTAGGGGTTGATGCTGCCGCTGCTGCCCTTTCTGCTTCTTGAATAGCTTCTACTTCAGCAAGATATGCATCCAAGAATGCTCTTTCTGTAGCTGAGGAAGTAGAGCCTGAAGAGCCTGATCTCTCCCTCTTTTTGTCATCATCAAAGGTAGGGACAGAGACAGTAGGCTGGGCAGGAGCATCTGGGTGAAAAAGGAAAAGGGAGGTAGAGAAGGTGTAGAAGTAAAGGGTGGAATGGGTTGAGGTGAAGGAGAGGCAGTGGGTATGGGTGAGAAAGAGTGGATGAGAGGTCTAAGCCTGTTGATGGCTTCAGTCACATTGGTGAACTCTCTTAGAGTGTCCATGTGCCTCTGCCTAGTTGCTTGGCTTAGGTTGGTGACCTCATCATCTATAGATTTTAGAAAGTTGGGTACTTGGAGGATAGGGTCAGGAATGGTAACAGAAATGTTAGGAGGGGAAGGTCTAAGGGTTTTAAGTTGGGAAATAAGGTTTGAATAGTTTGGTTTAGGGAAGAAATGGTTTGGGTAGAAATGATAGGGGTAGGGGTAGGGGTTTGGGTTTGGGAAAACAGTTGATCCAATCTTTCAAGGATAGGGGTAAGATCAACTGTGGCAGAGGTGGGTTGGGGTTGGGTTTGGTAAGTTTTAAGTGACTCAACTTCTTGGGTGAGAAGGGATAGTTGAGTTTCTATTTTGGTTTGGAAAGAGGTGAAGGAGGCTTGAAGACTATCCATCTTTTGAAAGATGAACAGTAGGTTTTGGAGTATTTGGGGTGAGGGTTGAGATGAGGTAGAGAGAATGGATTGGGTTGGAATTGATTGAGCCTGGGTACCAATATCAGGTATGGGTTGGGGTCCCTCACCTAGGCTTTGGTGTGTAAGCCTAAGATCACTAGGAATAGAGATTTGCCCTCTACTAATGGTTGGCTAATACCACTAGTATTGACAGGCAGTGTACCAGTATATGTAAGAATAGAATAAAGAGAAGGTACAAAAATGTGAGTGTGAGTTAGGGTTAAACTCACTTGGGTTACCCTTGTTACATCAATAAGCTGTTGTGAGCTTATTGAGGGTATAGGTAGACTCAAGATGGGTAAAGACACAGTATGACCATGGGCAGAGGTCTGTCTTTCAATGGTATAACTCTGTTGGGAGAGTGACCCAGATTGCAGGATTCCCATTGTTACAGATACATCATGTTGAGAAGATGCATCCACTAGCTTAAGGGTTAAATCAACATCCATAAGCTCCCCCTCAACATAAGAGGTAACTATAGTAGTTGAGGTCTAAGGTGCAATATGAATTTCCCCTGAGATGAGTGCAGTATGCACTATCTCTAATGACCTTGAAACTATTTGGGTGACAGAATTAGTAGAACTAGTGACTACTGGAAGTGCACTAGAGTTTGGCAGTTGTGAGGGTGTTTCAACAGGTTTAGAAGATTTGTTCTCACTAGTTGGGATTACCAAATGAGTGTCCTCAGGGAGTGAGAGAGATATACCTGAGATGTGCTTAGCTATGCTGATTTCAATGAGGTCAACCAGCTTATCAGAAACCACATCATCTTCGGCAACATCTTCACCTTCATCACTTTGTGCTCTATGACAGAGTCACATGATCCTTGAGATTGATCATGAGTAGGATATGCAACATGACCTCCAAGAGTTCTACTAGGAGAGTCATCATCAGATTCATCCTTACTATCATGAGTGCTAAGATGCCCTGACCTCCTTGAAGTAGATGGACTCAAGGGAAACTCTTAATGGGACTGGATGTGGTGGATGTAGAGATATGAGTTTCATGTTCCAGAAAGAAACCACCAGCATCACCACCACCACTATCATCATCATCACCTTCAGAATCATCACCATCGCCTTTTACAGATTCATCAGCATCCTCAGCATCAGGACTAATAGGCTCATCCTGTGCTGGTACATCAACATCCTCCTAATCAAACCTTTCTCCTTCATTCATGGCTTCATCATGAGTAACAGACTGCTCAGAATGTTCAGTTATAATGTCAGGAGACTCAGAATCATTAGCCATTTCTTCATCAAAACTTTTAGCAACCACCTCATCTTCAGTCACATTCTCATCCTCATCATCCGCAGCAACATCAATCAACTCTTTCATCCTATGTAGGGAACATGGGTTCTGGTTGATTTCTTGGATGTGCCCAGGGTTACCTTATCAACCATCTCCGAGAATATAACTTGTGCAAAGTCTATATTCCTCCATGTGACCAGTACATGAAGAACCATCAACTCTGACTGATTCATCTGGTCATGGCTTCCAGATTTGTGACCAAAGCATCGAATGACAACGCTTGCAAGATACTTCCATGGGTGTCCTAGAACAAACAGTTTGTACTGACCATGGGTAACTGGTTCATTATAGCCAATCAGGGGCAGGACCTCCAAAGTTTGATCCAAAGTGGCAAATGGTTGATATGGAGCAATGTTTGGTATGGAGATTGCTTCTCTGAGATGATCAACAGAGATGGGAATGGTTATGGTATTGTTGAGACAGGTACAGATTATGATTTGTTCGGTGGGGTGATATCTAGCAGTGTAGCACATCTCTCCAACAATGTTTGGAAAGATGAAAAGAGGATGGGCTGAAAGTCAATGGAACAGGGGATGAGCAGTTATGAATGCAACCATAGGTTCATACCCCTGGTTTGCTTTTCTCGAAGGAATGTTGGTGTTTATCAGGATGTTGTTTGGACGAATGGTCATTTCAGCATTTGCGGTGATTTTCTCACCGGGAATATCATCGGGAGTAGAAACTGGGTTGAAGGTCACCATAGTTGCAGAATGGAGATACTGTAAGCACAGAGAGAATAGGGTTCGTGTTTGGGAAGAAGAAGAGAGTTTGAGAATTTTGAAAGCATAGAAAGTGTGAAACCGCTCAAAACATCATGTATATCTTCCTTGGAAACCTACATTGTCATAAAGAAATCGTATTGAAAAAGTAACTGTCACATTGTCAGGATCGGATATAAATTATATCAAATAACAAGAACTAACTTTTAAATAATAAATCAGAGTAACATAAAAGTTAATCTTTAACTATGATCACAATCAATTAAGAAGTTGCGGAATCACACTTAATTGATTAAAGAAGGTTTTAAACAAAGATTAATTCAATCAAACAGTAGTTTTATTAATCAACCAGAATGATTACAAAAGCAAACTTCACCCCCAATCTAACTTATTCTGTTAGACGAAGAACACAGACTGTTCTTAGGTTTCAACAAGAAACTTAGAGGCTAAAACACTTTCAGAAAATTAAATAACGATAAGAACAAATGCTTTGAATAATGAGATCAAGTCGTCGTCGTCAATTGATCATCTAATGAAGTATATATAGACTCTTGATCCTCCTTGAATTGTTGACAGTTAGGTAATCTTCTATCTTCTGAGATAATCTTGTTAATCTTCAAAGTATTTCGAGATATCTTCTAAGATAGGATTTTCCAAATATAGCTCAACAGAAACTGTTTAATGAACATAACAGTTCTTTAGTCTTCTAACAGTCTTCAGCTTCAAGGTCTTCTAACAGTTTTGACTTTGCCAACTAACAGTTCTAAAACTTGCAGCAACTGTTAGTTACAACTGTTTTTCATATCTAACAGTTTTACCTTTGCATGTTCAACAGTTTCAATAACTTAGCGAATTTCCCAACAATCTCCCCCTAACTTAAAGTATTGAACAATACACTTAAGTTGTTTTATAGGGTTCAACCATAGAAACATTCACATAAGCAAAGAACACATTAACATTAATTTTGCAAAGTAAAATTGTTATAATCAAAATATGAAAGAAAAATTACATTTTCTCTTTCTCTATCAGCTCCATCCTTTCTTTCAGTCTTCTTCCCAGATCTTCCCTTAACCTTACAGGACCATAGAACCTTGCCTTTACCATGTACATCAGCTTGGTCCTACTGTGATCAACAAAATTAAGATCAAACCACTGGGTTTTAGCATTGTTTGTCACAAGATTATACACCCTTGATCTTTCAAAAACTTTCACAGTTGATATAGGAAATCTTTCATCACTTGTCAGTAAAGACATTACTCTCTGTGGATTGCATATACTCGATAAATGTACTAAAAATACTTTTATCTCAATTTCAGCATCCTTTCCAAAATGACTTACCCCATATTCATACATTTCTTGTACATCTCTCCTGGTCACACTATCCATCATTGCAGAGAAACTGACATAGGTTTCAATTGGTTCCACCTCTCTAACAATGGTGACACCCTGCTTTCCAGTTTCCACTCTCAGCATTTCAAACCTCCATTCTTTGATATGCGACTTTTGAGCTTCAAATTTATCAATTCTTTCTTTTATCTCTTTTGAAAGTCTATCTTGCAGAATAGTTTTGACCAAGCCTGTTTTGACTTTTTCTTCAGACTGTTGGGGTTTTTGGACTGATTGGGGTTTCTTCTTTTCCACTTCTGGCTTGGGAGGTGGAACTGTTTTCTTCTTTACAACTCTTTTTCTTTTTACTCCCTTACCAGCAGCTTCCTTTACTTTCTCTTCTTCATCAATCTGAGTAGTAATCTCATCAGCCAGCTTCTTTGCTATCTCAAAATCAGACTGTTCTTGTTCTCTTAGCTCAGCTGCTAGCCTTAATGCAAATTCATGATCACGCTCTTCTTGTTGCTGTCTTGAAAGCTTGAGTTTAGGACAAACAACAACAATTTCTTTACCTTTGCCTGAAACATGAGGCAACTCAGATTCTTTCTTTCCTTCCTGGATGACTACCCCTTTATACCCTTTCTTTGGTGGTAAAGATTCTAACGTAGCAACCTTTCCATCAAGCCATCCATCATCGATTTTCTGTGCCATTCTAGAAGAACTTATTCCCAGATATTGAGCACTAATATCAACCAAATAGTTCTGCTTAACTGTTGACCACGATTTGAAAATCTCAGTGCTTGGAACATCTGCAGTTGATACCATCCTGTTGATTAGCATCCTATCAACACTTGAAAGCTGTTCTTCTTCTTCTTCATTAACCGCTTGGACACTTGCAACTGTTAGTTGATTTGAAGTTACAACTGTTGGTTGTGGTGTTGCAACTGTTTGCTCATTTGGAGCAACAACTGTTTGTTTATCCTGTGAAACTGTTTGCTTAACTTCTTCCTGCTTGGATTTTCTTCTTCCTTTAGCTTGAGCAGTTGAAGAGATTTTCACCAAGGATTTGGGTTTAAGCAACATCTCATGAGTATGAAGAACATTTGTTGCTTTCTTCAGATTCTCATCAAGAAAGTTCAGCTGCTTATCTTGCCTTATTAACACCTCATTGTGAACTGCTACCACCTTGAGTACTTCGGTTGCCTTCTCCAACTGTTCAGTCAGTTCTTTTATCTTCTCATCTTGAGAAACTATCCTTTTGTTTTGAAGAGCAATCCTTTTCTTTAGGTGTAAATGAGCAGCAAGGTAAGGTGCAAAGTTAGGATCCGTTAATGCATGTTGTTTCAGTCTAGTCTCAATGTCAGTTAGTGTTTCCACTGTGACCATATCATCGACATTTTTCACTGGTGGCTTACTCCCCTGAGTATCACCATCAGTACCCCTCTTTTCTTGGTTCTGGGGATTACCAGAAACTGTTTTACTAGTCTCTGTTGCCATGGTTGAGGTCTTAGCTATGTTAACACTGTCCTGTTTATCCCTTGTGGATAAAACAGTAGTGTCAGCCTCAAAGACCATATGATCACCCTCTTGAGGAATGATCACCTCCTCATTGTGCCTGGGAGACAGCACCAAAGGTTCCCTTTCGATATTCTGCACAGGTGAATGCTCCTGTGCAGGGCTAACAGTTTGGGGTTCACTAACTGTGGTGGAAGGAACACCAACAGTTTTTCTCTTCTTTTTAAATACTTTTAGTGCAGGGGCTTGTGTTGTAGATTTTTCAAAAGAAGCAGGTTGGGAATTTTGAGTATCTTGGACTGTGGGTTCCAGTGTTGGTGGTGTAGCAATACGATGGGTTTCATGCTCAACACTGGCAGTCCTGTTTCTTGACAAAAACTCCACCATTTCAGAGAGTGGAGGAGTTATGGCACCAGAGAAACTCTTGCCATTAATCAACAGTTTGCTCAAAGTGGAAGCCACATGAGCAGAGGGAATAATGACCCTCTTGTGTGTTTTTAGATTTGGCATCAAAAAGTTTAACAATACTTGCACAAATCGAGGATACATAAAAAAGAGACCATACTTGGTCCCTAGATGTTTTACCATGCCATTGAAAATTAATTTTGAAAAATTGAAGCAACGATTGTTGGCCAAACAGATTAAGGCCAAAGCAATGTTGCTTCCAAACTCGTTCCATCCTGTTCTTTTAGGACTAATGCACTGCTGGAGAGTATGGATTAAATACTTCCAGTGAGCACAAAATTGTCCCTTATAGAATGTACCCTTCCCTGAAGGACCCTCATACCCAAGCTTAACAAGCTCGGCATGCAAAAAATCTAGTGAAACTGAATCAGAATACTCACCCTCACTATCATTGAGTTGTAGAAGGTGGCGAATGGTGTCCTCAGAGATTGAGACGGTCAACTCATCAATGGTAGAATCAATCCATTGCACATCATCAGTTGTTCGAAGTTGAGCATGTTTCCAAAACTGATCAATGTAAGAAGTGTATATGGTAGGATTGATGGTGAGTGCAGTGTTGAGATCGGACAATGAGAGATAATCAATCATATCATGAAACATGTGAAGATCATCGGGTTTTGAAAGAAAAGCAAGCATATTATGTTCCTTGACGAATGGAAGGGGAGCCATGGCGATTTGATAGCAGAATTCTAGGGTTTTAGCGTTCAAACGAAGTTCAGTATGCGTAAAGAAACCTCTGAGGAGGAAATGGTTTATATATGTTTCGATTGTTGAACGCAATTCAAAGACTTCCAAAATCCTCATAACAAGGACAGTCACGAGTGTGAAAAACTGTTTGTGAGACAGGTCAGCAAATATGTCCAAAACTGATGTGTGAAATTGCATTTCCCTCTCTGAATACTTAAAGGATAACAGTTGTTAGAAAACATAACTAACAGTTGCAAACTGTTAGTGTGAAAAACATGGAATAATGAACAACTGTTAGTCCAAGTTAATCATTCCAATGTTGGAAATCAAAAAGTTGAATCTGCTCACATCAAAAGCTTTAGTGAACAAATCAGCTAATTGATCATCAGTATGAATTTTCATAACTTGGATTAATCTCTTTTCATTGCAGTCTCTTATGAAGTGAAATCTGATTTCAATGTGCTTGGTTTTAGAATGCTTCACTGGATTATTAACTATGCTAATAGCACTGGTGTTATCAACATAAATAGGAGTATTTAAGAAAGACAAACCATAATCCAGAAGCTGATTTTGGATCCATAACACTTGTGAACAGCAGCTTGATGCAGCAATGTATTCAGCCTCAGCTGTTGAAGTTGAAACTGTTGTTTGTTTCTTGCATTGCCATGAGACCAGCCTTGATCCAAAGAATTGACATCCTCCAGAGGTTGATTTTCTGTCCACATTGGCTCCACCATAGTCACTATTAGAATATGCCACCAAATCAAAAGGTGAATCTTTAGGATACCAAAGTCCCAATTTTGGTTGGCCTTTGAGGTATCTAAAGATTCTCTTTACAGCAAACAGGTGTGACATCTTCGGACTGCATTGGAACCTGGCACAAACACAAACAGCAAACATTATATCAGGTCTAGAAGCAGTTAAGTACATTAATGAACCAATCATTGATCGATAGAGGTGTATATCAACATCCTCCCCCTCAGAATCTGCTCCCAACTGTTTGTGTGTTTCCATTGGAGTACTTGCCAGCTTCACATCTTGATAGCCAAACTTGTCCAATATGTCCTTGACATACTTAGATTGGCTTAGAAAAATACCAGTGGGCTTCTGTTTGACTTGTAAGCCCAAGAAAAATGTGAGTTCACCCATTGAACTCATCTGAAATCTTTTGTGCATAATGACTTCAAATTCTTTGCACAAGCTGTCATTTGTGGATCCAAAGATTATATCATCAACATAGATTTGAACAAGCAAAATCTCTGTTTTAACAATCTTTGTAAACAATGTTTTGTCAATTATGCCTCTCTTAAAACCATTCTCAAGGAGATAGGATGACAACGTCTCATACCAAGCTCGAGGAGCTTGATGTAGACCATATAGGGCTTTATCTAACCTATATACTTTGTCAGGGTACTTTGAGTCTTCAAAGCCAGGGGGTTGACACACATATACCTCCTCATCGATAGTGCCATAGAGAAAAGCAGACTTGACATCCATTTGATACACCTTAAATCCTTTGAAGCTTGCAAAAGCAAGAAATAGCCTAATGGCTTCAATCCTTGCAACAGGTGCAAAAACATCGTCATAGTCTATTCCTTCCTCTTGTGTGTAGCCTTGTGCAACCAGTCTTGCTTTGTTCTTGATAACAATCCCTCTTTCATCTTTCTTGTTTCTGAACACCCACTTGGTGCCAATTACTCTTTTACCTCTTGGAAGCTCAACCAACTTCCAAACTTGCTGAATTTGAAATTGTAAGAGCTCCTCTTGCATTGCCTCTACCCATGAAGGATCTTTCAATGCCTCAATTGCTTTCTTTGGTTCTATTTGAGACAAAAAGCAAGCATTCACGTCAAATTGGGCAAGATCCACACCACTATTCTCATTTTGCAGCATATTCCTTGTTCTGATAGGAGTGGTTGGATTTCCAATTATTTGTGATATTGGATGAATCTTGTGAACTCTTGATGTAGGAATGTTTTCTTCAGTCAGTTCATCCCCTAGATTAGACAGATCAAACTCACATTCACTTGAATTTTCAGCGTTATCACACACTTGATCAGCAGAGTCAGTGTGGTGTTGAGGATCATGGGATTCCATGTCCTTTAAAGATTCAGCATCCATCAATGGATCAACAGCATTGGAGAACTCTTGTTGAAGCATAGGAATCACAACAAAGTCTTCAGTAACTTTGTTTGAACCAACAGTTGTTGGTTTTGAGCTAACAGTGTCAAAACTGTTTGGGCTGGAGGAAGATGTTTGATGATTTTCACCAACAGTTGATGGGGTACCTGTAGCTGTTTCAGTAGAATACTCAAAAGAAAGAGATTTAGACAATGCATCAATATCAAATAACCAATCAGGTCCATTACCTGCAATATTGATCCTATTTTCATTGAAAGAGACATTCATACTCTCTTCTATGATTCTAGGGACATTGTTAAAAACTCTATAAGCTTTACTTTGAGTGGAGTATCCTACAAAGAAACCTTCTTCAGCCTTACTCTCAAACTTGCCTAACTGTGACTTGGTATTAAGGATAGTGCACGGACAACCAAACGGTTTGAAGAAGTTGATTAAAGGTTTTCTCTTGAGAAACAACTCATAAGGAGTTTTCCCTTTGGACTTGACTACTTGTACTCTATTCTGAACATAGCAGGCAGTGTTTACTGCTTCTGCCCAGAATGTCATTGGAAGTCTAGAATCGGCTAACATTGACCTAGCAGCCTCTATCAAAGTCCTATTCCTTCTCTCAGCAACTCCATTCTGTTGGGGAGTCCTAGGAGCACTAAACTGTCTTTCAATACCTTTACTTTCACAAAAACTGTTTAGCTCATAGTTCTTAAATTCAGAACCATTGTCAGATCTAATGACTTTCACCTTCAAATCAGATTGATTTTCAATTTTAAGAATAAGAGACTTAACTAACTCAGCTGTTTCATCCTTTGTTCTAAGAAATTGAACCCATGTGAACCTGGTGAAGTCATCAACTATGACTAAACAATACGCTTTCTTCCCTATACTCACCACAGATGTAGGACCAAAAAGGTCCATGTGTAACAATTGTAAAGGTGCAGTAATAGAAGAAACTTCTTTGGTCTTATAAGAAGTTTTGTGTTGCTTGCCTTTAAGACATGCCACACAATGATCATCACATGAGAACTCTTTTTGGGGCAAACCTCTTACCAAACTGTTTTTAGCTAACAAGTTCATGGTTTTAAAATTCATGTGACACATCCTTCTATGCCAAATGGCAGACTCATCATGAGATGCTTTGGAGAGTAAACAGCTTAAAACATTCTGTTTAGCAATCTTTTGTGGATCAAGACAATATACATTATCTTTTCTAGGTGTTCTTAACAGAACATCCTTCTCATTTAATTTAAAATCTTTTGAAAGAATAATGCATTCTGAATCTGTAAACAAAACTTTGTTTCCATTGTCACAGATTTGAGATACACTTAACAGATTGTACTTAAGCTGTTCAACAAAGAAAACATCATTAAATGTAAGTGTACCTGCCTCAACAGCTCCTTTACCTGTGATTTTTCCTCCCTTTGGATTTCCTCCAAATGCTACAAAACCTCCATTGATTCTTTTGAAATCCTTCAAACATTGTGGATTTCCAGTCATGTGCCTTGAGCATCCACTATCCACATGCCAAATTCCTCCTTGATTAGCCCTATGAATGCTCTGCACAAATACAATCAGTTAGTAGCAGGAAGTACCCAGGCCATGCAGGTCTTGGGTACACCGTTCAAGTCATAATACTTAAACAGAGTTTTGTTCTTTTTGATTTCATCCAAATTAGATTTCTCTAACTTGTGTGAAGAATACTTTGTAAGAACATGTGGTTTCCAACTGTTGTGATTAACAGTGGACACCTTTGAACAAACAGCTGGTGGAGTTGATAAAACAGATGAATCAACTTGTGATTCCTTTTGATTTTCAGTATGAAGAACAGTCTTACCCTCTCCAGAATCAGTTTGTTTTTGAATTTTCATCCAAGCCAAACCAGCAGTTTTTGGTTTTGCTAAAACAGTTGTGGAACTGTTAGTTGGTTTGGATGTAACAGTTGTAGAACTGTTAGCCTGTTTTGGCTTAGCAGTTCTAGAACTGTTAATCTGCTTTGACTTAACAGTTTTAGAACTGTTATTTTGTCTTTTGGGACTTTTGTTTTGAGTGCCATTTGTCTGTGGGTTATAGTAACAGTCTTGAACTAAATGATTAGATCTTCCACAAATGTAGCACTTTTTGGTTTTCACAATAGGTAAACCAGTTCTTTGTGACCAGAATTGGTTCCTATTTCTTTGATTTCCTCTAACAGCTGCAGATTGAGGAAACTTTTGTACACCATGCTTTTGGCATGTGCATGCAGGCATTTCAGTATGCCTTTTCTTAGGCTTGGGTTTAGCCTGAGATTTTGCAGCTTCCTTCTTCTTCCTGGTATACATAACTTCACCAACTTTCTCCTTTCCTTTGGCTTTGGTACTAACAGTTGGGCTTTTTAGCTTAGAACTGTTTGGGTTCTTATTGGAACTGTTAGTGTAAAGATGGGGACTATTTCTAACAGTTGTGGAACTGCTAATAGAGTTAACAGTTTTTTAGGATTTTGGCTCATTGGTGAGGGGTTCAGTGGATGCTTTTACAAACACCACAGGTTGTAAAGATGATTTTGTGGGAATGGGCTCACACAGGATGTGATTTTCATATGGAATACCTTCATCCTTCTTCACAACTTCCTCATTATTTTCAACACTTACTACTGACACAACTTCATCTTCATAACTCTCAAACTTTGGATCAGCTGACTTAAGTTCATCTTCCAAAGGTTCATTAACATATCTGTCAGCTACCTCAGACATTGGAGTTATGTAGTTTTGGTTGTATGGAGGTGGGGTTTGTTTGTATCCTAGGCCAGTTTTCACCTTGTCTCTCACTTGAGATTGTAGCAGAGTCTCAAGCTTAAGGTTTGCAGCCCTGAACATTCCAAGATCAATGTCCACACCCTCCAATTTCTTTGTGAGTTCATCCACCTTGCTTTCTTTTTCAACCAACTTCTTTTTCAGACTATCAATCTCATCTTGAAACTGCTCTTTCTCCCACTTATGATATTTTCTATCATAGTCCATTTGCAGTTCATTAGCCTGATAGTCTTTAATTTTCTTTTCAAAATCTTCTATCACAGCAGTATACTCATACCTTCTCTCCTCCATTTTACTTAGAGCAGCACATACTTTCTTATTGTGCTCTCTAAATCTCTTAACAATAGCTCTACATTCACCAGGACATAGTTTAGAAGATACCTGTATGTCCTCAGATTCTGGAGAATCCATCTTGATGGAGGAGTCAGTCAATGCCATCAAAGCTTTGTTGCTGGTAGCCTCCTCTGCTTGATCACTCCAATCAAATCCATGGCCTTCTTGTGAGACCAATGCTGAGGAGGTATGGTTCTGAGTTGTCCTCTGACCTTGATTCTGAATTTGTCCACCAGATCTGCATTCTCTTGCAAAGTGGCCAAGTTGTTGACATTTGAAGCATCTAACCTTTGACTTGTCAAATCCAGCCTTGCCATCAGCTCTGAAATTCATGTTTTGCCTTCCAGTTCTTTTAATGAATCTCTTGGCTCTAACGGTAAGCATGGCCATCTGCCATTTGAGATCCATTTCCTCAAGATCATCAGGGTGCACTTGTTAAAGATCCTCATTGGTGAGGGTTGAATGTGCATGGCTGGCAAGAAAAGCTTCAAGAACTGCATCTGGAGTATTCATATCTAGTCCAACAACAGAACTAGTACCTGCACCACCATCAAGAGAGTTAGTTAATTAATGGTTTGATTCCATACCTGAGGAAGACAGGAGAGCAGCATTATGGCTAGAGATAGCAGTTTTTCTTTTTCCCTCTATCTCTCCCTCAAACACAATCAAACTATTATAGAGGTCATCTAAATCTATGTCTTCAAGAGAATCCTTGGTTCTCCATTGTGCAGCAAACACAGTCCATTCATCACCTAGAGACCTAAGAAATTTTCTATTTATCTCATCTTGATCAAGCCTAACCTTAGCACTCTCCAGTTGACTCACCAGTTTGTAAAACCTATCAAAGATTTGGGTGATACTCTCATTCTTCCCACTGGTGAAGTTCTCATAGGCTTGTTTAAGAAGATCTCTTTGGTTTCTCTTAGAACTAGCATTCCCAGCAAACCTCTTTTCCAGAGCATTCCAAAGTTCATGAGCATCATCAAATTTCTTGAATTGATGTTGATACTCATTGGGAATTGCAATCTGAAGGATGCTGAGGGCTTTCATCTCAATCATTCTATTCTTCTTTTCAGCATCTGTCTTTGGTGGTGGTTTCTTCTTTGGTTTTCCATTCTCATCCAGTTCAATGGTATTAGTAGGAACAGTTTCAATGATTTGCCAAACATCATATTCCATTAGTTGGACATGCTGTTTAATTCTTAGTTTCCACATCTCAAAATCAGATGGTTTGAGCATGGGAACACGAATGTTGGACCCTGATCCACTGTTATCAGAAGAACCTCCCGAATCCATTGAAACAAATTGATTTGAACAAAAAAACAGTTTTGGAAAGAAAAAAAAAACAAGGTAAAGCAAAAACCTTCAACTGGTGATCAAAGGAACCTTAATGATAAGGCTCTGATACCACTTGTCAGGATCGGATATAAATTATATCAAATAACAAGAACTAACTTTTAAATAATAAATCAGAGTAACATAAAAGTTAATCTTTAACTATGGTCACAATCAATTAAGAAGTTGCGGAATCACACTTAATTGATTAAAGAAGGTTTTAAACAAAGATTAATTCAATCAAACAGTAGTTTTATTAATCAACCAGAATGATTACAAAAGCAAACTTCACCCCCAATCTAACTTATTCTGTTAGACGAAGAACACAGACTGTTCTTAGGTTTCAACAAGAAACTTAGAGGCTAAAACACTTTCAGAAAATTAAATAACGATAAGAACAAATGCTTTGAATAATGAGATCAAGTCGTCGTCGTCAATTGATCATCTAATGAAGTATATATAGACTCTTGATCCTCCTTGAATTGTTGACAGTTAGGTAATCTTCTATCTTCTGAGATAATCTTGTTAATCTTCAAAGTATTTCGAGATATCTTCTAAGATAGGATTTTCCAAATATAGCTCAACAGAAACTGTTTAATGAACATAACAGTTCTTTAGTCTTCTAACAGTCTTCAGCTTCAAGGTCTTCTAACAGTTTTGACTTTGCCAACTAACAGTTCTAAAACTTGCAGCAACTGTTAGTTACAACTGTTTTTCATATCTAACAGTTTTACCTTTGCATGTTCAACAGTTTCAATAACTTAGCGAATTTCCCAACACACATCTGCAAAAGGTGATAAATGGAAAAGTTAGTAAATACACAGACAACTAAGGGACAATTAAAAATGAATTAAATACAACCTAGTAACACAATAAATACAAATGAAAAATTAATAAAATAAGTGTGGGGACACATAATTTTGACTTTTGAAAAGGCATCAGCTGAGGAAAAAGTTGTTAGCTAACACATTTTGAAAGAAAAGAAGTGTCAGCTAATGAATATACTTAGCTGAGCTGCTAGTCCTTAGCTAATGGTTAGTTAGCTGAGACATTTCATCAGCTGACATAATTCCTTTAGTTGACTTACCATTAGTAAGACATACAGAAGCTTAGATAAGTACTTCATTTTACACACAAACAAAATTACTTTCTCACACTAAATTAACTACCTAAGAAAATAATATCTTACAAATTTAACATGCCAAGTTTGGATATTAGGAAATTGAACCTAGACTCATCCAAAGATTTTGTAAAAAGATCAGCTAATTGAATATTAGTGCTAATGTAATGCATTGAAACTTTCTTTTTATGCACATTATCCCTTAAAAAGTGATGTACGATTTAAACATGCTTAGTCTTAGAGTGTAAAACAGGATTGTTAGAGATAGAAATGGCACTAGTGTTGTCACACAAGATTGGGGAGTTTTCAAACTGTAGGTCATAATCAAGTAGTTGGTTTTGTAGCCATAGTAGTTGAGCACAACAGCTTCCAGCAGCAATGTATTCTGCCTCAGCTGTAGAGGTTGAAACAGAGTTCTGTTTCTTGCTTGACCAGCTCACTAACCTTCCACCTAATAATTGACAACCACCAGATGTACTCTTTCTGTCTAGTGTGCAACCTGCAAAATCAGAATCAGTGTATTCAACTAACTCAAAATCTGAGTCCTTAGGGTACCAAAGACCTAGATTAGGAGTTCCTTTAAGACACCTGAAAATTCTTTTAACAGCAGCTAAGTGAGATTCTTTGGGATCTGCTTGATATCTAGCACAGAGACATGTTGAAAACATTATATCGGGTCTGCTAGCAGTGAGGTACAAAAGTGACCCTACATGCCTCTATAAGCTGTAATGTTCACTGATTTACCGTCAGTGTCCTTTTCAAGCTTTAAGGCAGTGGACATGGGTGTTTTCATTGAAGAACAATTTTCAAACTCAAATTTCTTAAGTAAATCATTAACATACTTTGCTTGATGAATGAAAATTCCATCAACCTCTTGTCTAATTTGAATCCAAGAAAATAGTTTAATGCACCCATCATGCTTATCTAATAGTTATCAGACATGAGTTTAGAAAACTTTTTACAAAGATCCAAATTTGTAGACCCAAATATTATATCATCTACATATATCTGGACTAGAATTACATCACCCTTGAATTTCCTTATAAACAAAGTGCTATATATGCTTCCTCTAATAAAGCCTTTGGTGGTTAGAAAAGAGGAGAGGGTATCATACCATGCTCTTGGAGCTTGCTTTAGATCATACAAAGCTTTGTTTAGGAAGTATACATGGTCTGGATTGCTTGCATCCTCAAAACCCGGAGGTTGTTTGACGTATACCTCTTCCTTCAATTCTCCATTGAGGAAAGAACTCTTAACATCCATTTGGAACACCTTGAAGTCTTTGAAGGCAGCATATGCTAGAAACAGTCTTATAGATTCAAGTCTTGCAACAGGGGCAAAGGTTTCATCAAAATCAATACCTTCTTCTTGACAATATCCCTGTGTAACCAGCCTTGCTTTGTTTATGATGATCAACCCTTGTTCATCCATTTTGTTTCTAAACACCCACTTAGTACCAATGATTGTTTTGTCCTTTGTTCTTGGCACCAAAGTCCATACATTGTTCCTGGTGAATTCTGCCAATTCCTCTTGCATGTCATTAATCCAGTGGGGATCATTTAGAGCTTCATCTACCTTCTTTGGTTCAATCATAGAAACAAAACCTGCGTATAAACAGAAATTACAAGCTTTTGATCTTGTTAGTACAGGTGCTTCTATGTTACCTATGACCTGATCTTTAGGATGATCCTTTTGGTCCTTATAGACATTTTGGATTATGGGAGAGTTTGGATTAATTTGGATTATGGGAGATGAAATCCTTGGTTTAGATCAGCTGATGAAATTTCAGGTTGATCAGCTGACAGAATTTCAGGAATGTTATCTGTGGAAATTTCTACTGATGAAGGAATGTTTGATAAGGAATTAGAATCCAATGATGTTGAATCATGATTCTCTTCATTCAGTAAAAGTGTGGGTTGGTTTAAGATATGTTGTGCACTGGTTTAATGTACAATTGGAACAGGTTCATCTAGATCCTCTACATCAGCTGATGAGAGTGGATCATCTAACACTGGAATGTTGTCTTCGGTATGCAACAGATCATTAAATTCCTCACCTGTAGATGGATTAGTAGAACAGGAAGCAACAAAGTCATTTTCATTAAAACTTACATTGATATATTCTTCTATGACCTTTGTTCTGAGGTTGTAGATTCTGTAAGCTTTAGAGATCACAGAATATCCAACAAACACACCTTCATTAGCTTTGGGTGTAAATTTCTGCAAATGATCTTTCTGGTTCAGAATGAAACACTGACACCCAAAGATATGCAGAAAGCTGATGTTGGGCTTCCTTCCCTTGAGCACTTCAGAAGGAGTCTTGTTGTGCCTTTTGATTACTAGAGATCTGTTCTGAGTGAAACATGTACAGCTGACAGCTTCAACCCAAAGATTGAATCCTAACCTACTCTCACACAACATGGTTCTTGCAGCTTCTATCAACGTTCTGTTTCTTCTTTCAGCTACACCAATCTGTTGTGGAGTCCTTGGAGCAGAGAAGTTTTGATATATACCTTTATCATCACAGAAACCTTCTAGAGTTTGATTTCTAAACTCAGTTCCATGATCACTTCTAAGCATCCTTACCAGATTTCCATTTAGCACTTCCATCTTCTTGATAAAGCTTATTATCTCTTCAGCAGCCTCACTCTTTGCTTTTAGGAAGATGACCCAAGTGTATCTTGAGAATTCATCAACCATCACCAGTGCCTACTTACTTCCACCAATAATTGTAGTAGCAACAGGACCGAATAGATCCATGTGCAACATGTAGAAAGGTTCAGTAATGGAGAAGGCTTGCTTAGATGGAAAAGATGTCTTGTGCTTCTTTCCCTTCTCACAAGCAGAACAAGGTGTAGGCTTAACATACGTCAGTGAAGGTAGTCTTGACACTAGATCACCCTTGCTCAACTTGTTTATAATGTTGAAGTTTAAATGGGAAAGCCTCTTATGCCATAACCAGTTTGTGTCAGTAACAGATTTTGTATACAAACAGGTTAACTTGGATTTATTACCAAAGGACATATCAAGAGTATATACATCCTTGGTTCTTTTGGCACAGATTATTGTTTTACCTTCTTGATCTAAAATAGAACCACCTGTCTTAGTAAATAGGACTTTATGATCACCATCACATAACTGACTTATGCTTATTAGGTTGTACTTGAGCCCTTTAATATATCACACTTTGGGCAAGGTTAAGTTCCCATTATGAAGTTCACTGTAGCCTTTTGTTTGCCCACAATTGTTATCACCAAAGGTCACCCTTGGAACCTTTTCCTTCTTGTAGTTACTTAACAGGGCTTTATAACCTGTCATGGTCCTTGAACATCCACTGTCAAGATATCATGTGTTAAGACCCTGCAAAGATTATATTGAAAGAAGGTTAGTGATACATAGGGTATCCACAGCTAAGTGGACCCCTGTGGATTGCACCTAGCTATCCACTTCATATTAGGTTGTTTATGAATGATTGGAACCACAGTGTTATCAAAATCAGTCCACTGTCTTGAGTTACCTTCAAGAGAACAATCACTTTCCTTATGCCCTTTGCTCCCACATTTATAATATTTTTGACTTTTGGAGTCTTTGACATGTTTTAGTGATTGCCCAGGAGATGTCTTAACTATCTTCTGATGACTATGGGTCATCAACTGACATATTTCACCATTTAGCTGTTGCAGCTGATTCTGTAAACTAATTAGGTCATCAACTGACATATTTCACCATTTAGCTGTTGCAGCTGATTCTGTAAACTAATTAGGTCTTTGTTTACAGTCACCTTAGATTGATCCTTAGATAAAAGGAGTTTTTGATCAACCTTAGATGTGGCAGACTTAGACTTTATGTGAACATTAAGTCCTTTTCTCTTTGTTTCTCCTATTGAAATAGATTGAAGTGATATTTGATCAGCTAAACACTTTACAGAGGATTTTTGATCAGCTGAGCAACTATCATCTGTTCTTTGATCAGCTGATTGAGGATCATCAGCTAATGAAATGACAGTCAGCTGAGTACTTATATTTAACGTATCAACTTTCAAGGTTTGACAACATAATGTCTCTTTGATATCAACAAATGATTCCATTCCTTTACTGACTTCCTTTAACATTTAATTTTCAGTACATTTACTTTCTGACAGAACAATAGAATTTGAAATAACTTTTGAAGTGGTTAAGTCTTTTAGCTGAGTACATTTACTTTTGACAAATCTGTTAGTGATAATACTTTTTCCTTTTACTATCTTTTGAAAGGTAAGAGGTGAAATATCAGTTTTTTCTAAGATATTTATGTCCTTACTAAAATCAACACAATTAGCGGCTTGGGAATAATTTCCACCAATAATAGCTTGAACGTGTTTAGGAATCTGCTTATTGACACACTGAGTTGTCTTTTCAGCAGAAACACACCTAAATTTAACTACTTTTTATAGGTCATTAAACTTTATGATTGCTTCATTGGTTTCTTTTACCAAGATCTGATTAAGTATGTTAGGGATAAACAAGCGGTAGAATGAAGGATTGCTAAGATAACTATGAAGAAGTAGAGAGAGAATCTCGTTTCACCTTCAAAACACACATAGTTTATTTCATGTAAGTGTGGCAATCCTTAGCATACACTTACACTAGTCATATGCTTATATACCCAAAGGGTATATTTACAATAAGCACCCTCAACTATTGTTGAACTCCTATTCTATTACAATAATACAGTTCTAACAAAGTATCTTTTGATTAGCTAAATCATCTTCCAATTTTGTCATTAGTTTCAGTTTCTCATCTTTAAGACTTAACATCTCTTTTAGTGATTTTATTTCTATTTTTAGCTTCTTTTCTCTTTGAATATTTGACTGAAACTCAACACACATAATCAAACATAGTGTTCTTTTCATTATCTTCATAGTTAAAAAACTTTTCAACCTGATACATAGAAGAAGGATCCAAGTCAGGAGAGGTACAAGCTTTAGCAGCTTTCTTCATGTCCTCGTCAAAGGAACTTGTACTCCCTGTGTTGGCCATCAAGCTGAGTTAAGCATAGAGGACCTCATCTTCATCACTTGAAAGATCTTCCTCAGCCCAATCTTCTTCTTCAGCCACCAGCACACTGTTCTGGGCTTTCTTCTTCTTCTTGTCAAGGACAGCAGCAAGAAGCTTCTTGTACTTAGCTTCATAATCAATCTTGCTGTCTGAGCTTGAGGAGCCCTTGAAGCATGTGCTTCCTCTGGACTTACATTCACTGGCATAGTGACCAGTCTTGCCACAGGAGAAACATCCTTCAGAAGCCTTTAGTTTAAACTTGGCTTTTTCTCCTTTGAAGGGTTTCTTCTCAAACCTATTGACACCCTTTCTTTTCAAGAAAGACTTGAACATTTTTACCAACATGGTAGCCTGCTCAACAGCAGCTTCAATGCTGTCCATGTTCTCTAAAACTTCATCCACATCCGCCACTTGCTCTTCATCAGAAGACTCCTCCTCTTCCTCCTCATCACTGGTCTCATCCACCACTGCAGCAAAACTCCTAGATCTTGTATCCTTAGACACAAAGGCAGTTGATGGAGCTTTTGCAGCCTCCTTCATATCCTTGGTAGAGAGTTTCCTTTGTTTCACCGATTGTTCATGATTTATAAGGTTTCCATATAAACCAACCAGTGTAAGACCCTTGATTTTCTCACCATGTTTTTGCACAGTGATAAAATGATCCCAAGATTTTGGGAGGGAGTCTAGAAACTTGTTTACAAGCTCCTTGTTGCTCTTGGGAACTTCTACCCTTCCTAAGTCATTAATAAGGTAGTTGAACTTGGTGTAGGTATGAGTAATACTTTCACCTTTATGAGTAAAGAAGAACTCATATTCTCTTACCAGAAGGAGTTTCTTATTTTCCTGCACTTCTTCAGTGCCTTCATATGCAATAGACAAAGTGTCTATCATCTCCTTTGCAGATTTGCAGTTAAGAACTTGATGATAGACATCATTAGGTAGTGCTGAGACTAAGGCTGTCCTGGCTTTGACATCAAGGTTAACCAGCCTTTTGTCTTCATCAGACCATTGATGAATGGCTTTGACAACATACCATTCTTCCGCAGGACTTGTATTAGTAGCATCAGTGACTTCAACAACCGAGGATGGAACATAAGGACCTTCAGTAACAGTCTTGAGCATCACATCATCAAGGCTGGACATGTAGAGACAAACTCTATTCTTCCATAGGGAAAAGTTTTCCCCATCAAACGTTGGACACCATATGAGTGAGCCATTGTTGAGAGAACTGTTAGAAGTAACAACAAGAGTGGCCATGTTGAAGTGTGGGGTAGAAGCAGTTGAAGAGTAAGCAAAACAGATCTTAGATATGAATTTTCTAGCCTGGTCTGATACCAGTTGTTGGTCCCGAATGAATACTACAACAACAATGTTTGTAGAAGGCGGGGTTGAATACAATCTTTAGCTATTTAAAATTTTAGAGACATTGGGATTACTTTTATATAATTCTTATTGATGAGAATCAAGAATTACATGAACTAGATGCGGAAAATCTAAGTTCAATAAAAGGTGACAACTAAATCTATCTAACACATACACTAAGCTATTCTTAAACAATTGATGTCTAAGATGTTCAAAACATGAACAAGTTTGTAACACTGAAAGTAAAATGCTAACTCTTCTAATTCTCAACATATGAGATTTCAGTGTTCAACTCTATCTATTCGCATACTTAGCATGTTTCCATGCATGAGTATATATAAGCAATGTGATGTCCGGGTTGATTGAGTGGAGAAGGGGACAAGGTACTTGATTTAATAATAATATAATAGATAAATTTAGTGGGTGAAAGGTAAGATAACTTTATACACAAAGTGTGTAAAGTGATCGTACTTTTCAGTAAAGTGTTTACCCACTATCTATTATTATATTATTAAAGTACTAGCTTTATGTCTTGGGACAACAAACTTCTCTTTCCATGCTTTGTACTTTTATCAACACCATGCTTCCTGAAGATTTGACTTTACCAAGTATGGAGTTGCCAGCCATACTTAATTGTTGCAGCATATCTTCGAGATCTTCTCTTCTAAAGTATCTTTCACCTTTTCCAGGGGATCAAGATCTATCCTTTTTGTTTCTTTGCAGATTCAAAAAGTGTTAAGTACTTTTACAAAGAAAGATCTAAGGCATAAGAGAACAACACATGTTCTGCCTTGGACTTAAGAATATATTACATAGAAAAACTATTAGCTGATACATAATGTAAAGACTCAGCTAACAGACACTGAACTTCAAACATAATTTTGCTCAGCTAAGGATAATTGTGAAAGAGAGGCTAACAAGATTTGCTCAGCTGATCAAACTGATCAGCTAATCAATATAGTTATAGTACAGCTAATAAACTAATCAAAACAAACTCTCAGCTGATCCCAAGTGCTCAGCTTATCATTTGAGTATGATCAGCTTATTGAGACAAGATTAGATAAGTAATGAGATAGTGTCAGCTGATCCTTGACTATCACCTGATCTTCGAGATATCCTCAGCTGATGGTTTTGGACCATCAGCTGATGCTTTGTAGATGCATAGCTGATGTTTCTTGACTTGTCTTTTCTTCTTAGCCGATCTTCCTAAAGCTGGTCCTTTGCCTGATACTCAGTGTTCAGCTGACACTTTAGTTCGTCAGCTGACATTTCTTACTTAGAACTTCTTTAAGTCTAAATGAAAAACAACACATGTTTTTCATTGATCCAAAAACAAAACTGAATATGTGGTTTTGTTAACATCAAATTCTATTTCAAATAATAGACAGGTTTGATTATTGTTTGATATCTATATCTCCCCAACACACACACACACACACACATAAATATATATATATATATATATATATATATATATATATATATATATATATATAGATATTTTACGCATCTTTACAATCACACATCATATATGTATACATATTTATATACATTATGCAATTTTATATTTCCGCATTCATTAAAGCATTTATTTATTTATTATCATATTTATTTATTAATATAAATTTTCGAAAAAGTGGACATAGAAACTATTATACAAAAAGGAATGGAATATCATATATAAAAAATATATATATATTTTAGTTGATATGTAATGACGAGAGTTAAACTTGTGTATGGTTTATTCGGATAGTGGAAGACTTTGAGAATTGAATTTATATATATATATATATATATATATATATATATATATATATATATATATATATATATATATATATATATACTACTACTACTATATAAATTGGAGAAATGATACATGCAACTAACATAACCTATGTTAGGTGATGTTGCTCTCACATATCATTTAAATCATTAAACACTCAAATGACCTTAATACACTTCATTTAATTGGTATGTGAGAGCAACATCACCTAACATAGGTGATGTTAGCTGCATGTATCATTTCCCGATATAAATTATACAACATTCTCTTTTCTCTTACTCTTAAAATTTCTTAAATGTCAATCAATAATACATCCAAACCCTTCTTTTTAACTAAATTAATCACATTCACTCAATCTTAAATAATTTCACTCTCTTAATTTACTTTAATTTTTTATTGATTTAAATATACTCTCCCACTAACACACACTTCTTTCACACAAACACAGTTATCCACTCACATCAACGTAATATTTAAAATCTTATTAATTTATCTCTCTTTATTTCATAAATATAAAACTTTCTATTATTCTAATGTTTTTTAAGAATTCATTTCTAAAATTAATAAAATAGTTGATACAGATAAAAATAGATTTAAACAACGGACATGTTATTGAAAAAAAATTCTTGTGACACTGAAATCACACGGATAATATATTATTACATCTTAAAAATAACATGTTGCAAAATAGAAACTATTTTCCGCCACAACATTACCCTGGTACATTGCTAATAAATAATAATTAAAGTTAGGTTAATCTTAACTTTAAACTCAGAGTTTGCGTTACCGCAATAATTGCATCATAATCTTTATCTAGTTAATTTGATAATCACACGTATCAATAAATCATGAGAATGACATTTTTATGTGATTCTTCTTTCGTCTATTTGTTTGCTTAAATAATCGACTAAATATCTAATTATTGCAAAGCACATAAATAATATGATCGTTGACTTCACATGCCAAATATTCCCTTGATTTGTAAATCGAGACTCAAAAGTAATGCTTGGATAGGGTCCTCTCGTCGATTTTGAAAGTTTTGTGCAAAGTGAAAAAATGACACACACACACACACACACACACATATATATATATATATATATATATATATATATATATATATTAAGTCTTTTTTTGCGATATTTTGGACTATAAGTAGGATTTCAACTTAAGTTTTGATAAACTTCTTTCGGCAGATACAACAGTTACGCAACAATTACTGAAACAGTCAACAGGACTCTATACGCAATAAGTCGGATAGTTTTCCTTGTTACAAATGTGTCAAATAGCTTCAACTCCATATAAAGTCCATTTGTAACAAGATCTGATCGTCCATCATAATCAAGTGCGGATTCAAGACGACTACAACATGACTTAAGATCTATGTCATCAAATTCCTTCAACTTTTAAGGAAACGAATAACCAAATAATTTTGTATTCCCTTTGTATTATTCAAATCTGGTTTTAAGAGAAGCACTAGCTTGTTCAACAAAATATAAAAAAAATTAACTTTATAATTCTCCTAAGCTGAAAATAATACAACTTGATCACTTTGATTCTCATTAAATTGTTTTTTTCTACGAACATGACGCCTCTGAGGGAATACCTAATCAATATTCATTTCAGTGACATATGCTTTAATTAGCATCATCGATAATCTTAGATAACTCTATTTCTCTGAACTCCCTTGAAGTATTCTATTAGCATGTTCACTTCTTTAATATGTTAATCAAAACATGGGCTTTCTAAAATTTTATTTTTTTAAATTGTGGGCTTTGAAAAATTGATATATATATATATATATATATATATATGTGTGTGTGTGTGTGTGTGTGTGTATAAAAGAGAGTTCATTCGTGAACCCTTGTTAGTGCGAGAACCGCGATAAACAATCTCAGCCGTTCCTTAGATATGGGAAGTTCATGGATGGAGAGCGTAGAGGGATAGAGTGTAGCAGAGTGCATGTAAGAAATTAATGGGTATGCAATGACATTGAAGGAGAAAAAATTGGACGGCTCAGATTGGTTCTCGCGGTTCTCGCAATAAAAATGGTTCTCAAATGAACTTCTTTATATATATATATATATATATATATATATATATATATATATATATATATATATATATATATGGCCCTCTTTGAAATATGGTTGTGTAGCCGCACCTCCTGCAGTCCTTCAAAGACACCCTTGTGCTTGGATGGACTGTGTCACCAAATCCGGTTAGTCATTTAAACCGCATCTATTGAAACCCTAATTTATGCTATGTTGAGAACTAATTGCTCATGAACCATTCTGGTTCGTTTTTATGCTCGTATATACTTTAGATAAATTTCTAATATTTCTAGATTATATTAGACTAAAGGATTAACATTATATAGTTTTCAAGTTTGATTCAAGGCTTATCCTTCCTATATAAGCTAATAAAC
Source organism: Pulicaria dysenterica (assembly GCA_947179395.2). Lineage (NCBI taxonomy): Eukaryota > Viridiplantae > Streptophyta > Magnoliopsida > Asterales > Asteraceae > Pulicaria > Pulicaria dysenterica. The sequence goes on from OX359294.1 coordinate 41,378,459, forward strand.
CAAACTCTAGCCCCCACAAACCCCTCCCAATCGACAACCTCCCTCTCCCCCTCTCTATTTGCCGTCAAAATACCCCCCTCTTCTCTCCTTATCGATTTCAAGCAAAGAACACAAGATCAAGGCTTCAAGGATTAGGGTTTTGATCTTTGATATCAAGGTAAGCTCCAATCTTCACTCTTCTAAGTTCTTCTATCATGTCTTCTTCTCTACTCTCATTCTTGAGTCCATAGAACATGTTGAAAGTATCAAAAGGTGGAGGGTTTATGAGTTTTTGTAATCGAAACCAAGGTTTTTGTTCTTTAAATATCAAAGGTTTGAAAACTGTTTTTCTGGTAAGTGGGTTAGGTCGTGTTTGAGCACTTATTACAAGGTCTATATGTAGAGTTTTTATATTAATCCTTGGTCTAGAATGTAGGATTTTGAGTCTAGTTTCTTCATATCTAGGGTTTGAGATTTTTGAAGGTCGTTTGATCAGTCAAAATGATTTTACCGTAGGAGTGCGCAAAACTGCCAGCATGTCCGGCAGATTTGAGGTAAAATTTTGGTTTAGAAACCCATACAAAACTTGGTATTTTAGGTCAGGATTTTTACAGTAAAATATTTATAGAGTGTAGGATTTTCTGTAAAATTTTCATAATATTTAGAAATCTGTTGTTATTTTTATAAAATTAGAACATTTTGATGCGCATGTGTAGTTAGTTTTCTGTCAGTAGTAAATCCCATTATTTATAAACAATAGTTGGCCATGTCGAATAATTCTGGATAAATTATGCAAATTAGAAGAGTCATTTATCTTTCTGTAGTAAAATTTTGGTGATCAAATTCGAACCCTTGGTATATTTTAAAAATTCCTAAATTCAGCCTAACAAAACAGTAAACTTGAAATTTGTGGTATTAGGTTAATATAACAGCTTCACATGCCCTTGAGCTATACTAGGATGTTCAAACACCTACACACATGACTTATGACACTTATACTTATTGTAGATCTCGCGCCAGTTCTTTTGCAAGATTAGGTTCATTGAGAAGCTAATGTGAGTACTCGTAGCCCCTTTTTCGTGTATAACTTTTTGGGGGAAAATGACACTCAATATATTTCTCTCTACCGTGTTCGAGTTTTACTAAATTTTTTAATGACGATTGTGTGTTATATGATATGTGCATTTTGTGAACTTGCATTGCTTGATACCTATGAGATGACTTTGACTACTTTGAGCCAACTTATGTTCCCGGCCGGCTATAGTATGTTTGAAGGCTAAATACTCTTGAACCGTTGGGGTTCGGCTTTTTGCATGCTAATGACTAATTGCTACTGAGTCGAGATGTTCGGTTATTGCTATGTTCTTAATGTAAGTGCTTTACTATCATTGCTACAATTGTCATATCTTAACTCTATACACAGTAAATTATTCTCATCTTTCAAACCTACAAGCTCACCAACCTTTGTGTTGTCGTTTTAGAGTCTTCATTTTTAGGTAACGCTAATAACACTACATAAGGATGACTAGAAGACTCTAGATGGACTTAGCAAGACATTTGAACACGTTATATTTATTATTACTTTAGACATGCATTACTTGGTTTTGGGCTTGCACGCCTGTATCACCTGTCCCGGGTTGTGGGATTTACTTTTGCGTATTCTCTTTCGTTACTTTGACTATGATGCCATGAATATCGAATTATCGCGGCACATGTCCCCTCTTGTGTCGGGAAAACGTCATGACACGTTGGTTATTTGCATTTAGTGTTTTTCTCTATAATGGTATCAATGTGGTATGACGATCCTCTCCATCACACTTCGTGTTTCCGCCTAGGCGGGGTGTGACAGATTGGTATCAGAGCCATTGGTTATAGAGAATTAGGTAGATTGGCCTAGACTATAACCTAAGCACCACATGTAGTTGCATAATAGGAACTATGTGTGCATTCATATTGATATGACTTTTAGGGGTTTTAACTACGATATAATCCACAGCTCAAGCATGTCGAACAAGGAATACCCATCATACATCATTCCTCCAAGTCCCGGAGCTCCAAAGAAGCCTTACCGTGTTAACGGCAAGGGACCACTTATTTGGGAGACGGCTCGCAAGAGAGTCCCACCGATCCAAAAGATTACCTTCACGATTCCTAAGGAAGCCCCGAAGGAACCGTCTGATCAATGGTCTTCCAATCAACCACCGGAAGAGGATCCCTCTGAGGAACCGTTATAGGAGGAACCCTCCGAAGAACCATCTGAGGATGAGCAATATGAGGAAGAGCCATCCGAGGAAGACTCAAGCGAAGACGAGATCGACTCAGATCTCGAATCCGATGCACGGAGCTGATTTAGACTCTAGATGCGCCGATTATCTATCCTAGCACCACTATTAGGATTTCCTATTTTATTTCAATTATGATGTCTCATTCCTATTGTTACTACGAAAGCAAAAATCTATAAATAAAGTGTTGTTTTATTTGAGTATTTCTCACTATTTTAGTGTTATATTCAAGTTGAAAACTCGTATGCTCAATGTTAGATTATGAAAAGTGAGGGTGCAAATATGTCAATATTGTAAACTTAGGCAAATACTATAAAAGGAATTTGCCTCCTTGAAATGAAACAAGTTTTGCATTATTTCACTTCTTGAGTTTGTGATATCCTCTCTACCCCTCGGCTCTCTCTCTCTAAACCGAACACACACAAACATACACTAATACTCTAAGCATTGCTTCATCCGTATAAATACGGGACCATCAATTGGTATCAGAGCCAAACTTGTTTTTGGCTCGTGATTGTTCGAAAACATCAAAGGAAATCTCGAAAAGTTCAAGTTCAAAGTGAAGAAAAAACATTCAACAACAAGGTTATTCAAGAAAGGTACAAGTTCAAACATTTCCGGAAGTTCGAACACGTTCAAGGTATAAAACTCTACTGTTTTCATCATCTTTCCGGGGCTTGTTCGAAGTATTATACTATTTTATAAAGCTTTCTTGAAAAACACTTCAAAACCGAGTGGTATTTTTAAAAGGAAAAGGTTCAAAAGTTCATTTAATGCTCGATTCTATGGCATTAAAGTTTTTGGAAATCATGCATTTATGGTATTCTTGAGGGTTAAATGCAGACTTGAAGAAGAAGAATACTGATTTTAATTAAAAATAATTATTTATTCTTCCAAGTTTAAGTATTAGTCAAGGTAACATAAGTACTACCCATACCAATCAATGTACAAGTGGGTAGGCATCATTAGAGGTAAGACAAATCAGATCTGATTGTGACATTTCCTAGTCTATAAGCCGTGCTATTGGTCAACGCGATTGACCTGTTACACGGCTTATAGAGTTCTATCAAAGTTGAATCACCAAGTGTTACTCTAACAGCTATAAGCCGGGTTCGGTGAATCGCACACGATTGGGGTGATTCTAAAGTTTCTATCAGCTACACTAAACTGAAAATCACTAAGTGTTGCTATTGAAGTTATCAGCCGGGTTCAGCGAATCGCATGTGATTGGGTACTTCTAAGGGTTCTATAAACTACACTAAGAATTGCAAAATTCTAAGTGTTTTCATCAATCGCATTCCATTGTCCAGTGCGATTCAAGGGTTTTGTTCCTAGTTGCACTATTGATCACCACACATCCAAGGCAATCGTACGCTATTCGGGGAAATTGAATAACATTCTATTGTGATTAACAATTTCTGTTTGGTGTTACAGGATTCAATCGCACACTATTGATTACCTTATTCAATTGCACACTATCGGATACCTTGAACTATTGGAAAAGTGATAGAACCATCTGGACTTGACTTTAAACAAAGAAGACAATTGGACTTAAACTTAAAATTCTAATTTAAAATTGAATTTAATCAAACTCAGATATAATTCAAAGGTGAATTAAAATTAACTCAATTCTATATAATTCAAAGTTGAATTTAATCTTTACAAGATCTAATTCAAAGTTGAATTAAAGAGAATTAGATTCTCATTTTATCAATCAAGTTTTCGAACAATCAATCCATACTTAACAAGTGAACGATCATTTCTTTCAAAAAAACACTAATCATGTCAAGTACAAATGAAATGATGTCCATTGGTACCGATACAAAACCTCCTGTTTTGTTTCGGGGGGAATACAATGTCTGGAAAGGAAGGTTCATGGACTTTATAGAGCACAACGAACTCTTCGGGGACAAGATGATAGAGTGCATCCTCAACGGAAACACCAAGTTCACAAGGATCGTTGAAGCTGACCCAACCAACAATCCCCCTATTCTCAGACATGAAAGAGAAAAGACCAGTGACGAGCTGACTACTACTGAGAAGGAAACAAATAAGGCTGAGAGACTGGCCAAGTACTATCTGAAATAAGGTCTCTCATCTGAGATCTATCCGAAGATAGATAGTTTGGGTACTGCCAAGGAAATATGGGATGAAATCAAAAAGCAACTACAAGGCACTGAACAAGGAGAGTACATCAAGCGTACTCAACTGGTCAACAGTTACCATGATTTCAAGGCCCGTGAAAATGAGCTCCTATCTGAAACATATGGTAGATACTGCAAATTGCAGAATGAGATGAGGTCTAATCAAATTGTCATATCTGACCTTGATTTAAACTGTGTTTTCCTGAATTCTTTAGGTTCTGAGTGGAAGGGCTATGCTAGGCTGTACAAACAGATCAACAAAGATCTTACATCTATCACCTTCCACAACATCTTTGAAGACCTCAATCAGTATCAAGATGAGATCTTGCAGTGTTACTTTAAACAACCAGCTGCTGACTCTCTTGCTTTCGTTGTAGCTGACAGGACCCGTAGGGAATCTTCATCAAGGTCTGCCAAACTCAAACATGTGGTGCTCAGTGAATCTGACCATGAATATGATGATGATGATTCTGTAGAAGCTGCATTTCAAGCACTCACAGTTGCCAGTAATAACTTCAAGAACCGGTTCAACAAGACTAACAACAGACAACGGTTCATTCCGGATCTAGAAGACCTGAAAGATTTTCTCCTGTTGACAAACCTAGGTTTCCAAAAGATGAGAGGAAGGAGGAAAATAAGAATGACCTCAAGTGCTACAACTGTGGAAGATCTGGACACATGATAAGGAACTGTCCACAGAAGAAAGTCAAAGATGCTGAATATTACAGACAAAAGTACCGCCTGTCAAAGCAAAAACGGGCTGGGAATGCACTTATGGTGGAGGAAGACCAGTTCCTAGAGGACACAGACTCTGAGAGTGATCCAGATGGTGAAGATCATGCTCAATTCTGTTTCATGGCTAATGGTGAACCAAGTGGTAGAGCTGAAGATGGTGGTAATCTCTCCGATGCTGAGGAAGAGACCGTTGAAAGCGGAAAGGTACCCTCTATTTCTAATTCTGACATGGGTTTTAACTTTGAACACATACAAACCATACTAAACCGCATGAAACAATTAGAACTTAAGGTGACCAAACTTACCAAGAAAAACCAAGTATTAAAGGAGGTCATTCACACACAAGATACAGAAGAACAAGCTAAAATTGAACAGTTAGAGAAAAACATATATGAATCTATAGTTCGAATAGCTGTGAAAGAATATGAATTCCTTGAATTAACCAATACAACAAATGTCATCATACACGATCTCAAAGCAGAGCGTATTGGTGCTGAAAAGGATTCTGAAATTCTGAAAAATGATCAAAAGATTCTTTGTTTAAAACTTAAAGAATTGGAAGACCTTCTAATTAAACGAGGGCAAAGTGAACAAACCATCTTTCGAAAGACCTTTTTCAAGATGGACATTCGATGGACTCGGTTTTGAAAACCCAAATGTCCTGAGTAAGGTATCTGCCAAGCAATTATACAATCCAAATCTCTTTGGCGAAGGACGAACTCAACGAATGGTATTTGTAGGTCAAGAGGAAGAACGACTTGAAGAGGACATCAAACGAACCCTACATCTGAAAACTGAAACTCCCTTCATTTATTCTGATCTCAATGACTCATACTTTACTTACCCCATCCCGACACTTGACTCTGCTGTCACCACACCAGTTTATACATATGAGAAACTCTACACCCCTGAAGCGCCAAAACCTCAATTTCTATACATTCCCCACAAGGAATTACAGCAAAGGTTTCAAACCTTATAGGAGTTTTGCTTCACTCATCTAATTGAATGTGACCTTACCAAAGCTTTCCAATCAGAAACCACATCTGAACCCTCTCCACTAGTTCAAGAAAATGCCATCCTCCACAAGTGTCTCCAAACAACATTCAATCTTGATGGCAAGATCATTGACAACTTGTGTAAAGAAAATTTCGAATTGCTTGAACGAATCAAAGAGGTCAAAACTTCAATAGAACCAATTTCTTCATTCACCTTCTCTCCATATGGATCAGCAGTTGATGAACGAATCGCAGATTCCACACATGCGTCTTCATCTTCTCAAAATGTCAAACCTAATGTAAAATCTGTTAATAATTCGTCTATGGTAAATTTAAAAGTGAAACAGATTTTCAAACCAAAACAGACCTCCACTTCCACTTCTATTCACATTTCTCGTAAGATCATTGTCATACCTGAATCCTCAAAAGCAGCTGCTAGTCGACCACGCCTCAATTATAACGTTTTACATTCTGCTGCAGATGTGAAGAAGCTCAGGAGTATGGAGTGTAAAATAAACACAAACTGGCAGAAAGTCATTCCTAGGTCTAATAGGAAATGATCAAACTTTAGTCAATCATGTGAACAAATTTTGATGTTTGATTCAGTCTGTAATCATTCAAGTTTGCAAGATAATATTACTACTTCCATGTTTTGTATTATTGATGGTTGCCTCCATGGTCATTGTGAATTTAACTGTGAATATGATCAATTGCGAAAATAAATTGGAATTAATCCATGTGAGGACTGGATAGAATTTTACGCTAACCAAGTCAGTGTTCCATTTATAACCTCAAAAGGAATCATCATTAATCAATGGATCACAACTCGTCAGTCACATGCACTTAAACGTTTGCACAATTCAAGGCGACTACTGACGATCAAGGAACTTGAAGTCTACAGACGGCAGGGCTACGAAGCATTTAAAAAGGCGTGGATTGCCCAAGAATAATACTTACATTCTCAAAAATGATCTCGCAATCCACCTTCCACAACTTCCAAATCTTCTAAACCCAAGCCATCATCCAATCAAAGAGTACCACAACCAACTACTCGCAGCGCTCCAGTTCCCCAAAAGCAAGTTGATGTAACGAGGCCACAACAAATTCTTAAGAATTCTTCGCAAACATGGATTCGCAAATATAACGCTTCCGCAACTCTACCGAATCCAAAACCTACGATTCCATCAACTGTCAAACCAACAGTGGTTAAGAAACTTCCTTCTCAGCCAATTCTTTCTAAATCTATTCCTTCTCGACAAAAGATTCGACCCACATGGGTGATTAAGAGTAGATGATCTGAAGTTTCACCACCACAAGTAAACACAATCACTACTCAACCACCAACAGGAACTAACAATCAAGGACCCATTCATATATGGGGACCTAAACGTGTTTTATTCACTTTTTGCAGGCGCCTCACTTGTGGTACCTGGACTCCGGCTGTACCAAACATATGAATGGCAACAAAGGTCTTCTCAAGAACTATGTTCCTAAGTACTCCGGGAATGTACGTTTTGGGAATGACAATGTTGCACCAATAATGGGGTACGGAGACTTAGAGAAGAAGCACATCAAGATTAAGAAAGTCTCCTATGTTGAAGGGTTGGGTCATAATTTGTTCAGAATTGGACAGTTCTGTGATAAAGACATAGAGGTAGTGTTCAAAAAGAACAAATGTTTAGTTTTAACTAAAAATGGAGTTGAGTTACTGGCAGGTACAAGAAAATCTAACTTATACTCCATTGATTTGGAAAAGTATGACTCCCCGACCTCTGTGTGTCTACTGTCTGAAGCATCTACGGATCTGACTTGGCAATGGCACAGAAAACTCTCTCACCTGAACTTTCAAAATATCAACAAACTAGTCACGGGTGACTTGGTGAGAGGCATTCCTAAGTTAAGGTTCAAGAAGGATCATCTGTGTGCAGACTGTGAAAAGGAAAAGATGAAGAAGGCTTCACATAAATCTAAACAAGTATTTAGCACTACGAAGCCTTTGGAACTCCTGCACATGGATCTCTGCGGTCCTACGAGAATCCAGTCAAAAAATGGGAAGAAGTATATTCTAGTCATGGTGGATGACTACTCTAGATATACTTGGGTCAAGTTTCTGCGCTCAAAAGATGAAGCCCCTCCAACAATCATTTCCTTCATCAAGCAACAGCAGAACAAGCATAGTCAGAGTGTTGTCTCTATACGGATAGACAATGGAACTGAATTTAAGAACAGTACTCTGAAGAGCTTCTGTAACCTTGTAGGAATCAGCCATAAGTTCTCTGCTGCATACACACCACAACAAAATGGTGTAGTGGAAAAAAGAAACAGAACTTTGGTTGAAGCTACCCGAACAATGCTTTCATATTCTGGGCTACCACCTTCCTTTTGGGCTGAAGCAATCAGCACTGCCTGCTACACGCATAACCGCTCTTTCTTTAATAAACGATTTAATAAAACTTCATATGAACCGGCCAATGGCATAGTGCCTAATATCAAATACTTCCATGTCTTTGGTAATAGGTGCTTTGTACTGAATGACAAGGATAATCTAGGAAAATTTGCTCCCAAAGCTGATGATCCTGTTTTCCTAGGTTATTCTACTGAGTCCAAAGCCTACAGAGTTTTTAACAAACGTACAAAGAGCATTGTTGAAAGTATCACCGTAACATTTGATGATGCATTGAATGTTACCGATTTTCCACCTAAATCAACAGAAAATGCTTCTGGACATACCTGTTCAGGACCGGTGCTTCAAAATAAAGAATCAAACAATCCATCCAGTTCAAATACTAATCTTGATTTTATGTTTGATTTCTTAAGATCTGAATCTCCTCCTATTTTAACTGACAACAGGATGAACACAGCTGTACAAACAAGTGTTACTATAACAGCTCCTACGGTTACTGAGACGAATCCATTCACAGATCTCTATGCTGAGGATTCCTCTTTTGTTTCTGTCACTTGAACCCCTGTGACTTCTCAGATTCCTGACCCGGAGAGTCCTCCTGTGTTTGATTCAGACCCACATTTCTCTCCTGCAGATGAAGAAGAAGCATGACACCTACAAGATCTCATTCCTTCGTCTTCCACTGCACATGAAATTAAGTGGACCAGACATCACTCTGAAGAGAACATAATCGGAGATCCGTCAGTTGGCATTCTGACAAGATCAGCAACAGCAAATGAATGTCAATTCTCGGGTTTCTTAAGCATCACTGAACACACCAAGACTTATGAAGCATTAGATGATCTAGATTGGGTAATTGCAATGCAGGAAGAATTACACCAATTTGATCGTCTCAAAGTCTGGCGATTAGTTCCGTTACCATACGGCAAATCTGTAGTTGGAACTAAGTGGGTCTTCAAGAACAAAAGGGATTTGGATGGAGTGGTTATCCGTAACAAAGCTAGGTTGGTTGCTAAAGGCTACAATCAACAAGAGGGCATTGACTATGATGAAACATTTGCCCCTGTTGCTTGTATTGAGGCTATACGGCTCTTTCTTGCATATGCAGCCTCCAGAAGCTTCCGTGTCTTTCAAATGGATATGCAGACAGCTTTTCTCAACGGTGTACTTAAAGAAGAAGTTTACGTCTCATAGCCAGAGGGGTTCATCAACTCAAAACATCCAAATCATGTCTATACCTTGGATAAGGCCTTGTACGGGTTAAAACAAGCTCCACGTGCATGGTATGATGTCTTATCTGAATATTTGATTGGTTAAGGCTACTCCAAAGGAAAGACTAATACCACTCTGTTTACAAAGACTAAAGGTCGGGGCAAGATTTTGGTTCAAATCTGTGGACGATATCATTTTTGGGTCTACAAATCCAAAATACAGTGAATAGTTTGCCAAGATCATGGCAAACAGATTTCAAATGAGTATGATGGGAGAGATGTCATTCTTTATCGGACTCCAGGTGAAACAGTTAAGTCACGGCAGTTTTATTTGCCAATCCAAGTACATCAAAGATCTTCTAACGAAGTATGATATGATTAACTGCACACCCATATCCACACCCATGGCCGCTAAGTCACAGCTATCAGCAGATCTTGATGGTTCTCCTGTAGATCTGAAAACTTACCGTGGGATGATTGGATCTTTACTGTATCTCACTGCTAGTTGTCCGGACATCATGTTCTCTACCTGTCTCTGTGCCAGATTCCAGGCGAATCCAAAAGAGTCACATCTTATGGCAGTTAAGCGGATATTCAGATATCTCAAAGGGTCTATGGATCTAGGTTTGTGGTATCCCAGAGATTCAAATCTAGATCTTCATGCTTACTCTGATGCTGACTATGCCGGGTGCAAGATTGATAGGAAAAGCACATTTGGTAGTGCACACTTTCTGGGTGATCGTTTAGTCTGCTGGGCCTCAAAGAAGCAAAACTGTGTATCCACTTCTACAACTGAAGCTGAGTATGTTGCTGCTGCAATGTACTGTTCACAAAGTCTCTGGATACGAACACAGTTACCAGACTTTGGCCTTAGGTATTAGAACATTCCATTGCTACGCGATTCCCAGTCTGCCATAGCTATATCCTGCAATCCGGTACACCACTCTAAAACTAAACACATTGATATCTGTTATCACTTCATAAAAGATAACGTAGAGAAAGGTCTAATTGAGCTCCAGTATGTTTCTACTGAAAATCAGCTTGCTGACTTGTTTACCAAACCATTAGAAGAAAGTCGCTTCACTGAATTGGTATCCAAGTTAGGCATGCTAAACTTGAAAATATAACACACTGGTGCCTCATTTTTCCTTTTCTTTCATTTTTGTTTAGAGTAGGTGTTACACTGTTTGTTCTTTGTGCAGCTTCATGATGCAACTATCAAGGGGGAGTGAGTTTCTGGTGATACACATGTTTCATATGTGTAGGGGGAGAAATTCATACACATATTGCACATGTGTAGGGGGAGAAGAATAATTGACACATTCCCTAAGTTTTATAAATTTTCATTTCCCAAATGCATGAGTCAAGGGGGAGTGTGTCAAACAAATAACCAAATCAAGAGATCTGGGAAACTCAAATTTTCAAATCACTCAATCCAGATACTCTGAAATTTCAGAAACAAATAACCAAATCAAGAGATCTGGGAAACTCAATTTTTCAAATCACTCAATCCAGATACTCTAAAATTTCAGAAAATTTCAACATGTTCGGTTCAGTTTCAAACAATCGCACACTATGCTTCATTCGCATGGACTTTCTTGGAACTCAATAAAAAATTTCTAAGTCTTGGTTCAATCGCATGGGATTACAACAAGTGTAATCAAACCATTAATCGCATGCGATTAGAACATCAAAGGTTGAATAGAACTTGATATCAATCGCACACTATTCAATCGCACGCGATTGGAACGAAAGGGTTAATCGCATGCAAGTCCATCCAATCGCATGCGATTAAGTCACCAAAGGGTTATTTGCACGCGATTAAGGTTGAATCGCGTGCGATTAAGCCAATCGCGTGCGATTAGGGACTTCTATAAGCCGGGTTTACTTACCCTATCAGCCGCGTTTTTACGAGTTATTGGGCCAATCAGAGCGTGCAACGTGCCCTTTTCACTGTCATAAAATCCCAACAGTTACCAAACTTGTTCCACACGATTCAAAAACTTCGAAAATTTCATCAAGTAGTCTCTCGATTTCTTGGTTACTTTAGCATACGAATCCTCTCGTTACTCTGCCAAAATTTACACTTTTTATATCAAAATACTCTAAATCACAAAGGTAACAACTTGTATGGTTTACATTTTGAAAATTTTGAGTTAAAAGGGTACTTTTTGGGCTTTGAACCTCCTTATGCGAAAATGGGTTTCGAGATTTTGAAGGGCTTTTTGGAACACGAAACAAACTCGTTTGATGAAACAAAGTATGCGATGGGCATATTTATCACATGGGGAACACTTTGATGTAAAAATATTTCAAAAATCTTGAAAAGTGTTCTTCGTGTTCTTGGAGGGTTAGAACTTACACTAACAATTTGATTTTTGGCTCTAAAAGGGGTGTTAGGATGATTTTTTGACTGTACTCCAGTACTACAAAGTTGTTCAGTGCTATCTAATTGACACTTTAAAAGTATCAAAAAAACTTTTTTATGCTAAAAATCATCCTGTACACAATGAGAGTTCAACACTTAGTGTGTTTGAACATTTTTCAACTTTGGTCAACGATTGGTCAACTTTGGTCAACTTGGTCAACATTAGTCAACTTGTCATATTTACTACAGATTGACCAATATTCATAGATAAATGTTGTTTTCATGTATATCTCTTTATCTTTAACTTAACTGTTTTATCTATCTATACAGATAAAATGACTCAAGCTATACGTGATCCTGAGGAGATAATGCCCCATACCGAGTTTCTAAATTCAAAACTCATAAAAACAACCATTATATTGACCTGACCAAACTTAAAAACCCTACTTACCCAATTGTTACTGAAATTCTAAAAATACACTCCCTGAACCACCTCCTTACATACAACCCATCCACCACTGGCACACATGTCCCCGAGCTTTATGTCCAACAATTCTGGAAAACCTGTGATGTCAGAACCAATGAACGAGTTCATGAGGTGATTCATGCTGAGGTTGACGAATATACAATAGATATACCTTTAAATCGCCTCAGAACAATCTTTAGACTCCCAAGGGCAGGTAGCAGACCTCCAGCAACAAACTTTGGAAATTCCTACTGAGGAAACTTGTCTTGCTGCTATTCGGGAGATGGGCTATGATGGAGAGCTCATCAGAAAGAACCAGTTTAAACGCACAGGTCTTCATCCAAAATACAACACCCTAATGACTGTGCTTCAAAGGTGCCTCACCCCAAAGCATTCAGGTTACGAATTCCCAACGGAGCATCAGCTCAAAATATTTGTAGCAGCGACAACTCTTATGCATGTTGATTATGCATACCTTCTCTTCCAGGACATCAAAGCCACTATGCTCAGGAAGAACTCGCAGAAGAAGAAGGATGCAAACATGCTGCCTTACCACCGGTTCTTGCCTATGATCATCCAATACTTGATGGATCAGAATACTGACATTCCCCGCCGCGCAGGTTTACCTTCTATAACTCAGATTTTCATACATATTAAACCTGCCATTCCGGCCAACCTACCAATTCCCAGACCCTTCCCGGTATCTCTTTTAGATCTTTGTGAGCAGAATGATATTGTTAAAAGTTATAGGGAGATTGTAGGAATACCTCCCATGGTCGGGCCAAAGCCGGCCAGACCTGCCCAGGGAGGAGTAGTACCTGGTGAGCAAGTAGAGCTTAGGCCTCAGACATCTGCGGGAGATGCTGAGAGGGAAGTGGTGAGAGAAAATGTTGAGAGGGGTGGAGAAGATGGTGAAGGTGATGAGACTAGAGAGGGAGGGGATGCATATGATCCCACCACTGTACAACAAATTGTCCAATCTATCTCCCATACCACCCGAACCCAAGCTGTTCTTACTGAACTTGTTCTTGACATTTCTGAGTCATCCATTTCCGAATCCTCACATGCTGAGTCAGCTTCTCACCTAGGCGATGCCCCTATCCTTGAACCTATTATATCACCTTGGGGCACCCCTGAACACCCAATCACCAAACCTACTAAAAGCACCCTCTCCTTCATGAAATTAACTGACCCTCAACCAACCTCACCTGATGTGACGGCCACTGCTCAACCTGCAAATGTAATTCCTCAAGCAGGTGGCCTCGTCATAAGTTTAATGCCTCCTACCCTACCTTCTGAAATCCCTACCCCCCATCAGGAAATAGTCGCAGCCGAACATGACATTCCAGTCACTTCTCCAAGTATATCTTTTGAAACTGGTTCTGTCACCCTTGACTCTCTACTTTAACCTGATCAATATGAGGGGTATGGTGCTGGTAGTGATGAAGGTGAAGATAGATTTATTGTTAGGAGTGCGAATGATAGAGAGGAGGTGAGAAAAGAAAAAATGAGTGCTGAGGGTTCCCCAAACCCAGAAAGCCGGGAAACCAAATCTTCTATGGGGCCTAGCACTGCTGGGCTTCATATTGAAGAAGTCGTGGTGATCCCACCCGTGCAAGTTTCTACCCCACCAAGCCACTACGGTGTCTCTCAACAGACACCGTCTTCATTACACAGGGTAATAGCACATTCCCTAGGTCTACCCCAATCGGGTGTTAGACCTATTGAACACAGAGGACTGCTTCCCTCGTCCTCGACTTCTTTCAATGCACAGGTCGATATACCGCGGATTTCCGCATATCTTGAACAACACCGACTAACCATCGATGCATTGAGCTTGTATGTTCAGCAAGTCTCCACAACCTCTATAGGTGGTACCTCTCAAGGTGCCATTCGAAGATTAGAGGGAAATCCTGCTGGAGCCAACATCCCTGCTGCTCCAGTAGGTGGTCCTGCCTCTGTGGTGGGTACCTCAACCGGAACTCTTCGTGATTCCGGGTTTATCACACGTGCTGAACTTAATGATCACATTCAACAAGCCGTCGCACCAATCCACCAACAACTGCTAACGACAAATCAAAGGTTAGATCGGATTGAACAATCTTCCCAGGCTCAAGCACAACAACTAAATAGAATAGAAGCTCTCCTTACTGCTAGGCCTGCAGTGCCAGAACCACAGCCACCATCAGATCATGCAACTATGTCAGTGGATGCCCTAAAAAGCCTACTGTACGTTAAACTACTGGAGCAAAGGCCAGAATCTGCACACGATCAAGACCTTCTAACAACTCTGCACAATGAACAACCTCCACAGGGAATCTCCTTGGACGACTTTCAAGAGTTTCACGAAGATGTAAATAGCAAAATTGATGTAGTGACTAGAGGCTTCTACACTTCTCTGGCAAAGGTTCTATGCGGCTGACCCAACTGGAACAAACTTGTCAGGCTCAGGTGCAAAGCAGCAAGAGTAGACGGGATGATCATGATCTTGATGATCAACCTGAGGGGGAGAAAAGACGAAGATTACAATCAACTTCTCCCTCTGCAGTTGCTACTATACCTGTTAGATCACTACGTACTTATTTATCTTCTGCAGGTAGTTCTGCTGGGTCTGGGAGTAAACAACAATTGGCCGATGAAGTTCCTGAACAACAAATGGATGATTCTAACAAACAGATTGTACTCTATGTACCTCCATAACCTGAACCGATGCCAATAGAACTTGAAGAAGGTGAGATACCTTATGACCAGTCCCATGCCGCGATGTTTGAGGGATTCTCGGACTTAGAAGATGATACGGAGGAATTATATGAGTCCATGCATACATCACCTACAAGGCATATGGGAGAAGGTAGTTCTGCTCTGCGAGAGGAGGAGGCTGAGGATCCTGAGATTGAAGGACTCCTCAAGGACATTGATGAGTATGTTGGGGTTGCTACACATCCAGCCTCTCCTAGAATTGTTGATAGGTTTGATGATATCCCTAGTGAAAGGGAGTTAGCACGAAGAAAGAAAGAGATGTCAGCAATTTCTAGAAGCGAAGATAGGAGAAAGCCTAAACAGAAGAAACCAACCTTTGATGTATCAAGGGTTCTCAGCGGGATTAATATTGAAGTTCATGAGCAATTTCCTCCTCCTCCTGGTCAATTTAGAGAATCAGCTATTGACATTCTAGAAAGAAATAGACAAAGAGAAGCAGCTGAGAAAGCAAGAGAAGAGTCAGACTGGCCTTTACCTCCAAACTACATCATTCTGGCTTCTCCACCAGTGGATCCAGGTTACAGAGGCCTGGATAGCAATAACATGTTCACTCGGAAAGCTATGCAAAACCCTATATTGAAAGACTACTTTGTAAATGCTGCTTTTCTTGAAGACAGAATTTCCAACATCTTCAGCGAACAAATTGTCGAGCTCACTTCTCCAGAGTTGAGGGGTCTGGATGATAAGCAGAAAAGGAGATACGAAACCATCCTAAGGGAAACCGGATCCCCAAGGCATGTCATTGAATCAAATCATCCGATAGTTGAAGTACTTAATGTTTTTACAGGAAAAACCTTTGGCTACTCATATGCTATCTATGAAGTCAAATGGCAAATTGGACAAATCATTCAACTAAACGAAGCAGACTTGAAATATGTCAACATTCATGATATAACTTTCATCTATAACTTCTTATCTCTAAAAGTTGGGAAGAACACTCATGAACAATTTGGAAGATCTCAACTTATGGTTTATATGAGAAAGTTTATAAGCTTCGTGGACGATCATGACCTGCAGCTTGGTGCAGAAAACAACTATGAAAAGGTTAATGCTCTCAAGCCTAATCAAAGCCATCCAGACCTGGAACAGCTTGAAGAAGTGACTGTTATCTACAACGGTCATCCAAACTTTCATGGTGAACGAGGTGTCATCTTTCACAATCAAAAGAAGCAAAAGACATTTGTTCGAATGGATGAATGCATGTCGTACTCAGATGGCACCTTGAAAATTCTGCACTTTTTTCTGGAGAAACTGATATGGGAGAAAAGGGATGAGCTCACTGCAGAATACAAGAAGCAAGCTTTCCGGTGTATTGAACAAATGAAGAACACGGTGGAGAAACGAAAGCAGATGAGGCATTGGGAAGCTGAACTCGGGATTCGCAACAAGCCAACACCTTTTATTTAAATATGTAATTGTTTGTTGTAAATCATTGCACACCTCACTTCAGGGGGGAATGTTAGATTATGAAAAGTGAGGGTGTAAATATGTCAATATTGTAAACTTAGGCAAATGCTAAAAAAGGCATTTGCCTCCTTGAAATTAAACAAGCTTTGCATTATTTCACTTCTTGTGTTTGTGATATCCTCTCTAGCTCTCGGCTCTCTCTCTCTATAAACCGAACACACACAAACACACACTAATACTCTAAGCATTGCTTCATCCGTATAAATACGGGACCATCACTCAATGAGATGACTAAATTCCATGAAACTTTGTATAAATACGGGACCATCTCTCAAAACACTTCAACATGACATACTACTATACGTTAGACCTTTATGTGACTACTTGATTTTATCGATTCTTGTTATACAAGTTATATTAGGAATGGGAAAGGGCTGAGTGAATGCTCTAATAGCTATGAAAGAGAAAGAAATATATAGACTCAGAATTTTTGATGTAGCTTTATTGCATGTTCTTGTTTGATTGTTGCCTTAGAGTAGGATTAATTATTCGAAGGAGTATGTATTTTGGCATCTTGCACAGTAGAGTATTCATGAAAGCCTTGACCCTTAGGTTACTGTAGTGTCCCATGTAAGTGGAGCAACATGTTTAGTAATACCTTATAAGAATGTGTGCTAAGCATGGATGCATAGCGTCTGGCCAACACCATGCACACACGCCTATCAAAAGGACATGTAAGGTAGTACGAGGCATTATGTGAAACGATACGGATTAGGATATGGGAATCACAAGGGATAACAATACTGCTATGACCCCACGAAGCTTGTCATGCCCGTACTACAGATAAAGCTAGCCAACACAAAATATTTGTCCAATCCATCAAATCTACCTTTGTGTAGAATATGCCTCCGAAAGGATCAAACCGTTGGAATGGCCGCGTGCGTGGCCGTGGTATCGGCACTGGGGGAAATAAAGCAACAAACCCTAACATCGCCGACATGATAGCGCAACAAACCCTAACATCACCAGAAGGTGGAGTACGCAACAAGTTCCTTGGTTAATAAGAACTGACAGGGTGGAATACTCGGATCCAGGCCAGAGGGAGGCATGCTGCTATAGGAATGACTTGGGAAGAACGTAACGCGTTAATGTAGGAGGAATTCTACTCGAGCACTAAAAATTAAAAGTTGAATGACGAATTATAGAACCACAAGATGGTGGGTGCAATTCATGCCGCTTACATTGATATGTTTCATGAACTGGCAAAACTTGTGCCACAATTGGTTACTATAGAGTCCAAACGAATCGAGAGGTACATTGCGGAACTTGTACCCCAAATTCGGCGATGATTAAAGCAACCGAAACACCAATGATTCAGAGTGCTATACTGAAAGCAGGGGGACCCTGGAAGCAACAACAAGAGGGCGAAGGTGGCAACTAGCTACGTGCCAGCTAACCCGGTAAGGAAAGAGTATTCGGGTTCTGCACCAAAATGCACTACTTGTAACTATCACCACTACCAAAACATACCGTGTCGACACTACACAACCTGCAACTGATTAGGGCACTATGCAAAGGACTGTAGGACTGGGGGTAGGATGGTGGCCCCGATAAATACTGTGAACCCGATAGGTAATCGGGGTGCATGTTATAAATGTGGTAGTACGGAGCATTACCGAAACGCATGTCCAAGACTTAATCTAACACCTGAAGCGGGAGGAACTAGACCAAACCCACCTTTAGCTATGGAGGGAAACCAGAACCCAGAGAATCAAGTAAACCAAGCCCGTGGGAGAGCGTTTGTCATGGGAGCAAATGAACCCCGCCAAGATCCCAATATCGTTACTAGTACTTTCTCTTTAAATGAGTTCTATGCTACTGCACCTTTTGATTCTGGCGGCGATTATGGTTTTGTTTCTACCGATTTCGTAACCTTAACGGGTATGAAGTTTAGCAATTTAGACACTGTTTACTTGTTAGGGATAACTGATGAGGAGAAAGTAGAGATTAGTAACGTTGTCTGTGAGTGTACCTACAAGCTAGAGTGCGTTACTTTTAGTATAGACCTGATACCTTTTGGGCATGAGAGCTTTGATGAGATCGTAAGGATGAAGTGGTTGTCGAACCTAAATGCCGAAGTATTATGTCACGTATAGATAGTGTGAATTCCTTTAACGTGTGGCAAGGTACTTCTAGTTCACGGAGAACGACCGGATGGAGGCACGAGAGGACGTATGAGCGCTAAGTCCGTAGAGAAGAAACTCGAAGATATCCCTATAGTTCGAAATTTTCACGAAGTATTTCCCTAGGATTTGTCTAAATTACCTCCTGTTTGACAAGTGGAACTTACCATTGACCTAATACCGGGAGCTACTCAAGTAGCGAGGTCACTATACAGATTGGCACCATCGGAGATGCAAGAATTGGCCAGCCAACTACATGAATTACAAGATTAAAATTTGATACGACCTAGCCAAACACCTTGGGGAGCACTCGTTCTACTCGTCAAGAAGAAATATGGATAGTTCCGTATGTGTATCGACTACCGTGAGTTTAATAAGTTAACCATCAAGAACCGCTATCCACTCCCTACAATAGATATTTTGCAGGTGCGTGAGGAGGATATACATAAAACCGCGTTTTGGACCGTTACGAGTACTTCGAATTCACCGTTATGCCTTTTGGATTGACCAATATACCTGCGGTATACATGGACCTTATGAACCGAGTATGCAACCCATTTCTAGATAAGTTTGTAATCGTCTTCATCGATGACATACTGATCTATTCCAAGTCCAAGGAGGAACATGAAGAACATCCGAGGTTAATCCTTGAATTGCTTAGGAAGGAAAAACTTTACACCAAATTCTCGAAGTGTGAATTTTGGTTGAATGAGGTATATTTTCTCGGCCTATGGTAAACAACAAGGGAATTCATTTGGACCCCGACAAGATTGAGGTCATTAGTAAATGGAAAACCTCTACGACACCATCGGAGATCCACTCGTTTATGAGTTTGGCCGGATATTACCGAAGATTCATCGAGAATTTCTCCAAGATGGCCAAGCCACTCACTCTATTGACACAGAAAGAAAATAAATTCGACTGGATTGAGGAACAAGAAGAAGCATTCTAGAATCTAAAGGATAGACTGTGCAATGCCCCGATTTTGACTCTTCCTGATGGTCTGGATGACTTTGTGGCGTACTGTGATGCTTCTCATCAAGGCCTAGGTTGTGTGCTCATGCAGAGAGCTAATGACACTGTTGGGGTTTCATGAACACGTAACGGAAGCGAAAAAAAGAAGAATCATGCAAAAAGTGTTCAAAACAAAGAAACCCCAAAGGTTGATCTACTCTATGTACAAAATAGCAACAAAACAACAAGATGAGAATGTTATACCGTGCTCCTTAGCTCCAGTAACGTTCTTGTTGGTGGTTGGTCGTGGATGTTGAAGCAAGGAACTCCTTCTTCTCGTTCTTGGCCTTTTCTCGAAATCTCAAACCGGGAACAAAGTCCAACAACAAGTGCTAGCAAGCTTGAGAAAAATCTTCACTGGAAATCTTACCCAAGAACAGCAATAAGCCTCTGAAAACCGAGATTTCCCTCACTAGATCACCCAACTTAGTATATAGTGAGAGAGAAAGAGAGATGTGTGCCTTTAGAGAGAGAATTGACCAAGAACATAAAAAGTTCAGATCTTAAGTCTTTTATAGACTCAAAACCGACCCTCTATATCCCCACTAACCGGCCAAGTCGGTTCTAGATGCTCTCTTCTATTGGCTACAAGTGGAGGTGACTTTGACATAAAGCTCATGCAGGGTTAGCGGCGCTAACTATAAGTTAGTGGCGCTAAACCTTGACCCGTAGCGGCGCTAACGCGGCCTGACTTCGAATTGACGTAAAGTACATGCAGCCGTAGCGGCGCTAACCTTTAATAGTTAGCGGCGCTAACTCGTTAAGTTAGTGGCGCTAACGCGGCCTGCGTTGCTAACTTCCACTTTTGCCATCTTTGGTCTCTCAGTCTTATTTGCTGTCATGTTAGACCCCGGTTTGTGACCCTTATAGGCCCATACATCATCGGCAGTGCTCTAAGGCGTACATATATTATCGGGCAGATTCTAACAAACTCCCACTTGCACATAATATACTGTACCCTGGTAAGCACAGACAAAGAACGGCCTCTAGCAAAGCATCAATGCCCCCAAGTCTGTATGGGTTCTGAATACCTGCAGAAAACCATCATACTTAAAGTAGTGGTCCTAGATAAGTGATCTTAGACATCCTTTTGTTCGCGATATCCTTGTGAACAGGAGACATGGATTAGAAAATGCCAATCTCCAGATCGTTCACGATTATGTTTCTCGATCTTGATTGGTGGTGTCCAAAAGGTAAGGACATATCTGATTCTCAATCAATATTCCTTGTGCATGGCCATGCAATATTTTTTGTGTCAGCTCCCAATCATCGAGGGTCCCAGGGATATCTCTCATACAGGAGGAACAAATCCCTTCGACTGCATAACCCCATACCATACCTCTTGACTTACCTAGTCATTCCCTTTATCACAGCCAGTTACGAACTGCTTTTGAAAATGGCTAAAGCAAGTAAGAATTATGATATAGCAGTTCATACATCTCGGGTCTAAGGATGTAAGATTTTATCATCCCAAGTTACTCATGACTATAATCCATGAAGTATACTTGGGTGTGGGACTTCCAGTCACTTGAAACTCTTTTCAAGTACAGCTAAGCATTGCATCTTCAACCATTTTGAATTCAAGATCACATACTTATCTCAGTCTTGATTCAATCTTTCTCCCATAAGATTGACTGACTGTGGAAAGTTTGAAATATAGAATAATATTTCTGGAAGTGGTTAAACATGCTAAAATGGAACACAGTAAAGTCTTATGAATGTAACCGTATCACACACATATATAATCCCCATTATATATCAAAACAAGCATAGGTTACAATACTGTCTGTATCGTTCCCAAAATAAAGTAATACATATCAAATAAACTAATATAGTGTGAGATTCATGAGCTGCTTACGGTAACGGCTTAGTGAATGGATCTGCCAAGTTTCTATTCGAAATGTGTCTTGCCCTCTTGTGAGCTCTTGGTTCCTTTGCCAAAGCCACCGCACCCTCATTTTCACAAAAGATCTCAATAGGGTCAGCGATGTTTGGAACCACTTGTAGATCTAGGATGAATTTCTTCATCCACACGGCTTCCTTTGCAGCTTCACTTGCTGTAATGTACTCCGATTCGGTAGTCTAATCAGCCACCGTGTCTTGCTTTGAGCTCCTCCAGCTAACAACACTACCATTTAACAGGAACACAAACCCCGATTGAGATCGGCAGTCATCCATGTCAGTTTGGAAGCTTGCATCCGAGTAACCCTTTACTCTCAGCTCTTCTTCCCCATCATATACCAGGAACATCTCTTTTGTACGTCTCAGATATTTAAGAATGTTCTTTACTGCCCTCCAGTGAGGCTCTCCTGGGTTTGCCTGATATCTACTAGTCATGCTTCAAGCACATGACACATCAGGACGAGTGCATAGCATGGCGTACATGATCGAGCCCACTGCCGAAGCATATGGTACTCGCTTCATTACTTCTATCTCCTCCTTGGAGGTAGGACATTGAGTTTTACTCAAGGTCAAATCATGCATCACAGGGAGGTTTCCTTTTTGGATTTCTCCATTTTAAAGCGTCTCATGACCTTTTCTATGTATCCACTTTGAGAAAGCCCTAACAGCCTTCTAGATCTATCTCTATAGATCTTTATTCCCAGAATACAGCTCGCATCGCGTAGGTATTTCATTGAAAAGCAATTCCCTAGCCAAGCTTTGACACTCCTTAGGCTTGGGATATGATTTCCAATGAGTAGAATATCATCTACATATAGAACCAAGAATGTTATAGTGCTCCCATTAGCCCTGACATACACGCATGGTTCATCTTTACTCTTCGAAAATCCAAACTCTTTGATTTTCTCATCAAAGCAAAGATTCCAACTTCGAGATGCTTGCTTAAGTCCATAAATGGACTTTCTAAGTTTACAAACCTTGTTTGGATACTTTGGATGTTCAAAACCGTCAGGCTGTTTCATATACACCTTTTCATGAAGCTTCCCGTTAAGGAAGGCGGTCTTTACATCCATTTGCCAAATTTCATAATCATGAAAAGCAGCTATGGCAAGTAGTATCCGGATTGACTTCAACATGGCCACTGGGGAGAAGGTTTCATCATAATCAATTCCTTGGGTCTGAGTGAAACCCTTTGCCACCAGTCGGGATTTAAAGATATCCAAGGTTCCAACTATGCCTGGTTTCTTCTTAAAAAACCCATTTACACCCAACAGGTTTTATCCCTGGTGTAGGATCAACCAGTTCCCAAACCTGGTTATCCGACATAGATTGCATCTCGCTCTCCATCGCCTTTCTCCACTGAGCAGACTCAGGGCCTTCCATGGCTTCCTTGTAGTTGGTAGGTTCATCATGATCCACCAATAACTCGTTGCCCTCAGATATGAGAAACCCATATCTCTCTGGCTCAAAACGAGTCCTACTGGAACGCCTAGGATTAGACGTTGCTAGAGTGTCAGGTACCGCAACATCATCTTGCTCGGTATTTTGGCTAGTGCCAACCTCAAGTCCTTTATCGGCCGACCCTTGATCTTCCTCAAGGTCTACTTCCTTACTGCCATGTTTTGATAGCAACTCCCTTTCAAGGAAGAATGCCCTTCGAGCAACAAATACCTTGTTCTCTGAAGGATTATAAAATAAATATCCAACACCGTTAGGAGGGTATCCGATAAAATAACACCTCTCTGAACGAGGTTCAAGTTTGTCTTCGGCCTCACGTCTCACGTAGGCCTCACAACCCCAAACTCGTAGGTATGAAAGTGTCGGCTTCTTACAATGCCACATTTCATAAGGTGTTTTTGTAACTTTCTTGGTTGGTGCGAGGTTAATAATTCTTACCTCCGTTTCTAAGGCATATCCCTAGAAACTAATAGGTACCTCCGTCCGATTCATCATAGACCTTACCATATCAAGCAAAGTCTGGTTCCTCCTCTCAGCGACTCCATTTAATTGTGGAGTCCTTGGAGGTGTTAATTGTGAGATGATTCCACAATTCTTAAGATGATCGGTGAATTCGGTACTTAGATACTCTCCACCTCTATCAGACTGGAGTATCTTAATCGTTTTGCCCAGTTGATTCTGAAGTTCGTTTTGGAATATCTTGAACACCTCAAAAGGTTTCATTCTTGTGTTTAACAAGATAGACATACCCATACCTACTATAATCATCTATAAAGGTTACGAAGTATCTCGAATTATTCCTTGTGACTTGCTTGAAAGGTCCACATACATCCATATGGATTATATCTAAAAGGTCCTTTCCCCTCTCACTAGTTCCCGTGAAGGGTGCTTTTGTCATTTTACCCAATAAGCAGGATTGGCATACATCATTTGATCCTTGATCAAATGATTCCAAGATCCCATCCGATTGGAGCTTGGTGATACGAGTCTTGTTTATGTGGCCAAGACGACTATGCCACATGGAATATTTATCCAAACCATTTTTGGAATCAGAATCAATATTCATGATAAATTTTCTCGATTCAATGTATGCATTATCTTCATAAATGCCATGACATGGTTGAGCTTCAAAATAAACAATATCATATTTGAAACAAACAATTTTACCATTTACAAAATTAAACTTGTAACCATCGTCATACAATTTATGAAAAGAAATAATGTTTCTTGCCACACAGGGCGAATAGCATACATCTTTTAATAAAATTGAAAAACCGGTCTTGAATGAAAGCTCCAAGTCTCCTTTAGCTTCCACTGGGACAACCTCCGAGTTTCCCATAACAAGATCCAGTTCTCCTCGCTCCAAGCTCCTACTTTCCCTTAGCACCTTCACCATATTACATATGTGAGTGCCACAACCAGTATCTAATACCCAGAATTTAGTAGTAGAAGTATGGTGGAGTTCTATCATGAACGTACCTGTCGTGTCCGGACCCGAAATGCTCATTGCCTTGAGCTTGTTGAGTCCCTCCAGGTACTTCGGGCAGCTACGGCGGTAATGGCCCTTGCCCCCGCAGAAAAAGCACTCCGTATTCAGGCTATGAATTCCCAACGGAGCATCAGCTCAAAATATTTGTAGCAGCGACAACTCATATGCATGTCGATTATCCATACCTTCTCTTCGAGGACATCAAAGCCACTATGCTCAGGAAGAACTCGCAGAAGAAGAAGGATGCAAACATGCTGCCTTACCACCGGTTCTTGCCTATGATCATCCAATACTTGATGGATTAGAATACTGACATTCCCCGCCGGGCAGGTTTATCTTCTATAACTCAGATTTTCATACATATTAAACCTGCCATTCCGGCCAACCTACCAATTCCCAGACCCTTCCCGGTATCTCTTTTAGATCTTTGTGAGCAGAATGATATTGTTAAGAGTTATAGGGAGATTGTAGGAATACCTCCCATGGTCGGGTCAAAGCCGGCCAGACCTGCCCAGGTAGGAGTAGTATCTGGTGAGCAAGTAGAGCTTAGGCCTCAGACATCTGCGGGAGATGCTGAGAGGGAAGTGGTGATAGAAAATGTTGAGAGGGGTGGAGAAGAGGGTGAAGGTGATGAGACTAGAGAGGGAGGGGATGCATATGATCCCACCACTGTACAACAAATTATCCAATCTATCTCCCATACCACCCGAACCCAAGCTGTTCTTATTGAACTTGGTCTTGACATTTCTGAGTCATCCATTTCCCCACCTGATGTGACGGCCACTGCTCAACCTGCAAATGTAATTCCTCAAGCAGGTGGCCACGTCATAAGTTTAATGCTTCCTACCCAACCTTCTGAAATCCCTACCCCCCATCAGGCAATAGTTGCACCCGAACATGACATTCCAGTCACTTCTCCAAGTATATCTTTTGAAACTGGTTCTGTCACCCCTGACTCTCTACTTTAACCTGATCAATATGAGGGGTATGGTGCTGGTAGTGATGAAGGTGAAGATAGTTTTATTGTTAGGAGTGCGAATGATAGAGAGGAGGTGAGAAAAGAAAAAATGAGTGCTGAGGGTTCCCCAAACCCAGAAAGCCGGGAAACCAAATCTACTATGGGGCCTAGCACTGCTGGGCTTCATATTGAAGAAGTCGTGGTGATCCCACCCGTGCAAGTTTCTACCCCTCCAAGCCACTACGGTGTCTCTCAACAGACACCGTCTTCATTACACAGGGTAATAGCACATTCCCTAGGTCTACCCCAATCGGGTGTTAGACCTATTGAACACAGAGGACCGCCTCCCTCGTCCTCGACTTCTTTCAATGCACAGGTCGATATACCGTGGATTTCCGCATATCTTGAACAACACCGACTAACCATCGATGCATTGAGCTTGTATGTTCAGCAAGTCTCCACAACCTCTATAGGTGGTACCTCTCATGGAAAGACTACTTTGTTAATGCTGCTTTTCTTGAAGACAGAATATCCAACATCTTCAGCGAACAAGTAGTCGAGCTCACTTCTCCAGAGTTGAGGGGTATGGATGATAAGCAGAAAAGGAGATACGAAACCATCCAAAGGGAAACCGGACCCCCAAGGCATGTCATTGAATCAAATCGTCCGATAGTTGAAGTACTTAATGTTTTTACAGGAAAAACCTTTGGCTACTCATATGCTATCTATGAAGTCAAATGGCAAACTGGACAAATCATTCAACTAAATGAAGCAGACTTGAAATATGTCAACATTCATGATATAACTTTCATCTATAACTTCTTATCTCTAAAAGTTGGGAAGAACACTCATGAACAATTTGGAAGATCTCAACTTATGGTTTATATGAGAAAGTTTATACGCTTCGTGGACGATCATGACCTGCAGCTTGGTGCAGAAAACAACTATGAAAAGGTTAATGCTCTCAAGCCTAATCAAAGCCATCCAGACCTGGAACAGCTTGAAGAAGTGACTGCTATCTACAACGGTCATCCAAACTTTCATGGTGAACGAGGTGTCGTCTTTCACAATCAAGAGAAGCAAAAAACATTTTTTTCGAATGGATGAATACATGTCGTACTCAGATGGCACCTTGAAAATTCTGCACTTTTCTCTGGAGAAACTGATATGGGAGAAAAGGGATGAGCTCACTGCAGAATACAAGAAGCAAGCTTTCCGGTGTATTGAACAAATGAAGAACACGGTGGAGAAACGAAAGCAGATGAGGCATTGGGAAGCTGAACTCGGGATTCGCAACAAGCCAACACCTTTTATTTAAATATGTTATTGTTTGTTGTGAATCATTGCACACCTCACTTAGGGGGAGAATGTTAGATTATGAAAAGTGAGGGTGCAAATATGTCAATATTGTAAACTTAGGCAAATGCTATAAAAGGCATTTGCCTCCTTGAAATGAAACAAGCTTTGCATTATTTCACTTCTTGTGTTTGTGATATCCTCTCTAGCTCTCGGCTCTCTCACTCTCTAAACCGAAAACACACAAACACACACTAATACTCTAAGCATTGCTTCATCCATATAAATACGGGACCATCACTCAATGAGATGATTAAATTCCATGAAACTTTGTATAAATACGGGACCATCTCTCAAAACACTTCAACATGACATACTACTATACGTGAGACCTTTATGTGATTACTTTATTTTATCGATTCTTGTTATAGAAGTTATATTAGGAATGGGAAAGGGCTGAGTGAATGCTCTAATAGCTATGAAAGAGAAAGAAATATATAGACTCAGAATTTTTGATCTAGCTTTATTGCATGTTCTTGTTTGATTGTTGCCTTAGAATAGGATTAATTATTCGAAGGAGTATGTATTTTGTCATCTTGCACATTAGAGTATTCATGAAAGCCTGGACCCTTAGGTCACTGTAGTGTCCCATGCAAGTGGAGCAACATGTTTAGTAATACCTTATAAGAAAGTGTGATAAGCATGGATGCATAGCGTCTGGCTAACACCATGAACACACGCCTATCACAAGGACATGTAAGGTAGTACGAGGCATTATGTGAAACGATACGGATTAGGATACGGGAATCACAAGGGATAACAATACTGCTATGACCCCAATGAAGCTTGTCATGCCCGTACTACGGATAAAGCTAGCCAACACAAACTATTTGTCCAATCCATCAAATCTACCTTTGTGTAGAATATGCCTCCGAAAGGATCAAACCGTTGGAATGGCCGCGGGCGTGGCCGTGGTATCGGCACTGGGGGAAATAAAGCAACAAACCCTAACATCACCAGAAGGTGTAGTATGCAACATGTTCCTTGGTTAATAAGAACTCACAGGGTGGAATACTCGGATCCAGGCCAGAAGGAGGCATGCTGGTATAGGAATGACTTGGGAAGAACGTAAGGCGTTAATGTAGGAGGAATTCTACTCGAGCACTAAAAATTAAAAGTTGAATGACGAATTATAGAACCACAAGATGGTGGGTGCAATTCATGCCGCTTACATTGATATGTTTCATGAACTGGCAAAACTTGTGCCACAATTGGTTACTACAGAGTCCAAACGAATCGAGAGGTACATTGCGGGACTTGTACCCCAGATTCGGCGATGATTAAAGCAACCGAAACACCAATGATTCAGAGTGCTATACTGAAAGCAGGGGGACCCTGGAAGCAACAACAAGAGGGCGAAGGTGGCAACTAGCTACGTGCCAGCTAACCCGGTAAGGAAAGAGTATTCGGGTTCTGCACCAAAATGCACTACTTGTAACTATCACCACTACCAAAACATACCGTGTCGACACTGCACAACCTGCAACTGATTAGGGCACTATGCAAAGGACTGTAGGACTGGGGGTAGGATGGTGGCCCCGATAAATACTGTGAACCCGATAGGTAATCGGGGTGCATGTTATAAATGTGGTAGTACGGAGCATTACCGAAACGCATGTCCAAGACTTAATCTAACACCTGAAGCGGGAGGAACTAGACCAAACCCACCTTTAGCTATGGAGGGAAACCAGAACCCAGAGAATCAAGTAAACCAAGCCCGTGGGAGAGCGTTTGTCATGGGAGCAAATGAACCCCGCCAAGATCCCAATATCGTTACTAGTACTTTCTCTTTAAATGAGTTCTATGCTACTGCACCTTTTGATTCTGGCGGCGATTATGGTTTTGTTTCTACCGATTTCGTAACCTTAACGGGTATGAAGTTTAGCAATTTAGACACTGTTTACTTGTTAGGGATAACTGATGAGGAGAAAGTATAGATTAGTAACGTTGTCTGTGAGTGTACCTACAAGCTAGAGTGCGTTACTTTTAGTATAGACCTGATACCTTTTGGGCATGAGAGCTTTGATGAGATCGTAAGGATGAAGTGGTTGTCGAACCTAAATGCCGAAGTATTATGTCACGTATAGATAGTGTGAATTCCTTTAACGTGTGGCAAGGTACTTCTAGTTCACGGAGAACGACCGGATGGAGGCACGAGAGGACGTATGAGCGCTAAGTCCGTAGAGAAGAAACTCGAAGATATCCCTATAGTTCGAAATTTTCACGAAGTATTTCCCTAGGATTTGTCTAAATTACCTCCTGTTTGACAAGTGGAACTTACCATTGACCTAATACCGGGAGCTACTCAAGTAGCGAGGTCACTATACAGATTGGCACCATCGGAGATGCAAGAATTGGCCAGCCAACTACATGAATTACAAGATTAAAATTTGATACGACCTAGCCAAACACCTTGGGGAGCACTCGTTCTACTCGTCAAGAAGAAATATGGATAGTTCCGTATGTGTATCGACTACCGTGAGTTTAATAAGTTAACCATCAAGAACCGCTATCCACTCCCTACAATAGATATTTTGCAGGTGCGTGAGGAGGATATACATAAAACCGCGTTTTGGACCGTTACGAGTACTTCGAATTCACCGTTATGCCTTTTGGATTGACCAATATACCTGCGGTATACATGGACCTTATGAACCGAGTATGCAACCCATTTCTAGATAAGTTTGTAATCGTCTTCATCGATGACATACTGATCTATTCCAAGTCCAAGGAGGAACATGAAGAACATCCGAGGTTAATCCTTGAATTGCTTAGGAAGGAAAAACTTTACACCAAATTCTCGAAGTGTGAATTTTGGTTGAATGAGGTATATTTTCTCGGCCTATGGTCAACAACAAGGGAATTCATGTGGACCCCGACAAGATTGAGGCCATTAGTAAATGGAAAACCTCTACGACACCATCGGAGATCCACTCGTTTATGAGTTTGGCCGGATATTACCGAAGATTCATCGAGAATTTCTCCAAGATCGCCAAGCCACTCACTCTGTGGACACAGAAAGAAAATAAATTCGACTGGATTGAGGAAGAAGAAGAAGCATTCTAGAATCTAAAGGATCGACTGTGCAATGCCCCGATTTTGACTCTTCCTGATGGTCTGGATGACTTTGTGGCGTACTGTGATGCTTCTCATCAAGGCCTAGGTTGTGTGCTCATGCAGAGAGGTAATGACACTGTTGGGGTTTCATGAACACGTAACGGAAGCGAAAAAACAAGAATCATGCAAAAAAGTGTTCAAAACAAAGAAATCCCAAAGGTGGATCTACTCTATGTACAAAATAGCAACAAAACAACAAGATAAGAATGTTATACCGTGCTCCTTAGCTCGAGTAACGTTCTTGTTGGTGGCTGGTCGTGGATGTTGAAGCAAGGAACTCCTTCTTCTCGTTCTTGGCCTTTTCTCGAAATCTCAAACCGGGAACAAAGTCCAACAACAAGTGCTAGCAAGCTTGAGCAAAATCTTCACTGGAAATCTTACCCAAGAACAGCAATAAGCCTCTGAAAACCGAGATTTCCCTCACTAGATCACCCAACTTAGTATATAGTGAGAGAGAAAGAGAGATGTGTGCCTTTAGAGAGAGAATTGACCAAGAACATAAAAAGTTCAGATCTTAAGTCTTTTATAGACTCAAAACCGACCCTCTATATCCCCACTTACCGGCCAAGTCGGTTCTAGATGCTCTCTTCTATTGGCTACAAGTGGAGGTGACTTTGACATAAAGCCCATGCAGGGTTAGCGGCGCTAACTATAAGTTAGCGGCGCTAAACCTTGACCCGTAGCGGCGCTAATACGGCCTTACTTCGAATTGATGTAAAGCACATGCAGCCGTAGCGGCGCTAACCTTTAACAGTTAGCGGCGCTAACTCGTTAAGTTAGCGGCGCTAACACGGCCTGCATTGCTAACTTCCACTTTTGCCATCTTTGGTCTCTCATTCTTATTTGCTGTCATGTTAGACCCCGGTGTGTGACCCTTATAGGCCCATACATCATCGGCAGTGCTCTAAGGCGTACATATATTATCGGGCAGATTCTAACAAACTCCCACTTGCACATAATATACTGTACCCGGTAAGCACAGACAAAGAACGGCCTCTACCAAAGCATCAATGCCCCCAAGTTTGTATGGGTTCTGAATACCTGCCGAAAACCATCATACTAAAAGTAGTGGTCCTAGATAAGTGATCTTAGACATCCTTTTGTTCGCGATATCCTTGTGAACAGGAGACATGGATTAGAAAATGGCAATCTCCAGATCGTTCACGATTATGTTTCTCGATCTTGATTGGTGGTGACCAAAAGGTAAGGACATATCTGATTCTCAATCAATATTCCTTGTGCATGGCCATGTAATATTTTTTGTGTCAGCTCCGAATCATCGAGGGGCCCAGGGATATCTCTCATACAGGAGGAACAAATCCCTTCGACTGCATAACCCCATACCATACCTCTTGACTTACCTAGTAATTCCCTTTATCACAGCCAGTTACGAACTGCTTTTGAAAATGGCTAAAGCAAGTAAGAACTATGATATAGCAGTTCATACATCTCGGGTCTAAGGATGTAAGATTTTATCATCCCAAGTTACTCGTGACTATAATCCATGAAGTATACTTGGGTGTGGGTCTTCCAGTCACTTGAAACTCTTTTCAAGTACAAATAAGCATTGCATCTTAATTCAACCATTTTGAATTCAAGATCACATACTTATCTTAGTCTTGATTCAATCTTTCTCCCATAAGATTGACAGACTGTGGAAAGTTTGAAATATAGAATAATATTTCTGGAAGTGGTTAAACATGCTAAGATGGAACACAGTAAAGTCTTATGAATGTAACCGTATCACACGCATATATAATCCCCATTATATATCAAAACAAGCATAAGTTACAATACTGTCTGTATCGTTCCCAAAATAAAGTAATACATATCAAATAAACTAATATAGTGTGAGATTCATGAGCTGCTTACAGTAACGGCTTAGTGAATGGATCTACCAAGTTTCTATTCGATGCTACTCTGCTAATGATGACTTCACCACTTTCAAAAACATCCCGTATAAAGTGGTATTTGCGCCAAATTTGTCTTGTCCTCTTGTGAGCTCTTGGTTCCTTTGCCAAAGCCACCGCACCATCATTGTCACAAAAGATCTCAATAGGGTCAGCGATGCTTGGAACCACTTGTAGATCTAGGATGAATTTCTTCATCCACACGGCTTCCTTTGCAGCTTCACTTGCCGCAATGTACTCCGATTCGGTAGTCGAATCAGCCACCGTGTCTTGCTTTGAGCTCCTCCAACTAACAACACCACCATTTAACAGGAACACAAACCCCGATTGAGATCGGCAGTCATCCCTGTCAGTTTGGAAGTTAGCATCCGAGTAACCCTTTACTCTCAGCTCTTGTTCCCCATCATATACCAGGAACATCTCTTTTGTACGTCTCAGATATTTAAGAATGTTCTTTACTGCCCTCCAGTGAGGCTTTCCTGGGTTTGCCTGATATCTACTAGTCATGCTTAAAGCACATGACACATTAGGACGAGTGCATAGCATGGCGTACATGATCGAGCCCACAGCCGAAGCATATGGTACTCGCTTCATTACTTCTATCTCCTCCTTGGAGGTAGGACATTGAGTTTTACTCAAGGTCAAACCATGCATCACAGGGTGGTTTCCTCCATTTTAAAGCGTCTCACGACCTTTTCTATGTATGCACTTTGAGAAAGCCCTAACAGCCTTCTAGATCTATCTCTATAGATCTTTATTCCCATAATACAGCTCGCATCGCCTAGGTCCTTCATTGAAAAGCAATTCCCTAGCCAAGCTTTGACACTCCTTAGGCTTGGGATATGATTTCCAATGAGTAGAATATCATCTACATATAGAACCAAGAATGTTATAGTGCTCCCACTAGCCCTGACATAGACGCATGGTTCATCTTTACTCTTCGAAAATCCAAACTCTTTGATTTTCTCATCAAAGCAAAGATTCCAGCTTCGAGATGCTTGCTTAAGTCCATAAATGGACTTTATAAGTTTACAAACCTTGTTTGGATACTTTGGATGTTCAAAACCGTCAGGCTGTCTCATATACACCTTTTCATGAAGCTTCCCGTTAAGGAAGGCGGTCTTTACATCCATTTGCCAAATTTCGTAATCATGAAAAGCAGCTATGGCAAGAAGTATCCGGATTGACTTCAACATGGCTACTGGGGAGAAGGTTTCATCATAATCAATTCCTTGGGTCTGAGTGAAACCATTTGCCACCAGTCGGGATTTGAAGATATCCAAGGTTCCATCTATGCCGGGTTTCTTCTTAAAAAACCCATTTACACCCAACAGGTTTTATCCCTGGTGTAGGATCAACCAGTTCCCAAACCTAGTTATCCGACATAGATTGCATCTCGCTCTCTATCGCCTTTCTCCATTGAGCAGACTCAGGGCCTGCCATGGCTTCCTTGTAGTTGGTAGGTTCATCATGATCCACCAATAACTTGTTGCCCTCAGATATGAGAAACCCATATCTCTCTGGCTCAAAACGAGTCCTACTGGAACGCCTAGGAGTAGACATTGCTAGAGTGTCATGTACCGCAGCATCATCTTGCTCGGTATTTTGGCTAGTGCCAACCTCAAGTCCTTTATCGGCCGACCCTTGATCTTCCTCAAGGTCTACTTCCTTACTGCCATGTTTGGATAACAACTCCCTTTCAAGGAAGAATGCCCTTCGAGCAACAAATACCTTGTTCTCTGAAGGTTTATAAAATAAATATCCAACACCGTTAGGAGGGTATCCGATAAAATAACACCTCTCTGAACGAGGTTCAAGTTTGTCTTCGGCCTCACGTTTCACGTAGGCCTCACAACCCCAAACTCGTAGGTATGAAAGTGTCGGCTTCTTACCATGCCACATTTCATAAGGTGTTTTTGTAACTTTCTTGGTTGGTGCGAGGTTAAGAATTCTTACCGCCGTTTCTAAGGCATATCCCCAGAAACTAATAGGTACCTCCGTCCGATTCATCATAGACCTTACCATATCAAGCAAAGTCCGGTTCCTCCTCTCAGCGACTCCATTTAATTGTGAAGTCCTTGGAGGTGTTAATTGTGAGATGATTCCACAATTCTTAAGATGATCGGTGAATTCAGTACTTAGATACTCTCCACCTCTATCAGACCGGAGTATCTTAATCGTTTTGCCCAGTTGATTCTGAAGTTCGTTTTGGAATATCTTGAACACCTCAAAAGGTTTCATTCTTGTGTTTAACAAGATAGACATACCCATACCTACTATAATCATCAATAAAGGTTACAAAGTATCTTGAATTATTCCTTGTGACTTGCTTGAAAGGTCCACATACATCCATATGGATTATATCTAAAAGGTCCTTTCCCCTCTCACTAGTTCTCGTGAAGGGTGCTTTTGTCATTTTACCCAATAAGCAGGATTGGCATACATCATTTGATCCTTGATCAAATGATTCCAAGATCCCATCCGATTGGAGCTTGGTGATACGAGTCTTGTTTATGTGGCCAAGACGACTATGCCACATGGAATATTTATCCAAACCATTTTTGGAATCAGAATCAATATTCATGATAGATTTTCTCAATTCAATGTATGCATTAGCTTCATAAATGCCATGACATGGTTGAGCTTCAAAATAAACAATATCATATTTGAAACAAACAATTTTACCATTTACAAAATTAAAATTGTAACCATCGTCATACAATTTATGAAAAGAAATAATGTTTCTTGCCACACAGGGCGAATAGCATACATCTTTTAATAAAATTGAAAAACTGGTCTTGAGTGAAAGCTCCAAGTCTCCTTTAGCTTCCACTGGGACAACCTCCGAGTTTCCCATAACAAGATCCAGTTCTCCCCGCTCCAAGCTCCTACTTTCCCTTAGCACCTGCACCATATTACATATGTGAGTGCCACAACCAGTATCTAATACCCAGCATTTAGTAGTAGAAGTATGGTGGAGTTCTATCATGAACGTACCTGACGTGTCCGGACCCGAAATGCTCATTGCCTTGAGCTTGTTGAGTCCCTCCAGGTACTTCGGGCAGCTACGGCGGTAATGGCCCTTGCCCCCGCAGAAAAAGCACTCCGCATTTTCCGGAGTCTTGGTTTGGGGAAGTTTCCCTTTACCCTTTCCCTCGGCGGCCAGGTTAGTCTTGGCCGCGCCAACCTTTCCCTTACCCTTCCTTGTATTGGAAGGGGCGGCCTTCTTCTTCGTGATGCGGCCTTCCCGGATGGCGAGAACATGGTTGGAGGAGGATGGCTTATTCTTGGTCGTGCTTGACTCAGCGGTCTTCAACATACCATGAAGTTCCATCAAGGTCTTGTCCATGCTGTGCATATGATAACTCATAACGAATTGATCATATGCACCGGGCAAGGATTGGAGGATTAAATCAACCGCCATCTCCCTCCCTATGGTAAAACCCAACTTCTCCATGCGCTCGATGTTTGCTTTCATCCGCAACACATGCGCGCTCACGTTCCCTCCTTCTTGCATCTTGCAAGCAAGGGTTGTCTTGAGGCCCTCGTACCTTTCCTGCCTCACCTGCTATTGGAACATGTCCTTTAG
The DNA here is from genome assembly GCA_947179395.2 of Pulicaria dysenterica. Taxonomy (NCBI): domain Eukaryota; kingdom Viridiplantae; phylum Streptophyta; class Magnoliopsida; order Asterales; family Asteraceae; genus Pulicaria; species Pulicaria dysenterica. Next base: position 41,414,186 of record OX359294.1, read on the forward strand.
CTGCACGAGCAGGTCGTAAGCACTGAGATGATCCATTTGATTTTGCAAATCTTGGTTCATCGTGCTCAACATAAGGCACATGACTTTCTCAGTTTCCTTGAGGTGTTTCTCATACGCCTCACGGGTAGCCCTTGTTGCACCGGCAGGAGGTGCCTCGGGGAGGGGTTCCTCTATGGTATGCAACTTTCCTTCATACCGCAAGACCAACCTCAGTTGTCTATGCCAGTCCATGAAGTTGCTTCCATCGAGTTTCTCCTTTTCAAGGAAAACTCGTAGAGAAACGTTGGTGGTGGTGTTTGTTGCGCTTGTTGATGCCATCTAAAATATTGCAAAGTAGATATTAGTTAGTTTGATATTTTATCTTGTTTAATAATTTACCCAAGAAGAATTAGTTAAACAAGGCTAAGAACCGTATCTCATCCTACCATGTGACGGGGTTACCGCGGATCACATGATAAAACTATTTAAGTCGGCAACCATTTTGCCAATTGCAATCTCCATTGCAATCCTTAGCGCATGCGGGATCCTATGACATCCAATGGTCATTTGGCATGTTTGATCCCTTCTTGCACCAATTCTAAGTCTTGAAATTTTGGTTAACTCGTGCTAAGCTCGACAATTAACCAAGATTTCAAACCTAAAATTGCAAATCGTCCGTCAAGACATACGGTAACAAAATCACCAAAGTTGGCTCGTGCTAAGCTCGACAACCAAAAATGTGAAATTGGCACACTCACCTTCCACACAGTTTCATGAGAATTGGCTCGTGCTAAGCTCGACAACCAAATCCCATAAGACTAGATTTGGGTGGTATCAAATTACGGATGGTGCATGATTTACGTCTTTGTGGAAAAACGGGCTTTTGTTTCCGGTTTGGTTTTGATTAACTTATTAGTGACCAAACCTATTTTCACTAGGTGGGTTAATCAATGTATGTGATCGCGCGCGAGAGGAAACCAATTTTATCAAAACTCTTCTGATTTTATTAATTCTATCAAAATTTTCTAGCATGCGAAACCTATAAAACATGCATAGAATAATAAAATCACATCACACGCAATATACAACATAGTCGGTAATCCTTGCCAATAAACCTATGCGTTCTTCCTGTGAGCCAAAACGGGAAGAACTTGGTCAAACTAAGGGACAAAACAATCTTGATGCAAGCTCCCACTAGATCCACCATCGCCATTGGACTTCTTTGGCTTCTAAGGGCATCAAACTCCATCTTGTTTTGCCTCCTCTTGTGTCTTCGTCCCTCCATCATACAAATTACAATACAATAGAAAATAAATGGCATACAAGCCACATAATTTTCCTATTTATCTAATACTTGTACATGGATGAATTAAATGGCATGCAAGCCACAAATTATTACAATCAAACTGAATTTACAAAATTTACAACCATCATATCTGGATCAAAATCACCAAATAACATGCACAACACAAATCAACCAAATGGGCCAAGGCAGGATTACCAACTCATGTTAACACATACAACCAAACATATCATGTCCCTACTGGAACAACAAGAAAAACACCTTTGGAACAAATTTCCAGAAGGTAAAAGTGCCAAAAATTCCGAGTCCAAAGCTGTTTTATTCAAAATTTTCGAAAAACAATTTCCAGTAACGTTAGCGCCGCTAACGCGTAATACTTAGCGCTGCTAACCTCAGCGTAGCGCCGCTAACCTCAGCGTAGCGCCGCTAACCCTAACGGCAGAATACAAACACTTTGATTTCGGGTTTTTCAAGCCACTAAGTGCTATTCTAACATAGAGGTGGCTCTGATACCACTGTTGGGGTTTCATGAACACGCAACGGAAGCAAAACAAACAAGAATCATGCAAAAAAGTGTTCAAAACAAAGGTGGATCTACTCTATGTGCAAAATAGCAACAAAACAACAAGATAAGAATGTTATACCGTGCTCCTTAGCTCCAGTAAAGTTCTTGTTGGTGGCTGGTCGTGGATGTTGAAGCAAGGAACTCCTTCTTCTCGTTCTTGGCCTTTTCTCGAAATCTCAAACCGGGAACAAAGTCCAACAACAAGTGCTAGCAAGCTTAAGCAAAATCTTCACTGGAAATCTTACCCAAGAACAGCAATAAGCCTCTGAAAACCAAGATTTCCCTCACTAGATCACCCAACTTAGTATATAGTGAGAGAGAAAGAGAGATGTGTGCCTTTAGAGAGAGAATTGACCAAGAACATAAAAAGTTCAGATCTTAAGTCTTTTATAGACTCAAAACCGACCCTCTATATCCCCACTAACCGGCCAAGTCGGTTCTAGATGCTCTCTTCTATTGGCTACAAGTAGAGGTGACTTTGACATAAAGCCCATGCAGGGTTAGCGGCGCTAAACCTTGACCCGTAGCGGCGCTAACGCGGCCTGACTTCGAATTGATGTAAAGCACATGCAGCCGTAGTGGCGCTAACCTTTAACAGTTAGCGGCGCTAACTCGTTAAGTTAGCGGCGCTAACACGGCCTGCATTGCTAACTTCCACTTTTTCCATCTTTGGTCTCTCAGTATTATTTGCTGTCATGTTAGACCCCGGTTTGTGACCCTTATAGGCCCATACATCATCGGCAGTGCTCTAAGGCGTACATATATTATCGGGCAGATTCTAACAGACACTGCATACGCGTCCCGACAACTAAAGATAGACGAAAAGAACTATACCACTCACAATCTAGAGTTGGGTGTTGTGGTCTTTGCACTCAAAATCTAGAGACACTACTTATATGGTACAAAGAGTATAATCTATACCGATCATAAAAGTCTACATCAAATCTTTGATCAGAAGAAGTTAAACATGAGACAGAGGCGTTGGGTTAAACTTTTAAGTGACTACGATTGTGAAATTCCTTATCACCCTGGACGGCGAATATGGTAGCGGATGCGCTCAGTAGAAATGAAAGAATTAAGCCTAGACGTGTGCGAGCCATGAGCATGACAATCCAATCGGGTATCAAAGGAAGGATACTTGAAGCACAATTAGAGGCATCTAGCGACATGAATGCTCCGAACGAGATGTTGCGTGGTTTGGATAAAGAACTAGAGAAATAGGAAGACGGTGGATTGTATTTTGTGGAACGAATTTGGATTCCGCAAACAGGAAATCTAAGGATACTAATTCTGGATGAGGCTCATAAGATAAAATACTCTGTGCATCCCGGTGCGGATAAAATGTATCACGGTCTTAGAGATGTGTGTTGGTGGCCAGGGATGAAGAAGGATATAACAACCTATGTAGGCAAGTGTTTGACTTGCTCGAAGGTAAAAGCCGAACACCAAAGACCTTCGGGACTACTACAGCAGCCAGAGATCCCTGAATGAAAATGGGAGAGCATAACCATGGATTTCATCACAAAACTACCAAGAACTAGTAGTGGTCATGTTTCTATCTGAATCGAGATAGTTAGTTTACATCGCGGTTCTGGTAGACACTACATAAAGCTTTGGGTACAAGACTAGACATGAGTACAACTTATCTTCCTGAGACCGATGGTCAGAGTGAGAGAATGATTCAAACCCTGGAGGACATGCTTAGGGCGCTTGTTATTGATTTCGTGGGAAACTGGGATACACATCTGCCATTGATTGAGTTTTCCTACAACAATAGTTGTCATACGAGTATTAAGTGTGCTCCGTTGAGGCCCTATACGGACGGAAATATCGGTCACCTGTTGCTTGGACCGAATTGGAGGAAAGCCAACTGATCTGGCCAGACATTATACAAGAGACTTGTGACAAGATGTTTCAGATCAAGGAAAAACTCATGACTTCAATGGATCGCCAAAAGAGTTACGCCGATAATTGGCGGAAACCCTTAGAATTCAGTGCTGATCGTATATTACTAAAAGTGTCGCCCTGGAAGGATGTGGTGCACTTTGGGATGAAAGGAAAACTAGCACCAAGATACGTAGGACCCTTTGAGATTACCGAGCGGATTGGCCCGATAGCTTATTGGTTAAAGCTATCACAAGAACTCAGTGGTGTGCATGATACGTTTCACGTGTCGAATCCAAAGAAGTGTCTAGCGGACGAGAACCTGAAAGTGCCGCTTACCGAAATCAATATAGACAACACTCTACACTATGTCGAAGAATCTGTAGAAATCTTGAATCGAGAAGTTAAAAGTCTAAAGAGGAGTAAAATCCCAATAGTCAAGGTACGATGGAACTCTAAGCGGGGACACGAGTTTACATGAGAAAGATAAGATCACCTGAAGTCTAAATACCCACAATTATTTAAACACTAATATTTCTCGTAGTAGTATAAGGTGAATTTTGGGACAAAATTCTTTCAAGTGGGGGATGCTGTGATATTCGTCACCAAATCCAGTTAGTTATTTAAACCGCATCTATTGAAACCCTAATTTATGCTATGTTGAGAACTAATTGCTCATGAACCATTGTGGTTCGGTTTTATGCTCGCATATACTTTAGATAAATTTCTCATATTTCTAGATTATTGTACTACCCTTTGAATATTAAGAAAACCTAAGTTTAACTTAGATTTGCAATTTGTGCCTAGTTAGGTATACTTTTTTAGAGATTAGCACTAGAAAGCCACAAATTACCAACTTATATTATTTTAATAAAAAATAATATATATATATATATATATATAGTTAGGATAGTTTTATTTTATAATTTAGATAGATATTAGACTAAAGGATTAACATTATCTAGTTTTCAAGTTTGATTCAAGGCTTATCCTTCCTATATAAGCTAATAAACCAAACCCTAGCCCCCACAAACCCCTCCCAATCGACAACCTCCCTCTCCCCCTCTCTCTTTGCCGTCAAAACACCCCCTCCCTTCTCCTTATCGATTTCAAGCAAAAAACACAAGATCAAGGCTTCAAGGATTAGGGCTTTGATCTTTGACATCAAGGTAAGCTCCAATCTTCACTCTTCTAAGTTGTTCTATCATGTCTTCTTCTCTACTCTCATTCTTGAGTCCATAGAACATGTTGAAAGCATGAAAAGGTGTCCAAAAACGTTTTCATGGAGGGTTTATGAGTTTTTGTAATCGAAACCAAGGTTCTTGTTCTTTAAATATCAAAGGTTTGAAAACTGTTTTTCTGGTCAGTGGGTTAGGTCATGTTTGAGCAGTTATTACAAGGTCTAAACGTAGAGTTTTTATTCCAATCCTTGGTCTAAAATGTTGGGTTTTGAGTCTAGTTTCTTCACGTCTAGGGTTTGTGATTTTTGAAGGTCGTTTGGTTTGTCAAAATGATTTTACCGTAGGAGTGCACAAAACTGCCAGCATGTCCGGCAGATTTAAGGTAAAAGGTTTGGTTTAGAAACCCATTCAAAACTTGGTATTTTCGGTCAGGATTTTTACAGTAAAATATATAAAGAGTGCAAGATTTTCTGTAAAATTTTCATACTTTTTAGAAATCTTTTGTTATTTTTATAAAATTAGAATATTTTGATGTGCATGTGCAGTTAGCTTTCTGTCAGTAGTAACTCCCATTATTTATAAACAATAGTTGGCCATGTTGAATAATTCTAGATAAATTACGAAAATTAGAAGAGTCATTTATCTTTCTGTAGTAAAATTTTGGTGATCAAATTCGAACCCTTGGTATATTTTAAAAATTCCTAAATCAGCCTAAGAAAACAATAAACTTGAAATTTGTGATATTAGGTTAATATAACAACTTAACATGCCCTTGGGCTATACTAGGATGTTCAAACACCTACACACATGACTTATGACACTTATACTTATTGTAGATCTCGCGCCAGTTCCTTTGCAAGATTAAGTTCATTGAGAAGCTAAGGTGAGTACTCGTAGCCCCTTTTTCGTGTATAACTTTTTGGGGGAAAATGACACTCAATATATTTCTCTATACCATGTTCGAGTTTTACTAAATCATTCAATGATGATTGTGTGTTATATGATATGTGCTTTTTGTGAACTTTCATTGCTTGATACCTATGAGATGACTATGACTACTTTGAGCCAACTTATGTTCCCGGCCTGCTATAGTATGTTGGAAGGCTAAATACTCTTGAACCGTTGGGGTTCGGCTTTTTGCATGCTAATGACTAATTGCTACTGAGCCGAGATGTTCGGTTATTGCTATGCTCTTAATGCAAGTGCTTTACTATCATTGCTACAATTGTCATATCTTGACTCTATACACGGTAAACTATTATCTTCTTTCAAACATACGAGCTCACCAACCTTTGTGTTGACGTTTTAGAGTGTTTATTTTCAGGTAACGCTAATAATACTACATAAGGATGACTAGAAGACTCTAGACGGACTTAGCAAGACATACTTATTTCAAGACATTTGAACACGTTATATTTATTATTACTTTAGACATGGATTACTTGGTTTTGGGCTTGCATGCCTGTATCACCTGTCCCGGGTTGTGGGATTTACTTTTGCGTATTCTCTTTCGTTACTTTGACTATGATGCCGTGAATATCGACTTATCGCGGCACAAGTCCCCTCTTGTGTCGGGGAAACGTCGTGACACGTTGGTTATTTGCATTTAGTGTTTTTCTCTATAATGGTATCAATGTGTTATGACGATCCTCTCCGTCACACTTCGCGTTTCCGCCTTGGCGGGGTGTGACATGGACTCGGTGGTTGACGAATCAAAAACAACTTCAAGGCAACCGCTCGATAGCAGAGTCGAAGTTTCAAACATGATAGATCAATAAGAAGTTATTTTGGCACTCCTCTTAGTTCAGATTTTGACTTTCTATATGCTAGTGGTAGTGACCAGGGCGGACCCCGAGATTTTAGAGGCTCTATACAATTTAACAAAAATAGGCCTTATAAATAAAAATAAAATTCTGATTTTTCATTCAATCTTATAGTATTATTCTAAGGTAAAATTCCATTAACAATATTACACAAAATATATTTGCTTCAAGTTGAAAAATACCATCAATGCTTTTTTTTCGAAAAGAAAGTATTATTATATAAATCAAATCCTCATTCCAACTTATTACAAGTCGTAAAAAGCGGAGACCCCTACAATTGTTCATATAAAATAAGACCTAAAAACTTGTCACAACTAAATTATTAAGAATTTTAGGACTTAAATATGAACTTTTAGCCTGTAAACCCTGTCACTTAACTGCACATCGAGGATCTGCCCACCAAATCAACGATGGGATAGACTTCCAATCTTTCACAAGAAACTTGAACTATTTAAATCTTAATACTTTGACATCAAAACAAATCTCGCCAATCTTGGAGTTCGATTTTTTAAAAACTCTTTTATTTCGAAATTTCAACATCATGTAACCTGTTATCCTCACTGTTGTTCCCAAAGAGCTGCTTGATTACAAGAAAGTGATCGATATATGCTCTGTGAAAATTCCTTGAAAGAAGAATCTCCTTTAAAATCAAGACACCACCAATTGAAAATTTCCTTCCAGATTAGTATTACTTTTGAGCCCAAAAACAATTTGTGTACTACCACTCCGCACTTATCTCAATAAAGTGGGCAAAGTACCGTATGGATGTCAATACCTTTATCCACCAATTTTGTTCTCACCGGTAGTATTTCGCAATCTGCTTTCCAAATAAAAATGTTCACTTTTTTTGGTATGTAATTTGACCAGAAAGTTTACTTGTCTTGATCAGCACTTGAAACTTGTTTTTCTTCCGGTAAACCACGAACACTCGCCACCGAGTATTTGTTGTCTTTGTTCAACCGTCATATGCATCTATCTTTCAAGCTTGGGTTTAAGGATTATGAATTCAGTGAATCAAGTAATAGCTCGAATTCCGCTGCTACCCCTACCCTTTATGTCCCCGAGAAGGTCCACTTTCCAGACCCAAATGTTATCCCTCCACATTCCCATTTTCCCAACCAAAACATTCTTATTTATTACTTTATTGTATACTCTTTTAAATACATATTTTTAATGGTTTTTTCCGAAACAAATATCAAACCAACAACTCGTAGATAAACCGTTACCTACTTTGTATTTAATAATGGAAGGTAAAGGAATCCCCCATTTGTGCAATTCGACACCCGCTTTGATAATATCACCCCCTCCCCCCCAAATCCCATTACATGAACATCTTTGAGTCACTTCAAGCCCACTTGAAGGCCCATAAATACTTTTGATTACCTTCACCCAAAAAGCGTTTTTTTTTTGTTTGAAAACTTCCACCACCATTTACCCAATAAGCTGAGATTATAAGAATTTGAATACCCAATATTTATACCACCCCCCCCCCCCCCAAAGCCCTCTTAAGAATCATGTTATCTCAACACACCCATGCTATTTTTCTGTTTTGAGATCCCCACCCCAAAAAAATATTTTTCTATAACTCTCTAACGGTTTAAGGATACCAATCGGAGCTCGGAATAGCGACAAGAAATAGAGAGGTAGGCTGGATAACACTGATTTGATTAAGGTTAAACATCCACCACACGACACGAAACTTGTCTGCCAAGTAGCCAATTGAGACTCGAACCTCTTAACGACCCCTTCCCATGAAAATTTTCTCTTCATGTTGATAGTAATCGGCATTCCTAAATACATCATCTTCTCGTCGCCTATTTTGCAACAAATTTTATAAGAAAAGTTTTTAATTTCACCAACCCCAACGCCAATCCCAAATAAACAACTCTTCCTCCGGTTAACTTTGAGACCTGAAGCTTCTTCCCAATATTTCAACATAGCAATAAATGAGTTCAAGTTTTTAAAATTTCATTTTCCAAAAATCATAGTATCATCTGCATATTGTAGGTAGGATACTATAATTTTATTTCTTCCAACTTTCAGACCTTCAAACAGTAACTTTTCACAAGCTTCTTGAAACATTATGTTCAGCCCTTTCGACGCTAATAAGAACAAATAAGGTGAAAGTG